>JAWWNF010000619.1:0-600000 GCA_034641395.1 Darevskia armeniaca
GTGTGGGCGGATTTCCTCTTTGCTGGTGACTTCGGGAGGTGGCCCTAGGAGACAAGAGCGCGGAATAGGAAGATATGGCCATTAATTAATTAATGGCCATTAATTAATTAATTACTTTGTGCGGCAAAAAGCTACTACAAAGTGAGATACCCAAAAAAGAAGAAAAAAAGAGAAAACATATCATGCAGTTAAAATAATCGTTAAAGTTAGGCATTCCATCTAATGAAAATTTGCTCTTCTGAAGAATTCAACTTAGGCCCACAAATATTCCTCATTAAAAATGCCACTCTAAAGGCAATGCAGGCCATCTTGTCAAGAAATGTTCAGGGGACCTGTCCCCTCATAAAAAGTGAACCAAGGTATCCCCCTTGATCTTTCAGCTAAGAGGTTTTAATCTTTGAACACGGGTTGCATTTACTACTACTAATACTTTGGGCTCTTTGCATTTTTTGTGGGGGGAAAGAAATGAATGATTTTTTTAGACATTTGAATTTAAAAGAAATACTGTTTAACAGAAAGTGGAGAAGATGGATGCGATCATGGAGTGCATATCTCAAATAACTTTTTTTATGTAACTGGCAGATGGAAAATCGGAAGTCTGTTCTATTTTAATTTTTTTATTTTTTTTTAAGTTTATTAAATTTTACACAGAAAAAAGAAAACAAACAAACAGCAATACATAACACTATATATACACTTATATACGCATTTTCCGCAATAAAAACTAAAAAGAAAAAAGAAAAGTAGAAAGAAAGAAAGAAAAGAAACGAAAGAAAAGAAAGAAAGAAGAAAGAAAAGAAGAAGAAAAGAAAGAAAGAAAGGGGGGGACAAGAGAAGAGGAAAAGAAATTCTTTTCATAACCAGAATTATTACCAAATCCATACTTCAAATACTACAACAGGGGTGGCCAACTCCCAAGAGACCGGGGATCTACTTACATAGTTAAAAACTGGCAGTGATCTACCCCCTTTCTTTGGGGGGTTGGGTCAAAGAGTTGGTGAGCTTTTTAGGGAGGGGGAAGCCCTGTTTTTTGGGGGTGCAGGGCAAAAAAAAAATTGAGCTTTTTTTAGGGGAGCCAAAGTTGTGTTGAGCTTCTTTGGGGAGAGCCAGTGATCTACCACAAAAGTCCAGTGATCTACTGGTAGATCAGGATTTACCTGTTGGACGTGCCTGCACTACAACATATAAATCTTAGTTAAAATATTCATAAAAGACTTCCACCACATTCACCACACATCTCTTAGTAATCCTACTTGCATTCGCATCTGTTCTTCAATCATTTTCCCAGGAAGTCTGTTTTGTTTCTTTTTTCTTTTCTTCCTCCCTCTCTCTTTCCTTTCTTTTTCCTGCTTCTTTCTTTTTATCCCCGCCCTCACCCCTTTCTCTTCTTCATTTCCTGTTCTTATTTCTTTCAAGTCCTATGTCTGGGGTCTTATTAGGGTCCAGGGACTGCAGGCTCATGGGGTGGAAAATGGAGGATGGAGGACCCTGGATGGGAGGCTGGGATTTGCCGGTCCTCCAGAGGTGAGAGAACTACATTTAAGAGAGGGCTCCGTATTCTATTTTTACTTTGGGTAGCCGTTTCTGTTTTTTTATTTCCATTCGTTTTCTATATCTTATTGTACCACAACAAAAACTTTAATAAAAATCTTAACTGATTTTAACAAAATCAGGTATTGGACCCGGGATAATAAATCAGTACAGAATATGGTCATATGAATCCAGGGAAAGTATGGATGAGCCCTCTGATTCTTCCACATCACATAGCGTTGCCAGACACAAAGTTACTGAGCTTTTGGGGGGGGGGCTTTGCCTGAAGCTGTTGAAGCTTTAAAGCTAATTTAAAGAAAAGTTGCCAAAACCAACACTGCCGACATGGGTTGCCATACGACTGGCATTTTTGCAGTTTCCACCCGGAAACTGCTTTCCAACTGCAGTATTATGGGTATGTCCAGGGACGCGGGGTGGCGCTGTAGTCTAAACCACTGAGCCTCTTGGGCTTGCTGATCAGAAGGTCGGCGGTTTGAATCCCCGCGACGGGGGTGAGCTTCCATTGCTCGTGGTCCCTGCTCCTGCCAACCTAGCAGTTCGAAAGCACGTCAAAGTGCAAGTAGATAAATAGGTATCGCTCCGGCGGGAAGGTAATTTCGTTGTCCCCGAAGGGGACAATGACAATAAAATATATTCTATTCTATTCTATTCTAGACGGCGTTTCCGTGTGTGCTGCTCTGGTTCGCCAGAAGCGGCTTAGTCATGCTGGCGCACATGACCTGGAAGCTGTACGCCGGCTCCCTCGGCCAGTAAAGCGAGATGAGCGCTGCAACCCCAGAGTTGTCCGCAACTGGACCTAATGGTCAGGGGTACCTTTACCTTTGCCAGGAAATTCCAGGCATATGGCAACCCTAGCATCACCCCACATTTTTTCTGTTCCAGTCTCCTCTCTCTGTCCCCCCCCCTCTCTCTCTCTCTCACACACACACACACACCTAGAAGGAAGCCCCCTTCCCACATTCGTCACAACCAGAGAATGCAGGAGGGTGGGAGGGAACAGTGCTTTCTGACTTACCAGATTATTGGTGCTTGCGTTGCTGCTGCTGGGGCCATCTGGGTCACTGACGTCTGTCATTCTGCCCACCGCATTAAGGCGGCGGTGGGGAGGCTGTTTTTCAGACCCTCCCTGAGGATGGGTAATGCAAACAGTTTTTACGAGTGTGTTAATAGAGAAAAACTCCCCCTATTATCGCATGAATACTCTGGAGTTAGCTATTTGTGGCAGTGTTTATAATAAAACACTAATAGTAGCAAGGTGAAGGCTCCACTCCTTCCCTCCCCAGAGGTCCAAAATGTGAGGAGCCGCTTCAACGTGGGTATCTAATTGTGTTCAGAAGGGTTTCCACAGTGAGGCACAAAAACTTAGTTCGAGACACACACTGTTTACAGAGGATTTTAAGCAGCCCAGTTTGGCCCTTCTGATGGCAGGCGAAGACTTTCTTGTTCCAACAGGCTTCTGGGAACTGCCTGTTTTTAAGGAAAGGACTGGTGTTGGGATGTTTTTATTGCAAAGATCTGTATATCTTAATAGAACACACACACACACATATCTAGTTAAGATGTTCTTCTCAAGGATGTTCTTCTCCCCAATGTCTTAGCTGTTTCTATTTATACTGTGAGCTGCCTTTGACTAGATGTCCCTCAGGGGCTCTTCCAACTCTAGAATTCGAATTCCTATGACCATATTTCCCAAGCCACTCAGCCCGCTGCTAGGATTTCCTACTCTGCTCAAGGATTCGAAAGTAAGTTTCCCTGCCTGGCTAACCCATTCCCTATCCAATGGTTAAACTGTCAGCTTCTCCCTTAAACGCTTTCTTTGTCTCTCCTGATGGCTCTGAAAAGATCCCTTATATATGCATCTGGAGTTTGTCATTGTGGAGATGACAGTTCATGATGAACACCAGAGATGGGGGAACCTGCAGCCTCCAGAAGTTTGTAGCGCCACCTAACTCCACATCCTATCCTTAGCATTGGCCATGCCGCCTGGGACGGGATGGGAACTGGAATCCAGTAGCGTCGGGCTGTGAGAGCACTTGTTCCCCAGTCCCAATGTATGCAAAAAGCAGTTCTCACCTGGTTGGGTGCAGTTTCCAGTCCACTGGGACAGCTTCTAAAAAAGAGTGAGGCGTTATTAATTAGAAAATGGAGCAAATTGGTCTGTTCCTATTCAGAGATGGCATCACCAAGTATTTCAATTCTGCAGCCATTACTGGCATATTCTGTAGTTATAGGTAGGTAGTGTTGGTCTGCCGTAGTCGAAACAAAATAAGAAAATTAAAAAATTCCTTCAGTAGCACTTATTGGCAGGGTGGATAAAAATCAACTTTTAAAAAAAATTAAAATAAATAAAATTCAGATTTTTTTTATTTCAATCGGATTTTTTTGATTTAAATTGGATTTTTAAAATAAAATGCTTTTGGAGGAAAAATCTTTCTAAATATAGTCTTCTATTTAAGTTACATTGTAGTCCAAAGGATATTCATCAGGAAATAAGGATTTGTTTTAAGTATATCAAGTGTGCTAAAACTCAGTCTAAGTTTTTTAAAAAAATGTTTAACCACATCAGTTAACAAACATGGATACATATGCTATCATGTTATTGTTTTAGTTAAATAAATTGTTTAAATGGTTATTAAGGAAATGATTATTTTTCTCCTTCCAATAAAGTACAGCAGAAAAGTTGTCCAAATATAAACAGTTAACTTATTAAACCTCACCATAATTTCATAATTATCTGTCTATGTATTTCTAGTAGTATAACCAAATCAGTAATTTTTGATACAACTGTAAAAACTACTCTGAAAATTTATTATTCCAAAAATGAAACCTTCATATGGTTGTAAATATTAAGATTATACCAGCAAGAATGAGTCTTTCTGTAAAAAAAAATTTAAATCAAGTCTTACTGACTAGTGATTTAAATCAAGCCTTACTGACTAGTGATTTAAATCGTGATTTAAATCAATTTGATTTAAATCAAATCCACCCTGCTCTGATTATTTCTTTGCTCTGGCAAAGAACCAGTGTAGAAGACCTGCCCTGGTGCCCCCACTGGACCTAGGCCTTTCCACACACAGAGCAGGAGGACTCCCACTAGGCTCACTTCCTCTCCTACCCAGCCACACCAGCCATTCATTCCTCTTCAAGACTCTCACCTCTGTCCTTTGTCACTCTTTCATACAGAGCCTGGAGCTGGGTCTTGACCTCTGCAAAGTCCCTCGCTTGGATCTGGAAATGGACAACTGGCGGCTGCTTATCTCTGAGCTCCTCCAGGGACCTTTTGATGTAGGGGTGCATCTCCAAGAGCACCTGGTCAGAGGCGTAGCGCTGCATCTTCTCCACCAGCTGCTCGCTTGATGCCATCCTCTTGACCAGGCCTTCCACGTCCTTGAGCCTCCTCTCTACATCCTGGACTTGTTGCTGGTGCTGGTCCTCCACTTCTGCAAGGAACGCGGCCTCCTTTTCTTGCAGCACCTTCACCATCTTGCCAATCTGTTGCTGGATCAGCTCCCTCGTCTCGTTCCTCGCCTTCTCCATGCTTCCCACCAGCTCCTGGAGGCTGCGGTAGGCTTCGCTGTGGTTGCTTTTCTTGAGCTCCCTTTGCATGCTCTGCAGCTCGTTTTGCCTGCGCTGGATTTCGTCCGGCATTTCGCAGTGCTGGCTCTGGTGTTGTCTGTCCAGCGTAACGCAAACCATGCACATGGGCCGCTTACACTCATTGCAATAGAATCTGTAAATCAAATGCCATTGGCTTTGCTTATTGGGACTGCTGCTCATAGTTATTGTTATTAATTGTGTTTTCATTATGATTATTTTTTTACTAAATTTTAGTAACACCGAAAATTAGTTCTTTTAAAAAAGATAAGTTGTCACAATTGCCAATATAGATGCACTGAGTTGATCATAAAACATGCAGAGAGGGAAAGAATGTTTACTGAACCCAGACACTCACATAGATCTGTGGTAAAAGGCAAAGGGTAAAGGGACCCCTGACCATTAGGTCCAGTCATGACCGACTCTGGGGTTGCGGCGCTCATCTCGCACTATTGGCCAAGGGAGCCAGCGTACAGCTTCCGGGTCATGTGGCCAGCATGACTAAGCTGCTTCTGGTGAACCAGAGCAGCGCATGGAAATGCCGTTCACCTTCCTGCTGCAGCGGTACCTATTGATCTACTTGCACTTTGACATGCTTTCGAACTGCTAGGTGGGCAGGAGCAGGGACCGAACAACGGGAGCTCACCCCGTTGCTGGGATTCGAACCACCAACCTTCTGATCGGCAAACCCTAGGCTCTGTGGTTTAACCCACAGCGCCACCCGCGTCCCTAGACCTGTGGTACTGGCTTGTTTTGATTGTATGTAATCTGCTCTGGGAGCCTTTCTGGCTCAACCACAAGGCACAAATGCTCTAAATAAATACATGTACGGTAACCTGATGCTTCTGGGCTGCTGTAAAGGTACCCCTGACCGTTAGGTCCAGTCACGGATGATTCTGGGGTTGCGGCGCTCATCTCGCTTTACTGGCCAAGGGAGCCAGCATTTGTCCACTGACAGCTTTTGGGTCATGGACAGCGTGACTAAGCCGCTTCTGGCGAACCAGAGCAGCGCATGGAAACGCCGTTTACCTTCCCGCCGGAGTGGTACCTATTTATCTACTTGCACTTGACGTGCTTTTGAACTGCTAGGTTGGCAGGAGCAGGGACCGAGCAACGGGAGCTCACCCCGTCAGTGGGATTCGAACCGCCGACCTTCTGATCGGCAAGCCCTAGGCTCAGTGGTTTACACCAAACAGTCAAAAAGGTAACCTCATCCTTAGACCCATCTGAATCCAGGAAGTTGGATTCCGTTGGCAGCAGCCCGCTGGATCAGGCCAATGGCCCATCTAGTCCAGCATCCTATTCTCACAGTGGCCAACCATGGTAGGAAACCCACAAACATTCAGGTAGAGGATGGGACAGTGGGCTCAACCCTGGCACTCAAAATAAGATCTCAGACTGAGAACGAAGCGCTGACGGACCACCTACCTTGCAGTATCGCCATTGTGGTTTGTTTTGGGGCAGTTCATGACACTTTGCTTTCTGGTCCCTGCAAGGAACTGTGCGCTAGACATGGCCTGGAGATTCTTCAGTGGTATGACTTCATGGTGGCTGTTCTTCTTGACTTTCTCGTGGTTTTTGAAACACACGCCGTCGCAAAAGTGCCAATCACATTCGGAACACCAGAACACTGCCTCTCTCTCAGGGCCACAGGAGCAGGGCAAATCTTGGCCTTGGCTGATCTTCTGGTAGATGCTCAGCTGGGACCGAAGGTTTGCAAAGAGCATGTTGCACTGCAGTTCAGGGAGATTGTACGGGAATCTGCATACGGCACAGTGACCATTGGGCTGGTCTTCGAGGCACTGGGTGCACAGGTTGTGAAGGCATGGCAGGAGTTTGGGGCTCTGGACTTCCCCATGGCAAGCCTCACACAAGAGGAACTGTAATTCACCCATCTCCTGTTGTGAAAAACAATAGTTTGGAAGATGCCCATTAAGCTTCAAATAGGGATAGGGGGGGGGGAATTGGGGGGAGGGGGAATCATCAGCATTTTGCTGCAAATTCCCCCCAACTTACCGGTACATATTTCTGTATGACATTTTTTCCCCATAACTGCACATTTTGGAAAGCAAAGGTGAATCTACATTGTCTAGCAGACAAGCCCCATTTTGCAGCTGAATCTCCTGGCCCAGAACCCGCATTTGTTGAAGCAGCCCAGGGGTTTAGTCACTCGCAGCCCTGGCCTTTCTCAGAGGGGGGGGGCTGCTGCTCTGGTCCCAGATCTTGGAACTTCAGTGCTCAGGTGTTCCAAGGAGAGCCAGTGTGGTATAGTGGTTGAGAGCGGTAGACTCGTAATCTGGTGAACCGAGTTCGCTTCCCCTCACCTCCACATGCAGCTGCTGGGTGACCTTGGGCTAGTCACACTCCTCTGAAGTCTCTCAGCCCCACTCACCTCACAGAGTGTTTGTTGTGGGGGAGGAAGGGAAAGGAGAATGGGAGCCGCTTTGAGACTCCTTTGGGTAGTGATAAAGCGGGATATCAAATCCAAACTCCTCTTCTTCTTCTACTTGCATCCTCTTGAGCCAGAGGACACGGCTACCTAAAACTTTGGAGAAGGGGAGCCTCTCCTGGCACTTGGCCTCTCAGCTGCCAAATGCAGAAATGGCTCAAGCACAGATCAGGTTACAAGGTACACAAGCCAGCAGTTGTATCAGAGCACTAAGGCACATGGCTGGGCATAAGTTAAGATGTTGTCCCAACACCTTATATGCCCTCTGAGCTCTCCTTTTTACAGTTTCGGGTTGAGGCAGGGCATGATTTATTATTTTTTTAATGGATACTATGTACTTAGCATTGCCCAACGCAACTGCAGGAAGGCAGAATGAGTTAATAATTACTCATTTCCTGAGAACTTTCAGCTTCCTGCTGAGTTAAGAAAAGGACCAAACGTAGGTGCTTTGAAAGTCATCCTATCTTACTTGTTATGCTGAATTATATTCTACTGTTTTAATTAGTGTTTATATTCTACTGTTTTAATTAGTGTTTTGTAGTTGTTTTGAAGTTGTGTGGCGTGCCCTGTCTGGGTGGGTGAAGCAGCCGAGTAATTTCTTATCTATTTTATCTTAGATGAAGGTATTCTTGCAAGGACACACAAGAACGTAAGAATCTGGATCCGGCCCATGGTCCATCTAGCCCAGCATCCTCTTCTCAGGGTGGAAGACCAGATGCCTTTGCGAAACCCACAAGTACCGGTAGGACGTGAGCACAACTCCCAGCCCTCAACCCCCTGTGACTGGTATGCAAAGTCTTACTGCCTCCAACAGAGGACATGAAAGATGCCCTTTCCCAAAACACTTTTAGATGGGGGCAAATCCCTTTCCCGGGTAAGATAGAGAGCAATTCCTCCCAGCATAATGCATGCTTGTATTTCATTTTCACGGGTAAAATGTGCATTTCTGTAAACATTGCAAAATTTGGACAATTTGTTAATTCTGTATATCTTTTTTTTGCCCACCTCCTTCGCTTTCACCCTCCCCTCCTCTACTTTTAACACATACACCAGTTCCTATTCATAAAACACCACCCTGATTTTAAAAGGCTTCTAGGGATATTATATTTAAATAGGTTTGTGTGTGTGAACACAGTAGGATTGTTTAAAAAAATAGCATGCAGGCAATCAAGATCTGTAGAGCTTTCTCTCTCTCTTATTTATTTATAATTTACATAAGTTATAAACCCTGAACCCAATATTGCATGGCATTTACATTAGATTTCACTGAAGGCATTACAATAGTGTGTCAGTTTGGATGTCGATGACAGCAATATCCTCCTTGGAGGCATTAATCTGGTAATGTTAGTTTCCATGATCCATTAACACCAAAAGGAACTTGGCTGCACTATTGGGTTCAGTGTTTGTAGCTTATGTAAATTATAAATAAATAAGAGAGAGACAGAGAAAGCTCTACGGATCTTGATGGCCTGCATGCTATTTTTTAAAACAACCCTACTGTGTTCACATGGGACGCGGGTGGCGCTGTGGGTTAAACCACAGAGCCTAGGGCTTGCCGATCAGAAGGTCGGCGGTTCGAATCCCCGCAATGGGGTGAGCTCCCGTTGCTCGGTCCCTGCTCCTGCCAACCTAGCAGTTCGAAAGCATGTCAAAGTGCAAGTAGATCAATAGGTACCACTCTGGCGGGAAGGTAAACGGCGTTTCCATGCGCTGCTCTGGTTCGCCAGAAGCGGCTTAGTCATGCTGGCCACATGACCCGGAAGCTGTACGCCGGCTCCCTCAGCCAATAAAGCGAGATGAGCGCCGCAACCCCAGTCGGACACGACTGGTCCTAATAGTCAGGGGTCCCTTTACCTTTAAAGCCCTAAATGGCCTCGGTCTTGTATACCTGAAGGAGCATCTCCACCCCCATCTCACTGAGATCCAGCACCGAGGGCCTTCTGGCGGTTCCCTCATTGCGAGAAGCGAGGTTACAGGGAACCAGACAGAGGGCCTTCTCGGTAGTGGCACCCGCCCTGTGGAACGCCCTTCCAGCAGATGTCAAGGAAATAAGCAGCTATCCTATTTTTAAAAGACATCTGAAGGCAGCCCTGTTTAGGGAAGTTTTTAATATTTAATGCTGTATTGTTTTAATATTTGATTGGAAGCCGCCCAGAGTGGCTGGGGAAACTCGTCCAGATGGGCGGGGTACAAATAGCAAATTATTATTATTATTATTATTATTATTATTATTATTATTATTATTATTATACCTTTACTGTGTTCACACACACAAACCTATTTAAATATAATATCCCTAGAAGCCTTTTTAAATCAGGGTGGTGTTTTATGAATCCTAATGCTTTTTGCTTTACTTGGTCCTAAGTAATGGGTACGATCCACCCAATTACACTTCTCAGTCCCACAAGTTCCTATGTTAAGAGCTTATCGCTTGCAGAACCAGCGCCAGGGCGTGAGCGTCTCCTGGTCTGCACCTTTCCCTCCTCCTCCCTTTGCCCACCATGCAAAAGAAGGCAAGGGAATGGAGAGGGATGGACAGCTCCCTCCGGGCTGCAGTAGCTTGAAAAGGAAGGGTGGGTGCACTGAGGACCCCCTAAAACTCCGGAAATGAGCTTCTGAAGGACGCCTTGGCTAAATGCCCCCTGGTAGTTTCCTTGTTCCCTGAAACTTAGCTGAGTCCTCCCAGGACGGGTCCAGGGTCTTACCTGGCTCTCAGAGAGGGATGCTGAGGTCCCCTGAGCCATGCTTGTCTTCCCACGAAGCTCTTTCCTCTTCCAGAGGAGCTCTTAATGGAGAAGGGAGGCTGCCCAGATGTTTCTGCTTTTTAAGTTTCGTTTTCATAGAAACGGAAAGTTTCTTTCTTGGTTGTTTGTGTGTGCCCCTGGGCGTAGCTAGGATTTATGTTAGGCGGGGCAAGATTTACCAGGGGAGGACCAGAGCCGAGCTATCTGCAACACTACTGGTCAGTTTAAGGTGGATTTTTTTAAAATTTCCTTCCAACGGTTATTTCAGTTTCCCATAGCACCCTGGCAATGTCAAAAACAAATACATGTATAATTTTAACAATTAAGCATGGACCTACTTTACACAATTTTGTTTTAGACAGCTTTGACAACAGGAATAAACCAAACTGACAAAGTAGAGATAATTACTACTTCTTTTTTTTTTAACAGAACTCTCACAGAAAAGTGAGAATATAAATATCAGAAACCAAACTTTTCCGAGAGAGACATAACTGAGTGGTTTTGACTGAAAAACTGAAAGCATTTGTGCACTAGCCAGTTACATCAGAAATATATTTGAGGGGGGGCGGATTTTATTCATGACAATCTTCTGTAGAAAACACACACCCTCCAGCTACTAAATATAAATTCTTGAAGCTGTTACAGGTTACTTTGAAGACCCATTAGTTTCCATTTAATATCCTCTGAAAACTACATTAATACACTCATCAGATGTATTCCAGAGTCCAGGGCTGGAGCTAACTTTCATCCAAAGAATGATTTTTTTAAATGAAAGGCACCATCCTAAAGCAAACCCACACAAAGAATATCTGCTCTCTCTCAAACACACACTCTTAGCTTCTGTGTCGGCATTGCTGGTTGTTCCTGCCCTGCCCCAGCTGCTTTCTCTCATCTTGCTGCAATTCGGTGTTAACCATTTCTCTGTTTCTGTTGCAAGAGAAAGATCACTCACCACAAGGATTTATGCAGACTGGGCATCATTCATTGCTGTTCCGCTTGAAATGCTACCAGAGAGTGTTGTTGTTGTTGTTGTTGTTTGCATACTGCCTACATACCCATAGGTCTCAGGGCGGTGCAACACACAAAGTTACAATATGCAAAGCACAAAATCTATATATATATAAATGTTCCCATTGCGTGCTTGTCCGAAATACCCTTGCTGCGTAACCGCTGGACCAAATCGCATCAAATTAGGACACAGCGTTCCATTACCATGGCATACTAATCTGGCATAATAAAAATTCATAAAAACCACACCTGTCATACCTAAAATAAAGTTTAAATGCCAAAAAAAAACCCGTCACAGGCATTAGATGTCATCAGCAAAACAGCACCCTCTAGCGACAGCTATACTGGTACTACAGCTACAAAAGCAAAACAATGGCGCAGCTTTTATACATCACAGCAAAACCTCAGAGCTCCGTCGGCCATTTGCAAGCTCACAAACCGGTAATTGAAAACGGGGGTGGGGACAGAGAAGGGGCAGACGGAAGTTGAACAGGGGAACTTCTTCAGTTTCACAAAGCCGTGAAAGTTAGGCCGGCACTGTCACCACAGCCCGGGTCGTCACCGTTAACGCCATCAAATGCAGGCCCAGCCCAACCGTCACCCAGGCCCCTTAGCCACCCCGCCACCGTGAAAGGCAGGCCCCGGCCCTTCTCCACAGCCGCTCACGCCGCCACCGCCAGAGCCAGCCTGGGCCGCCCACTGCCCACTTCCCCACCGCAGCTGCCATGAAAGGCAGGCCGGACACCATCCCCACAGCCGCTGCCGGCCCTCTCCTCTCCTACCACCACCCACAGACGCAGCCATCAACACCACAGCATTCACACACATAGCCACAGCAAGGCGTGGCCGGGTCAGCTAGTACATAATAAAAATAAACAAAACATCCTGATGGCCTGAGGTGTTGCTCCATGGAACAGACTGTCTCAGAAGGTGGTGGGATGCCATGGCAGCGGATCTCCTGCTTCAGCAGGGGGTTGGACTAGATGACCTTTGGAGAACCTTTCAACTCTAGGATACTATACTTTGCATGCAGGAGGCTTCGGTTCTTATAATCTCCTGTTAAAAGCAGGGAATGGGAAAGGCTTTCTTCCTGAGACCCAACCGGCCTTGGCCCTAGGACATTTTTTCTACCTGCTCTGCAGTGATGAACCCCGGTGTGGCAGCCACAGATAGGTACCTTGAGAAAGGCACATTGGGGTGCGTGACGGCAGCCCTCAAAGATGGAGCGGAGCCAGAGACGACTCCTCCCTCATAGAATCATTGCACTGAAGAGTTGAAAGGGATCCCCAAGGGTCATCTAGTCCAACCCCCTGCAATGCAGAAATCACGGCTAAAGAAACCCTAGCAGATCTCTCCCCCCCCAACCTGTTTAAAAACCTCCAACGAAGGAGAGCCCACCACCTTCCGAGGGAGTCTGTTCCATGGTCAAGCAGCTCTTGAGAGCCAGTGTGGTGTAGTGGTTAAGAGCGGTAGACTCGTAATCTGGTGAACCGGGTTCACGTCTCCTCTCCTCCACATGCAGCTGCTGAATGACCTTGGGCTAGTCACACTTCTCTGAAGTCTCTCAGCCCCACTCACCTCACAGAGTGTTTGTTGTGGGGGGAGGAAGGGAAAGGAGATGGTTAGCTGCTTTGAGACTCCTTCGGGTAGTGATAAAGCGGGATATCAAATCCAAACTCTTCTTCTTCTTCTTAGGTAAAGGGACCCCTGACCATTAGGTCCAGTCGTGTCCGACTCTGGGGTTGCGGCGCTCATCTCGCATTATTGGCCGAGGGAGCCGGCATACAGCTTCCGGTTCATGTGGCCAGCATGACTAAGCCGCTTCTGGCGAACCAGAGCAGTGCACGGAAAACGCCGTTTACCTTCCCGCTGCAGCAGTACCTATTTATCTACTTGCACTTTGACGTGCTTTCGAATTGCTAGGTTGGCAGGAGCTGGGACCGAGCAATGGGAGCTCACCACGTCGTGGGGATTCGAACCACCGACCTTCTGATCGGCAAGCCCTAGGCTCTGTGGTTTAACCCACAGCGCCACCCACGTCCCTTCTTCTTCTTACCTCCTCCTTAAACTGGGGTGCCCAGAACAACTCACTTGGAGAAGCCAGATTGCTATTTCTGCGTTAATGAGCAGGGATGACCAAGCCTTGCCCTGCCAGGGGCTGTGGGATTCCAGTTCGCATGAGCGTACAACCACCCACTCCGGCACGGTCGACAACCAGGGAAGATGGGAGTTGGGAGTCCTGCAACTCTGGAGTGTTACAGCTCTCCCCCCTCCCTCACTGTCTTATAGTAAGTCAACCCCTAATGGGCTGAGTGATGACTGTTGACTCAGATGGGCGTGTGTAAAAAAAACCCAGCTCAGAGAAACCCAGCTCACGGCACTGTGAGGACTTTCCCCTCTCTCCCCAATGTAAATTCAAAGACAATACTTTTCCTTGTGCACCAAGTCCACATTTATGTGACTCAACAGAAATTGAGTTGGTTTAGTCATGATGAGCACGCAGGAACATGCCACCTGTAGTAGATGTCTGCCTTTTTTGGCATTGCTCTTAAAAACTCAAATGTTACTGTGCTAGAACCACAGGGTTGTAGAGTTGAAAGGGGACACACAAACCCTGCAGATATACACATACGGACGGACGTACATTACACACCCTCTGCTCTTGAATATAATTGGTTTTAACTGTTTTTAATATTGTGTTTTGATTTTTTCCACACTAGAACTAATGAATGTCTAATGAATGTTGAGAGGGTTCAGGAGAGCTAAAAGAAAGGATTTCTCCATACAGCACAAAGTTAAGCTATGGAACTCACTCCCACAGGAAGAAGAAGAAGAGGAGTTTGGATTTGATATCCCGCTTTATCACTATCCGAAGGCGTCTCAAAGCGGCTAACATTCTCCTTTCCCTTCCTCCCCCACAACAAACACTGTGAGGTGAGTGGGGCTGAGAGACTTCAGAGAAGTGTGACTAGCCCAAGGTCACCCAGCAGCTGCATGTGGAGGAGCGGAGACGCGAACCCGGTTCACCAGATTACGAGTCTACCGCTCTTAACCACTACACCACACTGGCTCTAAACCAGGAGGCAGGGATGGCCGCCAACGTGGATGGCTTTAAGAGACAACTGGAAAAATTTGCGGTGATGGCTCTCAATGGCTGCCAGCCATGAAGGCTAAGCTCTGTCTCCACAGTCGGAGGCAGCCATGCTTCTCCCTACAAGTTGCCGGAAACCACAAGAGGGGAGACTGTGGCTCTTGTGCTCAGATCCTGCCTGCAGGTTTCCCCTTGGGGTACCTGGCTGGCCGCTGTGAGAACAGGATGCTGGACTAGATGGGCCATCGGCCGGATCCAGCACGATGCTTCTTAGCTTCTTATGTTCTAAAATGCATGTAACCTGCACTGAGATCACTTGCTGAAGGGCAGATAAGAGACAATTAATAATACCAATACTACTAATTCTCTATATGTAACTCATTTTGTGTCCATATTTAATTCCCCCCCTGATATTGCCTCTAAGGGAGAAAGCCACCATGGTGTTTTTTGTTCTAGTAATCCTTTGTACTTCTCCCAAACTTTAAAAATCGCTTTCCTTATAATGTGATTTCGGAAACTTCGATATACTCTTGCCTTTTCATACTACAAGTACGTGTGCCAGCCTAATCTATTGTCATATCCTTTCAGTTGATTTCACTTCTGGTTGTCTTGCTCACTGTTCACAGATAAACCTACATATGTAACTTATGGTTATGTGCAATTTTGTAGACGGCTTTCTCACAAGCGGAGTTTTAACAAATCAATTAAATGGTTGCTGAAATAATCAAATAAAAGAATGTGTGAAATCTCAACACTGAGTCTGGCAAGCCAGCTGCAATCAATTTTATTTACTTTATTTTGGTGGCCTTTCAGCCCCAACAACCCCCAAAGGTAGTTGAAACGATAAAGGTAAATGTACGTGGGTGGCGCTGTGGGTTAAAGCACAGAGTCTAGGGCTTGCCAATCAGAAGGTCGGTGGTTCGAATCCCTGCGCCGGGGTGAGCTCCCGTTGTTCAGTCCTAGCTCCTGCCCACCTAGCAGTTCAAAAGCACGTCAAAGCGCAAGTAGATAAATAGGTACCGCTCCGGCGGGAAGGTAAACGGCGTTTCCGTGCGCTGCTCTGGTTCGCCAGAAGCAGCTTAGTCATGCTGGCCACATGACCTGGAAGCTGTATGCCGGCTCCCTTGGCCAGTAAAGCGAGATGAGTTGAACCTAATGGTCTGGGGTACCTTTACCTTTACTAATAGGTAAAGGACCTAATGGTCAGGGGTACCTTTACCTTTACTAATAGGTCCAACTTGCACAGAAAAAGGTTGCAATAGCCAGGCCCCAAGTTGTTTAGGGCTCTGTAGGTCATAATCAGCACTTTGCGGAGTTTGAAAATAAACTGGGGATCCTGCACAATTGTTTCCATCACACGAAGCACATGCTCTCCATAACTGGAACCAGTTCACAGCCTGGTTGCTGCATTAGAACTAACTCAAATAGCTACACAGGCTTTGTTCTGTTAGTAAAGTCACTTTAATAACATAGACAGAGGCCAGAGAGAAAAGTCTTGATGACATTTTACTGAGCAAACTGAAAAAACCTGGGTATCATTTGTGGAGAAAGGAAGAGAGGCTGTGTCTTTCTTAGTTCAGGCAGGGAGACGCTTAACTAATATAAAGGGTTAAAACTCCCTCAGAACTGCTATGCCAGTAAGCATCATGCCACTCTGCCTGGTTGCTAAGCAACACCTTCCCGCCCCCTAGGTTAAGCTGGCTTCCTGAGGACAGAATTAACCCTTAGGCGGCAAACTGAATGATCCCTCCTCTTGGACTCCCAACATGTTCATCTTCATTGCTTCATCACTTTGAAGAGCTCTTCCAACTTGAGGGCTACACTCAGGTCTCCATGGACCTGAAGCCTCCCGCACACGTAGGCATTCAAAGGATGGAGCTCCCCCAGAACGAAGGCCTCTAGGTCACTCTCAGACACCTCCAACACCACATCGGGACAGTGGTCGGGTGGCCCAGGGCCTATTCGCCCACGTCCTGCAGAAAAAAAAGAGGAAGACCAGTAGGCCTAGGAATTCAAATCAGGACAGCAGCTCTTGAAACCCGTGTTCACTAAATAATAGAAAAGGAAAGTTTGTTGGAGGTTCGCTAGTCCAGGGCAGGCTCTTCAGGGCTGTGTTTTAACTACAGAATCCCTGACTCATATCACTCCAGCTTCTGCTGACATGGAATTTTGGTTAAATCCATTATCCGTGAGGAGTGTGTCACATATTCAAGAACGCTATCTGGCAAGAACTAGCCCAACGGCTAAATGCTAAACTGAAAAACAACTCAAGTTCTAACATGTACACTAAAATAATTGGGACTGTGGTTGGATGACAGAGGGTGGGGAGCTGGGATGGCAGAAAGCGGTTGGATAGAGGATGAACAGCTAACATGATGTATATTTTGCCAGATTAGTTTCTGTCCTAATAGAAATGCTCCCACATCTTTGGACTGTGTCCAGTAATGCTTTACTGAATAAACTGGGAGTTTGGTGTGGGCCTCTGTGTTGTTATTTGTTTGTTTGTTGTTGTTTATTGAATTTATATACCGCTCTGTACCCAGAATTTATATACCGCTCTGTACCGTCTCAGGGCGGTTCACAGAACAAAATCAAAATACAAAACTTGAACCCCCAAAGGGAATTTCACACCACTTATCTACTTCCAGCAAAGGAGAGCCCAGCCTGTCAAGCAGCTCTCACTACTGGGGAGGTGTCTCTATCATAAAATCATAGAATTGTAGAGCTGGAGGGGACCCCAAGGGGCTATCTAGTCCCACCCCCTGCAATGTGGGAATCACAGCTGAAGAATCAGGTCACCGCCTAATGTTTAGGTGAATTCTGTTCCCCGGACATTTCCACCTGTTGGTTCTAGCCCCCGCCCCCCGGAACAGCAGACAAGAAAGTCTACTCCGTCTTCTGCAGAATGCATCTTTAAAAAATACAAAACCCACAATGTCAGCGTTAGGATTCGCACATTCCCTCTATGCCTGAGCAGTGAACACGGCTCTGTTCTGGCAGCCCTGTTTAGGGAAGTTTTTAATGACTGACGTTTTAATGTATTTTTAATCTTTTGTTGGAAGCCGCCCAGAGTGGCTGGGGACACCCAGCCAGATGGGCGGAGTATAAATAATAAATTATTATTATTATTATTATTATTATTATTATTATTATTATTATTATTATTATTATATAGCACCCAGAGCACTGTTACGCCCAGACTCTATGATCCCAACTCCACCCAACCTGGACAGGTCCCGAGGGCCCAAATGGCCACCTTAGCATAGCTGTCAACTTTCGGATTTGAAAATAAGGGATTTTTTCCAAACTTTCGGATTTGAAAATAAGGGATGCCGCAAGGGCGGTGCAATGGCACCAAGTAGCCTCGCCACCCTGCGCTCCAGAAGCTGCGTGTGAACGGGTGAGCGAAAGAGCGAGCGCGTAGACGGCAGGCAGGCTGTCTGTCTGGTTGGGCGTGAGGGTCTGGCTGCACAAGGCATGCAAGCTCCGTCCCCAGTCGGTCTCAGACTCCTTATTGGCAGCCGAGCAACGCAGCTGAGGAGCCTCCCTGGCCGGCAGGGAGGGAGAGGAGCTGCTTCCTTTGAAATCCGGGAAATTTAAGGGATATCAACAATCCGGGATAGCAGCGGGAAACGGCATTGGAATAAGGGAGTTTCCTGCAAAAAAAGGGAGGGTTGACAGCTATGCACCTTAGATTGGCCATTTCTTATGTGATGTAACTAACAGGTGGGCCCCCTGGGGTTTGCCCAACATGGTCGTTTTCAGAGGCTTGGGATACCTTCTCGGTGCTGTCGGCTGGAGGAGCCCAACGGCTGGATACAATGTGCTGCCTTAGGGCCACCTACTTCCCAAAATGTACACTTTGCTTGATTGTAAAAAAAAAACCAATAAACCCCCAACAAAGATAAAACAATAAAATTATCAACAAGGAAAAAACAACAGCAACAAATTAAGGCTTTCAAAAAGTTAAAATGACAGTAGACTAAAAACAGCTTAAAACTCACATCAACTTCCTAAGCATCTGGGCGCAAGCTTGTCTGAACAATAATGTTTTTGGCAGATGCCAAAAAGAGACAGCCAATTGGTGTCAATAGGCAGGGAGTTCCAAAGTGCAGGTGGCGCCACACGAAAAGGCCGACTTCTTATGAATGGGCATTATGTAGCCCCGGCAACAGGGACCTTCAAAGCGGTCAAGTGGGCATATGTGGGGCAATGAGGTCTCATAGGTACTTGTCCCACTTGGCCCAACAGCCAATCAGCAGGCAGTGCGGATCTCTGGGCACAGGTGTTCTGTGCTGGCAAGGCCTCACACCTGTCAGCAATCGTGCTGCAGCATTCTGCACCGACGGCACCTTCCAGATGATGAGTGAGGGAAGCCCCACAGGAGAGGGCCTTTGTCAATGGCTTCATTCAGCAAAAGAAACTGACCTGAAGAGAGATCAATGAAATAAGTAGTCTTTGCTCCACCGGCCAGCAGGACATTGATCTGGTAGCAAGCCTTGACCTGGTTAACTAAGGATTCGGACAGGCCCCGCTCCAACGCGGAGAGGTGCTCCTCGGCTTTAAACCTCCTTCCTTCACTGCTGCCGCCGGGCTCTGTGTGGACAGCATGCGGTGGCTCCTCCGTCTCGTTCTCCACCTCCACATGTTCAGCTGGAGAAAAAGGGCAATTGGTACGTAGGTTATGGCAGGGGTGGCCAAAGGAGGGCCTTCCTCCAGCTTATAATTATTTGTTGCATTTACCGTAGTTTTCGCTCCATAAGACGCACCTGAACATAAGACACACCTAGTTTTTAGAGGAGGAAAGGGGGAAAGCCCTGTTTTTTGGAGGATCAGCTCAAAGTGGTGCAGCTTCTTTTGCAAAGGGAAAAGCCCTGTTTTTTTTGAGGATCAGCTCAAAGTGGTGCAGCTTCTTTTGCAAAGGGAAAACCCTTCTTTTTTGAGGATCGGCTGAAAGTGGTGCAGCTTCTTTTTCAAAGAGGAAAAGCCCCGTTTTTATGGGGTTCAACTCAGAGTTCGGCAGCTTCTAGTCCTACAGTTTCCAGACAGATAATCTAATCAGTCAGTTACATGTCGCTGGGGAAACAAACAGCCTCCCTCTGCATTCAACAACGGAGGCCTGGGTAAGGGGGCGGGGCTGGAAAGGGAGCCTTATCTCTCTCCCCGATCGCTTGCTAAACAGCTGTTCAGCGGCTTCCTTTCAACACCCTCTTCTCTCTTTGTAAAAAAAAAGAGCACAATCTGCTTTTGGCCCCTAGGCAATTTGGCTCCAGGGACCATGCATTTGCTCCATAAGACGCACAGACATCTCCCCTTACTTTTTAGGAGGAAAAAAGTGCGTCTTATGGAGCGAAAAATATGGTATATCCCACCCTTTCCTCCAAGGAGCTTGAGGAGGCATACATGGTTCTCTCCTCATCCTCCTCCTCCCCCCTAAATGCCCACCGCAACCCTGTGAGGTAGGTTAGGCTGAGAGGCAGTGTTTCGCCCCAAGGTGGGCTTCATGGCTGAGTGGAGGATTTGAACCCTGGTTTGTCCTGGGTCCTCATCTGACACTCTAACGCAGGGGTCAGCAAGCTTTTTCAGCAGGGGGGTGGTCCACTGTCCCTCAGACCTTGTGGGGGGCTGGACTATATTTGGGGGGGGGATGAACGAATTCCTATGCCCCACAAATAACCCAGAAGTGCATTTTAAATAAAAGCACACATTCTACTCATGTAAAAACACGCTGATTCCTGGACCGTCCGCGGGCCATATTGAGAAGGTGATTGGGCCGGATCTGGCCCCCGGGCGTTAGTTTGCCTACCCATGCTATAACCACTACACTGCACTGGCTCTCAGATGCAGAAAAACTCCCATCAGCCCCAGATGGCATGGCCATTGCCTACGGACAGACCACAGCACAGTGGTGTTAATTAATTGTGATCATTATCATTATTGAATCCATATCGTGACCAAGGAGTGACTAGGGATAAACAGTAAGGGATGGCACAGTTCCGCTCATGACCGACAGGAAATGGCTGACTAATTCCATCGCTCCCGACCCCTGCGGGGAATTTTCGAGGCTGTGATGGGAGTAAGCAGCCTCCCTAACCTTCCCAGGCATACGGGAAGGGCAGCTCGCCCGCAGATGCCCCTAAACCTGCTTCGACCCCAAAACGGGGGGAGGAGCGGGGGGGCCAAGGGCGGAAAGCACGGGGGGAGGAACTCCTGGAAGCCAGCCTGTTCGTGCACGAGTCCCAATGCTTTAAAATATATTTAGTGAAAAGTCTTGGGCATGCTTCGAACAAAGGAGGAAAAAGTATTTTGTTAAGGAATTCAGCCACTGAACAGCTAAGAAGAAAAAGAAAATGAAGAAGATTTGATCATTATATCGGTACTAGTTGAAGTTAGCCCGTTGACTAACGGGCTCTAGAGGAAGAGGAGGCAGGAGGCGGCAGAGCGGCTCGCGGGGCGCCGGCGCGCCCTGCTCCCGGCCCCCGCTTCGAGCACGCTCCGGCCGCTCCCGCCTGAAAAACCCGGCGCGCCCTGCTCCCCCCGCTTGGAGCGTGTTCCACGGCGCCCGCCAGCGCCCACCTCGCCGCCCCTCCGCAGGAGCAGCAGCGCCAGGGCGAGCTGGTTGGCCGAGGTCCCGGCGCCGCCGCCACGGCCTGGCCCGGGCTCCTCGTTCTCCTCGCTGCCGCTGCCTCCAGGCCGGGCTGGCCGTCCTCCGGCAGGGCTGTGAGGGAGGCGGGCGGGCGGGCGTCACTTCCTGTCCGCTGGCCAACCCCTGCGTCCGCGTGTGGCATGCGCAGAGCGCACTTCCGTGACACACGGAAAAGCAGGGACACTTCAAGATTATTATATAGGATGTGGAAGCGGGACGGAAAGAGGGGGGGGGAGCCTCAGACTCTGTGCTATTCTGTTTTACTACTTTACATAAATAACGGGCTGATACCCCAAACCCCTGAAGACCCAAATTCACTATGCATAACAAGCAAGAAATGAAAGACTGATAATTTGATTTCGAGGAGAAGATTTGATATTATAAATATAACCTGTGTGGGAATGGAGATGGGACTTAAAAAGCAATGTCCTGGCATGAGAATGAAATATACTGTGGATATTTGGAAGAGGATGAAAGTGCTTTGTGCACTGATTTTGGCAAAGAATGCTCCTTAGACTCTGACTGACTTTAATTGGAGGAACTTGGACGGTTGCCAAAGTACGCAGTTAATAATCTTGGCCTGCACACGGAAATCAGAGGGAGATAAAAGCCGAAAGAATTTATAATTTACGACTTTTCAACATAATGGGCGGAATCTCCTGGACTGAAAGAAGTGAAAAGCAGACGGGTGAATAAATAATTATTGTGGAAAAATATGTTCGGAAACTACGGAGACGGAATGAAAAGATGGCGACGGTCCGCGATGGAACTTTGGGCGTCAGAAGAGTCAAGGGGCAAGGAGAATGCATAGTGATGAAATACGGCTACAAACCCACACAGAGACATTGTTTGCTTTGATTTATCTCGCTTGTTGGATTACATCAGAGGTTGTGAGAAGATTGGAAGGACAGAAAACAAGGGACAAGTTGATCAGTTGGCCTCCGGAATTTGAAGCATGGGGACTCCTAAAAAATTTAAATACGAATTTGGCAGATTTGGAACTTTTCTTTTCTTTTTTATTAATACAGTGGTACCTCGACTTACGAGTAACTCGACTTACGTTTTTTCCGAGTTACGAGTGACTTCCGGTAAAACAAAATGGCCGCCGCATCCGAATTTTTTCGACTTACGAAAAGACGTCGTGGCTGCTTTTAATAGGATTTTTCGACTTACGAATTTTTGACCCGGATTTTTCGACTTGCGAATTTCCTCCCCCCCAATGCATTCCTATGGGGATTTGACTTACGATTTTTTTCGACTTACGAAAATCGCGTCGGAACGCATTATCGTCGTAAGTCGAGGTACCACTGTAATTGGATAAATAATTTGGAATGTAATCTGGAATGTTTCAATGTAATTTGAATGTATTGGAAACTCTAATAAAAATGATTTGGGAAAAAAAAACAGTAAGGGATGGCTGCCATAAGAAATCATTAATATTATTATTTTACTAAGTCATGCTTGGGGAACTGACATGTGGTTACCTGTCTCAAAATCTCCATTTGGACTGGTGGCCGCCTCCTCCAGGGTCTTGCCAAAGAACTGGAGAGCCAGCATCTGAATGGTGGTGTCCAGCCCTTCCAATCCTGGGATCGGAGGCATTGAGCCTCGCACCTGTGGGACGTTCTCCTGGGACGCCTGGAGGACGCCCCCCAGTATCAATTCCACCCTGTCCACCTCAAGGCCCCAAGACTTGGTGATGTCATTGATTTCCACCTAGAAAGAAGAGAAGGCAGGGAATTTAGATCAAGGGCAGGTGAAGCCTGCGACCCTACATGGAATTCATGGAATTGTAGAATTGTATAGTTGAAAGATGACGCGGGTGGCGCTGTGGGTTAAACCACAGAGCCTAGGGCTTGCTGATCTGAAGGTCGGCGGTTTGAATCCCCGCGGCGGGGTGAGCTCCCGTTGCTCGGTCCTGCTCCTGCCAACCTAGCAGTTCAAAAGCACGTCAAAGTGCAAGTAGATAAATAGGTGTCAGGGGCTGGCCGGGTTCTGAAGTGGTGCCAGAGGAGACAGCGGACCTAGACAGAGCCCCGCTGACGCCCGAGGAGTTATTGAGGGTCTGGGATCAGGAACAGGCACAGCCCCTGCTGACGCCAGAGCAGATAGTGCAGCAATGGGAGGAAGCCTCCACCAGAGGGCTAGCACAGCCAATGGGAAGGGATCAGGATGGAGAGCCCGAGGAGGAGGTGAGGCTTAGAGAGCCTGCCGGAGCATCAGACACCACCAGCGGGGAAGGCGACAGCGAAAGGGAAGGAGTAGCAGTAGGGCCGCCCAGGTCAAGGGCACGGAAGCGGAAAAAGGAGAGGCGGAGACTGGGGTTCCCGAAGCTCCTATGCTGGGGGCGGAGCCGCAAATCGGTACTCGAAGGATCTGACTCCGAGGGGTCGGATGCATAGCCGTAAAGTCTGGACTGTTCAATGTTATAAAATAAAGTGATTAGTTTAGTAGACGGCGTTTTGTGGATGCTTACTTCCGAGGAGACACACATCCGTCTCACAGCATCCTTCGAGTCTTCGTCACCTCCTCAGAAGTAAAGCACAACCAGCATGAGCAACGCGGAGGAAGCCGCAGCGCTAGCTGCCCAAGGAGCCGGCGGTGGAGGGGTCCCTACCTGGGAAGATAGAGCTCGTGAGCTAGAGGTACTCTATCGAATTAGTCAAGCTAGACTGGAGGAAGCCAGAATTCACGCTGAGCAGGGCAGGAGTGCGCAGGTGGGAAGGCGAATCACCATGCTAGCAAGCAGGTTTCAGGGCAAGCCGGATCAGTACATAGGTTTTAAAACCGACATGCTATATGCCCTGGAACTGCAAAAGGACTCATTTAGAAATGAGGAGGAGCAGGTTGGATTTGTAATTTCGCATTTTGAATCAGCTGCTCGTGATTGGGTGAGACCATTGATTATGGCCAAGGACCCAGCGCTTCAGAGAGTAAAAGAGTTCTTTAAAGCGATGGACGTGGTTTATACGAGCCGCTCTGAACAGGAGCTAGAATCACAGGAACTTCTTCTGTTGAGGCAAGGGACTATGACGGTGCGAGAGTATCAGGCAAGGTTTTCGCTGTTGAGCCATCGTCTGGGATGGGACACTAATACGCCTCAAATGATAGCGCTCTTTAAGTTAGGTCTGGCCGATGAAGTAAAAGACTCTTTGGCGAGAGGGGGCCCCTACAATGACATGAAAAGCCTCACAGAAGCAGCGATGGCAATCGGCATTAGACTGGAGCTCAGAGACAAAACCAGGAGGGAGGGGAAGGCGGGAAGGTGGTTCAACTTCCGCATTCCAACACAAACAGAGAGACCGGCTGGCGCGCAAACGCACCTCCCGGAAGAAACGCCTATGGAATTGGGAGGAGCGCGCGCGCGCCCCATTTCAAACGCAACGGTTGCCAAGGGGAGTGACACGCAAGGCGGGAAGGCGCCCAGGAAATGTTTTGTATGTCACCAAAGTGGGCACCTAGCCAAGGCGTGTAATAAGAAAAAGGTGTGGCAAGGCATGGTGGGGGCTGTAACAGGAGAAGGGGAGGAGCAGACGGAGAGGCAGGGAAACGGGAATGCCGGCTGGCAAGTCGCGGGGACGGCCAGCCCGGCTCAGGAGCAGTAAAATGTCCCCCCAGCAACGCACCCGAGACGCCCCCCCCCAGCCCGCCCGAGCACACCCTCCCCCACCCTCCCAAGCCAGGCATCGTGATGGAAGTCACACTGGAGCTGCCCAATGGCTTCACCATGCAAGTCCCCGCCCTCGTCGATTCGGGAGCCTCGGCGGACTTCCTGGGGATAGACTTTGCCAGGCAGCACCAGCTTCACCTTCTGCCTTTGCATTTCCCCTTGCAAGTCACCACCATTGATGGAAGAGAATTAAAAGGAGGGGCGGTCACACAAAGCACTCCACCCATGCGGATGGGGATTGGAAGGCACTCTGAAGTTATTGCCTTCCACGTCACCACGTTGGCAGGTCCCCCCATCATACTGGGGATGGGGTGGCTGGACAGACATGACCCAGTAGTGAGCTGGTATCAGCGCTCTCTAACGTTTGGTTCTGCGTTTTGCATGGAGAATTGCTTGCAGCAGATGCGTCCCAAGGAGCAAGCAGAGGCAGCCATGATGCAAGCAGGGGCAGTCACGCTCCCTGCGCAATATGCGGAGTTTCAGCAGGTGTTTAATGAAAGGGAAGCGGACAAGCTACCCCCCCACCGCCCCTACGACTGCCGAATCGACCTGGTGCCAGGAGCTCAGCTGCCACCAGGCAAGCTTTATTCAATGTCGGAGCAAGAGATAGCAGATTTGAAGGACTTCATTGATAAAAACCTGGCCAGAGGGTTCATCAGGGAAAGCAAGGCTGTAGGGGGCAGCCCAGTGTTCTGGGTGGACAAAAAAGACACCCCCCAGCGTAGGCTCGTTTGTGACTACCGCATCCTAAACTCCCTGACCCTCCCGGTCTCCTACCCCATGCCGAGGATCGACGACCTGCTGGCGGCGGTACGCAAGGGCAGGATCTTCACCAAGCTGGACCTGAGAGGTGCGTACAACCTGATCAGGATCAGAGAAGGCGATGAGTGGAAAACTACCATGTTTACACCCCTGGGTGCTTATGAGTTCCTAGTAATGCCCTTCGGCCTCCAGGCAGGCAGCCAATGCTTCCAAGCGTTCATGCATCACGTGTTGGGGCCCCTGCTTTACAAACAGGCAGTGGTCTATTTAGATGATATATTGGTATACTCGCAAAACCCGGAGGAGCACGTGCAACATGTCAAGGAAGTACTGCAGAGGCTCCAGGAGCACCAATTATGTGTCAAGCTGGAGAAGTGCCAGTTCCACACCACAGAAGTGGACTTCCTGGGCTACCGCCTCTCCGATGAGGGAATAGCCATGGACACCAACAAGGTAGAGGCGATCTTACAATGGAAGAGCCCCAAAACCAAGAAGGACGTGCAGCGCTTTATCGGTTTCGCAAATTTCTATAGAAAGTTTGTACCGGCGTTCGCAAACATGACGGCACCAATTACGGACTGCTTGAGAGGCAAGAAGAAGTTCCAGTGGACGGAGAAGGCGCAGCAGGCCTTTGAAACACTTAAGAAGGTCTTTGCCTCAGAGGAGCAGTTGCTGCACGTGAACCCTAGCAAGCCCATCAGGATAGAGACAGACGCATCAGACCGAGCCATTGGAGCTATATTACTGCAGCAGGATCCAGCAAGGGAATGGCGGCCCTGTGCGTTCTATTCCAGGAAGTTGAGCCGGTCGGAATCCAACTACGCTATCTGGGACAAAGAGCTATTGGCAGTGGTAGCGGCTTTCAAACACTGGCGTCACTTCTTGGCGGGGGCGCGGCACCAAATCCAGGTTCGCACGGATCACAAGAACCTGGAGTACTGGCGCACGGCCAGGGTGCTCAACCAGCGCCAAATGCGATGGGCAGAGTTTTTTGCGGACTTCAACTTCCACATCCAGTATGTTCCGGGCGAGCAGAACAGCAGGGTGGACGCCCTATCCAGAAAGCCGGAGTACATGGAAGACGAAGGACCTCCAGTGGCCAGGGCCATCTTCAAACCTGAACAGTGGCGGTGTGGGGCGGCATTGGGTGGTCGGGAAGAACTGGTGCGCCTCACTCAGGCGGATGCTTTTGCCCAGAACAAGCTAAGGGAACTCAAGGAGGGGGATCCCAAGGCAGGAGGGTTTGAGGAACAGGAGGGGCTGCTGTTGTACAAAGGGGCACTGTATGTGCCAGGGGAGGACATGAGGGCCAAAATTCTCAGACAGCTTCATGACAATCCCACAGCGGGGCACTTTGGGCAATTCAAAACCATGATACTGGTCACGAGAGAATTCTGGTGGCCAAAAATCAGACAGGATGTCAGGGAATACGTCAGGGGGTGTGAGGTTTGCCAAAGGGCCAAGGGGGAGAGAAGGGTACCAGCAGGGCTACTGGAACCGCTCCCCACCCCGAGCAAGCCCTGGGAAGCGGTTTCGCTGGACTTTGTCACGGATCTCCCCCGGTCCAAAGGAAACACGGCTGTACTAGTCGTAGTGGATCTCTTGACCAAGATGGCCCACTTCATTGCCTGCCCCAAAGTGGTGTCGGCGGAGGAGACGGCCCGGTTGTTTGTGCAGCACGTGTTCAAGCTGCATGGCATGCCCGCGAGAGTAATTTCTGATCGCGGGGCCCAATTTACCTCCCGTTTCTGGCGCAAGCTCATGCAGATTTTGCAGGTGCAGGTGTGTCTGTCCTCAGCACGACATCCACAGACCAACGGTCAATCGGAAAGGGTTAATTCCATACTGCAGCAGTATCTGCGATGTTACGCTTCCCAGCAACACAACGACTGGAGTGACAAACTATCCCTTGCAGAGTTTGCGTACAACAATGCTCAACACTCCTCGGCAGGCATGTCCCCGTTCCAGGCGAACTACGGCAGCCACCCCAGGGCCTTTCCGGGAAGGGAGGGGGAACAGGGGGATGGAAACGTGCCCGCTGCACAGAATTTCGCTGAGGAGTTGGAAGCGTTGCACCAATTGCTCAGTGACAATTTGGAGCGGGCTAAAGCAGCCTACAAAACGGCAGCGGACAGGCACCGCAGGGAGGGGGAGGACATCCAGGTGGGAGATATGGTATGGTTGTCCACACAAGGGTTGCCTATCCGCGGCAGGTGCAAGAAGCTGCAGCAACGTAGACTGGGGCCTTTTGAGGTAGTGGAGCAGATTAACCCCGTGGCTTTCAAACTGCGACTGCCGGACGACATGAGGATTCACCCGGTGTTCCACAGGTCTCTCCTGTCCAAGTACAGGGAACCTCACAGGTACCAACAGGGCCAGCAGCAGGGGTCGCAGGGGATGCCGCTGGTGGACCCGGAACTGTTCAACGAGGCCACCGAGATTTTGGACTCAAGGTGGCAAGGGGATGAACTGCAGTATTTGGTAGCGTGGGAGGAGGAGCCAGCGTCGGAAAATGCATGGATCCCGGCAGAGGAAGTCACCAAGGAGCATCTGGTGTGGGAATTTCACGAACTATTCCCGCACAGGCCCAAACCAGACCGTTGGCAATTAGGAGACGTGTTTCAACCCACAGACTCAGAGGAAGGGGACTTCTGGGGTTTCCCGCCATCAGAGGGGAGTGAAGGGTACCCTGTGGTAGGAGAAGGGACCGAGACTGCAGAACCCCTTTCTCCAACCATGACCAGGGAGGATTGGGAAGAAGTGTTTACCTCGTCCTCCAGTGGCGACACCACAATATTCTTAGGTTTCCCTTCCTCCCCTGACACAGCAGACGAGTCTTGGGGGGAGCTGGGGGAGCTAGCAAGGGAATCTGACACCGATCGACCCCAACCCTGTGCACCTTCTCAGGAGGGGAAGGGGGGCTTGGAAGGGGGGGTGGATGTCAGGGGCTGGCCGGGTTCTGAAGCGGTGCCAGAGGAGACAGCGGACCTAGACAGAGCCCCGCTGGCGCCCGAGGAGTTATTGAGGGTCTGGGATCAGGAACAGGCACAGCCCCTGCTGACGCCAGAGCAGATAGTGCAGCAATGGGAGGAAGCCTCCACCAGAGGGCTAGCACAGCCAATGGGAAGGGATCAGGATGGAGAGCCCGAGGAGGAGGTGAGGCTTAGAGAGCCTGCCGGAGCATCAGACACCACCAGCGGGGAAGGCGACAGCGAAAGGGAAGGAGTAGCAGTAGGGCCACCCAGGTCAAGGGCACGGAAGCGGAAAAAGGAGAGGCGGAGACTGGGGTTCCCGAAGCTCCTATGCTGGGGGCGGAGCCGCAAATCGGTACTCGAAGGATCTGACTCCGAGGGGTCGGATGCATAGCCGTAAAGTCTGGACTGTTCAATGTTATAAAATAAAGTGATTAGTTTAGTAGACGGCGTTTTGTGGATGCTTACTTCCGAGGAGACACACATCCGTCTCACAGCAGGTACCGCTGCAGCGGGAAGGTAAACGGCGTTTCCGTGCGCTGCTCTGGTTCGCCAGAAGCGGCTTAGTCATGCTGGCCCCATGACCTGGAAGCTGTACGCCGGCTCCCTCGGCCAGTAAAGCGAGAAGAGTGCCACAACCCCAGAGTTGTCCACGACTGGACCTAATGGTCAGGGGTCCCTTTACCTTATAGTTGGAAGAGAACCAAAGGGTCATCTAGTCCAGGCTTGTCGATCACGATCAAGGAGTCAATTGCAGGATTGTTTCTCGTCGATTGCAGGCCGAGAAAGAAAAGCCTTTCTCCACAGCCTCGGACGTAGCAGCAGCAGCCGCTGCCAGTCTCAACAGCCAAGCCTGAGCAGCAGTCATCTAGTCCTCCTCTTCCTCCTTTTTCTCCAGCCGAGCCTCCTTGCCTTCCTTCCTTCCTTCCCGCTCTGTGCTGCGCTCTCGGGGGTTAGAGCGCAGGTGTTGGGGTGAGCGGGACATGGCACCCTGAGGCTGGGGTGTTTGTGTGTGTGGGGGGGAGTGTTCTTGCCTGGGGATCTGGGGAACATGGTCTCAGCAGGCGAGGGGGGCGCAAAATCTGCTCCCTCGTGCGCAGTTGGCAAGGGAATGAATGGGCAGGAGGGCACATGGGAGGGAGGGAAGGAAGGTGTCCTCTGGGGTGGGGCTACCGTAGCCAAGCAAAGGGCGCCACGAGGGAGATGAGGTGCGCTTGAGACCCCTCTGGAAGGATACAGAGGGGCAGCGTATAATACCAACCGCGCCCCATTTGCGGCTGGGGCATCAGCCTCTCCCACAGCCCTGTGCGGGAGCCCCAGAAAACAAGGATATATTTTTTTTAAAATCAGAATTTATCAGAGTGCCTCTGGGCATGTGCAGAGTGTTCCTCCCCAAGCAGTAAGAGAGGTCCGCCTCCCGCTTTTGGGAGGAGGGCGAACAGTTCAGTCCAGGGCAAAGGGGGCGGTGAGGGGATGTGTGTGTCTCTCCCCCCCCCACCTGGTAGCCTTGGGACTTCTTGCTGTGGCGGAAGGAGCCATGTGTCTTGTGTGTGTTCTGCCCCTCATATTTTCCCCCCCTCACACGATTCCTTCTGCTCACTGCCACCCCCAGCATTCCCCTCCCTCTCTCCCCGCAGCCCAGCATGCATTGCCAGGGAGCAAGAGGCGGGCACCAGTCAAGGCAGCGAGCAGGAAACACCAACACACTCTCTATTTTAAAAGCAGAGTCCCAGTCTCACCTCTCTCTCTCTCTCTCTCTCTCTCTCTCTCTCTCTCTCTCTCTCTCTCTCAGTGTGTGTGTGTGTGTGTGTGTGTGTGAGTGAGAGAGAGAGAGAGAGAGAGAGAGAGAGATAGGGAGAGAGATGAGCAGATATTCTTACCAGGAGCTGGTCTGCGATCCGCAGCTTCTCTGTTTGAATCTCCCGCAGGTACTTCTTAAGCACAATCTTGGTCATGGCATTTTGGGCAGTCATCCGCGTGGCAATGTTGAGATCTTTCACCATCATGACTGACAGCAGCGGATCCCAAACACGGAACTGGACATCAGCCCCCACAGAGACCCACGCTCCATCCCGAGATGTTAGCTGTAAAGGCCAGAGACAGTCACAGTGAACTTTGTGACCCTCACAGGGAAACTTTCCCTGAGAGATTCCTTCAAGCGCAACAAACCACTTATAGCAGCAGTTCTCAAACTTTTGGGGGGATGCTGTCTCCTTGCTTCCATAAACTCATCCCCAGTGCCCCTTCCTCACTCTAGAAAAACATTATTCAGAACAGCGGTTTGCACAACCCACTAAGGAAGATAATAACATCATAAAATTCAAAACAGTATCTATAAGTTGCACATTTATTCAAAATCCAATTTAAACTGTTTAGCACGATTAATTCAACAAAACGGATGAACTTGATCCAGTGACATCAGCTGTTCAAAGCCTGGTAATCATTTGCACCTCCTTACCTGCCTCCCCCTGGGACCCTACTGTCCACTTTGGGGGCCTATAGCATCCTTCATCCTAGGCGCGGGTGGGGCTGTGGGTGAAACCACATAGCCTAGGGCTTGCTGATCAGCAGGTCGGCGGTTTGAATCCCCGCGACGGGGTGAGCTCCTGTTGCTCGGTCCCTGCTCCTGCCCACCTAGCACTTCAAAAGCACGTCAAAGTGCAAGTAGATAAATAGGTACCGCTGCGGCAGGAAGGTAAACGGCGTTTCCGTGCGCTGCTCTGGTTCGCCAGAAGCGGCTTTGTCATGCTGGCCACATGACCCGGAAGCTGTATGCCGGCTCCCTCGGCCAATAAAGCGAGATGAGTGCCGCAGCCCCAGAGTTGTCCGCGACTGGACCTAATAGTCAGGGGTACCTCTATCTTTACCTTTTACCTGCTTCCCCCTGGGACCCTACTGCCCACTTTGGGGGCCTATAGCATCCTTCATCCTAGAGCTCCCATCAGACCCAGCCAGCATGGCCAAGAGTCAGGGATGATGGGAGTTGTAGTCTCACATCTGGAGGGCAGCAGGTTCCCCACCCCAGCACTGATGGGCTGCATGGAGGGAGGCAGTTTCATTTTCCACTGTTGCCCCCCCAACTTCTCCTGCACTGCTCTGAGCTTTCACCCTGACCGGCTCCCTTGGGCGTCCAGGGCAGCCTCACTCTTCGGAGAAGCTTCTTTCGAGGCAGCAACAACTCGCCTTGCATGGCGGGATGCTGAAGGCCCGTGTCCGGAGGTCCACCAGCTGCCAGTGATCAATACAGGGCAGCACCAAAACCACCCCCGGCCCTTGGGGGGCTCGGATCCGCCCCAGACGGAACACGATCATGCGCTCATAAGTAGGCACTATCTGGAAAGGAAGTGGAAAGAGACGCTGCAGAAACTAAAGGAGAAGTACTGAGATATAAACAGATATAAACAAAAGGAAGGCTCTTTCCATTCCTACTCTGGCTTGCAGAGGAACCCTGCGGAACTGCTACCTGTCAGAGTAGACAATACTGGGCCCAATAGATAAATAGTCTGGCCTGGTTTAAGGCAGCTCCCTGTGATCTAGTAAAGTCAAACCTCTGCTTGAAAAATATTTCAGGTGTTTCTGCCTTAGACAAATGCATGGAGGAGAGAGGGCTCTCAATGGCTGCTAGCCAGGATAATAATAATAATAATAATAATAATAATAATAATAATAATAATAATTTATTATTTATACCCCGCCCATCTAGCTGGGTTTCCCCAGCCACTCTGGACGGCTTTCAACAGAATATTAAAATACAATAATCTATCAAACATTAAAAGCTTCCCTAAACAGGGCTGCCTTCAGATGTCTTCTAAAAGTCTAATAGTTGTTTTTCTCTTTGACATCTGGTGGGAGGGCGTTCCGCAGGGCGGGTGCCACCACCGAGAAGGCCCTCTGCCTGGTTCCCTGTAACTTGGCTTCTTGCAGTGAGGGAACCGCCAGAAGGCCCTCAGTGCTGGACCTCAGTGTCCGGGCTGAACGGTGGGGGTGGAGACGCTCCTTCAGGTATACTGGACCGAGGCCGTTTAGGGCTTTAAAGGTCAGCACCAACACTTTGAATTGTGCTCGGAAACGTACTGGAAGCTAATGTAGGTCTTTCAGGACCAGTGTTATGTGGTCTCGGTGGCTACTCCCTGCCACCAGTCTAGCTGCCGCATTCTGGATTAATTGCAGTTTCCGGGTCACCTTCAAAGGTAGCCCCACGCAGAGCGCATTGCAGTAGTCCAAGCGAGAGATAACTAGGATGGCTCTGCTCTGCCTCCACAGTTGGAAGCAGCAGTTCTTCTGGATACCAGTTGCTGGGAACCACAGGAAGGGAGAGACTAGATGGGCTACTGGTCTGACCCAGCAGGGCTCTTCTCAGCCTCTTAGCCATGTCTCCAGCCCACTCCCTGCAATGTCAGCGCTATGTGGGGATCTGCATCAGGACTCAGCTTGGAGAAAAGAGATTTGCAACGGAGCTGAAACTGATGGGTTGGAACTTCCCTCCCACCCACCCAAAGCAAACAGGAATCAGATCTCCCCATCTCTGGTTCCTACCTTCAGAACAAACCAGGCCGAGATGGGGAAGAAGAGGATTGTGACCAGGAACACAAAAGTGGTGACCATCCCATGGCAAATCCATGACAAACACTCTTGAGGGGGATCTGAGGAAAACAAAGAGAAGCAAACTACCGCATTTTTCGCTCTATAAGGCGCACCTGACCATAGGACGCACCTAGTTTTTAGAGGGGGAAAGCCCCATTTTTTTGTGGATCAGCTCAAATTTCTGCAGCTTCTTTTGCAAAGGAGAAAAGCTCCATTTTTTGAGGATCAGCTCAAAGTTGTTGAGCTTACTTTGCAAAGGGAAAAAACCCTGTTTTATGGGGTTTAACTCACAGTTCTGCAGCTTCAGGAAAGGGAGCCATTTCTACAGTTTCCAGACAGATAATCTAATCAGCCAGTCACAAGTCGCTGGGGAAACAGCCTCCCTCTGCAAGGGGACGGGGCTGGAATCTCTCTCCCTTATCTCTCTCCCCGATCGTTTGCTGAGCAGCTGCTCAGCGGGCTTCCTTTCAACACCCCCTTCTCTCTCTCTCTCTCTTTTAAAAAAAAAGCACGATCTGCTTTTGCCCCTGGGCAGTTCAGCTCCAGGGACCACACATTCGCTCCATAAGACGCAGACATTTCCCCTTACTTTTTAGGAGGAAAAAAGTGTGTCTTATGGAGCCAAAAATACGGTAATTGATGCACATTCACAGAGCACATCCTGGGACCTATAGTTTACCCCATACAGCACCATTTCCTAGCACCCTTTACAAACTACTGTTCCCAGGAAGCTATGTGCTGTCAATGTGTGGTGTGGGTAGAAGAACACAAGAAGGCCGCATCCTGGACCTGGCCAGTGGCCCATCTAGTCCAGCATCCTGTAATCACAGGGGCCAGACAGATGACTCCAAGGGAAGCCCAAAGGGAGGGCCTCTGAAGGGCAGGGCAGGGTCTCCATCTGGTCAGTCTAATGTAGGGATGCCTTAAATTTACAGTATATACCTCCCTTCATCCAAAGATCTCAGGGCTGTTCACAAGATACTGTACAGCAGTGTTTCTCAACGGGTGTTCCGCGGCACACTACTGTGTGGCGGCGGCTCCAGTGGGGGAAAGGGAGCGCAGAGGGCCACCGCCGAGAGGAGGCACCGTGGAGAGGCTGCCGGGCTCTGCCGTGCATGCGCAGGCTGGGAGCAGCCTCGCCGCGGGAAGCGCGCTAGGACCAGCGCGGGAGGGAGGGAGGTGTGTCACTCGGCGCGGCTGCTGCCGCTTCTGCTGTGCCTCCGCCGCCGCCTCCTCCTGCTCCTCGGCCGTCCCTTCCCCTTTCCACCCGCCGCCGCGAGGCAAATGAAGCTGAAAGCCTCACAGGGCACCCGATGGCAAGGCGCGCGAGAGCCCGGCGTGGAAGTCGGCCGCTCAGAGGGCGCGCAGGGTGCCTGATGTTAAAGACTCCCACGGCCAGCGTGGGTCCGGCGTGGAAGGCGGGCCTGGCAGGCGAACGCCGCGCAGGGCGGCCGATGCAGGGCGCTGGAAGGCAGCCGCTCACAGCCGATGTTAAAGCCTCCCACGGCCGGCGTGGGTCCGGCGTGGAAGGCGGCCGCTCACAGGGCGCCCGATGTTAAAGCCTCCCGCGGGTGTGCCGCGAGATTTTTTTTCATGAGACAGGTGTGCCGTTGCCCCGAAAAGGTTGAGAAACACTGCTGTACAGGACAAAAGCACAAATAAATAGTTTAAACAAAAACAGAACAGAACACCACCCCTGCACAAACATATTTAATAGGCCATAGAATATTAACCAGCCAAAGGCCTGGTTGAAGAGGAACGTTTTCGCTGGTGCCCAAATGTGTAGAATGAAGGCACCAGCCAAACCTCCCTGGGGAGAGCATTCCACAAACGGGGAGCCACTGCAGAAAAGGCCCTGTGAAAAGCTTCTCGTGTTGTCACCCTCTGGAGGAGGCACACAAAGAAGGACCTCACAGGATGATCTCAGGGTCCGGGAAGGTTCATATGAGGAGAGGTGGTTTTGTGGTTATGAGGTTTTGTGGCCCTGAGCCATTTAAGGCTTTATAGGTCAGAACCAGCACTTTCCATTGGGCCCAGAAACTAACTGGCAGCAACTGCAGTTTGGCCAAGATCGGTGCAATATGCTCAAACCATCTTGCTCCAGTGATCAAGCTAGCCGCTGACTTATGCATTGGCTGGATTTTCTGAACCGTCCTCAGGGGCAGCCCTATGTATAAACACGTTGCAGTAATCTAACCTAAAAAAGTTACCGGAGCACAGACAACAGTACGGTATCTCCAATCCACACCACATAATCATAGAAGCATAGAGTTGGAAGGGACCACAATGGTCATCTAGTCCAACCCCCTGCAACGCAGAAATCTCAGCTGAAGCATCCAGGACAGATGGCCACCCAACCACTGCTTAAAAACCACCAGGAAAGAGTCCACAACCTCCCTAGGCAGACCATTCCACTGTTGAACAGCTCTTACGGCATTTAGTTGGAATTTCTTTTCTTGTAACTTGAAGCCAATGGTTCGAGTCCTACCCTCCAAAGTGGGATAAAACTTAACTTCCATGTGACAGCCCTCTAGATATCGGAAGATGGCTATCATATCTTCTCCCAATCTCCTCTTTTTCAAGCTAAACATACCGGTACTCTGTTCCTTCAACCATTCCTCATAAGGCTCGGCTTCTTGACCCTTGATCATCTTAGTCACCCTCCTCTGCACATGTTCCAGCCTATCAACATCCTCCTTAAATTGTGGTGCCCAGAATTGGACACAATATTCCTGCTGTGGTCTTACGAAGGTGGAATAGAGGGGTACTACCGTATTACTTAGGGACCCAGGTGGCGCTGTGGGTTAAACCACAGAGCCTAGGGCTTGCCGATCAGAAGGTCGACGGTTCGAATCCCCGCAAGGGGGTGAGCTCCCGTTGCTCGGTCCCTGCTCCTGCCCTCCTAGCAGTTCGAAAGCACGTCAAAGTGCAAGTAGATAAATAGGCACCGCTGCAGCGGGAAGGTAAACGGCGTTTCTGTGCGCTGCTCTGGTTCGCCAGAAGCGGCTTTGTCATGCTGGCCACATGACCCGGAAGCTGTACGCCGGCTCTTGGCCAATAAAGCGAGATGAGCGCCGCAGAGTCGGACATGATTGGACCTAATGGTCAGGGGTCCCTTTACCTTTACCTTACCATATTACTTCCCTTGATCTGAACACCATACTTCTGTTGATGCAGCTGAGAATAGCATCCGCTTTTTTTGCTGCTGCATCACACTGCTGGCTCATGTTAAGCTTGTGGTCTCCTAAGACCTCTGGATCCTTTTCACTTGTCATTATAAAGAGTAAAGGAAGGCTGTCGCTTGTATGCTTTCCCTGTAGGCTTCCCCAGTGCATCTGATAGCTTACCTGGGACAGGACTGGTGCAGACCTTTGATCTGATCCAGTTGGACTTTTCTCCTCTCTTCAAACCCCGCCACTTACCTGTTACCTTCTGCGTCAGCTTCAGTGTGCTCCAGGTGCGCCCAGGTGGAAAGAAAGCCTTCCGAGGTTCATCTGGCCAGTTGCCCGATTGCTGGTACTGGTCAGCGTCTCCTAATGGCAACGCTTGGTATCCTGACCGGCTGAACATGTTCTGGTTAGCTCTCTTTGTTTCCCCCCTTTATGTGCATTATAAAGAGTCCTGCATCGCCACTCCTTTAACTCTGCAAAGACAAAACATCAGCAGAAAGATCTTTGCATGCAGTTTCTGCTTGGAACATATTTCCTTGCTTTGACGCCTCTCTTTTTTGTATAAAAAAATGTCCTGTTTTATGTTTTCCTAAATGCTTTTTGTACTGCTGCAAACATCAGTGCTTCCACAGCCTGAACATTAGAAACAGAGGGAACGACTCCCCACTCATCCGCAGGAAAAAGCTCCGACATGAGCGTTAAAGCAGAGTTGTAGCCACGTCAACAAGAAATCTCAAATCTTCATCCCCTCCCAAGAACTTCTTTCGGATTTTCTGCCCCTGAGCAATCAGCAATTGCAGCTGTGTTCAAGAAATCTCACACTGGCACTATGAATGCATTTTGCACCTCAGTTGAAATCTCCCTCTTTTTCCTGTGGCTCAGAAGGTCCTTTTCCATTCAGATGCCAGGGCCTCTTTGTCACCTTGATAAATGATAGCTGGTTTCACAGCCCTCTTGATGCTAAATCACCTTCTGGGTTGTTTTGCATTAGAAGCACATTTGCACAATTCAAAGTGTTGGTGCTGACCTTTAAAGCCCTAAATATATATATCTGTATATCTGAAGGACGTCTCCACCCCCATCGTTCTGCCCGGACACTGAGGCCTTCTGGCGGTTCCCTCACTGCAAAAAGTGAGGTTACAGGGAACCAGGCAGAGGGCCTTTTGGGTACCGGTAGTAGCACCTGCCCTGTGGAACGCCCTCCCACCAGATGTCAAAGAGAACAACAATTACCAGACTTTTAGAAGACATCTGAAGGCAGCCCTGTTTAGGGAAGCTTTTAATGTTTGATGAATTATTGTGTTTTAATATTTTGTTGGAAGCCGCCCAGAGTGGCTGGGGAAGCCCAGCCAGATGGGAGGGGTATAAATAATAAATTATTATTATTATTATTATTATTATTTGCACTCACACTTTTTCTCTGATCACAGGAGAGCAGCTGGTGCTTCTCTTCTCCTTCCTGTTTGGTCAATTATACTGGACAAGTGACACAAACAAGAAGCAGAGGAAGGAGGCTGTATTCCGCTCTGGTCAGACCTCACCTAGAATACTGTGTCCAGTTCTGGGCACCACAGTTCAAGAAGGATACTGACAAGCTGGAACGTGTCCAGAGGAGGGCAACCAAAATGGTCAAAGGCCTGGAAACGATGCCTTATGAGGAATGGCTTAGGGAGCTGGGTATGTTTAGCCTGGAGAAGAGAAGGTTAAGGGGTGATATGATAGCCATGTTCAAATATATAAAAGGATGTATATAGAGGAGGGAGAAAGGTTGTTATCTGCTGCTCCAGAGAAGCAGACACGGAGCAATGGATTCAAACTACAAGAAAGAAGATTCCACCTAAACATTAGGAAGAACTTCCTGACAGTAAGAGCTGTTCGACAGTGGAATTTGCTGCCAAGGAGTGTGGTGGAGTCTCCTTCTTTGGAGGTCTTTAAGCAGAGGCTTGACAGCCACCTGTCAGGAATGCTCTGATGGTGTTTCCTGCTTGGCAGGGGGTTGGACTGGATGGCCCTTGGGGTCTCTTCCAACTCTATGATTCTATGGCGTGTGAGTGTTCTTTAATTCCAGGGAGCTGCATGCAAGACTTACTCGCTCTGCCATCAGGAGGACTTCAGCCCGTGGGAAGCACATGGGGTTTCTAAAGACGGATTCCAACTTTTGAAATCTCAGTGTCCCCTTGCAGGCTTCTGCAGACAAGCTATGAAAGGCAGCAGTGTCAAAGAGCGATGGGAAGGGATCTCAGGGGGTCATCTAGCCCAACCCCCTGCAGTGCAGGAATCACAACACAGAGATCTTGTGCATCAGTAGCCTGGCCTGGGTTCCAAACGTGCTAAGGGTTTCACCCTAAAGCAAAACCTGAGGCCCCCACTTTCTAATTCCGGGCGCTGCCGTTTACCCCTCCCTGACTTCCCATCCCCACCAGCCCTTAAACTACAGTAGCCAGAATCCTCCGCGGTGGGGAAAAAAATGCTTTATAGCCATCGCATGTACACACAGCCTTGTAGCGGCGCCGCCGGACTCTGCGCCTGTTTCCTCGGGAGTAAATCCACACACCCACACACCCCGTAAGCTGCACGGGCTTGTTGTTGCAACAGCCGCTCCCTCGGACGTAGCGCGGCCTTTTCCTATTTGTTACTCCCGGGTAAATGCATGCATGCACGGGGCCGGAGAGGCCTCGAGCTTGCCGGGGCGTTGCAATTGCAGGAACCTGAAGCGGCGCGAAGGACTCCCCGGGAGCCGGATGCCGTTGCAGGCGGGCCGGGCCAGCGCTGCTCCTCCCTCCCGGAGGGCTCTCCTTTCCCGGCAGCCCCGCGCTTCCTCCGCCTCCTCCTCCTCCTGGCGGGGACAAAGCGAAAGTGAACCCCGACGCCTCGCCGCCATCCCGAGACGCCGTTGCTGCTTCGCGATCCCGGACACCGCTGCAGGTCGCGCCTTTCAGCTGAGTTCCTGGAATTGTGCGTGGCTGTGTTTGCAATTTAACTTTTATTTATGCATTGCGTCGGTACGCCACCTCTTGACTCTCCGGGGAGCGCAGGGGGGCGTGCATGGTCCTCCCTCGCCCCCCATTTAAGCCCCACAACAACCGTGTGAGGTCGGTTGGGCTGGCTCCCAAGGTCACCCGGGGGGGGGGGAGGATTTGAACCCTAGAATCGTAGAGCTGGGAGGGACCCTGAGGGTCATCTAGTCCAACCCCCTACGGTGTCCTGATCTCTCCGATCCTCTAGATTCCTTTCCCTCCGAAGAATCGGGGGGCTTGGCTTGGCTGAATCTGCGTAATTCACCAGCCTCCTATAATGCCAAAGCGCCTTGGGGGGTGGGGGGGGTCTGTGCCTGGAGATGGGGGGGTGGATCTTGCTCGCTGTGCCACCCTGTTGGTGCAGCCGAGATAAGGCACTAGTCCATGTTGATAGAGTCACTGGTTCGTGTGTGTGTGTGTGTGTGTGTGAGAGAGCGAGAGAGAGATAGAATAGAAACTTCTTAACGATGCTGAACCCTGTTACGGGACAGAATGGGGGGGGTGCACCTAAGCGAAGTCTCCTCCTGAGTAAACTTGTAGGGTACGGAGCGATGCCCTTAAGGGAGCCCTTCTGGAGAGCGGCTCCCGCCATGATATCTCAAGCAACAGATCACGTACCCACAGGAAGGGAAACCCAAAGAACAATCGCCAGCTAAATTGCTTTCCTCCAGGCCCATTAAGGGCGATAGAGCAAGCCAGCCAAACCCTTTTCAGGGATGTGCAAGGAATGTGGTTGTAAACGAAACGAAAACCTTGAATGCCTTTAACAAGACCCCCCCCCCCTTTAATTTCCTTTGGTGGTTGTGGGCAAGGGGCGTTGGGGGGGCAGCTGAGCAGAGAAGGGGCTGGGAGCTCCCACAGAATGACTATCGGGGCGTCTTTTTCTTCCTCCCTCTTTTTGGGGAGCGGTGGGAGGGGAAAGCTCCCTGGCCTTTTCCGTCTTGCCTTAACTGCCTTTGTCCTGTGGGGAGAAACACTCAGGGTAAATTCCTCAGTACTTATCACACACTTACATTTTATTTTCTCTATGTTAATCACATGTAACCCTCCCCTTTCTGACGTTTCAGCGGTGTAACAGTGAGCTAGTGGTGATGCTTCTCGAACTGTGTTCTGGGAGAGTGAGGGTAGTTTTAAAAGTTATTGTCACCCCTATCTTCGGGGTTCAATCTTGCCTTGAACCTGTTGCGCAATAAACGTTGTTCTCCTTTGCTCCGGTTGGTGGCTGGTCTCCTTCTTTCATAAACAACCAAAACCACCACACAATGGCTGAAACTATAATAAAAGATTTACTGGAATCCTCTTCTGAAAAACTAATAGTCTTTCAATAAAGCCACATGATTAACAAGCCATATATGCATGATACAACAGAATATATAATGTTCACGTGACTGAACCATTCAGCAACAGGTTGGGTTTAGCAACAAAATCTTGGTGCCAACAAAACGTTCACAATTGGTTGATGGTGAATAGATAGTAGAATTCTTCAACGGTTCAAAGCAAAAATCTCATGGATGTAATAGTAGATGAAGCATATTTATATGAGTCTTGCAACATCACCATCCAGCTGAAATCAACACAAGTGGCAAATGAGAAGGACGAAGAAGACCTGTCCTCCGGATTACTCACAGGTTTCGCTATATAGCTTCATCAGTTCTGTACAATATAGACAATACCCAAATTGCAATGAAACATTATGCATGAATCGTACAAAATTGTTTACATAATACCATGTATCATCTTACCAGGTTAAGCATTCTGATTAGCACAACATGCGAAATATTCCACAGGCACAGCTTAGTGAACGAGTTGGTGGCTGGTCTCCTTTCTCCGCAAAGTACCACAGGCTTTGCCTGAAGGGCCAAGTGGCTGAGCAGCCTCGCACCTGGATTTTTCCGTAACAACCCCAACCCTTTCTCTCCTTCTCATTTTTTTTTTTTTTTGCAGGAGATGGAGGAAGAATTTGAGTTCTTGCTGTGCGGGAGGTGCCGGAGAGAAGCCCAGAACCCCAAGCTCCTGTCCTGCCTTCACACCGTCTGCATGGAGTGCCTGGAGGAGAACAAGCCCCTGGGCCAGTGTCCCGTCTGCCGGGTGTCCCTCTCGCGCGCCGGCGGGGCCTCCTTCCAGGACAACGTCCTCTTCGCAAGCCTCCAGGCCAAGCTGAACACCTACCGGAAGATCGCCAGCGACAGGGATTTGGTGTGCGATAACTGCAAAGACGCAGCCGAGTTCTGGTGCTCTGAGTGCTCCGAGTTCCTCTGCCTGAAATGCTACAAGTCTCACCAGTGGTACTTGAAGCAGAAGAGCCACGAGACCCAGAAACTGGCCGATCTGAAGCAGGATACTGCCCAGAGCTTCCTGGAGGGGGCAAAGAAGTCCAGCAACCTTTTATGTTCGGAGCACACCCAGGTTATAAGGTAAGGCTACTGGGGTGTGTGTGTGTGTGATGCATAGTTTGCAGGAAGCTACCAGGCCACTGGGGACACGGGTGGCGCTGTGGGTTAAACCACAGAGCCTAGGGCTTGCCAATCAGAAGGTGAGCAGTTCGAATCCCCGCGATGGGGTGAGCTCCCGTTGCTCGGTCCCAGCTCCTGCCAACCTAGCAGTTCGAAAGCACCTCAAAGTGCAAGTAGATAAATAGGTACCGCTCTGGCGGGAAGGTAAACGCCATTTCCGTGCGCTGCTCTGGTTCGCCAGAAGCGGCTTATTCCTGCTGGCCACATGACCTGGAAGCTGTACGCCGGCTCTCGGCCAATAAAGCGAGATGAGCGCCGCAACCCCAGAGTCGTCCGCGACTGGACCTAATGGTCAGGGGTCCCTTTACCTTTACCAGGCCACTGCCTGTGAAGGGGGAGAGGGGATACAGGCCCTCATCAGGGCTGTGCCCCACTCATACGGCACACGTGCAACTTCATTTTGCATTGCCGGCCACCTCGGACCCCACGATCAGCAGGCGACGCCTGGGTGGGGGACAGGGGAAGAGGGCCTTCTCGGTGGTGGCTTCTCCCAGGCAACTTGGGAACACCCTCCCCAGAGAAGCCAGACTGGTGCCTTCATTGTGGGCCTTCCGCTGACAGCTGGATACCTTTCTTATTCCAACAGGCCTTTGGGAATGGACTGCTTTTTAAGGAAAGGGCTTTTACTAGCGCTGTGCTGTTTTTATTATCTGTATTTTAATAGCTTTGCTTTTTTGTATGGTTTTAATTTTTTAGGAGTTTAATCACTTTTTAACCATGACCTTTCTGTTTCTCGTCCATGTTTGTTCTAAGTTTTGTGAGCAGCCACCTTGAATCCTACTTGTGGGGAAAAGGCACAATATTATGATCCTTGTTATTAGCAACAAGAAATTGATGTTTACAGTTTAAATGCAGTGCTTACAGTTAATACGGTTTAATTAGTACTTACATTTAAATGCACTCTAATGCTTACAGTTTAAATGCAATTTTTTTCAAGCGTGTTGTTTTTAAATCTAGAAAAAAATTGGATGGAATAGACCTGTGGTCCCAAGTACATGGAAAACTGACATCATCATTATTTATATCCCGCCCATCTAGCTGGGTTTCCCCAGCCATTCTGGGTGGCTTTCAACCGAATATTAAGAAGCAGGCTGATCGGTCCCTCCATAACTTTCCATTTCCTTCCCCTTCTGTTTTCATTTTCCTTTCTTCCCAGTGTTTGCCCTTTTCCCCAGAAACTGATAGCACAAAGCCTGGTGTTGGTTATTTATCTATCTATTATTACACTCAATCAATCACTTTATTTCAGCTTTAAGCTCGTAAGAACAACAGAAATAGAACAAATACACAGTACAATTTGATTTAAAAAAATTAGAACCAGTAAAACTTAAAAGAGTACAAATTAGAAATAGATACTATAAGGAATTTTCAGCTTCCAAACAGCAGTCCATTACGACGTTTATATGTCAAAACGGAAGTTAAAAATTTCGCCATTTGTAAAGTTACATGCTGATCTGTATCTTGCAATAAAAAGGCCAGGCGAAAATCTGCCGGGTGCCCAGGCCACTTGTGGATTAATGGTAACAGTAAGTTCTTCTGGACAACACAATATAAAGCAGTGTTTCCCAACCTAATCTAGGCAACGGCACACTTGAATCAATGAAAAAATCTCGCGGCACACCGCTCCTCCCCCACCCGGCTGTGCCGGGTCTCCTGACCCAGAGTTACCTCTGGGATCAGCTGTAGCGCGGCGCGCGCGAGGCTTCCGGTCGGGATTCTCGCGCGAGGCTGCTGTTGCTGCTGCTGCAGCAGCCAAGGGAGCAGCGCCGCCCTGGCTTCCGCTTCGCCGCCGGGCTCCAGCAGCGCCGCCGCCACGGTCCTGTGCAGCCCTGGGCTGCAGGTCCCTTTTTCCGCGGCACATCAGCCGGTGTCTCGCGGCACACTAGTGTGCTGCGGCACACCGGTTGGGAAACGCTGATATAAAGGACATATAAATACTATATGGTGAAGTGTTTTGATCGATCTATTCTTACACTTATTTGCCACCTATTCTCCCAGGAATTCTGCTCAGTGAGAGAGGTGAGCCTGAGAGATGATGACAGGAACAAGGCCATCCAGGGGGGCTTCGTAGCTGAGTGGGGATTTGAACTTGGGTCTCCTAGGTCCTAGGCCAGCACTCTTAACTGCTGTGCCACACTAGCTCCCTGTTTAAGACCCTAAGGAAATAATAATAATAATAATAATAATAATAATAATAATTTATTATTTGTACCCCGCCCATCTGGCCGGGTCCCCCCAGCCACTCTGGGCGGCTTCCAACAAACACTAAAATACATTAAAATATCACACATTAAAAACTTCCCTAAACAGGGCTGCCTTCAGGTGTTTTCTAAATGTCAGGTAGTTATTTATCTCTTTGACATGGGATGGGAGGGTGTTCCACAGGGCGGGTGCCACTACCGAGAAGGCCTTCTGCCTGGTTCCCTGTAGCTTTGCTTCTCGCAGTGAGGGAACCGCCAGAAGGCCCTCGGCACTGGATCTCAGTGTCCGGGCTGAACGTTGGGGGTTGAGACGCTCCTTCAGGTATACAGGACCGAGGCCGTTTAGGTTTCGATCAAGCCAATGGCCTTGTGGATTTCTGCTCGAACACTGTCCTCCCCCATAGATTGATGTCCAAACTAGAGGCGCTAGGACTTTCTAACTCCATTTGTCTCTGTGTTTTGAACTTTTTGTCAGACCGCTCTCAGAGGGTTAGAGTAGGGTCATATATGTCCACAGCCCTTAGCCTTAACATCGGCTCCCCACAGGGCTGTGTGTTGAGTCCCCTGCTCTATACCCTCCATACGTATGATTGTACAGCTACCCATCTTAGCAACAAAATCATCAAGTTTGCTGATAACACCACTGTGGTGGGGCTCATTTCCGAGGGGGATGAGTCCGGAGCGGCTCTGTATTTGGTGCGGAGAAAATAATCTGGTCCTTAATATCGCTAAGACCAAGGAACTGGCGGTGGACTACAGGGGGGGAAAGGCAGACATTCAGCCCTTGTATATTGGTGGGAACCGGGTGGAGAGGGTGGCTGTATTCAAGTTTTTGGGAGTGATTATCGAGCAGGGTATGACTTGGAGCGCAAATACTACTGCTCTGGTAAAGAAGGCCCAGCAGAGACTTTATTTCCTCAGACTTTTAAAGAAGAACAATCTGAGTGAGAGACTGCTGGTGTCCTTCTATTGAGGCAGCATAGAGAGCATTCTTACATACTGTATCTGTGTTTACATACTGTGTCTTACATACTGTATTGGTTTGCCAGTTGCACAGTCACCAACAGGAAAATGCTCCAGAAGGTCATAACCACAGCCCAAAAGATTATCGGTCATCCTCTCCCATCTTTGGATGAACTATATAGCGCCCGTTGTCTCGAAAAAGCAAACAACACTTTACAGGATTCATCTCATCCTGGATATAGTCTGTTTGCGCGGTTGCCTTCGGGCAAGAGATACAGAACAATTAAATCGAGAACAAATAGACTAAAAAACAGTTTTTATCCAAGAGCTATAACTATTTTAAATGCTGTAACCAAATGATATGATCTTTGGGGAGTCGTGATGGATGGTATATATGTGTCGGTGTGGTTGTAAATGTATAAATGCGTATATGTGGCTGTAAATGTGGGATGGCATTCAATTTCGTTGTACTACGTACAGTGACAATAAAGTATCTATCATCTATCTATATCTATCTATCTATCTATCTATCTATCTATCTATCTATCTATCTATCTATCTAGTCCAGCCTCTTTTTCTTGCTGCGGCCATTTATTCATGCCGTGAACATTGTATTTATGTCGACAGCATCTACTGCCGCGGTTGCCGTAAGCCCCTCTGCTGCTCCTGCGCTCTGCTCGACGGCGAGCACTACAACGCCAAGCTGTACTGCGACATCCGCGCGGAAATCGAAGGCAGGAAGGAGGAGCTGGGGAAGATCAAGGCGGAGCTTGGCGAGAAGAGGAGGAGCTACGAGAAGACGTACAGCACCGTCCACGAACGGCTGCAGCAGCTGGAGAAGGTGCGCAACGAGACCCGGGACGAGATCCAGGAGAAGGTGGAGGAGATGATCCAGTGGATCCGGAAGAAGGGGGAGGAGCTCCTGGGGAAGGTGGACAGCCAGCTCCACCAGGAGCGCGAGGATGTGCAGAGGAAGCTGCAGTGCACCGAGCGCATCGTCAAGAGGTTCGCTTCGTTTTGATTGGGTTTAATGTTTGTACAGCCCGTTTGCATCTTACGTGGGGGTTTGGTTCCAAGGGTTCTGCATATGCGCAAAAATGCCTATGCGCAGGCCCTTGGAGCTGCCAATTTTCTACTAGGCCAAGTTCAAGACGATACTCTCGGTATATAAAGCCCTTACCCAACGTACGCCCACTCCACCGTGCCAGTCGACGGAACGAGCTCTGTTACAAACACCCCATAGTCCCTATTCTGCCTTTGTAAGGACTCGGTCATTTAGTGTGGTGTCATGTACACTTTGGAACTCCCTGCCTAGTGAGACCAAGCAGGCGTCTTCGGGGCCTGCTGAAAACATTCTTGTGTACACCAGCCTACCTAGATGCTTAAAAGGGACGCTGGTGGCGCTGTGGGTTAAACCACAGAGCCTAGGGCTTGCCGATCAGAAGGTCAGCGGTTCGAATCCCTGCGACGGGGTGAGCTCCCGTTGCTCGGTCCCTGCTCCTGCCAACCTAGCTGTTCGAAAGCACGTCAAAGTGCAAGTAGATAAATAGGTATCGCTCCGGCAGGAAGGTAAACGGCGTTTCCGTGCGCTGCTGTGGTTCGCCAGGTGGCTTAGTCATGCTGCGGAAACTGGACGCCGGCTCCCTCGGCCAGTAAAGCGAGATGAGCGCCGCAACCCCAGAGTCGTCCGCAACTGGACCTAATGGTCAAGGGTCCCTTTTACCTAGATGCTTAAAAAAGTTGAGGTAATTTTAATCTGTTTTAGTATTTTAACTTTTTGTATGTTTTAAAGCATTATTTTAAAGTTTTTATTTTATTTTATTGTTTTCTCTCTCTGTAAACCGCTTTGAGGGTTGTTTTTTGACCAATTGAGGTTTATAAATGTTATAAAATAAGTAATAATAAGGAACAGCAAAACAGTGCCATTGATATGAATGTTAAAACACAATAGCATTTAACTGAAGCAATGCACAGCAACAAATTGATCCGAGCGACCAAGACCGTTCAGTAAAGCGGTAATGATTCAATGAGAAACCCAGCCAGATGAGCAGGGTATAAATAATAAATTATTATTAAATTACTATAACCACGGCAGGTTGGAGTCCAGCGAGCGGCTAGTGGAGAAGATGAACCTCTTCGCTTCGGACCAGGATGTGTTGGACATGGCCCCCTTTGTCAAGGAGTCCCTGGACGATCTCCGCAGGGAGAAGGTGCTGGCCGTGGGTTTGCGGGTCCAGGCGGATAACATCTCGGAGGTCAGAGGCGAACTCCAGGCCCTGTTTAAAAGGGTGAGAGGGTGCGAAGGTGAGGCACTTCCTGCAATCCTGCTCTCTTCGTCCCTCCCTTGCCAGGGAGCCCTGCTGGCTTCGGCTGCCATAATTCTCTGTCGCCCTGTCCCGCTGGTTGTGAGAATGAGTGTGAATCGCAGGGCACGTTGGCCATGGAACCTTGGTTAGTCTTGTCCATTAACGTCAATGGGTCTACTATGAGTAGGACTAGCACTAATAATAATAATTAATTTTTATTTATACCCTGCCCTTCCCGATTTAAAAACTGGGCTTAGGGCAGCTAACAACAAATATAAAACATTGATTAAAAACGACTTTAAAAAGAAAAAAAGCTTAAAAAACAGCATCAAACACACCATAAATGAACATCACCAGGGCTAACTGGCCAAGTTAATCCTGCTGGGGCCAGTAAGGAGACCAGGGAAGAGTTTAAATGTGGGGTCTCAGAAAGGGTTTCTTCATAGAAAAAGGGAAGGGGAAAAAGGAATGACGGATCAGGCTAAATTGAAGGCCAGGCGGAATAGCTCTGTCTTACAGGCCCTGCGGAAGGAGATCAAGTCCTGCAGGGCCCTAGTTTTGTGGGACAGAGCATTCCAACAGGTCAGAGCCAACACTGAGAAGGCCCTGGCCCTGGTGGAGGATAATCTGGCTTCTTTTGGGCCCGGGATCCAGCAGGCTCTCCTTTGGTCCTTATGGCTAGGGGTCAAGGATGGTGAGAGCTGGACTCCAGCATCTCCTAGAAGATTACACGTTCTCCACCCCGGACCTGTGGTCCTCCTTTGCTGACTTGAGCTCTGCTTAGACACTGGTGCTGAACAGCTGAGCCCATTCCAACTGAGCTAAGTGAGAGACTAGGACCTGGGAGAGACCAGGGTTTGAATCCCCACTCGGCCATGAAGCTCTCTGCATGTGACCTGGGGCCGTCAGACAAAGAATTGTGGATTCTGAGAGACGGCTGGACTGCTTGAGGTCCCCCGATTTCATTATAGCAGAAAACGAGAGATACGTTGCCGCCCCGGCAGCGTATCTCTTCTTTCTTGAATCTAGAAACTCAAGAAGAGCTTTTACGCTTGCCCGAAGCTCGGCTCTGCCCTCGCCAGTTCTGCTGGGATCCTTCGGAAAGATCCCATACGATCAGAGACTCTGCTCCTGCCCACTGGGGGAAGTAGGTAGCCCCGAGCATCTATTCTTTAGATGCCCTTTTTATGACAATGTGCGCAGAGACATCATTGCCCCCCTATTGGAGAGGTTAGCTGACCTTCCAGAAAAGACTAAACTAAATGCCCTTTTACTAGGCAAAGATCAAAAGATAACCCGGATGGTAGCTCGATTCTGCACGCAGATTTGCAGGCACAGTCTATCCTCCCAGAACAAACCAGTCAGCGGGGGAAACAGTCGCAGTGAGCCCCCCGGGGCGATAGGGTCAATCTGTATGTGATTGATGCAGAAAGCTCCGAAGCACAGTGGAGGTCAAACAGTTCTGGCTCCACACCCCCATTTACTTTTGAGGAGACCCTGCTCAGTGGCTTTGTACGTAGAAGACCTCTTGTTCAGTCCCTGACCTCCCCAGAGTATTGAACCTGGTGTTGGGCTGTGGGTAGCAGCTCTTCGCTCGAGAATGGAATGAAGACCTCGAGCAGAAGCTGGGAAAATGCAAGCCGGACCCTCCTCTTGGATGTTTTTAGCCCCTTTTAAATTTTTAGACTGCTATATTCATTCTGCATTTTAATCTCCTTTAGCTTTGTAAAGCACTTTTCAAATTTTAAATGCTGGTCTATGACCGTAATAAAGATTTGATTTGATTTGATTTGATTTGACCTGGGGCCAGCCACTCGCTCTCAGGCTATCCTACCTCACTGGGTTGTTGGGATTAAATGTTGGGAGAGTCATGAGCTCCATGGAGAGAAAGGTGGGATAATATGGAGGAAACGAAGTGCAATGAGCCCTCCAGAAACCTCTTGGGCAGAGGCCTCATCCAAACACGTTGGAACACTCTGCCCTCTTTTCTTTCTTGCAGATGCTGTTGGCTGCCCGCCTTCTGTTTCTGTGCCGGTTGCCCCAGTGGTCTCTTCGGTGAGCTGGGATAGGAAACGCGGGCGTGGACGTAGAGAAACAGGGAGCTGAGAGGGGAACAAAATGCAGAAAGTACCTGGGCAGTGAAAATTAGCAGTGGCCACTCATGAAACAGTTGCTGTTGAGAACACAGACACCCTGGCACTGGTATAACGTGGCAGGATTAAAAATAAATAAAAATCATCCTCTGAGTTCAGTGCACAAGCAATAGGACTGAACCTCTTGATGTATTGTAATTTAGCAGTTTCATATCGCTGCAAATTTCCTTTGTTCTGGTGTGAACACTTTAATAATAATAATAATAATAATAATAATAATAATAATAATAATAATTTTATTTGTACCCCGCCCATATGGCTGGGTCTCCCCAGCCACTCTGGGCGGCTTCCAACAAATATCAAAATACATTAACACATCACAGATTAAAAACTTCCCTAAACAGGGCTGCCTTCAGGTGTTTTCTAAATGTTGTGTAGTTGTTAATCCCTTTGACCTCTGATGGGAGGGCGTTCCACAGGGCGGGCGCCACTACCGAGAAGGCCCTCTGCCTGGTTCCCTGTAGCTTTGCTTCTCGCAGTGAGGGAACCGCCAAAAGGCCCTCGGCGCTGGATCTCAGTGTCCAGGCTGAACGGTGGGGGTGGAGACGCTCCTTCAGGTATACAGGACCAAGGCCGTTTAGGGCTTTAAAGGTCAGTACCAACACTTTGAATTGTGCCCCGAAACGTACTTTAAGGACACATCTCTTGAAAATAAAACAAAAGGATGTAAGGTTAGTTGGCGTGTGAGATGACAGTTTGCCCAGGAGAACAATGTGTTTGTTCTGTTTCTGAAGCACAGGATCAGCCTCTCTTTTTATCTTTTGGTTATCTCCCACTTGGACTACTGCAATGCGCTCTACGTGGGGCTACCTTTGAAGGTAACCCGGAAACTGCAATTAATCCAGAATGCGGCGGTTAGACTGGTGACTGGGAGTGGCGGCTGGGACCACATAACACCGGTCCTGAGATAACTACATTGGCTCCCAGTACGTTTCTGAGCACAATTCAAAGTGTTGGTGCTGACCTTTAAAGCCCTAAACGGCCTCGGTCCTGTATACCTGAAGGAGCGTCTCCACCCCCACTGTTCAGCCCGGACACTGAGATCCAGCGCTGAGGGCCTTCTGGCGGTTCCCTCCCTGCGAGAAGCAAAGCTACAGGGGACCAGGCAGAGGGCCTTCTCAGTAGTGGCGCCCGCCCTGTGGAACGCCCTCCCAGTCAAAGAGATAAACAACTATCTGACATTCAGAAAATACCTCAAGGCAGCCCTGTTTAGGGAAGTTTTTAACCTGTGATATTTTAATGTATTTTAATATCTGTTGGAGGCCGCCCAGAGTGGCTGGGGAGACCCGGCCAGATGGGCGGGATACAAATAAATTATTATTATTATTATTATTATTATTATTATTATTATTATTATTATTATTATTTTCTTGGTCTCCAAGGTTCACTGTCAGTCGCCCCCTAAGTGTTACAGCGCTTTAAAAATTCTGCCTTTGTCACTTTTGCATACAGAAAGGTCTTCATAATGAAAAAAGCCAGCCGAAGACCCAGGCGCCAACGTACACCCTCAGTCTCAAAAAGACACCTCATGGATTTGTAAGTTCTCTGCTGCTCGTAACACAATTTTGTGTCTTCTGTTCTTTTGATTCTTCTCTCTCTTCCCTGACAGGCTGTCCCGGCTCCTTCTGAGCTGATGGGCGCTGTATTTTCAGCCAAGGGAAAACCATAAAGTTGTACAGCTGGAAGGGGGGACCCCCAAGAGACATTTAGCCCACCCTTCTGCAATGCAGAAATCACAGCTAAAGGATCCCTGACAGATGGCCGGTTGTGAATTATTATTATTACTAGTTGCAGTTAGCCCGTTAAATAACTGGCGCTAGAGGAGGAGGAGGCAGGAGGAGGCAGAGCCCCAGGAGGAGGAGGCGAGGAGGCCCGGGTTCAAATTCCGCCTCAGCCACGGCGTCCTCCTCTGGCCGCTTCCCCCGTCCGAGGCTGCAGCCGCATCAAACCGGGCGGGTGAGGCGAGGCGAGGCGGGCGGGTCTGTGGCTGCAGGGGCCGCGAGAGCCGAGGTGAAAGCCGAGCCGCTCGCCTCAGCCACCTCCAGGGCGGTGTCCGGGTCTCCCCCTTGCCCAGTTGAGGAGGGAGGCTCCGCTAGGGCCGAAGCGCCCCTGGCGAAGCCGGCAGGTCCGCGGAGGTGCCTGGGCAGGGCGAGCCCGGCGGCGGTCGGTTGCCCCCTCAGCGGCCCGGGAGGGCGACCATGCGAGGCGGCGGCACTGACCCAACTGACGACGCGCCTGCGCACGGCCACCCTCTCGGACACGCCCCCTCTCCGCCCGCTCCAATCCCTGCGTCAGTGGGGCGCATGCGCAGTAGCACATTTCCACTGACACACGGAACGTACGCACGGACACAGGCACTTTATTATATAGGATTAAGAATGATTTCCCTCGTTGCCATTACTAACAGCCCAGAAGTGTGGTATCAGGGTGTTCATGTCATATACAAAGCAAGCAAACATTATATATATAAAAAAACCCACCAATACCAATTGAATATCCATATTTCCCTGTGGACGATGGTATGGAGGGTATCTTTTAAGTCAAGTATTTTAAATCAAGCATAAGAAATTAAAACCCCACCAGGCTTCATAAAAAGTGTTCTGGAAACACAGAGCTTGTCTGCAGTTTTTTCCACAGTAGCCCAAACGCGTAACTCCTTACGTTGCACAAATGCATATTTTCTGAGGTTTTCAAATTGATTTACTATTGATAATAATTTATTATCGAATTATTTTTTTGTTTTGTTTTTTTGAAGTATTTTTATTAAAGCTTTCTTGATTTACAAAAGTATGTGCAATGTCTCTCATATTTTTTACATGTATCATTCTTACAAATCAGTTTCATTTGTTGAGGTCGGGTGGCGATGTTTCTATTTTACTTAATATATGTAGGGTTTGGTGTCAGCGTTGCTTGCGCAGGTTCTCTGCTGTTCGCTTGTGTTCCTTTGGTGGTGAGAGAGGTTGGGGTTGGGCCAGGGTGTGGCTGTTCATTTGTGGTTGGCTGTGGTGGGCTTTGTTTTCCTGTGTGAGTGGGCTGGGTGGGTGTTTTGGATCAGTTACAGGTAGATAGCCGTGTTGGTCTGTCATAGTCAAAACAAAATAAAAAAATTCCTTCCAGTAGCACCTTAGAGACCAACTAAGTTTGTTCTTGGTATGAGCTTTCGTGTGCATGCACACGAAAGCTCATACCAAGAACAAACTTAGTTGGTCTCTAAGGTGCTACTGGAAGGAATTTTTTTATTTTGTTTTGTTTTGGATCAGGTTAGCCGTATTGATTTGTACCCTGTTTCCCCTTTTTTAATACGTAGTCATAAAGTAAGCCATGGCAGGGTTTTTTTACCTTTGTGAGAAGTAAGACGTACCCCAAAAGTAAGCCGTGGTGCCGCCATTGTTCCCGTCGCCGCCTCAGCCCCTCCTGCGTGCGCAGGGAGCCAGCGAACCAGCGAGAGGCGCGGGGGGGAAAACGCGCCTCTTGCAGAGTTCTGCCCCGCCTGCTCAGCGCGCAGGGGGAGGCTGTACTGTACCATACTGACGTAATAAAAATAAGACATCCCCCGAAAATAAGCCACCCTGTGTTTTTTTGAGGAAAAAAAATTATAAGACGGTGTCTTAAAAAGGGGGAAAGACGGTATGCTGTTGGTGGATTTTTGTCATTGTCTTGTTGGGCTGTGTGTGTGATAAAGGGGAGCCATACCGAGGTGAAGGCGTCTTCTATTTGTCCCCATATCATTTTCAGCTTATTGGTTAATTTTTCTAGTAAGGCTGTTTCCCATACTATTTGGTACCATTGGTCCATGGTAAAGGTAAAGGTAAAGGGACCCCTGACCATTATTAGGTCCAGTCACGTACGACTCTGGGGTTGCGACGCTCATCTCGCTCTATAGGCCAAGGGAGCCGGTGTACAGCTTCCGGGTCATGTGGCCAGCATGACTAAGCCGCTTCTGGCGAACCAGAGCAGCGCACAGAAACGCCGTTTACCTTCCCGCCAGAGCAGTTCCTATTTATCTACTTGCACTTTGACGTGCTTTCGAACTGCTAGGTGGGCAGGAGCAGGGACCGAGCAACGGGAGCTCACCCTGTCGCAGGGATTCGAACCGCTGACTTTCTGATTGGCAAGCCCTAGGCTCTGTGGTTTAACCCACAGCGCCACCTGGGTCCCTTCCATGGTCCATGGTACCATTATGGAATTATTGTTAATAAAAATAGCTGGTCTCATTTTTAAATTTATATTACACTTGCTTTTTAGGTCTCCTCGATCACCTCCCCAGTGAAACGGGTGATGGGACGGTCGGAAAAGTCCATTCAGGCTTCTCCCAAGGTGATGAAGCTGGAAGACCACGACCGTGACAACGGGCAGACCTCCGAGCGGCAAGTCCAGGACGTTGGGCAGAGTTCCTGGTCCCCTTCCCCCCGCGAGTCGACCCCAGAGAGGGAGCAGAGTGGGCCGGTCAACTCGGTGGAGCTCTTAGAGAATTCTGTGCACGAGATCTGTGAATCAGGTAATGCCCCATCTCGCCCTGCCGCCTCTGCTCACCAGAGGCCCCTTGTGGGAAGGGAGCAAGCAGGACCCCCCGAGACCAAGAGCAGCTCTCTTGGCTCCTGCAGCCTCCAGCGAGTGTGGAGGGCAGAGCCGAGCCCCTCTGGCTAGTAGCAGCCAACGCTAGATGGGTCCTAGTGGGTGGACATCACTGCCTCCTGCCGGAGGGAGTTCAATCAATCAATCAATTTTATTGCAGCAAGAGCCAGCAACACAAAACAACATGATTCCAAACAAAAGAATAAGCAACACCACCACAAAGAATCAAAATCCAAAGGGCAGAACAGAAGATCAATGACGCAAAAGGAATTTATAGTGTGTTTTTCAGTAAAAGAGATTTACGTTTTCTGATAGCTAAGGTGCGAAATTTGGCCACGGCATAAGATACTGAGCTCAGAGAGTCTTCCAAAAGAAATTTGCGAAGAATTTCAGGGGTGAATTCCAAGTAGTAGTGCAAGGGTGTAAATTTTTGATAAAAGGGGTAATATAAGTCGAGATCGTTTTTCACTGTAGAGTTCACAGAATAATAGAATGTGATAATAATAATAATAATAATAATTATTATTATTATTATTATTATTTATTATTTATACCCCGCTCATCTGGCTGGGTTTCCCCAGCCACTCTGGGCGGCTTTCAACAGAACATTAAAATACAATAATCTATAAAACATTAAAAGCCTCCCTAAACAGGGCTGCCTTCAGATGTCTTCTAAAGGTCTGGTAGTTGTTGTTCTCTTTGACATCTGAAGGGAGGGTGTTCCACAGGGCGGGTGCCACTACCGAGAAGGCCCTCTGCCTGGTTCCCTGTAACTTGGCTTCTCGTAGTGAGGGAACCGCCAGAAGGCCCTCAGCACTGGATCTCAGTGTCCGGGCAGAACGATGGGGGTGGAGACGCTCCTTCAGGTATACTGGACCGAAGCCATTTAGGGCTTTAAAGGTCAGCACCAACACTTTGAATTGTGCTCGGAAACATACTGGGAGCCAGTGTAGATCTTTCAAGACCGGTGTTATGTGGTCTCGGCGGCCGCTCCCAGTCACCAGTCTAGCTGCCGCATTCTGGATTAGTTGTAGTTTCCAGGTCACCTTCAATGGTAGCCCCACATAGAGCGCATTGCAGTAGTCCAAGCGGGAGATAACTAGAGCATGCACCACTCTGGTGAGACAGTCTGCGGGCAGGTAGGATCTCAGCCTGCGTACCAGATGGAGCTGGTAGACAGCCGTCCTGGACACAGAATTAACCTGCGCCTCCATGGACAGCTGTGAGTCCAAAATGACTCCCAGGCTGTGCACCTGGTCCTTCAGGGGCACAGTTACCCCATTCAGGAACAGGGAGTAACAGATTCCACCTTATTGGTCATGCATGGACATAGGCGCTCATGGATAGGTACCCGCAGGAATTTACCGTATAGTGCAGCTGTAGCCGGAGGGAGTTCCACCGTTTCATGTGCTCTGAGGTGTGGGTCACACATTGTTTGTCCTCCCATCTGCTTGCAGAGGTCGCCAGCATCCTGATCAGCAGCTCCGAGGACACCGAAGATGACATGATGGTGAGTAGGCCAGAGACCACACAGCAGGTGCAGGGCACAGGTCTTCTCTGCAGGGTTCCAGATAGGCAGCTGTGCCCTCTGCCAGGCTACTCCAGTCCTTCGTCAGTTTTTGGGTCCCCCTCCTTCCCTGGACACTCAGCATTGCATTCCCCCCCCCTCATTCCTGCAAACCTTGAGGTTCCTTCAAGCCTGCTGATTTCTCCCACACCCTTTGTTGTTGATGGCTACAGAACCCCTCCAGTGGTGGGGTACAAATAAATTATTATTATTATTATTATTATTATTATTATTATTACTACTACTATGGTCTGTTTCCTTTCAGTGATTGCCCAGCACCGCTGGAATGTCCGCCTGAGGTCTGAGCGGCTGTCGACAGCAGCAGGGCAGAACTGGTGCCTTTTCCAAAGCTGACCTCGGAACCCCAGCCATGACATCGCTTGCCAAGATGCCCACATCTCTCTTCCTGACTCCTTCCTTCCGCTGGCTGATTCCGCAGAGAACGTCTTTCTCGCAGTTCGTTTGCGCACAGACCGTCCTGCTCGTCCCGGGGTTGTGTGGAGCTGTGCCGCTCTTGACCCTGAGGGAATGACCCGCTCCTCATTCCTGCCCAAGCAGCGCAAGTGCCTTTCGGTGATGCTACTGCCGCTGCAATACCTTATGAGTACTCGGCCAACCACCAGGAGCAACAGCAGATCACAGGCAGCGGTCTTCTGAGAAGGAACATGTGTTTCCCTGGTCAGCAATGGATTTTACCTTAAGCCCATCGGTGGGCCAAGGCACCGCCCATCGATTCTCCCCAATGGCTTGCTACCCCTCTCCTTTTATCTGGCAAAGGCTGGTGGCAGTCTTAAGGCAGCTGAGATTTGGCCATCCCTTATGTCCAATTATTAGCTTAGGAACTATTGTCATGAAACGTGTTTAATGCGGAAAGCTGACTGTTTGCCACATGCACCCCCTTGGATCATTTCTCTCCTGCCCTGGGAACAGATGCACCCAGGAGGCTTGAAAAAATCAAGGAGGGTTGGCAAGACTGAAGGTTACGCTCAGTTTTTTTTATGGGGGTCCGGAAATTCAGAACATCAGGAGCGCAGTTCTGGGTCAGAGCATCCTGTATTCCAGCCAGATGCCTAGAAGAAGCAGGAGATCAATAGCCCCACCTGGATTCCCACCCATAACTCATTTCAGAAATTCACTGCTGAGAATTAGGCATGTTTATTTCATTTCTGGATTGCTACCCATGACAAAACATCCCAAAGAGATTAACTGTAGAAATAGATTTTAAAAAAATAATTCCAGTCCATTTGCGTTAGGTTCACGTTGCGTTTTTTCTGGTTACGAACACGGCAAACCCGGAAGTGTTTACTTCTGTGTTCGCCACTTAGGAGCAATCTGCGTGCCTCGTGCATGCGCAGGAGCGCTCGTATCGCGTCACGCGCGCACACAGAAGCGGTGCTCTACTTACGGACCTTTCGGGGTGCAAACAGCACCCCGGAACGGATCGCGTCCGTAAGTAGAGGTAACCACTGTACAAATCCAATGCAGGTACAGACTGGGACGTGGATACCCACTTAAAAGACTGGAGGTAGCCAAAAGGCAATAGCGGCAGTGAGCAATGAGGATGTCTTAATGTTGGCCTTTAGGCATGACAAATGGGGCCTCCAGGTTCAGGAGCAGTATACCACTCTTTACTGCTTGTTGGGGAATCTAGAAGACTAGGGCTATTCCTTTCACGTCTTGCTTGTGGGCTTCCCATTTGAGGCATCTGTTTGGCTGCTGTGAGAACAGGATTAGGTAAAAAGGACAATCACGGGAATGATACAGCAAAAAGAAGGGAAATAACCCCGGGAAAACCCCCTGAAACGAGGTGAATGTGTATTCAAAAAATGTGTTAAATTAATCTCAAAAAATATTTTTTAAAGTTGCTTTCAAACAGAAATGCTCAGACACATATAACTAAATGTATTAAATTGCTCTCCAAAAAATATTTTTTAAAGTTGCTTTCAAACAGAAATGCTCAGACAAATGTAACTAACTCAAAGGATTGTAAATAATGAAAAGAACCCTCCAAAAAACTTCAAATGATGAAAATTACTGTAATACAACCTTAAGTGGCTTTCAAAAAACTTTTTGGAGTAGCTCCTGAACAGAATTACTCAAACACGTAGTAAACTGCTTAAAGGATGTAAATAATGGCAAGAGCCCTCCAACTGAACTTAAATAAATGTAATATACTACAAAACAAACTTGCTAAATAACAAATAATGAAAATACTGCAAAACAACCTTAACGAGGTGCCAGCTATAAAACTCGTTTCACTGAAAGTCTAACAGTTTCCTCACAAGGAAAAAAAGAGAGGGTAATACGTTAACCATAATTCAAATAAGGCATAATTGCTGTTGAGTTTAAGGGGAGAATCCAAAGAACTTCAAACAGAAAACTCCCAAACAAAACGTGGTAATTATCCACTCAAAACAACTGATGTAGCTTCTTCAAGGTGAAAACCTACACTAAGGTTTAAACACAAGCCCCATAGCTTGTTAATTATTTTCAAAAGAGGCTAAGAAAGCTTGCATGATCCCGTTCTAACGAAGCTATTACGGAGACGTTTCAGGGGTTTTTCATGGGGTTATTTCCCTTCTTTTTGCTGTGAGAACAGGAGGCTGAATTAGAGGAGTCATTGGCCTCATCCAGTACCCAGGCTCTTTTGACGTTCTCGTGTTTTTTAGGGCCCCTCCAGCCTGGTGGGGTGGGCTTTCTTTGCTTTTCTCCCGCATCAACTAGTATCGGTGCAATATTGCGGATTGCCCCTAGATCAGTCCGCTTCATTAGTTGTTTCTGAGATGCTTTCCCTGCGTTGCCGCATTATTGCTTTCTGGATGGACACTCCTGCCCTGTTAAACCTGCAAGATCAGTGGTTTGAAAAGTTAGCAGGATTTCGGCAGGAAGTAGTGGGACCTGCACTGATTGGAAACGGAAGTAGAGCGGCTGCCCCAATACTTTGGCAGATGCAAATGGCATTGGAAGTCATCCCATGTAACTCCTCCGATAGCATCTGGACCACAAATAATAATGAGTGCACTTTAAAAAATAAATAAATAGGATGTCTAAAACTTCCCTAAAGCAAATTTGAGCTGAAGTTTCAGTCCTGTCTGTTGCTGGTTGATTTCACTTTTTAAAAACACTAGTAATTTATTGATTTTCCAGAGATAACACACACAAAAATAAAAACAATATCAATACAAAAGACAAAACAAAGCAGAACTAATTGACTTCCTTCTAGTCCCTTCCTTGTTTCCATTATTTATCAATGTACCGCATGTCCACTGTCCAGTTTTAAACCTGCTTAAATTACTTATTATCCATTCATAACAAAGTTACAAGTAATTTTAAAACCCTGCTAACGTATTAACTGTATACAATGCTTCTCTATATATGCAATAAACATCTTCCATTCTTCTTTAAATTCATTGTAGTCTCTTCCTCTTAGTTTCATTGTCAATTTTGCCATTTCAGCATATTCCATTGTTTTAACTTGCCAGTTTTCTTTAGTTGGGACACCTTCTTCTTTCCAATGTTGTGCAAATAATGTCCGTACAGCCGTAGTTGCATACATAAGTAAATTCTTTGGTGATTTTGGTAAATCCACTCCTATAATACCTATTAAGAAAGCTTCCAATTTCTTAACAAAGGTTATTTTAAACATCTTCAATTCATTATAAATCATTTCCCAATATTTCTTTATGGTTTTACATTCCCACCACAAATGGAAAAATGTCCCTTCTGTAGTTTTACATTTCCAACACTTGTTTTCCTTAGATTTATACAATTTTGCTAATTTAACAGGAGTTAAGTACCATCTATACATCAATTTCATACAATTTTCTTGGATCGCCACACATGCTGTAAACTTTATGTCCTTCTTCCATAGTTTTTCCCATTCCACCACCTGCATATTATGTCCCACATTTTGTGCCCATTTAATCATGACAGATTTACCTTCTTCATCTTTCGTTTCCCATTCTAGCAACAGATTGTACATTTTCAATATTAGTTTTGTGTCATTTTCTATTATTTCTCTCTGAAATGTTGAAATTTCATACGAAAAATCTGTCTTTTTCTCATTCTTAAATATTCCATTTAACTGAAAGTATTGTAACCAATCCGTTACATTCTCTCTAATTTCGTTAAATTCTTTCCATTTTAATTGGTTTTCTGATTCTATCAACAATTCTCTATATGTAACCCATTTTGTGTCTGTTGTAGAAAAATCTGCCCTTATTCCCTTATGGGGTACACAAGAGCCCTTGCAAGTTCCCTGCAGGTTCTCCATCGGTAGGAGTAAAAACAGAGGCCAACCAGAGAAAAATTGAGAAGCAAAGCCTTTATTTTCACTGTTGCAACAGGGTGCTTTCCTCTCACACATGAGCAGGAAAAGGACCCCGAACAATGGTCGGCAAGCTCATATATAGACTTTGAAATTCCCCCCCTTCTGCTCAAGACCACCCCCCCTATACATCATACATACATCACAAAAAGGGGTGTAACCCAGGACCACCCCTCAGATACATCACAGCTACATCATAGAAAAAGGCAGTCTCCAGGAGAAATCCGAGTGCGCTGTTTACCTCCGTCTGCCACTTCACATGATAATGTCTTATCTGATTGCCTTTCCTGGCAGTCTGGCCATTCCTTTAAGATGTTGATTACTTAATTTCTGAGACAATGGAAAGGTTCTCTCACCCACACCCTTCCTCCTTGCAGAGAAACACCTGGTCAGTTTGAGAGTCAAAAATGGTGTCAGGACTCAAAATGGTGTGAGGCCTGTCTTTCTGTGCTGTTTTCAGACATTCTGGTTTAGTCACCCCTCTCTGTTCATGTCTCAACTAGTGTAATGGGGTGTTTTAAAAGGAAGCTCTCCCCCCCCCGAAATTCCCACAACATGTCCATATTTAATTCCACCCCCCCCCTGATATTGCCTCTAAGGGAGAAAGCCACCATGGTGTTTTTTGTTCTAGTAATCCTTTGTACTTCTCCCAAACTTTAAAAATCGCTTTCCTTATAATGTGATTTCGGAAACTTCGATATACTCTTGCCTTTTCATACTACAAGTACGTGTGCCAGCCTAATCTATTGTCATATCCTTTCAGTTGATTTCACTTCTGGTTGTCTTGCTCACTGTTCACAGATAAACCTACATATGTAACTTATGGTTATGTACAATTTTGTAGATGGTTTTCTCACAAGCGGAGTTTTAACAAATCAATTAAATGGTTGCTGAAATAATCAAATAAAAGAATGTGTGAAATCTCAACACTGAGTCTGGCAAGCCAGCTGCAATCAATTTTATTTACTGGCTTTATTTTTGGTGGCCTTTCAACCCCGACAACTCCCAAAGGTAGTTCAAACAATAAAGGTAAAGGTACGCGGGTGGCGCTGTGGGTTAAACCACAGAGCCTAGGGCTTGGCGATCAGAAGGTCGGCGGTTTGAATCCCCGCAACGGGGTGAGCTCCCGTTTCTCAGTCCCAGCTCCTGCCAACCTAGCAGTTCGAAAGCACGAAGTGCAAGTGGATAAATAGGTACCACTCCAGCGGGAAGGTAAATGGCGTTTCCGTGCGCTGCTCTCGTTCGCCAGAAGCGGCTTAGTCGTGCTGGCCACATGACTCAGAAGCTGTACACCGGCTCCCTCAGCCAGTAAAGCAAGATGAGCGCCGCAACCCTAGAGTTGGTCATGACTGGACCTAATGGTCAGGGGCCCCTTTACCCCTGACCGTAAGGTCCAGTCACGGACGACACTGGGGTTGTGCGCTTTACTGGCTGAGGGAGCCGACGTTTGTCCGCAGACAGCTTCAGAGTCATGTGGCCAGCATGACCAAGCCGCTTCTGGCGAACCAGAGCAGCGCACGGAAACGCCGTTTACCTTCCCGCTGGAGTGGTACCTATTTATCTACTTGCACTTGATGTGCTTTTGAACTGCTAGGTGGGTAGGAGCTGGGACCGAACAACGGGAGCTGAAACTATACAAGTCCCCCAAAAAGAAATACTGTAAATCCACACCCAAATAAGTCTTTTATAACACAACAGCAGGAGCAAACAGCGTCAGCAAACAGCCAAGGTTAATTCTCATTCACTCTTATTTCCAATGTTCAGATGGCAAGGGGCAAAGTGCACACAGGATGGAAAGCACCAACAGGCTTGGGAGAAGCCCAAGATTTGCAGAAGTACTGACAGATGGGGGGGGGAATGCCTTAAGGAGGGGACCCCAAAAATACAGCTGGATTAGCATACCCAACGGCCACAAAATGCTGAGCTTGATCTACACATGCGGTGGTAGGGGGGCTCTGTAGAGGGGGTGCCCCACGCCAGGCTGCAGAAGGGCAGGAACGGGACAAATTCATGGTGGACCAAGCTATTGGCAACTGCTAGCCAGGATGGCTCTGCTCTGCTTCCATAGTTGCTTCCGAATACCAGTTGTTGGAAGCCCCAGGAAGGAGGAGAATTGCTCTTGTGCTCTGGTCCTGCTTGCAGGATTCTCATAATGGGCATCTGGTTGGCCCCTGGGAGAAGAGGATGCTGGACTAGATGGGCCACTGATTCAACAGGGCTGTTCTTGAGTCCTTGCGTTTGAATGATTTTAAACCATGAACAGTGTGTGTTCTTTTCCGGTACTTCTTTCCTTTTGTTGTGTTAAATATTTGAAGACTCCTATTCAAATGAGGGAGGGACGCGGGTGCGGCTGTGGGTTAAACCACAGAGCCTAGGGCTTGCCGATCGGAAGGTCGGCGGTTCGAATCCCCGCGACGGGGTGAGCTCCCGTTGCTCAGTCCCAGCTCCTGCCAACCTAGCAGTTCAAAAGCACGTCAAAGTGCAAGTAGATAAATAGGTACCGCTGTTGCAGGAAGAAGAGAGGAAGAAGAGTTTGGATTTGATATCCCGCTTTATCACTACCCTAAGGAGTCTCAAAGCGGCTCACATTCTCCTTTCCCTTCCTCCCCCACAACAAACACTGTGAGGTGAGTGGGGCTGAGAGACTTCAGAGAAGTGTGACTAGCCCAAGGTCACCCAGCAGCTGCATGTGGAGGAGCGGAGACGCGAACCCGGTTCACCAGATTACGAGTCTACCGCTCTTAACCACTACACCACACTGGCTCTAAACCAGGAGGCAGGGATGGCCGCCAACGTGGATGGCTTTAAGAGACAACTGGAAAAATTTGCGGTGATGGCTCTCAATGGCTGCCAGCCATGAAGGCTAAGCTCTGTCTCCACAGTCGGAGGCAGCCATGCTTCTCCCTACAAGTTGCCGGAAACCACAAGAGGGGAGACTGTGGCTCTTGTGCTCAGATCCTGCCTGCAGGTTTCCCCTTGGGGTACCTGGCTGGCCGCTGTGAGAACAGGATGCTGGACTAGATGGGCCATCGGCCGGATCCAGCACGATGCTTCTTAGCTTCTTATGTTCTAAAATGCATGTAACCTGCACTGAGATCACTTGCTGAAGGGCAGATAAGAGACAATTAATAATACCAATACTACTAATTCTCTATATGTAACTCATTTTGTGTCCATATTTAATTCCCCCCCTGATATTGCCTCTAAGGGAGAAAGCCACCATGGTGTTTTTTGTTCTAGTAATCCTTTGTACTTCTCCCAAACTTTAAAAATCGCTTTCCTTATAATGTGATTTCGGAAACTTCGATATACTCTTGCCTTTTCATACTACAAGTACGTGTGCCAGCCTAATCTATTGTCATATCCTTTCAGTTGATTTCACTTCTGGTTGTCTTGCTCACTGTTCACAGATAAACCTACATATGTAACTTATGGTTATGTACAATTTTGTAGATGGTTTTCTCACAAGCGGAGTTTTAACAAATCAATTAAATGGTTGCTGAAATAATCAAATAAAAGAATGTGTGAAATCTCAACACTGAGTCTGGCAAGCCAGCTGCAATCAATTTTATTTACTGGCTTTATTTTTGGTGGCCTTTCAACCCCGACAACTCCCAAAGGTAGTTCAAACAATAAAGGTAAAGGTACGCGGGTGGCGCTGTGGGTTAAACCACAGAGCCTAGGGCTTGGCGATCAGAAGGTCGGCGGTTTGAATCCCCGCAACGGGGTGAGCTCCCGTTTCTCAGTCCCAGCTCCTGCCAACCTAGCAGTTCGAAAGCACGAAGTGCAAGTGGATAAATAGGTACCACTCCAGCGGGAAGGTAAATGGCGTTTCCGTGCGCTGCTCTCGTTCGCCAGAAGCGGCTTAGTCGTGCTGGCCACATGACTCAGAAGCTGTACACCGGCTCCCTCAGCCAGTAAAGCAAGATGAGCGCCGCAACCCTAGAGTTGGTCATGACTGGACCTAATGGTCAGGGGCCCCTTTACCCCTGACCGTAAGGTCCAGTCACGGACGACACTGGGGTTGTGCGCTTTACTGGCTGAGGGAGCCGACGTTTGTCCGCAGACAGCTTCAGAGTCATGTGGCCAGCATGACCAAGCCGCTTCTGGCGAACCAGAGCAGCGCACGGAAACGCCGTTTACCTTCCCGCTGGAGTGGTACCTATTTATCTACTTGCACTTGATGTGCTTTTGAACTGCTAGGTGGGTAGGAGCTGGGACCGAACAACGGGAGCTGAAACTATACAAGTCCCCCAAAAAGAAATACTGTAAATCCACACCCAAATAAGTCTTTTATAACACAACAGCAGGAGCAAACAGCGTCAGCAAACAGCCAAGGTTAATTCTCATTCACTCTTATTTCCAATGTTCAGATGGCAAGGGGCAAAGTGCACACAGGATGGAAAGCACCAACAGGCTTGGGAGAAGCCCAAGATTTGCAGAAGTACTGACAGATGGGGGGGGGGAATGCCTTAAGGAGGGGACCCCAAAAATACAGCTGGATTAGCATACCCAACGGCCACAAAATGCTGAGCTTGATCTACACATGCGGTGGTAGGGGGGCTCTGTAGAGGGGGTGCCCCACGCCAGGCTGCAGAAGGGCAGGAACGGGACAAATTCATGGTGGACCAAGCTATTGGCAACTGCTAGCCAGGATGGCTCTGCTCTGCTTCCATAGTTGCTTCCGAATACCAGTTGTTGGAAGCCCCAGGAAGGAGGAGAATTGCTCTTGTGCTCTGGTCCTGCTTGCAGGATTCTCATAATGGGCATCTGGTTGGCCCCTGGGAGAAGAGGATGCTGGACTAGATGGGCCACTGATTCAACAGGGCTGTTCTTGAGTCCTTGCGTTTGAATGATTTTAAACCATGAACAGTGTGTGTTCTTTTCCGGTACTTCTTTCCTTTTGTTGTGTTAAATATTTGAAGACTCCTATTCAAATGAGGGAGGGACGCGGGTGCGGCTGTGGGTTAAACCACAGAGCCTAGGGCTTGCCGATCGGAAGGTCGGCGGTTCGAATCCCCGCGACGGGGTGAGCTCCCGTTGCTCAGTCCCAGCTCCTGCCAACCTAGCAGTTCAAAAGCACGTCAAAGTGCAAGTAGATAAATAGGTACCGCTGTTGCAGGAAGAAGAGAGGAAGAAGAGTTTGGATTTGATATCCCGCTTTATCACTACCCTAAGGAGTCTCCAAGCGGCTAACATTCTCCTTTCCCTTCCTCCCCCACAACAAACACTCTGTGAGGTGAGTGGGGCTGAGAGACTTCAGAGAAGTATGACTAGCCCAAGGTCACCCAGCAGCTGCATGTGGAGGAGCGGAGACGTGAACCCGGTTCCCCAGATTACGAGTCTACCGCTCTTAACCACTACATCACACTGGTGTTTCCGTGCGCTGCTCTGGTTCGCCAGAAGCGGCTTAGTCATGCTGGCCACATGACCCGGAAGCTGTCTGCGGACAAACGCCGGCTCCCTCGGCCAGTAAAGCGAGATGAGCGCCGCAACCCCAGCGTCGTTCACGAGTGGGTCCCTTTACCTTTACCTTATTCAAATGAGACTTCTTCATGTCGGGCAGCAGGTGTCGCCCTTGGACAATAATGAATGTAGCTCTACTTGCTGCAGCAAAGGCACAATTCAAAGAACTGTACTGGCTTTGTGAATACTGCATGTCCTGACAATGGTGTGTGGAAACGGGTAGTACCTACGTCCCACGAGAAAAAACTTGAAGCGTACAACCCTCCCTTATTTATTATTTCATTTATATCCCACCTTTTTCTCCACGTTGGTTCTCCCCCTCATTTAAACCCTGCAACAACCCTGTGAGGTAGGTCAGTCTGAGGGACAGTGAGCTTCAAGGCCGAGTGGGGATTGCAGCCCTGGTCTCCCGGGTCACATTCTGACACTGCAGCCTCCACCCCGCACTGCTCAGCCAAAGGCACCTTCAGAGCTTCCCGCTTAATGGAGCAGACGTGGACATTAGAGGCCTGGCCAGAGGCTATGGACCCATTCCTCAGATGCCCGAACAAGGCTAGCGTAGGATCGGTCCATGGGATTCCTGCATTGCAGGGGGTTGGACTAGATGGCCCTTGGGTCCCTTCCACCTGCAGTACTATGAATGTGATAGCATTGCTGGACCGAAATCGCCCCCACCCCTTGGGCAGGGACATGCTGTCCATTAGGGCCAGCACTATCTACCATCAGTTCCCCACACCCTGCTTTTGAAATAAAAAGCCTAAGATCAATTGCCAACTGGGGGTGTGACTTGCACTGGGTCCCAGGCCACAGAAACCATTTGACATGAGTTAAGCCATGATGCAACCCCACTCGGCCTCAGTTCTTGGTGGCAGGCAGCACAAACTCTGACCTGCTTAGCTTGCAAGTCTGTTGTTCTTAGAGAAAACTAATTTTGCAACCTTGCAGACTCTGGTTAGTAAGGTAAAGGTAAAGGGACCCCTGACCATTAGGTCCAGTCGTGACCGACTCTGGGGTTGCGGTGCTCATCTCGCTTTACTGGCTGAGGGAGCCGGCGTACAGCTTCCAGGTCATGTGGCCAGCATGACTAAGCCGCTTCTGGCAAACCAGAGCAGCGCACAGAAACGCTGTTTACCTTCCCGCTGCAGTGGTACCTATTTATCTACTTGCACTTTGACGTGCTTTCGAACTGCTAGGTTGGCAGGAGCTGGGACCGAGCAACGGGAGCTCACCCAAACCGCCGACCTTCTGATCGGCAAGCCCTAGGCTCTGTGGTTTAACCCACAGCGCCACCCGCGTTTCCTGCTATTGTCAAAAGTACCGTGCTCCAGAGGGAGGGGGTCAAGGCAACAAGCAAACACAGCACCTGCTCAAGCCACTTTCAGAGGAGGCAAGCACCCAACACCTAGCTGGAGACTTACCTTCGGCAGCTCAGGCTTCCTTGGGGTGATTTAAAGCAGGGCTTGGACTGAAATCAAAGCAGGTCTGGGACAAGGAGGCATAGCTGTCAACTTTTGGATTTGAAAATAAGGGATTTTCCCCAAACTTTCGGATTTGAAAATAAGGGATGCCGCGAGGGCGGTGCAATGGCACCAAGTAGCCTTGCCACCCTGCGCTCCAGAGGCTGCGCACGAATGGGTGAGCAAAAGAGCGAGTGCATAGACGGCAGGCAGGCTGTCTGTCTGGTTGGGCGTGAGGGTCTGGCTGCACAAGGCATGCAAGCTCCGCCCCCAGTCGGTCTCAGACTCCTTATTGGCAGCCGAGCAACGCAGCTGAGGAGCCTCCCTGGCTGGCAGGGAGGGAGAGGAGCTGCTTCCTTTGAAATCCGGGAAATTTAAGGGATATCAACAATCCGGGATAGCAGCGGGAAACGGCATTGGAATAAGGGAGTTTCCCGCAAAAAAGGGAGGGTTGACAGCTATGCAAGGAGGGAGGGAGAGCTAAGGAACAGTCACTCCCCAGCCCATCGCCTCCCCCTCTTTTACTTTCCCTTGTCCTGGCCTCCTGTGTTGAAATATCTGGGTGAGCAGAGACGGCTTGCAGAGCACACAGCACCCCGTGCTAATAATAGCGGCCCTGAGGAGCTTGGTGTGAAGGGAATTTGCTTGCAAGGAAGCCACAATACCTTGGAGCTGTACCCTACTGTGGAACAATTAGCTGCTTCCAAATGGAAGGCTGCCTTTAAAGATAAGAGGTCTTTTGCAAGGGGGACTCCTTCAGCGTCTCCTAATCCAAGACTTGGAATTATGAGATGGGATGAAAGAAATCAGACCTTTAATTCTGCCCCAGGAAGAACAGTGCCTCATCTCAGTTTCTCAATTCAGCAAAGGCAGTGGGAAATAATCGAGGCCACCCCAAGACATTTTGCTGCCAGAGCCAAAGATGGCACCCCTGTTTCCGCCAAATCAATATGCCGGAGCTGGGGATGGAGGCGAGAATTTGTTTCATAAAATCACAGAATGGTAGAGTTGGAAGAGACGCCGCAAGAGTCAAATAGTCCAACCCCTGCAGTTCAGGAATCGCAACTAAAAGCATCCCTAACAGATGGGATCTACAAATCTGTTTATTTAATTATTTAATTGCTCATAATCTAACATTGTGTATGCCATCAAATGCCAACAGTGCCCTTCAGCTCTCTATATTGGACAAACAGACCAAACCCTACGCCAAAGGATAAATGGACATAAATCTGACATCAGGAATCACAAGACAGAGAAACCAGTAGGAGAGCACTTCAATCTCCCAGGACACTCTATACAAGATCTCAAAGTAGCTGTCTTATTGCAAAGGAATTTCAGAAATAGACTGGAAAGAGAAGTTGCTGAATTGCAACTCATTACCAAGCTTAAAACCATGGAGAGACCTGGTCTGAACAAAGACATTGGATTCTTATCTCATTATACATGACAAAGCTTTTTTAACCTTCTCACCCCTTGCTTTTTCCTGCAAGACCAATTGCAGTCGTCAACAGTCGTCAACAGGTTTACCACAGCTATCAGCCTATCACCCATTCCCACCACCCTTCTGAGTAATACCCCTCCTACCCTCTCACTATATATAAGGGTCTGGTGACTTCAGTGTATCTGAAGAAGTGTGCATGCACACGAAAGCTCATATCAAGAACAAACTTAGTTGGTCTCTAAGCTGCTACTGGAAGGAATTTTTTTTATTTTTTATTTTGTTTTGACTATGGCAGACCAACACGGCTACCTACCTGTAGATGGGATCTACGAGAATCACACTCTCCCCCAAAATACGCAAACTGAAACACAGCCATCCTTGGAGACTGGCACTTCTCTGTATGTTGCAATGCAGTTTTCTAACTGGTGTTTACAAAAATTCATACATTTGAGCGAGGCATGCACAGGAATGAAGGCAGGTGTGTGCAAGAGTCAAGAGGCATACAAAGGGCCCCAGGGCTTAATCAAGAACACCACCAAGCCTGAAGTGAGGGCATCTGTCCCGTAAGGGGAAAGGGATAAATTTGTTAATTTCAGTTTCCCTCCCCCCCATCCAAAATCCAGCTATCTACCTTTCTACAGCCGCTTGCCAATTTTTCTCTGAAGTACTCACAAAACTTCATCAGGATTTTAGTGCCAATTTCTCCTAATAAACATATTTTCTTTGTATGCAGTCTTGAGCAATGCACATTTTTGCAAGCACTTTCACTTAATATACAGTGGTCCCTCGACTTACGAATTTAATCCGTTCCGAATAGACACTCGTAGGTCGAAAAGGTTGTAAGTCGAAAAAAGCGATTTCCCATAGGAATACATTGGGAGAAAAAATATTCGGAAAAATTCGTAAGTCGAAAAAAACGCATCTAAAATTCGTAAGTCGAGGAAACCACATCTAAAACCGGCAACGATATCCATTCGGATGTTGAAAAATTCGTAGGCGTGCGGCCACGGATGTCGAGTACTTCGTAAGTCGAGGGACCACTGTAATGCCTTTTTGTATGTTATTTTCATCCATATAGGCGCGTTTTTAATGCACACTTTCCTGCGATACACACACACAACATTCGGCTAGAGAACTTGTAGGATTCAGATGTCAAGTTTCATTTGCACTCTGCTTTGAGAAATATGAATCAAGAAATTCCTAATGAAAATGCAAACAGGACTTAGGCTCTCCTTTCCTTTTCACACGATGTACCTAACGTAGCAAAAAAAAAAAAAAGTTTGGTTTTTAATGTACGGTATAAATTCTGGAATTTATTTTGAACTCGGAGAGAAATGGATTACAACCTGCCCGGTTGATATATTTTGTATATGACTCAAGACCACAATATCTCAAGGACCACCTGTCCCCATAAAAACTCACCTGAACTCCGCACTTATCATTTGGGGCCCTTCTTCACATGCCTCCTCCATGTGAGGTTCGGAGGATGGCAACATGAGAACCAGCCTTTTCCACAATAGCTCCCCATTTGTGGATTGTTCCCCTTTAGGTGCCAGGTGAAAATGTTCCTCTTCAACCAGGCCTTGGGCTGATTAATATTCTACAACCTTTTAAATGTGCTTGTGGGATATGAGGGTTACTGCTTTCTTGTTTTCGTTTTGACTATTTAATTGTGTGTTTATCTTGTGTTTTTTATCTTGTGAACCACCCTGAGATCGTTTGGTGAAGGGCAGTCTATCTATCTATCTATCTATCTATCTATCTATCTATCTATCTGAAGGGACCCAGGTGGTGCTGTGGGTTAAACCACAGAGCCTAGGGCTTGCTGATCAGAAGGTCGGCGGTTCGAATCCCTGCGACGGGGTGAGCTCCCGTTGCTCGGTCCCAGCTCCTGCCCACCTAGCAGTTCGAAAGCACGTCAAAGTGCAAGTAGATAAATAGGAACCGCTCTGGCGGGATGGTAAACGGCATTTCTGTGTGCTGCTCTGGTTCGCCAGAAGTGGCTTAGTCATGCTGGCCACATGACCTGGAAGCTGTACGCCGGCTCTCGGCCAATAAAGCGAGATGAGCGCCACAACCCCAGAGTCGGTCACGACTGGACCTAATTGTCAGGGGTCCCTTTACCTTTATCTATCTATCTATCTATCTATCTATCTATCTATCTATCTATCTCGTACTTATGGGACCGCCTCTCCTGGTATGCCCCACAGAGGACCTTAAGGTCCACGAATAACAATAGCTTAAGGGCCCCGGGCCCCAAAGAAGCCAGATTATCCTCCACAAGGGCCAGGGCTTTTTCAGTGTTCGCTCCAACCTGGTGGAATGCTCTGTCCCATGAGACTAGGGCCCTGCGGGACCTGACCTCCTTCCGCAGGGCCTGTAAGACAGAGTTATTCCGCCTGGCCTTCAATCTAGCCTGATCCCCTATTCCTTTTCCCCCTTCCCTTTTTTCTGAAGAAACCCTTCTGGGTCCCCACATAAAAAAATTTCCCTGGTCTCCCTACTGGCCTAGCAAGACTAACTTGGCCAGTTAGCCCTGGTGATCCCACTGATGTTTGTTTTTTATGCTGTTTTTAGCTGTTTTTAAAATTGTTATTAATCATTGTTTTGGATTTGTTGTTAGCTACGCTGAGCCCGGTTTTTGGACCGGGAAGGGCGGGGTATAAATAAAAATTTATACAAGGTTGTTAGACTGGTTTCAACTAGGGCCAGGGCCTTCTCAGTACTGGCCCCAACTTGGTGGAACGCTCTGTCACAAGAGACCAGGGCCCTGCGGGATTTGACATCATTCCGCAGGGCCTGCAAGACAGAGCTGTTCCACCTGGCCTTTGGGTTGGACTCAGTCTGATGTTTCCTCCCCTTATGGTTTTGATTATGGGTGATAAATGAAGCTGCATTTAAATTTTAAATTTTAACCTGTATTTTAATTAACGGTTTTTCTTTCTTTTATATTTTATTGTAATTTTTATTGGTGTTAGCCGCCCTGAGCCCGGTTTCTTTCCTTTTAATGTTTTTTTTATTATTATTGAATGAAGATCTTTCTTTTTTTAAATGCAAACAGGAGCAAATTCCCCTCCCCTCCCTACACCCTGAGCCAGAAAATTGGCCCTTCAAATCCTTCCATGTCTCTCCAAGGTTTCAGGCTGGAGACTTTCCTGACACATGGAAACCGAGCCTTTTCACTGGAGAGACCAGGAATCAAACCTGGTTCCTGCTGTGTGCAACACACAGGGCTTGGCCACTAAGCTGTGGTCCCTATCCGATGCAGAAGCATCAGGGAGCATGGCCAAGGGCCATTCCTGGCGCACGTCCACCACCAGCCTCTCTCCCAGGGAGTTTGAAGACATGCATTTCCCCTTCACACTTCACAGCACACACAGGGAGCACACCAGACGGACAGCTGCCATGTCAAGGCAAATTGGCAAGCAGTACAGTATTGGGGAAGACAGGAAGGCCATTGCCAGGATAAAGAAATCTTAGCTGATTCATCAAATGAGTGTTTAATCATTTGTCACACATGTATTTGCGTATGACTAAAAGCAAGAGGCTTTTTATGTGGGGGAGGGGATGGAAAGACACTATTTTGTTGGGTTTGCGGATGGTGCCAAGATGGGGCTGTTTTCAAATATCTGAAATCATACCTGGAATCATATCATAGAATTGTAGAGTTGGAAGGTGTGAGGTGGATGTGTGTCTCCTCGGAAGTAAGCATCCACAAACGCCGTCTGTTACTTTAATCACTTTATTGTACAATATTAAATAGTCCAGACTCTACGGCTATGCATCCGACCCCTCGGAGTCAGATCCTTCGAGTGCTGATTTGCGGCTCCGCCCCCAGCAGAGCAGCTTCGGAAACCCTAGTCTCCGCCTCTCCTGTTTCCTCTTCCGTGCCCTTGACCGAGGTGGTCCTACAGATCCCTTTTCCCTTTCGCTTTCTCCCTCCACGCTGCTCGTGTCTGACGCTCCTGCAGGATCTATAAGCCTCCCCTCCTCCTCGGACTCCCTCTCCTGGTCCCGTCCCATGGACTGTGCTAGCCCTCTGGTGGAAGCTTCTTCCCATTGCTGCACTATCTGCTCTGGTGTCAGCAGGGGCTGTGCCTGCTCTTGGTCCCAGACCCTCAGTAACTCCTCGGGCGTCAGCGTGGCTCTATCTAGGTCCATTGTTTCCTCTGGCACCGCTTCGGAACCCGGCCAGCCCCTGACATCCACCCCCCCTTCCAAGCCCCCCTTCCCCTCCTGAGGAGGCGCACAGGGTTGAGAGCGAGCGGCGTCGGGTTCCCTCTCCAGATCCTCCAGCTCCCCCCAAGACTCGTCTGCTGTGTCAGGGGAGGAAGGGAAACCTAAGAATATTGTGGTGTCGGCACTGGACGATGATGAAAACACGTCTTCCCAGTCCTCCCTGGCCATGGGTGGAGAGAAGGGTTCTGCACTCTGGCTTCCTTCTCCTACCCCAGGGTACCCTTCACCTCCCTCCGATGGTGGGAAACCCCAGAAGTCCCCTTCCTCCGAGTCTGTGGGTTGAAACACGTCTCTTAGTTGCCACCGGTATGGTTTGGGCTTGTGCGGGAATAGTTCGTGAAACTCCCACACCAGATGTTCCCTGGTGACTTCCTCTGCCCGGACCCATGCATTTTCCGATGCTGGCTCCCCCTCCCACGCTACCAAATACTGCAGTTCATCCCCTTGCCACCTGGAATCCAAAATCTCAGTGGCCTCGTTGAACAGTTCCGGTTCCAGCAGCGGTAACCCCTGTGACCCCTGCTGGTAGCCTTGTTGGTACCTGTGAGGTTCCCTGTACTTGGACAGGAGAGACCTGTGGAACACCGGGTGAATCCTCATGTCGTCCGTCAGTCGTAGTTTGAAAGCCACGGGGTTAATCTGCTCCACTACCTCAAAAGGCCCCAATCGACGTTGCTGCAGCTTCTTGCACCTGCCGCGGATAGGCAAACCTTGCGTGGACAACCATACCATATCTCCCACCTGGATGTCCTCCCCCTCCCTGCGGTGCCGGTCCGCTGCCGTTTTGTACGCCTCTTTTGCTCGCTCCAAATTGTCACTGAGCAATTGGTGCAATGCTTCCAACTCCTCAGCGAAGCTCTGTGCCGCTGGCACATCTCCATCCCCCTGTTCCCCCCCCCTTCCCGGAAAGGCTCTGGGGTGGCTGCCGTAGTTCGCCTGGAATGGGGACATGCCTGCCGAGGAGTGCTGAGCATTGTTGTAAGAAAACTCTGCAAGGGAGAGCTTGTCACTCCAGTCGTTGTGTTGCTGGGAAGCGTAACAACGCAGATACTGCTGCAGAATTGAATTAACACGCTCCGATTGACCGTTGGTCTGTGGATGACGTGCGGAGGACAGACACACCTGCACCTGCAAGATCTGCATGAGCTTGCGCCAGAAACGGGAGGTAAATTGGGCACCGCGATCCGAAATTACTCTCGCTGGCATGCCATGCAGCCTAAACACGTGCTGCACAAATAACCGGGCCGTCTCCTCCGCCGACACCACTTTGGGGCAGGCAATGAAGTGGGCCATCTTGGTCAGGAGATCCACTACGACCAGTACCGCCGTGTTGCCTTTGGACCGGGGGAGATCCGTGACAAAGTCCAGGGAAACCGCTTCCCAGGGCTTGCTCGGGGTGGGAAGCGGTTCCAGTAGCCCTGCTGGTACCCTCCTCTCCCCCTTGGCCCTTTGGCAAACCTCACACCCCCTGACGTATTCCCTGACGTCCTGTCTGATTTTTGGCCACCAGAATTCCCTCGTGACCAATATCATGGTTTTGAATTGCCCAAAATGCCCCGCTGTGGGATTGTCATGAAGCTGTCTGAGAATTTTGGCCCTCATGTCCTCCCCTGGCACATACAGTGCCCCTTTGTACAACAGCAGCCCCTCCTTTTCCTCAAACCCTCCTGCCTTGGGATTCCCTTCCTTGAGTTCCCTGAGCTTATTCTGGGCAAAGTCATCGGCCTGGATGAGGCGCACCAGTTCTTCCCGACCACCCAGTGCCGCCCCACACCGCCACTGTTCAGGTTTGAATATGGCCCTGGCCACTGGAGGACCTTCGTCTTCCATGTACTCCGGCTTCCTGGATAGGGCGTCCGCCCTGCTGTTCTGCTCGCCCGGTACATACTGGATGTGGAAGTTGAAGTCCGCGAAGAACTCCGCCCATCGCATTTGGCGCTGATTGAGCACCCTGGCCGTGCGCCAGTACTCCAGGTTCTTGTGATCGGTGCGTACCTGGATCTGGTGCCGCGCCCCCGCCAAAAAGTGACGCCAGTGTTTGAATGCCGCCACCACAGCCAATAACTCTTTGTCCCAGATAGCGTAGTTTGCCTCCGACCGGCTCAACTTCCTGGAATAGAACGCACAGGGCCGCCATTCCCCTGCTGGATCCTGCTGCAGTAGTATAGCTCCAATGGCTCGGTCTGATGCGTCCGTCTCTATCCTGATGGGCTTGCTGGGGTTCACGTGCAGCAACTGCTCCTCTGAGGCGAAGACCTTCTTGAGCGTTTCAAAGGCTGTTTGCGCCGTCTCCGTCCACTGGAACTTCTTCTTGCCTCTCAAGCAGTCTGTAATTGGTGCCGTCATGTTTGCGAACGCCGGGACGAACTTTCTATAGAAATTTGCGAAACCAACGAACCTTTGCACGTCTTTCTTGGTCTTGGGGCTCTTCCATTGTAAGATCGCCTCCACCTTGTCGGTGTCCATGGCTATTCCTTCATCTGAGAGGCGGTAGCCCAGGAAGTCCACTTCTGTGGCGTGGAACTGGCACTTCTCCAGCTTGACACATAATTGGTGCTCCTGGAGCCTCTGCAGTACCTCCTTGACGTGTTGCACGTGCTCCTCCGGGGTCTGAGAGTACACCAGAATGTCATCCAAATAGACCACAGCCTGCTTGTACAGCAGGGGTCCCAACACGTGGTGCATGAACGCTTGGAAGCATTGGCTGCCTGACTGGAGGCCGAAGGGCATAACCAGGAACTCGTAAGCCCCCAAGGGCGTGAACATAGTGGTTTTCCATTCATCCCCCTCCCTGATCCTGATGAGGTTGTACGCACCTCTCAAGTCCAACTTGGTGAAGATCCTGCCCCTGCGTACCGCCGCCAGCAGGTCGTCGATTCTTGGCATGGGGTAGGAGACAGGGAGGGTCTGGGAGTTCAGGATTCGATAATCACAAACCAGCCTCCGTTGAGGGGTGTCACGTTTGTCCACCCAGAACACTGGGCTGCCCCCTACAGCCTTGCTTTCCCTGATGAAGCCTCTGGCCAGGTTTTTGTCAATGAAGTCTTTCAGATCTGCCATCTCCTGCTCCGACATTGAATAAAGCTTGCCTGGTGGCAGCTGAGCCCCTGGCACCAGGTCAATTCGGCAGTCGTAGGGACGGTGTGGGGGTAGCTTGTCCGCTTCCCTTTCACTAAACACCTGCTGAAACTCCGCATATTGCGCAGGGAGCGTGACTTGCCCTGCTTGCACCATGGCTGCATTTGCTGGCTCCTCGGGACGCATCTGCTGCAAGCAATGTTCCATGCAATACGCAGAACCAAACGTTAGAGAGCGCTGATGCCAGCTCACTACTGGGTCATGTCTGTCCAGCCACCCCATTCCCAGTATGAGGGGGGGCCCTGCTAACGTGGTGACGTGGAAAGCAATAACTTCAGAGTGCCGTCCCATCCCCATCCGCATGGGTGGAGAGCTCTGTGTGACAGCCCCTCCTTTCAATTCCCTTCCATCAATTGTGGTGACTTGCAAGGGAAGATGCAACTGCAGGAGGTGGAGCTGGTGTTGCCTGGCAAAGTCCATATCCATGAAGTCTGCCGAGGCACCTGAATCTAAAAGGGCGGGGACTTGCATGGTGAAGCCATTGGGCAGCTCCAGTGTGACTTCCATCACGATGCCTGGCTTGGGGGGGTGGGGAGGGGTCTGCTCGGGCGGGCTGGGGGGGTTTGTCTCTGACGCGTTGCTGGGGGGACATTTTACTGCTCCTGAGCCGGGCTGGCCGTCCCCGCGACTTGCCAGCCGGCATTCCCGTTTCCCTGCCTTGCCGTCTGCTCCTCCCCCTCTCCTGTTACAGCCCCCGTCATGCCTTGCCACACCTTCCTTTTGTTACAAGCCTTGGCTAGGTGTCCGATTTGGTGACATACAAAGCACTTCCTGGGCGCCTTCCCGCCTTGCGCGTCACTCCCCTTGGCAACCGTTGCGTTTGAAATAGGGCGCGCGCGCGCTCCCCCCAATTCCATAGGCGTTTCTTCCTGGAGGTGCGTTTGCGCTCCAGCCGGTCTCTCTGCTTGTGTTGGAATGCGGAAGTTGAACCACCTTCCCGCCTTCCCCTCCTTTCTGCTTTTGTCTCTAATCTCCATTCTAATGCCGATTGCCATCGCTGCTTCTGTGAGGCTTTTCATGTCATTGTAGGGGCCCCCTCTAGCCAAAGAGTCCTTTACTTCATCGGCCAGACCTAGCTTGAAGAGTGCTATCATTTGAGGGGTATTGGTCTCCCATCCCAGACGATGACTCAACAACGAAAACTTTGCCTGGTATTCTCTCACCGTCATATTCCCTTGCCTCAAAAGCAAAATTTCCTGCGCTTCCAATTCTTGTTCAGAACGGCTAGTATAAACCACGTCCATTGCTTTAAAAAACTCTTTGACTCTCTGAAGCGCTGGGTCCCTAGCCAAAATCAGTGGCCTCACCCAATCACGAGCAGCTGATTCAAAATGCGAAATTATAAAACCAACCTGCTCCTCCTCATCTCTAAATGAGTCTCTGTGGAGTTCCAGGGTATATAGCATGTCCGTTTTAAAACCTATGTACTGTTCCGGCTTGCCCTGAAACCTGCTGGCTAGCATGGTGATTCGCCTTGCCGCCTGCGCACTCCTGCCCTGCTCAGCGTGAATTCTTGCCTCCTCCAACCTGGCTTGACTAATTCGGTACAGTACCTCTAGCTCACGAGCTCTCTGTTCCCAGGTAGGGGCTTCTCCACCACCGGCTCCTTGGGCAGCTAACGCTGCGGCTTCCTCCGCGTTACTCATGCTGGTTGTGCTTTACTCCTGAGGAGATGACGAAGACTCGAAGGATGCTGTGAGGTGGATGTGTGTCTCCTCGGAAGTAAGCATCCACAAACGCCGTCTGTTACTTTAATCACTTTATTGTACAATATTAAATAGTCCAGACTCTACGGCTATGCATCCGACCCCTCGGAGTCAGATCCTTCGAGTGCTGATTTGCGGCTCCGCCCCCAGCAGAGCAGCTTCGGAAACCCTAGTCTCCGCCTCTCCTGTTTCCTCTTCCGTGCCCTTGACCGAGGTGGTCCTACAGATCCCTTTTCCCTTTCGCTTTCTCCCTCCACGCTGCTCGTGTCTGACGCTCCTGCAGGATCTATAAGCCTCCCCTCCTCCTCGGACTCCCTCTCCTGGTCCCGTCCCATGGACTGTGCTAGCCCTCTGGTGGAAGCTTCTTCCCATTGCTGCACTATCTGCTCTGGTGTCAGCAGGGGCTGTGCCTGCTCTTGGTCCCAGACCCTCAGTAACTCCTCGGGCGTCAGCGTGGCTCTATCTAGGTCCATTGTTTCCTCTGGCACCGCTTCGGAACCCGGCCAGCCCCTGACAGAAGGGACCCCAAGAGTCCCCTAGGACAGGGGTGGCCAACTTCCAAGAGACTGCGATCTACTCACAGAGTTAAAAACTGGCAGTGATCTACCCCCTTTTGGGGTGTTCAGGTCAAGGTTGTTGAGCTTTTTTTAGGAAGGAAAGCTATCCATGTTTTGGGGCGTTCGGGTCAAAGTTGAGATTTTTTTAGGAAGGAAAGCCCTGTTTTGGGGGCTTCAGGGCAAAGATGATGAGCTTTTTTTTAAGGGGAGCCAAAGTTGCTGAGCTTCTTTGTGGGAATCCAGTGATCTACCAGTGATCTACCACAGACGACCAGTGATCTACCAGTAGATCACGATCTACCTGTTGGACACGCCTACTCTAGTCCAACCCCCTGCAATTCAGGAATCAGATGATCAGATGGAAGGTGGAGCCAGCTTGTTTTTTGCTGCTCCAGAGGAACTGAACCAGCGGATTCGAATAACAAGAAATGAGACTCTGACCACACATTAAGAAGAACTTTCTATCATATATATATATATATATTATATATATATATATATATATATATATATATATATATATATATATATGAATTTTAATATACTTACATCTTTTTCAAATATTACATTGTAATTATTCCTTCCTTATTTCTATACATATACATAGACTTCCACACTTACATCTTTTTCTATCTTCTTTATATAAATCATTTATTTTTTCGCATTTTCGTACTATGTTCGTTCTTTTCTGTTCTCTAATTTAGTTACATAAAATCTAAACATACCATTCCAGTACCTATACAATTCTCATTTGTTTATTTTTCCTGTACTTAGTTTTGACATTGTAATTTCCTAAATTCTTTATTTATTTTCCCGTTATGAGGTGTATTTCACTTCTACTGGTAATTTTTATATTAACAAATTTTCTTTATATAATCTAAAAAAATTCCCCATTCTTTTTGAAATGTTTCACTACCCTGTTTCACAACAACAGGAAGAACTTTCTATCAGTAAGAGCTGTTTGACAGTGGAATGGACTCCCCTGCAAGGTGGACTCTCATTTGTTAGGGGTTTCTGAGTAGAGGCTGGATGGCCATCTGTCATGGATGCTTTAGTTGTGATTCCTGCATTGCAGGGGGTTGGACTAGATGACCCTTGGGGTCCCTTCCAGCTCTACGATTCTATGATTCTGCCGTCTTACGGTGTGCATGTGGGTTCTTTAGGTGGCAAGGTGTATGACTTCACTTGCTCCCAAATGTGGCAAGTCAGCTTTGCTGTGTTTGGGCAAAAAAGACAATCACGGGAATAACTGAATTACAACAAAGGAAATCTACACCGTGAAAGATCCCTGAAACGAGATTAACGTATATAATGATACTCAAACAAACAATATGTTTAATGATTCAAGAGCAGAATTGCTCAGGAGCAAAAATACTCAAAAACCTTATAAACTAATTCAAAGAAATATAAATAACTCAAGAAAATCTTCCAAATAACTCCAAATAACAAAAAATAACTCAAGATAAACTAACAAATAACCTTAACGAGTTGCCGGCTAAGATTCTCATTTCACTGTTATGATCTATCAGTTTCCTCAGAAGGAAAAAAGTTAATGCATTTATATAACTCAAAGTAGCTTGTTTGCTATTAAATCTAGGGGGAGAATTAAAGAAACTTCAGAGAAGAAGAACACTCCCAAACAGTAAGTGGAAATTATCCAGACTAGGAATTCTAATTTTGCTTCATCCAAAAGGTTAAAAACCTAAATTCAAGTTCAAAAACAAGCTCCATGGCTTGTAAAACACGTGAACGGAGGGCTATGGAAGCTCACACGATCTTATTGTTACAAAGCTATTGTTACGAAGCAAAATTAGAATTCCTAGTTTGGATAATTACCACTTACTCGTGTCAGGGATCTTTCACGGTGTAGATTTCCTTTGTTGCTGTGTTTGGGGGCCCTCCTGCTCACTCTTCTGAGACTTCTGCCCCCAAACCCTTCCCTGGGTCACAACTTGGCCTCCCCCGAAGAATCCTGGGAAACATCGTTGACCAAGGGTGATAGGAATTCTAGCTCCGAGAGCTCTAAATCCGAGAGCCCATGTGGCGTAGTGGTTAGAGTGTCAGCCTACAACCTGGGACACCAGGGTTCAAATCCCACCCCCTCGTTCATGCAGCTCACTGCATGACCTTGGGGACCAGTCGCTGCCTCTCTCAGCCTAACCTACCTCACAGGGTTATTGTGGGAATTAAATGGAGGAAGAGAGAACCAGGTTAGCCACACTGATGCATAGCTGTCAACTTTCGGATTTGAAAATAAGGGATTTTTCCAAACTTTCGGATTTGAAGAGATGCCACCAGGGCGGTGCAATGGCACCAAGTAGCCTCACCACCCTGCGCTCCAGAGGCTGCGTGCGAACGGGTGAGCGAAAGAGCGAGCGCATAGACAGCAGGCAGGCTGTCTGGTTGGGCGTGAGGGTCTGGCTGCAAAAGGCATGCAAGCTCCGCCCCCAGTCGGTCTCAGACTCCTTATTGGCAGCCGAGCAACGCAGCTGAGGAGCCTCCCTGGCCGGCAGGGAGGGAGAGGAGCTGCTTCCTTTGAAATCTGGGAAATTTAAGGGATATCAACAATCCGGGATAGCAGCGGGAAACGGCATTGGAATAAGGGAGTTTCCCGCAAAAAAAGGGAGGGTTGACAGCTATGCCAAGCCTGTGAAATAACATTTACCTTTTGGAGCAATATATTGCTTTGCTCATTTGAACTAATCTCCCCAAATGCAGTTCAATATGCAGCTTGCCTGATTCAGCGTCATCAATAATGTATTGCTTAATTTAAACCATTCACAAAAAGATATCCGCAAGAGCCTGTGGCAGAGTCTGTTTCAGAGTGTGCAGTGACCACCCCCTCCATGCCATAATGAAAGACAAAGGAGCAGTTTTGTGCTCATTTATGCTGTGCATGCTGCAGTGAATGGGCTTGGGAGGTTAGCTCAGGGAGGCCAAAAATTACTGGACTGCACTGGACATCAAAGGAACCTGCTGGATGCAGCCAGTGGTCCACCTAGTCCAGCATCCTGCTCTCACAGTGGCCAACCAGATGCCCCAGTGGCCAACCCACAAGCAGGACCTGAGCACAACAGCATTTAAACTAGTTCTGAGGATCATATTTTTAAAATAATCACACTATGTCTGGGGAGACACTGGCTCCACCCACTCCCAGCTTTGGCCCCACCCAGCATCAACATGTGGCCCTAGACAGGACACACACACAGCCCAGTGAATGTGGCCCCTATTCCACAGTGGGATACAAGGTTCCTATTTTTACAAAATGAACGCTCTGACACAAGTCCTTCAGTGCTGTCATGAAAAACAGCACACAGGGGGGAATGAACTACACACCTGAAGCAAGTTTGGCAGTCTAAATCTCCATATTGTTAAATGAAGAGCAATCGCTTGCCATATTTTTGCCTTTGGTTGGAATATAGAATTTATATGGTTTCAGTAAGGTAAAGGTAAAGGGACCCCTGACCATTAGGTCCAGTCATGACTGACTCTGGGGTTGCGGTGCTCATCTCGCTTTATTGGTCGAGGGAGACGGCGTACAGCTTCCGGGTCATGTGGCCAGCATGACCAAGCCGCTTCTGGCGAACCAGAGCAGCGCACGGAAATGCCATTTACCTTCCCGCCGGAGCGGTACCTATTTATCTACTTGCACTTTGACGTGCTTTTGAACTGCTAGGTTGGCAGGAGCTGGGACCGAGCAACAGGAGCTCACCCCGTCGCGGGGATTCGAACCGCCGACCTTCTGATCGGCAAGCCCTAGGCTCTGTGGTTTAACCCACAGTGCCACCCGCACCCCTATGGTTTCAGTACATTGTGTCTATACCTGAACTGGTCTGTTTATATCTTGGATATAATATTGTTCTATAATTTATTGTTTAAAACTTTTCATATGTTACTTGCTCACTGGGGATGAGGCATGATGTTTTCGTCTGCAATTTTATCTGCAGTACAATTTTGCTGCATTATGTTGTAATGTGGTCAGCATTACATGAAGGGCAGCATATTAATTTAATAAATAAAGTCAAGTCAAGTCTATTCATAAACACCACCAGATAAAACCACATGGAGTAAGAATGTGTCGGCCATGAGGTTGTTGGGTTATATTAATAATGAACAGTCCCTTTTAAAGTCACACAGCGAAAGCTTGCTTAGATTCGTTTGGATCTCCTTAAAATAATATCCTGGTATTTCCCCTTTAATCCCTCTCAAAATAAGACACTACACAGTCTTCTATAAAAGCATATAAAAAGTTTACTTACAGACATCCGATCCCAGAAGGCAGACTTAATTCTTAATAAAAGTTACATGTGGTCAGAGACTGTCCCATAAGGGAAAGCAGCTCCTTTGTCCTCTCTTGGCCTGGAAGCCAAGAGAGCATCCTAGCATGTTGCTTGTTTGAGCGCGTTGTCCGAAAAAGAGAGAGAATGGAGTCTGGCCCCAGTGGCTTTGTGTTACCTGCCCACAGGTGAGGCCACACCCACCTCCAGTTACACAGGGGAAGTCCGTCCCAGCCCAGAATAAACAGGAAGTTTCGGCTGGTGGACACAAAAGCTCATACCAAGAACAAACTTAGTTGGTCTCTAAGGTGCTACTGGAAGGAATTTTTTTATTTTTTATTTTGTTTTGTCTATGACAGACCATCACGGCTACCTACCTGTAACTGTGCCTACTCTAGCAATGTTGTGTTTGACTGCTCTGTGTTTACATCCCACAATTGCCTCGGGCGGCAGGATCCGTGGGGCGCGGTCAGATCCGGGCAGCCCCCGCCAAGCCCTGGCGGCTGCTGCTATGTCTGCCCCTGTAGCAGTTGCAGCTGCTACAGCTTCCCCTCCAGCTGCCGCCCCTTTCCGACAAGCGAGCGCAGCGTTACTTCCTGGCGTCACCCCACTCCCCACCCCGCTGGCCCACAGAGCGGAGAGGGACCAGCGAGCAAAGCCTGGCAGGTGGTTTTTCTGAGAGTCCGCCCCCCACCCCACCGCCGGGGTTCGTGCTCAGCTTTGCTTCCTGGTTCTGCGATCAGAAAATGCAATTTGCATTTCTCACTTCCACTCCCGGGTGTGTTTACTCAGAACAATGAGGCTTACTTGCAAGTAAGAGAGTAAGAGAGTGTCTGTGCACCAACTTCAGTCCTCATTTTCATTTATCGCTTTGCTTTGGCCTTCTGCTTCCCCTTCTCTCCTCCTAAATTGGAGCCCCCCCTCACTTGCAACCAAATCTCCTGCTTTTCGACGGAGTTGCTTTCCAAAGCACCGGGTTTCTCGCGCGAATGGGAAGCTTTCACAGCTCCCTGGTCCGGTTGCTGCTCCTGTACAAAGCACAGAAAACTAAGGTAGGCATTTTTTTTGGGGGGGGGGCACAGCCAGCACCACCTACTTTCCTCTCCTTGAATTGTGTGTCGTTCTGAACTGCGTATTGAGTGAGAGAAGCACCATATTGAGTGAGAGAAGCAGTGCGATTTACGCCGTGGCCTTTGCTATAAGAAAGAGGCGCGTCTCTTGCGCGCGCGCGCGTAGGACCCTTAACAAACGATTATTCTTGCGGGCGCAATTTTCTAATTCGCCTTAGGTGCCCGAATGCCTCGGGCCAGCCGTTCAGAGAGGTCAGAGTCGCATGCCTTGCTCTGCCCACTTTTTGTTCCTGACAGGCTGGTACAAGAAGGGTCACCACAATAAGATGTGGCCCTTGGGCCAAATGTCCCCCGTGCCAAGGACAAATGTCACTTCCAGCACTCTGCCCCGCAACAAGTACAATCTGAAAAACAGCCTGTCAAGCTTTATTCTTTTAGTGTGCGGGGGGCGTGCAGGATCTCTCCCATGGAGGCTGGCGCAGGGGTCCAGTTCTGGCACTGAAACACTTGGGAGATTTTGCTGGAATTGAGTTCAGGAGCGGGGGTGGCGAGGAGGAAAAAGTAGGAGGATTTGCACCAGGACCCTTCACGAAGCTTCTTGTTGCAACAGCTGATTTTCCTCTCAAATATCCGGATCATGTGAATTATTGTGCCGCGTGGGGGTGTGGGAGAGTGTTTCTACTGACGGTCTGATATTATTTCGTGTTTTTATAATGAATTTGCACTTTGTACTTAAATCAATAAAAATATTAATTAATAAAGGAAGCGGGAATAATAGTGGGGGGGGGGTGGCAGAGAGGAAGCAATGAGAGTAGGTCGGGGAGGGGGATCAGAGGTATCTCGACGGCTCCTGCCTTCCATCCGTTCTGATCTCCTCCTGGATCCCCAGATACAATTCTCTGCTCAGCTATTTTGCTTCCAATTTGCGCCTCAAAGGCGGATTAAATAGTAATAATATTAATAATCATAACAGCAGCAGCCCACCTGCCGGCTGGATTGCAGCGGAGTGGCGGAGGGCGAAGGAGGGTGACTTGGAAACATATTGACGTGATAAATATTGCATGGTCTTTACTTGGCGGTGGGGGTGGGCATAGGCTGCGATTTCTACATCCACCCAAGGAGGTGGGATATAGGCGAGGCGCATCCCCGGGCGCCTCGGGCGCGCGCTTGGCCTCTCCTAGTAATAGAGATTGTGATTTTTTTATTATTTTTTTAAAAGTGGGTTGGAATTGAGGAGGTGCGGGAGGAAGGGAGAGGAGGGGGCGAGCTCAGCGCCGCCGCCGCCTTCAGGCAGACCCAAGGCTAGGAGGCATCTCCGGGGCCGGAGAGAGCCTCTCCGCCGCTCTTCTTCGCGCTCCGGACGGGAACCTCTATGGAGGCGCCTTCGGTACTGCGCCGGGAGTTCCGCAGGACTCGTCCGGTCGTGGGGTCCCTCCTGGTGATGCTGCCGCCCTAGAAGAGACCCTTGGGAGCCCAGGATGGAACGGTAAGGGAGGCGGGCGCGGCTTGGGCTTGCGTGAGAGAGGGGACCTACTTCCCGTGAAGGAACCCAGGGAAGATGGGATGTTGGTACCCAAGGCGGCTGCATCCGGGGAGATGAGCGAGGAAGGATGCGCTCGCTCGCTGGCGCAGGGCAGAGTTCGCTGTCGGGGTTCAGCGGACTGTAGGGGAGGGGGCTGACTTGGGCGGAGGGGCGCTGAAGCTGCTTCCCCCGGTTTGCAGACCAGAAGGCTTTCCTAAAGCGCAGAGTGGGAATGGACATAGCAGAGCCAGGCTGGAAACACAAAGATAAACCGCTGTGCACCTCCGGAAAGGAGTGGCTGGGTGTGTGGCGGGGCAGGGGGGGGGGGAAGAGGTGTGAATCTCATCATCTCTCGTGGCTTTAGAAGAGGATGGGACCCATTCATGGAGAGGAGGGGGGGACAGTCGGCGGCAGCGATGCTTCCGTTGCTGGCAACGCCGTGAGAGGAGAGGGCTTTTGTGCTGGAATCCTGCTGGGGGGCTTCCCATAATGGGCACCTGGGGGCCAATGTAAGAACAGGATGCTGGACTGGATGGGCCACTGCAAGGGCCATTGGAAAGGACCCCCCAGGGGTCATTTAGTCCACCCCCTGCAATACAGGATATGATTCTGATATTCTTATCTCCATATAGAGGTTAGGTTGTGTGGGGTGGGGTGACATCGAGGGGCTGCCGTCGGGGACAGAAACCGGAGAGAGTCTGCGCTGGGATCTACGGAGGTCGATCCGTGTCACCTGGAGGACAAGCGGGGCTAGCTGGTGACAAGGAAGAAGGGGTGTCTCGGGGCTGATCTGCAAGTTGGACGGAGAAAGAGAAGAAGCGGGGCAGGAGCGGAGGGGGGCTGGCTAGAGAGAGAGGACAGCCTGCTCTGTATCCTTTCGAAACCCCTTATTTTTCTGGGCGCTGGCAGTCAAACAGAGCGAGCGGGAAAGTGGCCGGGTGCTCCTTTTCTCCTGAGAAGCCCCTCTCTCATTTACTGACTTTTCTGCCCCCCACAGAAAGAGAGTAAGGTTGCAATCCTGGGAACAAGCCCCACTGAATCCACGGCAAGCCACGGTTAGGGCTGCAGCAGAGCTCGAGGGGCTTTGCTTCCGAGCGCCCGGGAAAGGGTAGCCCCTGCAGAGAGAACGCGAAGAGGAGGGAGGGGGCCGTGGCTCAGCGCCAGAGCCCTTGCTGGGCATGCAGAAGGTCTCAGTTCAATCCCCGCTGGCATCTCCAGGTAGCGCTGGGAGAGGCTCCCTGCCTGAAATCCTGGAGAGCCGCTGCTGCCAGTCAGTATCGACAATTCTGGGCTAGATGGATTAACGCGGCCTCCTATGTTGGCAAACGGAGAAATAGGGGGAAACGCCTAAGGACTCCCACTGCCACCAGCTCCAGCACGCGTGGCCAATGGTCATGGGTGATGGGAGTTGTAGTTGAGTGACCGCGGTGGCTGGCGGCGGATGTTTTTGGAGGTAGGAGACCGCCTGCTGGCTGTGCTGTAGACCAACTCTGACGGTGGTCCTCTGCTTTCTCTCCCCGCACCCTTGCAGGGCTAAGATGCCGTCGGGGGCGTCCCCGCTGCTGCTGCTGCGCTGTTGGCTGGCGGCGGCCTTCCTGTGGGCCCCGATCCGCGGCTGCCCGGAGCCCTGCGCCTGCGTGGACAAGTACGCCCAGCAGTTCGCTGACTGCGCCTACAAGAACCTGGAGGCGGTGCCGTCAGGGCTGCCGTCGAACGTGACCACCCTGAGTCTGTCGGCCAACAAGATCGCCGAGCTGCGCAGGGGCTCCTTTGTGGAGGTGACGCAGGTGACCTCCCTGTGGCTGGCGCACAACCGGATCGGGGCCATTGAGGAGGGCACCCTGGCCATCCTGGTGCAGCTGAAGAACCTGGACGTCAGCCACAACCAGATCGCCGACTTCCCCTGGGGAGACCTGCGCAACCTCAGCGCCCTGCAGCTCCTCAAGATGAACAACAACCGGATGTCCCACCTGCCGGGAGAGGCGTTCCGCACCCTGCGGGACCTGCGCTCCCTCCGCATCAACAACAACCGCTTCTCCGAGGTGGAAGAGGGGACCTTCGAGGCGCTCACCTCCCTATCCCACCTGCAGATCTACAACAACCCCTTCAACTGCACCTGTCAGCTCATGTGGCTCAAGAACTGGACCGAGAACACCTTGATCTCCATCCCAGACCGCAACGCCATCACCTGCGCCGCCCCGGAGCCCTGGAAGGGGCTCCCTTTGGCCAAGGTGCCCTACCTGCACTGCGCGCCCCCTAGCGTCAGCTTGAGCTACCACCCCAACCTGGACCGCACCCGGCTCTCCTACGGCTTGGCTCTCGCCTTGCACTGCCACGCCCTGGGCCTCCCGCAGCCCGAGGTCACCTGGAGGATCCAGGCCGCCGGCGAGACCCTGGAGATCAAGGCGCCGGCGGCGGAAGGAGAAGGCAACGCCCTGCCCTCCGACGGCTGGTCCAGAGGAGACCGGGAGAGGTTCCAGGCCTTCGGCAACGGCACGCTGCTCATCCCGCACCTCAGCAAGAAGGAGGAAGGCACCTACACCTGCCTGGCTGCCAACGAGATGGGCAGCAACCAGAGCTCGGTCCACGTCGCCGTGGCGGACGCCCCCGCGAAGGACTCCGCGGGCTCGCTGGGGGACCGCAAGGCCCAGCCCGGGGATCGGAAGCCCGAGGGCAAGGTCTCCAAGAACAGCGTCATGAAGGCCGAGGAGAGGACCAAGCTCCTTCCGGAGAGACCCACGCCCAGGAGCTACCACGCGCCGGGGCCCCGGAACGCCAGCGGGCCGTCGGGGCCGCCCGTCTTGGCGAAGCAGTGCGGCTCGAGCGAAGCCCCCCAGTACGTCTCCAACCACGCCTTCAACCGCAGCGGAGCCCTCAAGCCCCACAGTTTCGACCTGGGGGTCATCGCGCTGGACGTCTCGGAGAGGGAAGCCAAGGTCCAGATCACCCCTTTCTACGCCCAGCCAGAGAAGGTCCACCTGAGGAGGCTCTACCTGTGCGAGGCGGGCCGGAGGGGCCACTCCCTGGTGCAGTGGTCCCAGATCGAGGAAGGGGTGAACTCCTACTGGTTCCAAGGCCTCAGCCCTGGCACCAACTACTCCGTCTGCATGAGTTACGTCGGGGAGGACTGCCAGGTCCAGGTGGTCTTTACCACCAAGCGGGAGGTGCCCTCGCTCGTCATCATCGTGGTGGTGAGCGTCTTCCTCCTGGGCCTGGCCACGATCCCTCTGCTGGGCGCCACCTGCTGCCACCTGCTCTCCAAGTACCAGGGCAAGACCTACAAGCTCATCATGAAAGCCCAGAACCCGGACCAGATGGAGAAGCACATGGCCGCGGACTTCGACCCGCGGGCCTCCTACCTGGAATCCGAGAAGAATTACGACCCCAGTGAGGTGGGGGAAGGGGAAGGCGAGGAGGAAGAGGAGGAGGAGGCGAGGGCGGAGGGAGAGGTGGAGGGGCGGAGGGGGCTGCCTGGGGGACGGCAGATGGAGAGAGACGAGAGCCTGGCCGCCAGCTCCATCCCGGAGTCCCAATCCAAAACAAACCCGGAGGAATTCGAGGTGGGCTCCGAGTACAGCGACCGGCTCCCGCTCGGAGCCGAGGCTGTGACGATCTCCGAGGAGATCAACGGCAACTACAGGCAACCGCCCCGTTGAGGCTTCCCTCGGGCGGTTCCCGGAGCTCCGGGCGCGCAGAAACCGAAGGGAAGCGCCCTTCTTCACTGGGGCTCGGGCACCGCTTGCCTGATCGGCTGCGACCTTCTCTGGAAAGGCGCTCCTGCCACGGGGAAGGGACGTCTCCCCAACACCGAGAGCGTCCAGCAGCCGGCGCCTAAGGCTGGCTTTGTTCAGGGGTTGTTTTTAGGAGGGATCCCCCCCACCCGGATTTATAGAGATGTCCCAAATATTCGGGCAAAAGAATGGATTGGGTATGGGCAACACAGCCTGGAGAAATTCATCCCCCCCCCCCTTCTTGAAAACCCTCTACTGCATTATATGCTCCAAACAAAAAAAGGTTACTTTTTCCACCCCACCCCATCACCTGTCTTCTAAAACGCACCCCCTTTCCCACACACTCCCTCCGCATTTTCGTGGATTTTCTAGGCTCGAAACTAAATTGGTTAGGGTCCGCTCCCACACCAATATTCTGAAATACGCACCCCCCCTTTTCCCACGCGCCTCCGCGTTTTTGCAGATGCAACTTATTTTCTAAAATTGAAATTTGCAATTGGTTATGGTTCGCTTTTTAAAAGAAAATTAAAGAAAACACGGCGACAACAACGCATTAAAAGTCTGGGAGCTGGAGGCTCCCTTGGCGTTTCGGGAAAGGGTGTCGATTTCAGTTCAGGAGGTTAATGGTGCTGGACAGCTCCCGAATCCCCACCCCCGAATTTCCTTCCCCTCTCCAACCCCTTTAACCCCGAGAGAAGGAGCTTGCGGTCAAGGAGGTCAGTGAAGTGAGGATCCGTGCCAGGCAGCAGCCCAGATCCCCAGCTTATCTCATCGGCTGGTCAGGATCACCCGTGTTAAATAAATGGAACCGTGCTGTAGATAAATGTGTGTTATGTCTGTGCGTGACTTTGGACCGCTGGTGGACGCGTGGAGTTTTGAGTCCTAAGGGCTCCCAGCTCCTGGTCTGGATACTGACCCCTCTTCCCCCCTTCCTGCAGCCCTGTCTGAGTCATGTCACCTCCACGAAGATCCGTATTTGCTAAATGTTTATTGGGTAGAGTAGTCTTGCTTCTAGAGAAACGTGCTTGCCCCTTGATGTGGGTCTGTGATGTTCAAAGGCTAAAACGATGGGAGGTCCCGGTGGGTTGATTTTTTTTGCTGTGTTGAGAGTGTGGAAACAATTTAAATATCGTTTGCAAAGGGTGCAGTCGTGCTTGGCTTGGAATGATCATGGTGGCTTTTGCCTCTGTTAAAGTAGAGAGAGAGAGAGAGAAAGAAAGAGAAAGAGAGAGAGATGCAATCCAATGTCTAAGAAAGCCAGCACAATCGTCTCCAGGGCGGAGACAAAAAATATAAATAAATAACGATGGTATCACTAATATGTGACTGTTAATTATTATTGTGCAAGGAATCCTTTAGAAACGAACAGGCTGAGCAACGATAACCGTTTTTCACCGTGCCTCTGTATGTGGAAAGTCAAGAATAATGATAATAAAAACAGACTTAAAAGCGGACATTTGGAGCCTTGTTTTGTAATTTGCAAATAGGCAAAGGGTGTTACGTTAGATTTCAGAGCCGAGAATGAAAGCGGCGCTAGATGGAAAGGGAATGTCTGAGCAAATCTCCCCAGGATCCGTTTAGCATGAAACGGAGCTGGCGATCAAACGTTGCACCCAGATGCCGCCGAGGCTTTGAACATTAAAACAGCTGCGCTGAGCAAACCGCATCCATTTTCCAGGCTCCCCACCCCCGGCCCACCCCGGAGTCTTTAATACCCCAGTCATTCCCTTTTTAAAGGATATGGGATTCTCTAGGATGCATCTACCTGCTATGGATTTTTATGGACAGGTGAATGGTATGGATGGCCTTTTACGGGCGAGGAAGAATGCAAAGTCCGCAGTTCCTGGTGGGGGGAATGGTCAGAAGAAAAAGAAAAGATGCACGCACTTCTTCGCTAAGAAACATAAGGCTGCCGCAATCATACCTGAAAGTCTTTACCTGAAAGTGAGCTCCAGCAGGGGCGTACCCAGGATCAAAAGTAGGGGGGGGGCAAGCCATGGTCGTTCAGGTTTGCTTTGAACGGACGCTGATCATTTTTGCTTCTAGGGGTGGGGGCAGCTGCCCCCCCTGCCCCCCCTTGGGTACGCCCATGAGCTCCAGTGAACGCAATGGAACTTACTTTCGAGTAGGCATGCATGGGAACTGCGTTGTAAAACACGGGTTTTACAAACTTTTACGCAGAGTAGGCCATTGATAATTTAGATCCGTAAATTTGAATGGGTCGACTCTGAGTAACCAGCAGTTGAATACAACCCAACGTGTCTTCCGCTGCAATTCCCGTGCATGTCTACTCGGAAGAAACTCCGTTGCGTCCAATGGAGTTTACTCTCAGGTAAGGGGGTATACCATTGCAGCCTTCTTTTTCTTACGGAAGAAACTGCCATAAATGACATTTTGTTTGCGGTGTTTTGAAAATGGCAAAGTGGAAAGACCGCTAAAATGAAAATACCCCTCATCGCTTCCTATTCTCACCCCAAAGCGAGGTCCTGCCGTCTGGACACACTGCCCCGGCCTGCGCCCCGCAAAGGCACTCTGGCTTTCGATGACTTTGAGTTTGAAAAAACCTGCCTGAGCCGAAGAACAAAATAGGATGACCACCACGAACTGATCCCAGTCTGCCGCGTAGAGAAGCAGAGCGACGTAAGCCCCCTATCATAGAATCAGAGTTGCAGAGTTGGAAGGGACCTTGAGGGTCATCTAGTCCAACCCCCAGCAATACAGGAGTCACGGCTGGTTCAGGTAAACTCTCAATCAGGCAAAGGGTGCGTCGCTCATCCCAGAGCTGCAGGATGCTGGTCTGTTAGGGTCAAAATGGAGCCCCCACCCCACCAACCTCAGCTGCCCTCTGCCAGGACCCACCTGCAGCCTACCTTCTTCCAATCCCTCCAGCCTGGGGGGGGGGGTGGCTCTTCGTGCCAGCTTCTTCAGCCTGAACAGCGTTGCCCTTGCGGAACTCAGCGAGGGGGAGCTGGACACGGACGGCGATGGGAATTCGTTGGCTCCGCGTGTCCGTTGGCTCTGGCGCCACCTGCTGCTGGGCTCCTTCGCCATCTGGCCTCTTAGTTCCAGAGGAGCACCCACTAAGCACCACCTCCCAGAGCAAGCCCGAGCCGAGCCGCGCAGCTTGCGGCAGGTCTCTTTGCTGCGCGGAACAGCTTGCATATGGCGCGCGCATTTGCGCAGGGCTGAATTCCAACGCGAGCAGTCTCACGCTCGGGACAACGCAAACAGAAGGGAGCGCGTCCTTCAGGAAGCGCAAAGGGGCTTTGAGGGTGGGGACCCCTGAACCCTCCGAACCCTCCGCATCCCACCTGAGGCTCGAACATGCCTCTTTCAAAACAGTTAAGCATCAGTGGCATGCTGAGCATATGTGCAGCCAGCCGTACTTTATGTGCTCTGCCAGGTCCCACAAACTGATCCAGCCTATGCTTTTTCCAAACTGCTTTTAGGTGCATAGTCTTCAGGGGCTGGCAGCACAACCCTGTGCCCGTTTACTCGGAAGTAAGTTCCATTGTGTATGCAGCGGGTCTTACTCGAGGGTGCAAAGGATTGCAGCCCCGTACATGAAAAGGGATGGCAGGATCAAAGCCACAGGAATTCCTACTTGGCTATTCGCTTCCAAATAGGAAAGGAGAGAGTGTGTGTGTGCAATACCGTTGATGTGTGCAACAAAATGCATGATTATTTGTTGCTGTGCATGCACCCAGCAAAATACATATCTTGGGCTATATCATGCATTTTCTTGGACGGAAGTAAAATCCAAATACGAACACATGACAAGCAGCCAGAACCAGATCCTTAAAAGGTATGTTTTTTTTTATTTATGAAAATATTTGTATACCACTATATCATCAAAAGAAAAATATCAAAGCAGTTCCCAGCAATAAAACGAAAAAATATACAATAAAAGCCACATATAAAAAGGTTTTAAAACCCAACATCTATTAACCATTGTGGAAAGATGTATTCTTAACTGACTACGTAGGCAATCTATGCCTGTCTGGCACATATCGGTATATGATTAGCACATGTTTATATTATGTCCGCACAGCTGCCGTTGTGTGCATTTACGTAATTTTTGATTCGAGACTTAACAGCACAATCCTATGCACGTCCACTGAGAAGTAAGTCCCATTGAATTCAGCGGGGCTTTCTCCCAAAAGCGGGCACGGCATGGGAGTTGCAACATTAATGGTTACACAATACAAATTGTACCTTACTTAATGCAAAAGCCAGCCCTACTGCATTTGGGGGTCCTCCTCCTGTCTGACCATTCCGCCGCGCAAAGCTCTGGACTTCTGCCCCCAAGTCCTCTCCTGCCCAGACAGCTGGGTCTTTATAAGAGAGGCTTCTCCAGGGCTCCAGGGCAGCGAAACAGGACGGGTAGCGAAATGCCTTTGGATATCAATTACTGCCAGACAAAATTAGCAGGATGGTGGCGGAGCAGAGCAGATGGGCCTTGGCTCGGATTCGGCATGGCTCCTGCTGGGCTCTCAAGGGAAGGGCGTGGCCGCTTGCCAGAAACACGGAGACGCTTTGTGCGCGGCCCTCGTTTCAAATGAATTGTGTGTGTGTTTACCTAAGGACGGGCTAGGCTTTTAGTGTTCATGCTACTGTGAAGATTTACAAGCACACACGCGCCATGTGCATAAGCAGCAGTTTTAAATGCAGGCGCGGTGTTTTGAGTTAGTTAGGGAGCTGGGCGTTTATGCAGAAGTAGTCTTGGGCATTCCTGCTCCCATAGAATTGTGCGCGTGCATGCAAGACTTTTAAATCATACAAACACACAGGGGCGTACCCAGGATCAAAACTAGGGGGGGGGGCAAGCCATGGCTAGGGGGGAGGCAAGCCATGGTCGTTCAGGTTTGCTTTGAATGGACGCTGATCATTTTTGCTTCTAGGGCTGCCTTCTGGGGGGGGGGCACCTGCCCCCCTCTGCCCCCCCTGGCTACGCCCATGCAAACACACAATTGTATATCTACCTGCATGTAGCACAGAGGTAGTGTTTGTGTACACGCTCTTGTAAAAAGCTGCACGCGCATACACTCATGCATCTGAGGTGTGCGTCGCGGGGGGGGGGCAGAAGTCGTTATTTTTATCAGCAGAAGTCGTTATTTTTATTCAAGCTCCCGGAAGGGGGGGTGCTCTCCCCCGAAGCTACGGCACCTTTGTGATTACAAAGAAGAGCTAAGTGGGCATGATTCATATTCCTTCCTTCTTATGAAATTTAATCCCGATGCTTGAAATTTCTACGGAATCTTTCCGAGATGCCCTCCAGGCTTCCTCTACTCTCTCGGTAAACATGCCCTCCCCCGACAGTTTTTTGGGGAGTTCCTCGCTTACCGAGCGGGATCTCATCTCTGGGATAAGACCCCACTGATGCAGGATCACGCCACCCCTCGTCCCCTTTAAAATCGGTTTAACCAAAGTGGAATAAGCTCTTGTGCACACGTTAATGCAGATTAAAGAAGAACCCCTTCTCGGCTTCTCCGACAAAGCATCCACTGGAACAGCTTAAAGCAGGCTTCCTCAACCTGGCCCTCCAGATGTTTTGAGACTACAATTCCCATCACCCCTGACCACTGGTCTTGCTAGCTAGCGATCATGGGAGTTGTAGGCCAAAAACATCTGGAGGGCCGAGGTCGAGGAAGCGTGTTTCGGCCGTAACCAGTCTTGAGCTGTGCAACCGCATCTCTCCGATAAGAACGTAAGAAGAGACTGCTGGATGAGGCCAATGGCCCATCTGATCTGGCATCCTCTTCTCACCGTGGGCAAATACCCCTAAGAACCTAGGAATCTCGATAGACTGCCTCTGGACCTGGAGGCTCCATCAAAACCTAAGAGGAGCCGGCTGGATGAGCCCAATGGCATCCTGTTCTCACAGATGCCAACCAGATGCCCCGTAAGCAGAGCCTGAGCACAAGAGAAACTCTCCCCTCCTGTGGATTCCAGCAACCGGCATTTAAAAGCATTTACTGGCTCCGGCAATAATCGTTTGTAGCCACAATGCCAGCCAGGGTGTTGGCATGCCCATGTGTGTTCTAGGGGCAGAAACTGACGAGCCGCCCTTCCGGCTCTTGGTCCTGGCACGTGGCGCATCTCCATCGGGGCGGTGGCGGAAGAGGAGCCGGAAAAGGCCGTGCATGGGTTGGGGCGACCGCGTCTTCCATGGCAGGGGTAATGATGTCATTGCCGGGGCGCTGTTGGCCAGGCGAATAAATCTGCCGTTCACGAGGCGGGGAGGGGGTGTGGAGTCCATCAAATATACCGAGAAAACGAAGCTACATTAGCACGCGGGTTAAACGCCACTTAGTCTCCCAAACAAAAATCAAAGCTCCCTTTTAAGAACAGCCCTTTTGCGTCCATCAGAGCTCTTTGTCCATCAGGCTGGATAGGAAGTTTGGATGCTGCCTTAGACCCCGTCAGAAACAAGTGGCCCATTTAACTCAGTACTGTCTACACTGACTGGCAGCAGCTCTCCAGGGTTTCCGACAATGAATATTCCCAGGCCTACCTGGAGACGTCCGTGTGTCCTGTTCCTGGGACCTTCTCCCACTTCCCCAGTCAGCTAGCTATCCTTGCTTTTAGATATTTTGTGTGCGACTACAAACCTTCTTAGACACAACCCCTCCTGCCAGGGAATGAAGGCTGGGGGTTAGGACCTACAATTCCCAGCACCCTTCACAAACTACAGCTCCCAGGAGTATTTGGGTCAAGCCCAAAGGGGGAGAAGAGAGCTTTCTGTGGATGGTGCAGATGTGACCACTGGCCATGCTTGCTGGGGCTGATGGGAGATGAAGCCCAACCACATCTGGGGTGGCCCCAGGTAAAACAAGGGGCTCTGGATGTTGAGCAGGGTTCAAGGATGGGGAGGGAAAAATGCTGGTTTGGAGTTAAAGTCCTAATGTCTGCACTGAGACAAGCAAGAGGCATTATCAGAGTTCAGAGACCCATTCCAGTCAGGCTGAGGCAGTGATAGTGAGCAGGGGTTGCAGGGGGTGGGGAGAGAAATTTCCCCCTCTGCCTTAGCATTTCACATTTTGCTTGTACTCAAGGTGACATGCATGGCTTTCTTCCCATTTTATCCTTACTGCAACCCTTCGTGGTAGGCTAGGCTGAGATACAGGTCACTCCAGATGAGTTTCATGGCTGAGCAGAGATTTGAACCCTGGTCTCCCAGGCATAGCTGTCAACTCCCTTTTTTTGCGGGAAACTCCCTTATTCCAATGCCGTTTCCCGCTGCTATCCCGGATTGTTGATATCCCTTAAATTCCCCGGATTTCAAAGGAAGCAGCTCCTCTCCCTCCCTGCCGGCCAGGGAGGCTCCTCAGCTGCGTTGCTCGGCTGCCAATAAGGAGTCTGAGACCGACTGGGGGCGGAGCTTGCATGCCTTGTGCAGCCAGACCCTCACGCCCAACCAGACAGCCTGCCTGCCTGCCGTCTATGCGCTGGCTCTTTCGCTCACCTGTTCGTGCGCAGCCTCTGGAGCGCAGGGTGGCGAGGCTACTTGGTGCCATTGCAGCGCCCTTGGGGCATCCCTTATTTTCAAATCCGAAAGTTGGGGAAAATCCCTTATTTTCAAATCTGAAAGTTGACAGCTATGCTCCCAGGTCCTAGTCCAAGACTGCAACCACAGCACCACCACCGCCTTACTTCCCACCTCCATCCAGATAATGCAACCCCATGGCCTGTGATTCCCTCTCCCACCCCCCAAGGTAGGGAATCACTGGGGCAGTTGTCGAGTGTCTACCTCACAGGGTTGTTGTGGGAATTAAACGAGGGGGGGGGAGCCATGTATGCCACCTCAAGCTCATTGGATGAAAAGGTGGGGTGTAAATGCAATGCAATAAATAATAAATAATGACATATTGAAGCTCAAGTATTTCGAAAATGCAATATCCTTTGCCAAAGGACGTCTGCATGGTACACAACCACGACTATGGAAAAGGCATGAATTTTTTGGAAGAATTGACTTTCCCTTCAATCCCTCACAGGATTCCCACCCACCTCTATGCCTTAAAAGCTCAGCTTTTGTCAGCGTGCATGAAGTCATTGTCTAGCTTTTATGGAAAAGAAGGAATATAAAATAACAAAGAAAAGTGGAGAAATGCAAAATGCAAAAATCTTGCCAGACATGCGGATGATGGATACTTGTCAGGCTCTGAGGCAAAGTTGCACTGGTGCCAATTTTGTAAAACTATTGAGGCATATTCTGATTTACATCCCTATGGAATCAAGATCAGAAATGAGATGGTACTTTCTCTTTTCTATCTCCTTAGCTGATAACAATATCAACATTTTAATGCGCATTAGAAATGTAGAATTCTCATTATGGATAAATGGCCTCTTGTGAGCACATTTTAATTGAGTTTTATGCTTTAAGACATACAAAGACGAGAAGAAACACAGCCCTCTCCACATCCATTTAATTAAGAGAGTAATAGATTTCTTTTCCTGTGCCCCCTAATATTTCTACCGGGAATCTAGTTATGATGAGTTATTGGAGTTGGATTCTGCAGCGCCATTTCTTCTGAGCCTGGGAGCAGAATGGAAATAGGCAAATAGAGTGAATTTCTGTCTCAAGAGAGTGTTGAGAATATATAGCAAACCACACCCTGTGGATTTGAAGAGTTTCCAACATCATTTGTTGTGGGTTCTGCCATATATGCCAGTAGCAATCTCAATCCTGTATCCAAGGCAGGACCACTCATACAAAATAAGGAGGTACTATCAGACGCGGGTGGCACTGTGCTCTAAACCACAGAGCCTAGGGCTTGCCAATTAGAAGGTTGGCGGTTCGAATCCCCGCGATGGGGTGAGCTCCCATTGCTCGGTCCCTGCTCCTGCCAACCTAGCAGTTCAAAAGCACGTCAAAGTGCAAGTAGATAAATAGGTACCACTCCAGTGGGAAGGTAAACGGCATTTCCGTGCGCTGCTCTGATTCCCTAGAAGCAGCTTAGTCATGCTGACCATATGACCCAGAAGCTGTACGCCGGCTCCCTCAGCTAGTAAAGTGAGATGAGTGCCGCAACCATAGAGGGCAACCCTCCCCTTTTTTTGCGGGAAACTCCCTTATTCCAATGCTGTTTCCCGCTGCTATCCCGGATTGTTGATATCCCTTAAATTCCCCGGATTTCAAAGGAAGCAGCTCCTCTCCCTCCCTGCCGGCCAGGGAGGCTCCTCAGCTGCGTTGCTCGGCTGCCAATAAGGAGTCTGAGACCGACTGGGGGCGGAGCTTGCATGCCTTGTGCAGCCAGACCCTCACGCCCAACCAGACAGACAGCCTGCCTGCCGTCTACGCGCTCGCTCTTTCGCTCACCCGTTTGCGCGCAGCCTCTGGAGCGCAGGGCGGCGAGGCTACTTGGTGCCATTGCACCGCCCTGGTGGCATCCCTTATTTTCAAATCCGAAAGTTGGGGAAAATCCCTTATTTTCAAATCTGAAAGTTGACAGCTATGGCCGCAACCCCAGAGTCGTCCACGACTGGACCTAATGGTCAGGGGTCCTTTTACCTTACCTTAGCTCCCAATGGGATACAGCAGTGATGGCTAACCTTGACAATCCAGATGTTTTGGGACTACAACTCCCATCATCCCTGACCTCTGGTCCTGTTAGCTAGGGATGATGGGAGTTGTAGTTCCAAAACATCTGGGGTGTCAAGGTTAGCCATCACTGGGATACAGTTAGCTTTGGAATCGGCTCTCTCTCATCTGCCTTGTTTTCCTTCCCTTCTGCTCCACTTGCACGCGGTTTCATGCCACCCCAATCTCTGAGCAGGGTGAGATTCTAGGAGTTACAGGCGCTTACCCATGGTCTGTGTTTCCATCTGGAAATGAGGCACGATGGAGACTGTGGTATCTTTAGGACAGGTGTTGATTAGTACTGTAGGCAGGTAAGGAAAGACCCAAGAACGTTGTCCAGGGCAAAGGCAGACACAGAAACCACTGCTGCTATTTTGACCAGTTCCTACAAAGATTTCTCTTCTCCCTCCTCTCTCCCCGCAGTTCTCTGCTCTCCCCCTGCCAAGCCCAGATAATTGAGGTCAGCCAATCATGCCCCCCACAAAGCTGTCTGCGGCCCCCTCAGACAGGCCTGGGAGTTGAATCAAGAGCTCTGGGTAGAGCCCACTTTCCCCTAAGCAAGTGGAAATGAGTCAAGATGAGAAGGACCCCTCCAGCTCCCCTCCCCCCAACCCGCCACCAACATGTTCCCCACAGTCTCTGCCCCCTCCTTTCATAGGCAAACAAAAAAACCCCAAAAAACCTCGAGGAGGAGAAAAGGTCTCTTGGGCAGAGGGAGCGAGAAAGAGCCAACCATCTATCTCAGACATCTGCATGGAAAGGTTCCTGTTAATGGTGAATTAAATGATTGCTTTCTTCAAAACGCTTCATATGTCCCCCGCTTCCTCAAGTGGTGAGGAGTTCCAGGGGCATTTGCTCTGTCAGGGCTCACGTTCCATCCGAGAGCATGAGATATGTGGCATTCTATACAGTTTATTTCAAAATATTGCTATGAGTTTGTGGGTGCCAGACCTTTTAACCTGTAGACCCTGGCAGGGTTAAAATACCACCCAGCCTAGCTTCCTGGTAAAGCAATTGCATGGGCCATTAAGAAAACAAAGGAAAGGGGGCTCTGTGCCAGAGAACAAATGCAGGCTCCTCTTCTAGCTCTTAGATAACTGGGAGAACCAGTAGCAAGGGGGGGCGGGCCGCCCCGGGTTCCACCCCAGAGGGGGGTGACCCTTTTTAAAAAAAAAAATTTTTTTTTTAAATTAATTTTTTTTTTAAAATTTTAACTTCATTGAAAAAAAGAGATAATAGACACACACACACAACCCCCCACACCTCACAAAGTGGCACCATTAGAGGGGGGGTGACACTTTTTAATTTTTTTAAAATTTTTTTAAATTGTTATCATTTTTTATTTTTTTTATTTTAATTTTATTGAAAAAAAAGAGATAATAGACACACACACACACAACCCCCCACACCTCACAAAGTGGCACCATCAGAGGGGGGTGACACTTTTTATTTTTATTTTTTTTATTTTTTTACATTTTTTTATTATTTTTATTTTTTTTATATTTTAACTTTATTGGGGAAAAAAAAGAGATAATAGACACACACATACAAAACCCCCACACCTTGCAACGTGGCACCATCAGAGGGGGGTGACACTTTTTAATGTTTTTAAAAATTAAAGTGGTGGGGGGTGACAAAAAAAATTCCGCCCCGGGTACCACCTGGGCTTGCTACGCCTCTGGGGAGAACAACGCCAAAGTTTAGAGTTTTGTGGTTATGTGAGCTGGAGGAAAAAGCCAGAGAGGCAGAGCCGGATGTTGGATGTGTGTTTGAATCCAGAGTTGCAGCTATGAAACAAACAAGACCCTTTGGGGATGTTGATGCTTGTGAACTCCTCCATCTAGCCTCAGGCTGTCCGGTAAAGGTAAAGGTAAAGGGACATCTGACTTATACATGGGCGTCTTATACATGGGGGCGTCTTATACACGGAAAAATACGGTAAGTTGCTAGTTTTGCCTTACACAGGGTTGGGGGTTGGGGGACCTTTCCTGCCCCAAGGCCTGCATCTCCCTTTGGGTTGGCTGGTATGCCGGTAGTGGGCGGGTCTAAAGGCTGTAGTGGGCGGCGCTGTGACCCTTACCCTTCGATGGGAGGCTGCATTCCCCTACATGAATGCCAGAGGTTTTTATAGTACAGTGGTACCTCAGGTTACATACGCTTCAGGTTACATACGCTTCAGGTTAAGAACTCCGCTAACCCAGAAACAATGCTTCAGGTTAAGAACTTTGCTTCAGGATAAGAACAGAAATTGTGCTCTGGCGACGCAGCGGCAGCGGGAGGCCCCATTAGCTAAAGTGGTGCTTCAGGTTAAGAACAGTTTCAGGACCTCCGGAATGAATTAAGTACTTAACCAGAGGTACCACTGTAAAGGTAAAGAGACCCCTGAGCATTAGGTCCAGTCGTGACCGACTCTGGGGTTGCGGCGCTCATCTCGCATTATTGGCCGAGGGAGCCGGTGTACAGCTTCCGGATCATGGGGCCAGCATGACTAAGCCGCTTCTGGCGAACCAGAGCAGTGCACGGAAACGCCGTTGACCTTCCCGCCGTAGCAGTACCAATTTATCTGCTTGCACTTTGACGTCCTTTCGAACTGCTAGGTTGGCAGGAGTGGGGACTGAGCAACGGGAGCTCACCCCGTCGTGGGGATTCGAACTGCCGACCTTCTGATCGGCAAGCCCTAGGCTCTGTAGTTTAACCCACAGCGCCACTGGCGTCCCTTAGAGGTCTTTATACATGCCATCAAACCATCCTCCCTCCAGGATGGCAAGAGGCATGGATGCAATTCGAAGGCACATTCCATCCGGACAATAGTGCCTGGGGAGGGTGCAGAGCAGGGCTGGCAAGGGGTGTGTCTTGGGCAGGGTGCTATGGCTGCCATACATTTTACTCAGAAATAAGTACCACTATGTTCAATGGTGGGACCAGGTGGCGCTGTGGGTTAAACCACAGGCTTGCTGATCAGAAGGTCAGCGGTTCGAATCCCTGCGACGGGGTGAGCTCCCGTTGTTCGGTCCCAGCTCCTGCCCACCTAGCAGTTCGAAAGCACGTTAAAGTGCAAGTAGATAAATAGGGACCGTTCCAGCGGGAAGGTAAACGGCGTTTCCGTGCGCTGCTCTGGTTCGCCAGAAGCAGCTTTGTCATGCTGGCCACATGACCCGGAGGCTGTCTTCGGACAAACGCCGGCTCCCTCGGCCTATAGAGCGAGATGAGCACGCAACCCCAGAGTCGGACACGACTGGACCTGATGGTCAGGGGTCCCTTTACCTTTACCTTTATGTTCAATGGTATTTACTCTCAGGTGTGCCTAGGATTGTGCTGGTTTTAAAGCCCGAAATGGCCTCAGTCTGGCATATCTGAAAGCGCTCCCTTGTCCTTGCAAGCATCTTCAGAAGAGAATAAAATAGCCATTTTACAACAAAGGAGACCAGGATGGATTTCTTTATATACTTATGGAGAAATTTTCTGCTGCAAGGAGAAACGACTTTGGCCCAAAGCCCTGCCCCTGGTGTGCATCTTAGGCTGCAGTCCTGGATCCACTTACCCGGGAGTAAGCCGCTTGAACTCCACAGGACTTCGCAGCCAAGGAGAAGTGTGTCCGGGAATGTGCTTTTAACAGGGTCTTGCTTCATCAGTTATTCACTGGGGAGAAAAACAATCACCGTTTTACTCTCTCTCTCTGCTCTTCACAGCCTGGAGGAGACAGAGAATGTGTGAATTATTAAATGAGTTTGTGCAATGAAAAAGAGAGAGAAAGGTGAAACGAAAACCCGCCATGGATTTGGAACAAGCTGCAGACTGAAACCTCTGGCTGAAAGTGTAACACTGCAATCCAATAACATCTACTCGGATGTAAGCCCTGTTGAGTTCAATGGAACTTATTTCCATGAAAATATTTATAGGAATGCAGTGTTAAAGCAAGAAATCAGCCCTTTGGGATGATTGACTGATTACATTTATATCCAACCTTTCTTCCAATGAACTCAAGGGGGCATACATATTTCTTCCCCTGCATTTTATCCTTACAACAACCACCTTGTGAGGTAGCTTAGACTGAGAGTGAGTGACCTGCCAAAGGTCACCCAGTAAATTTATTGGCTGAATGGGAATTTGAATTCTGGTCTCTCAGGTCCTAGCCCATCACTCTAACCATGACTGGTCCATGCTTTTGTTTAGACATAGACTCCTAGAGTGAGCTCCAGCCAAGTCTCAGTGGTTGTTGTTGTTTAGTCTTGTCCGACTCTTCGTGACCCCATGGACCAGAGCACGCCAGGCACTCCTGTCTTCCACTGCCTCCCGCAGTTTGGTCAGACTCATGTTGGTAGCTTCAAGAACACTGTCCAACCATCTCGTCCTCTGTCGTCCCCTTCTCCTTGTGCCCTCCATCTTTCCCAACATCAGGGTCTTTTCCAGGGAGTCTTCTCTTCTCATGAGGTGGCCAAAGTATTGGAGCCTCAGCTTCAGGATCTGTCCTTCTAATGAGCATTCAGGGCTGATTTCTTTAAGAATGGATAGGTTTGATCTTCTTGCAGTCCATGGGACTCTCAAGAGTCTCCTCCAGCACCATAATTCAAAAGCATCCATTCTTTGGTGATCAGCCTTCTTTATGGTCCAGCTCTCACTTCCGTACATTACTACTGGGAAAACCATAGCTTTAACTATATGGACCTTTGGTGGCGGACCTGCCCAAAGATAAAAGCTTTCTGGGAGATGATATATAATGAAATGAAAAAAGTGTTAAAAAACACATTTGTTAAAAAACCAGAGGCTTTTTTACTTGGAATGGCGAACCAGGTGGTCCCCAAGGAAGATCAAACTTTCTTTTTGTATGCCACAACCGCAGCTAGAATTTTAATTGCAAAGAACTGGAAAACACAGAACATTCCTACAATAGAAGACTGGCAAATGAAAGTGATGGACTATATGGAACTAGCCGAGCTGACCGGAAGACTCTGTGACCAGAGGGAGGAGACGGTGGAAAAATACTAGAAAAAAATTAAACTGTATTTAAAAAATCATTGTAAGATTTGAAAATTGAAAAAAAAGTTGGAATAAATGAGAGACTGCAGATTAAAAAGATAGTTAGAAATAATAATGACTGATGATTTAGGTAAGACTGCTGATAAAGAAAAGAACTTAAAGGAATAGTATAAATAATGTTTAAAGATGTTAAGAGATTACTAAGATGATATAAAATGAAATGCAGAGGGAGGGACGTGAGGAAGTCACACTACAGATGTTTAAAGAAAATAGAGGGGAAAATGAGATTTTTGTTGTGTTTATACTGTGTGAGTATATATTAGATAATATGTTAGGAAAGAAGATTTTTTTTGTATGTTTGTTGTTTTGTTTTTTAATATTGCTGGAAGCCGCCCAGGGTGGCTGGGGAGACCCGGCCAGATGGGCGGGGTACAAATAATAAATTATTATTATTATTATTATTATTGTAGATGTTTGTTTGTTGGTTGGTTTTACTACAAAACCTAATAAAAATTATTTGGAAAAAAAAATAACTATATGGACCTTTGTCGGCAAAGTGATGTCTCTGCTTTTTAATATGCTGTCTAGGTTTGTCATTGCTTTTCTCCCAAGGAGCAGGCGTCTTCTAATTTCGTGACTGCTGTCACCATCTGCAGTGATCATGGAACCCAAGAAAGTGAAATCTCTCACTGCCTCCATTTCTTCCCCTTCTATTTGCCAGGAGGTGATGGGACCAGTGGCCATGATCTTAGTTTTTTTGATGTTGAGCTTCAGACCATATTTTGCGCTCTCCTCTTTCACCCTCATTAAAAGGTTCTTTAATTCCTCCTCACTTTCTGCCATCAAGGTTGTGTCATCAGCATATCTGAGGTTGTTGATATTTCTTCCGGCAATCTTAATTCCGGTTTGGGATTCGTTCAGTCATGGCTGTAAAATGGAATCAAGTACCCTTGCATGTAAAGGTAAAGGGACCCCTGACCATTTGGTCCAGTTGTGTCCGACTCTGGGGTTGCGGCGCTCATCTCGCTTTACTGGCCGAGAGCCGGCGTACAGCTTCCGGGTCATGTGGCCAGCATGACAAAGCCGCTTCTGGTGAACCAGAGCAGCGCACGGAAACACCGTTTACCTTCCCGCCAGAGCAGTTCCTATTTATCTACTTGCACTTTGACGTGCTTTCGAACTGCTAGGTGGGCAGGAACTGGGACCGAGCAACGGGAGCTCTCCCCGTCGCAGGGATTCGAACCGCCAACCTTCTGATCAGCAAGCCCTAGGCTCAGTGGTTTAACCCACAGCGCCACCTGGGTCCCCTACCCTTGCATGTAGTAGGCAGCAGAAAACTCACGGCAGGATGCTGCAGCCTATTGTGGCTCTTATCTGACGAGCACACCTGCCTGAAGCATGCCTTTCCAAACCCATCCCACCCTTACATTTCTTGGTGTGCACTTTGCAAACCCCCGAAACCTAGCTTTTCACTCATCCTAACTGCACTCTGTGTGTTGCCATTGGCTGTCTCTTTAAGAAGCCGGCAGAACCCGAGCCAAGAAGGGAGGGATAAGGAAGTTGGGGGGGGGGAACACCACTGTTTTTATTAAGTGTAGGCTGTTGTTCCAGAGAGGCAGGTCTTTGCTACTCATAAAAAATGTATTCCCAGGTCTCTTGAAAACACATAATCGAAGGGGGGGGAATTAAATCAATGGACTCTTGGGGGGTTTCTGGCAGAGGCAAGGGTTGGGGGCTTGATCCAATGCCACCCCCTCCTCAAAACAGAAGATGGGCAGTTTCTAATTCAGTAAATGTGTCAGGAATTAGGGTCCATTTCAGGTCAAAACCAAAGCAAAAATGAAAAAAAAAAGCAAAAAACAAAAAGAGAGGGATTTTTTTTTTCTTTTTTCAAGGCCTGTGACAAATCAAAACCACTTTTCTGGCTCCCTGAGCGTCGGAGGCTGGACTTCGCCTTTATTAATAACATTTTTGGAATGCATGAGTCTGTCAGGACCCGACACAATGTTTACACAGTTTTCTGGCTGAAACCCTTGCGTGAAGAAAGGAGGAGAGTCGCGGGGAAAAAGAGGTAACAAAAAGAGAACTTTCGTCCCTTGTCTTTTCAGGAGCATTTTTTTTAAAAAAAAGAATATGTTTGCGCTTTGCCGATCCCAAGCTGATGCCCTTTCTGATTCTGCAGCCAGTCTTTGTCTCCCTGCCTCCGCTCCCTGGAAGCGTTTGCTATGTCTCTGGGCCTGTGATATAGCGAAAGAAAGAGAGAAAGGGCCGGCCCTCCTGTTAGGCAGGGAGACGAGGTTGCTTCAGGTGCTAAAGTAGGGGGGGCAGCAGGAAGGGACTGGAGGACAGAGCTGTGCGGGGGCCGTGCAGGCTGTCCTGGAGCCCCCTAAGCTAATCTGCAGTCGCCAGAGTTGGTGGAGCCAGGATAAAACCCAGCCACCCCTCCAGCTGGACTCTGTACATGGAACCAGTGAGTGTGTGTGCTGCCTTCTTCCATTTCAGGGGGGGTATGGTGGCTAGATGACTCTTGGGGTCCCTTCAGTGCTACAATTCTAGGATTCTCTGCTGCCACAGGCAGAAAAAATTTCTCAGGCCAGACAAAATGTGTGGGCACCAATCCACATGGGTTCATAAGAAGACGAGACACATTCATGGAGGGGACGGTTGCCGGGAGGCAGTGTTACTTCTAAATGCCAGTGTCTGGAAACTGCAGGTTTCCCATAGGGGCATCTGGTTGGTCGCTGTGGGAACATGATGCTGGACTAGATGGGCCACTGGCCGGATCCAGCAGGGCTCTTCTGATGTTCGTATGGTCTGTGGTTGCTATTTCCCCCTAGAAAGGCCTTAGCAGGGAAGGTGATGATGGCCACAGAATACAAAACCCTGAACTGACCATAGCTGTCAACCCTCCCTTTTTTTGGCGGGAAACTCCCTTATTCCAATGCCATTTCCCGCTGCTATCCCGGATTGTTGATATCCCTTAAATTCCCCGGATTTCAAAGGAAGCAGCTCCTCTCCCTCCCTGCCGGCCAGGGAGGCTCCTCAGCTGCGTTGCTCGGCTGCCAATAAGGAGTCTGAGACCGACTGGGGGCGGAGCTTGCATGCCTTGTGCAGCCAGACCCTCACGCCCAGCCTGCCTGCCGTCTATGCGCTCGCTCTTTCGCTCACCCGTTCGCGCACAGCCTCTGGAGCGCAGGGTGGCGAGGCTACTTGGTGCCATTGCACCGCCCTGGCGGCATCCCTTATTTTCAAATCCGAAAGTTGACAGCTATGGAACTGACCATGCGTTTTCTGGATGGAGGAGCAGCCAGACTAGAGAACTGCTTGCCCTCTCTGTGCACAGCAGTGATTGACAAGTTGACAGCGGCAGAGCAGCTGCTTTGCAGGCAGACGGTCCCGGGTTCAATTCCCACAGTCAAGTGTCTGGGCGTGGGTGCCAGGAGCAGGTTAGCATAATATATAAATTCAATAAATAAATAAATAAATGTTTCTTTGAATAAGTTAACTTTACTGATGCCATGTGAAATATTTATTTATTTATTGGATTTATATACCGCCCTATACTTGGGGGGTCTCAGGGCGGTTAAGAAATAAGCAGCTCAGGGGGCCAGGCCTAGTGAGCACAGCAACTGTGCTGGTCCCATGGGTTACCCGAAAGGCGAAGTCCAAGTCCGGTCTGTGGTCAGAGGTGCAACGTAAAGGCAGTCCGTAGTCACTGAAGCTGGGTGCAGGGCAGGGAGTCAGGCAAAGTTGGGAACAGGTAGGCAAGCAGGGAACCAGGGCGGGTCAGGAGCTCAGGCAGGAAAGCAGGACAGGTTTCAAGCAGGAACTGGTCACCAACAATGTTGCTCCTGCAACTTGGGGCTGGGGCTGGCCGGCTTTTATCTGCCCCGAGGCAGAGGGCGGCCCCGATCCTCTGGTGACTCGCCTCTCTTGGCTTGGAGGCGAGCACTCCTCCTGCGGGAACTCAGTTCCCTTCGCCTCTCTGCCCTGAGCCTCTGCAGCTCAGGAGAGGCTGGAGGGTTACCGGACCCAGAGGCAACCTCAGCTTCCCCTGACAGGGCTGGGAGTGGAGCACCTGCAGGCAATGGGTCCTCCATCCCATCAGTAGCCAGAGCAGACTCAGCAGATGCCTGCACCTGAGGATCCAGCACAGGTGAGGACCTTTCCGACTCAGGCTCTAGCCCCGGCTCTGCTGGTTCTGGAGGCAGGGAATCCTGTGCAGGCTGGGATCCCTCAGGTTCAGCATCTGAGTCTGAATCCCAGGCCATCACAGCAACTCTTCCCGGTAGATTTGATTCTGGACTGCTCTCTGCCACACTCTCCCAGCTCACTAAGGCCTGTTACCTCTCCAGCTTCCAACATTTTCCCCTCCCCATCGGCTCCCTCTTCTCCCTCTGGCCATTCATCATCCGCTACCCTTCCCTGGGCTCTGAGCCTTCTGGTTCCCCAGCTGGTGCCTCCCACCAGTCCTCTGAGTCTAGCTAGTCCATGACACCCACTGACCTTGCCTAGGTAGGGCTGAGAGAGAACCCTGCATGCTGCCAGTCAGTGTAGACAATACTGGGCTGGATGGACTCAGTCAAAGGCAGCTTCCTTCCTAAGGATCTGTAGAAAATGGCCAGCCGTGATATTTCATCTACACAACAGAGTGTTTATCTCTCTAGCCTGGCACTGGAAGGAGCTGTCCAGGGTCTCATAGCAACAAACAACCATAGAATTGCAGGGTTGGAAGGTACACCCAAGGGTCATCTAGTCCAACCCCCTCTAATGCAGGAATCTCAACTAAAACGTCTAAGACAGATGGTCCTCCAACCTCTGCTTATGCACCTCCAAGGAAGGAGAGTCCTTCCACTGTCAAACTGCTCTTAACTGTCAGAAATTTCTTCCTGACGTTTAGTCGGAGTCAGCTTTCTTGTAACTTGAATCAAGATTTGGGTTTGAGTCAGTCAAGAGAGGCTTCCCCTCATCTGTTACCTTATGCATTCAACTGGAGGAGCTGGGATCCTCTTTGTGCAAGACACAGGTTGCTGCCCCAGAAGCCCTGCCATGCTAGCAGTCACTATGTGTTCCACCACCAGCAGAAAACGTTAGTTATAATAATAATAATAATTTATTATTTGTACCCCGCCCATCTGTCTGGGTCTCCCCAGCCACTCTGGGCGGCTTCCAGCAAACATTAAAATACATGAACACATCACAGATTAAAAACTTCCCTGAACAGGGCTGCCTTCAGGTGTTTTCTAAATGTAGGATAGTTGTTGATCCTTTTAACCTCTGATGGGAGGGCGTTCCACAGGGCAGGTGCCACTACCGAGAAGGCCCTCTGCCTGGTTCCCTGTAACTTGGCTTCTCGCAGTGAGGGAACCGCCAGAAGGCCCTCGGCGCTGGATCTCAATGTCCGGGCTGAACGGTGGGGGTGGAGACGCTCCTTCAGGTATACAGGACCGAGGCCATTTAGGGCTTTAAAGGTCAGCACCAACACTTTGAATTGTGCTCGGAAACGTACTAGGAGCCAATGTAGATCTCTCAGGACCAGTGTTATGTGGTCCCGGCGGCCACTTCCAGTCACCAGTCTAGCTGCCGCATTCTGGATTAATTGCAGTTTCCGGGTCACCTTCAAAGGTAGCCCCACGTAGAGCGCATTGCAGTAGTCCAAGCGGGAGATAACTAGAACATGCACCACTCTGGTGAGACAGTCCGCGGGAGGTTACTGCCTTGCATAAAGTTTATTCTAGCCCCGCAGCAGCCGTTGTTCAACCTTAACAAAAGTCCTTCCCGCATCCAGCCCAGACCCAGTGCCAGCAGCACCCAGCCTCTTGGGCCAGCTGCTAGAGACCCACCATTTCGGCCTTTATAGGTTGCCAACCATGAACTGAGCCTGAAAGCAAGCAAGGCCAGTGCAGACATTGGACACCCTGACACCATGTGCTCTACACCTTTCCTAAGTCAAGCGGGAGGTTCTGAACCGACAACCAGGGCAGCCCCATAAAAGGGGATTGCAGTAGTCTAGCTTTGCGGTGGTGGTGGTGGTATGAGTGTTTGGTTGCTAGATATGCATCTGCTTTCTTCTCAGTTACCACAGCCGGCAGAAGGCAATCCTATTCCAGGAGCGGCAATGTAATTTCAAGACAACAGCGGGAGTGGGCTCCAGAATATAGTTGCCTCCCTACTGCGGCCAAGAATACTCTGTGCACAGCTGCAGTGCTCATCCACAAAATGGAGGGTGGAACTTCAGGGCGAGATCCTGCCCTGCCGACTGCCTGCTCCAGCTTCCATGTATTGGGATGAACTCGTGTGCATGATTTCACTGGCCCTGGGGAAAGTGAGATCAGGAATTGACTGGAAAGTTGGTGTGGCATGATGCCTTGACTTTGGTTAATGAGACTTTTCTTCCTCTTTTAGAAATGTGGTCATCTTTCAGGAAGATACATCTTCACAGAACTTCACAGTAGCCTGCCGTATTAGCTGTAAAGGACATCTTGTCAAGGATATGTAGGATGTTTTGGGTGACTAGACTGAAACTATAGAATTGTAGAGTTGGAAGTGACACCAAGGGTCATCTTGTCCAGGGGTAGGCAACCTAAGGCCTGTGGGCCGGATGCGGCCCAATCGCCTTCTCAATCCAGCCCATGGATGGTCCGGGAATCAGCATGTTTTTACATGAGTAGAATGTGTCCTTTTATTTAAAATGCATCTCTGGGTTATTTGTGGGGCCTGCCTGGTGTTTTTACATGAGTAGAATGTGTGCTTTTATTTAAAAGGCATCTCTGGGTTATTTGTGGAGCATAGGAATTCGTTCACCCCCCCCCCCCAAATATAGTCCAGCCCACCACATGGTCTGAGGGACGGTGGACTGGCCCACGGCTGAAAAAGGTTGCTGACCCCTGATCTAGTCCAACCCCCTGCAATGCAGGAATCTCAGCTAAAGCATCCTTGGCAGATGGCCACCCAACCTCTACTGTAAAACCTCCAAGGAAGGAGATTTTAGATAAAAGGAAGCTATCTTTCCCTGGCTGCCTGGTTCTAGTAACTCATCCCCAGTGCCCCCTTCTCCTATTCTATAAAAAGCATTATTCACTTGGCACAACCCATTAAGGAAGATAATAACACAAGAAAATTCAAAGCAGTAACAAGTTAATTGTACATTCATTCAAAAATCCAATTAAAACCATTTAGTTTAATTAATTAAACAAAATGGATGAACTTGATCTAGTGAGACCAGCTTTCAAAGTTTGATAGTCATTTACTCCTCCAGCGGCCCCCTGCCACCCCCTTATCTCTTGGCACCCCCTAGGCAATCCAACTGCCTACCCCCAGGGGACAGTACCACTCCCTTTGAGACTCACTGACCTAGACATATTGCAATCTGGGTCCACGCCTTGGTCCCTCTGACGGATGACCTCTGTGGGAGAAGGGTCTTGCTTGAGTGGCTCCATGGGTTGGAGTTGGGGGCCCTGCGTTGCAGTGACTGCATAGGGCTGAGCAGAAGTCCCTCAATGCTACTAGAAGCAGAACTATTGCAATCAAGCCCCCAATCTCCAGTTCATCAGGGTTCTTTGTCAAATCCAGACCTGGACCCGGGCTGAAATGGTTTAGATGCTGAAATGGGGCTAGCTCATACATGCACTGGGACCCAGGTGGCGCTGTGGGTTAAACCACAGAGCCTAGGGCTTGCTGATCAGAAGGTTGGCGGTTCAAATCCCCGCGATGGGGTGAGCTCCCGTTGCTCAGTCCCTGCTCCTGCCCACCTAGCAGTTCAAAAGCACGTCAAAGTGCAAGTAGATAAATAGGAACCACTCTGGCAGGAAGGTAAATGGCGTTTCCGTGCGCTGCTCTGGTTCGCCAGAAGCGCTTTGTCATGCTGGCCACATGACCTGGAAGCTGTATGCTGGCTCTCGGCCAATAAAGCGAGATGAGCGCCACAACCCCAGAGTCGGACACGACTGGACTAAATGGTCAGGGGTCCCTTTACCTTTACCTTTACCATACATGCACACCTGCCAATTACAGAAGCAATAAGATGCAAATGCACATAAATTATATGCACACCATAACAATCCAGTAGATGTTAAAACCCATAAGTAAAGTTTGCCATAAAACAACCCCATAAAAAGACCATAGCATTTATAGCAGCAGATGTCGGTTAAGAGATTCAAGGGCCTACCTGTGCCAACAGGGGCATATTGAAAAGCCGTGGGAATGCCAATGCAGATGGGGCCTCTCGCATTTCATTGGGGAGGGCATTCAGCAACCCCAGCGCCACCAGCAAAGAGATCTGCCTACACATCAGCACAGAAACCAAAAACGAGCAACACAACGGCCAATGAAAGTAGTATATATTTTTTTCTTGTATGATAACAGAAAGACAACGGACAGTGATCCGGTATTGACACTGTTTCGTGTACGTCTTCTTCAGCATATAACTGCAAAATATAGATAAACAGATAAACAACCAAAATCCTGCATGGACATGTATCACAGTAATCCATGAAATCAATACATCTAATGCAAATATACATAATTCAATAAAACATAGTACCAATATAATAATGAAAAATAATAGCATACCTCAACATACAATGGAAGTTTTCAAGGAGCAGTGGGCATATGAATACAGTATGTAACCACTGCTGTTGGTTATCAGAAGTGCAGAAGCTTATAAACTCACTCATGGCACCAGGTGAATTCCATTATAATCAAGAATAAACACAGTTAAAGCAACATCACTCCTAAACCAGAGCTAAATAAAGCAACCAAGATCCATTTCCGAATTCAACCCATTTCATGGATTACTGTGATACATATTGTTGTTTATCTATATTTTGCAGTTATATGCTGAAGAAGACGTACACGAAACAGTGTCAATACCGGATCACTGTCCGTTGTCTTTCTGTTATCATACAAGAAAAATATATATTCTACTTTCATTGGCCGTCATGTTGCTCGTTTTTGGTTTCTGTTTGAAGATTGCAACACAGAGGTTTTTTTTTATCTTGCTACACATCAGCACAGGCTGATAATCAGTAGGTATCAGCAGGAAACAAGTGGTTTGCAAGGCAATAATTTCCTGTCTTCCTTCCGTCCTTCCTTTCCTGCAGCTGAATGGGAAGAAGCAATGGGTCCATGGTTCTGCTTTTTCACTGCTCTGCTCTTGGTGGAGACTCAAAGCTGCCCGGAGATCTGCAACTGCGTAGCCAAGAAGAAATATGGCCGCCACATCGCCGACTGCTCCTACAGAGACCTCTGGGCCGTTCCCCTCGGCCTGCCCTTCAACGCAACTACTCTCACCCTGTCCGTCAACCACATCTCCTCCCTGCAGGAAGACTCCTTTGCGGATGTTGTCGACCTGCAGGCCCTGTGGCTGTCGCACAATGAGATCAGCGCTATTGCCCAGGGCACCTTTGCCTCCCTGGTGCAGCTGAGGGCCATAGATCTCAGCCACAACCGGATTGCCGTCTTCCCCTGGGGGGACCTGGCCAACCTCACTGCCTTGCAGCAGCTGAGGCTCAGCAGCAACCGGCTGGAGAGGGTCCCCGCAGAGGCCTTCCGCACCCTGAAGGACCTGAGATCCCTCTGGCTGAATGACAACAGGCTCTCCGCCCTCGCCGGAGGGACCTTCAGCTCCCTGCCCCTCTTGTCCCAGTTGCAGATCAACCACAACCCCTTCAACTGCTCCTGCAAGGTCTGGGGACTGAAGAGGTGGCTGGAGGAGACTCTAGTGTCCATCCCAGAGAGGGACTCCATCACCTGTGCTGCCCCAGACAACCTGAAGGGCATCATCCTTGGGAGAGCCTTGAAGCTGGACTGCATGCTACCCTCCGTCCAGTTGGCATACCACTCCAGCTTGGGCAACAGTGTGCTGCACGACGAGCTTACTCTCCGGTTGCACTGCAGTGCGGTGGGAAGGCCGCCGCCGGAGATCCAGTGGAAAATCCAGACCCCCACCCGGGAGGTGGTGATCAATGGACCAAACGCGGGAGAAGGGGGCAACTGGCTGGCTGCCGGGAGCTTGGAGCAGCGCATCCTGGTCTTCAAGAACGGCTCGATGGCCATCCCGGAGTTCAGCAAGGCTGACGAGGGCGTCTACACCTGCCAGGCCTTGAATGACGTGGGGTCTCGGGAGGCCTCGGTCAACGTGGCCTTGGCCGGTTCAAAGAATCCTGCCGGGGACATCACCCGGAACAACATCCAAGCCAGCAAGCCCCAAACTGAGCCTTGTGAGAAAGAGGAGTCCCCCAAATCGGAAGACAAGTTCGTGGTGATCTACCTTACCCCTGTGGTGCCAATGACCAGCAACAAGGGGGCGACCCTGGGGAGCCACAGGTCTGGGCTGGCGTCCTTCTGCTTTCGCTGCTCACTCTTTATGGCTGAGACACTTGCAGCCTGGTCTCATGCGTAGGAACGTAGTGCTGCCTTATTGGAGGTGAGGCTGAGATACTATTTATTGCATTTATATCCCACCAGTTTCTCCCAGGAGCTCAAGGTAGTGAGTTCTCCCCCTAACCATTTTATCTCTACAACAACCCTGTGAGGTAGGTTAGGCTGAGAGGCAGTGACGTTAATGGCTCATCAACTTTATTTCAGCTTTAAGCTCATAGCAATACAAGACAGAAAACGCCGGAACAGGAGTTACACTCACACAATTTTATTTAAAAAAATGGTGACAATAAATTAGTGGCAATAAAAGACTATATATAAATATATATATATATATATATATATATATATATATATATATATATATATTTCACACACACAAAATAACGTGAATGTTGCTTCCAAGCAATTTCAATTTCCTACTAACAGTCCATTACGTTTCTTGTATGTCAGAACAGAAGTTAAATTTTTTGCCATTTGTAGGGTTACAAACTGGTCAGTATCTTGCAATAAAAAAGCAAGAAGGAAGTCAACCGGGTGCCCAGACAATTTTTGGATTAATGGTAGCACTAAATTCTTCCGGCCAACATCATACAGAGGGCAGTTGAGCACTATATGGTGACGTGATTCTATCGTTCTGTTATCACAAGAGCATAAAACCGAAATTTGACCCCTAGAAAATCTATGAAAAAGGACATTTGAAGGGAATACATTAAAACGCGTTTTGATAAAATTACGTTGCCACTCTATATCGTCCAATCTTTGATTAATATATTTTTTAAATCATAATTCAAGACTTCTATGGGCGAAATTCCAATGGATGAAAGCTTAGCATGAATCATACTGGCCCATGGGCTGGTAAACTCATCGCGCCAAAGGCATTGGGCTAGGTAATAGGCGTTTGAAACTTGGTCTCTCTCAGGTCTTGGTCCAACACTCTAACCACTACGCGGCACTACCCCCCTGGTTGCAAAGCAGAGCTGTCAAAGTTAAACCAGCCTAATAGAGTCATTCCTCCTTCCAGGAAACCTTGAGAACTGTAGTTCCCCATGTAGGGATTGGATTCCACTAACACAGAATCCTCAGCAACTTAGAAGGAAGCCATGGCATTGCAGTAGAAAAAAGTGATGCAGTAGAAAAAAGTGATTGAGTTTGTAGTAAACATTTAGTCTTTGTGGGAAGGACTTGATTTCTTCCATTTTAGTCTCATACTCCCCCTGCCCCAAAGTGTATGTTTAACTGCTGTGACCAGCAAAGGGTGAGGGGTAAATCCTGATCTTCATTGTAGTCAATGCTGTGTTCACAAACAACAACCTAACATTTTCAAAGAGAGGCTCACCATATTTCCAGTCATTGTGCTTAACATTTGCAGAAAAAGAAGGCAAGGTTGCAGTTTATTCCAGCTATGACTAACCATACTTTAAATATTCAAAGAAATCTGTCTTCTGCATCACCGCTGAAAGGCCGAACAAGATAGAACATTAAACGCATTTTTTCATTTAACGTTTGTGTGTGTGTTTCAGTACAACTCGTATCAGAGGGGGACTGAAATTTAATGGGATCAGAGCACAGGTATAGAGGAGAGATGTAACCATTTCCTTCCCTGCTATGGTCCTGTTCTGAAGCTGGCATTTGCTCTGTGTGTGTGTGTGTGTGTGTGTGTGTGTCCGTCCCATGGCCAATGCAAATAGCACCTCCAGGGCAGGCGTTAAATTCAGGGGAGGAAAAGGTTTAAATTCCTTAGGTAAAGGTAAAGGGACCCCTGACCATTTGGTCCAGTTGTGTCCGACTCTGGGGTTGCAGCGCTCATCTCGTTTTATTGGCCGAGAGCCGGCGTACAGCTTCCAGGTCATGTGGCCAGCATGACAAAGCCGCTTCTGGAGAACCAGAGCAGCGCACGGAAACGCCGTTTACCTTCCCGCCGGAGCGGTTCCTATTTATCTACTTGCATTTGACGTGCTTTCGAACTGCTAGGTTGGCAGGAGCTGGGACCGAGCAACGGGAGCTCACCCCGTCGCAGGGATTCGAACTGCCAACCTTCTGATCAGCAAGCCCTAGGCTCTGTGGTTTAACCCACAGCACCACCTGGGTCCTTACCCATTCCTTATTCTGAGATAACATCCTCCCTCCTCTCCTGCACTGATGCCATTTGCATTTATAAAAACCCTGCAGGCATGGCCACTCTTCTGAGCAATGGTTGGAATTGTGGTTTGGTTTTTATACAGTGAGTAATGAGAAGGATATAGGACCTAGTAGCCTAGAGCGCCAAAATGGAGGGGGGCACTGGCCAGCCTGCCCCCTGCCGCCCCCCGCCGCCGCCCCAACCAGCGGTGGAGCGAGCAGGTTGGGGCAATAACCGCGGTGGCGGAGGCGCCAAAATGGAGGGGGCGCTGGCCATCCTGCCCCTCGCCCCCCGCCGCCGCCCGCCGCCGCCCCAACCAGTGGCGAAAATCACGGCGGCGCGGGGTGCCCGGCGGGCAGGGGGCGGGGCACCGTACGTCATGTGCCCCGCCCCCTCGCCTAGGGCGCAAAAAACCCTAGCACCGGTCCTGCTCGCGCAACGGCCCAATGTTGTCAGCAGTAACTCCATCCCCGGGCCAATCCTGACCTGGGGGCAGAGAGAGGCTGTGGCACGCTTGCGCCCGGCCCGGCAGCTCTGGCAGTGAGAGGAGAGTGGGCATCCCGCCTGCCCCGGGCGGCGTTGACATACACTCCACCACTGCAGGAAGGATTGCCTCAAAGATAATTTGCAGTTGTTGGGTGCATACACAGAATATCCAAAACCAATGTGTGTTTCTTTGTTCAAAGCTAAATCATGTAGCTTAAAGCAAATTCATGCAGATTTAATTGCTTGATTAAATAGAGTGAAGTTTAATCAACTTAAGGATTCTTTACAATCAGGTGATAGCTGTCGTTCTCTGAGGAGAGATGGTAAATCTGCAGAATATTCTATTCCCTTTGGCAGCAAAGCAAACCATTTGGATTGAGTATGTTTGTTTTGTCACAACAAGGTAAATTGCTCAGCGGCTGACAGGTGCTGGTTGCATCACAATTCTGGTTATTGGCAATATCAAGGCTGCATTATATTCATAAACATGGAACCTGGCCAAATGTACAGCTCCACTCACTGCTCAGGCATCATCCTGGAACGGATGGATTAACCAGCAGCCAATTAAGCAGCAGAGCAAAGCCCCAGCTGGAGTCTAAAATGATCACCAAAACCATCAAGAGGAGGGAGAGACTCCCCTGTGAGGAATGGTCGCAGCGCTTGCGACTTCTTAGTTTACAGAAAAGGCGAGGAAGAGGCGATATGATGGAGGTTTGTAAAATTAAGCATGGCATAGAGAATGTGGATAGGGAAAAGGTTTTCCTCTCTCCCTCATAACACCAGATCTCATGACAGCCCATGAAACCGAATTCAGGGCAGATAGACAAAAGGACGTCTCCACACACTGCATAGTTAAACTATGGAACTCACTGCCCCAGGAGGCAGTGATGGCCACCAAACTGGGTGGGCTTAAAGAGGATTGGAGGAGAGGGCTAGCAATGCTTCTGAATTTGTTGCTGTAAGCTACAGGAAGGAAAGGGCTCCTGTGCTCGGATCCTGTTTGCAGGCTTCCCATCTTGGCATTGGTTGGGCACTATGAGAACAGGAGGCTGAACTAGGTGGCCCACTGGCCTCATGCAGCAGGCTATTCTTATGTTCTATTCTAAAGGGAGCTTCGGGTGGCAAATGGGCCCAATTCACTTTCCTTTCGAGAGCCAGTGTGGTGTAGTGGTTAAGAGCGGTAGTCTCGTAATCTGGGGAACCAGGTTCGCGTCTCCGCTCCTCCACATGCAGCTGCTGGGTGACCTTGAGCTAGTCACACTTCTTTGAAGTCTCTCAGCCCCACTCACCTCACAGAGGGTTTGTTGTGGGGGAGGAAGGGAAAGGAGAATGTTAGCCGCTTGGAGACTCCTTCAGGTAGTGATAAAGCGGGATATCAAATCCAAACTTTTCTTCTTCTTCTTCTTCTTCTTCTTCTTCTTCTTCTTCTTCTTCTTCTTCTTCTTCTTCTTCTTCCTTAAGATGGCAGCTGTCTGTCTCGAGAGACAATAGAGTGCAGGGCTGAAGTCAAGCCACTACGTTGGCAGTGACCTCTTTGGGGCACAAGGCTGGGTGGTGTATGGAGGTCCTGGGCTGCCCAGATGATGGGACCTCCCTCTTGGCCTCACTGATGTGGTCCAAAGGATAGCAGACCAATATATTTGGCACCAGCGTGGCTGCAGGAGTCGCTGAAAGGAGGTGTACAAGGCGGCATCCAATCGTCTTGGGGACTCCACTCCAGATTTGTGTAGGCTTTACTCCTTAGCCTTTTCTTTTCCTGAAGATATTCCACAAGGCAGCTGAGTTTTAGCACCAGAATTTTCCTTCTCCTAGTCAGTGGTGGCTAACCTTGGCACTCCAGATGTTTTGGAACTACAACTCCCATCATCCCTAGCTAACAGGACCAGTGGTCAGGGATGATGGGAGTTGTAGTTCCAAAACATCTGGAGTGCCAAGGTTAGCCACCACTGTCCTAGATGGACTGCCTTCCCAGGTTGATGAGCCTCATCTGACCCTCACTTCCCTCTACAGCACAGGCAAAAACTGCCTTCTTGACCATTGGTCCCACCCTTGGCCTTGTCTGCTCAATGCGCCAGAGCCTGTCTTCACATGCAGGGGAAGTCCCTAAGTCACCAAGGGTTTGAGACCCATTGGATGCCTTCACCTGGTTTAACCGGCCAGTCAAAGCTGCTCCTGGGATAGTGGCCATTGTTGCCTGCGAACAGCTTCTAGGAGCCACAGGGGAGAGCTGTGTGCAGGGTGGGGACCAAAGGTGGACAATTACCCCAGAAGGAGCGCGGCATGACCTCCCCACAACACCTGATACATCCCTTTTAATTCTTTTAATTGTGGATTGTTTTATGGAAAAGGCTACACAACCGAACCCAAATTAATGACCTTGAGAAGTAGCTTTGGTTTCATCTCTGGATATAGGATTGAATAAACTGATGATGATGATGATGATGATGGGAATATGGTCAAGGTCACGTCATTAGGATCACCTACCATTTGCCTCTCCATGACTGTTCACATGGAGGATGGATGCATTTAAATACTTTGGTAACCTTATTCCACTGGATATGCCATCCGTGGACAGACTAGATAGGTAGATATTTTCATCACAAAATATGTTAATTGTCAGGTTCGCTTAACAGTTGCTCATGAGTAAAGACCAAGTCCGTCTTGTCTTTCAACTATTTTATTGTGCAAAGTATGTACAGTGCAGAGCTATCCTAAAACATGACCACCTAGTCGCTAGCAAAATCTGGAAGTGCCCCCCTCCTGTTGCGGCGCCAACACCAGAGTCTCGGCACCCTAAAGTGCCGCCTCCTTACTCCCCTGACCCTTCTGCGTAAAGCTGGCGCCGGAAACGGTGTCTCCCCCCTCAGAGTGGGTCTGCTGAGTGGTGCTGAGTCTCTCTGCATCATCCTGGAGACCCCTTCCCACCTGGCTCCTTCCTGGTAACTTCTCCTCCCCCGAGGAGGAGCTGGCAGGCTCACTGGGAGACGTGTCCATCGACAACAGAGGCTGAGGCTGCCGGTACCCACTCAGTGCCAGACTGGCAGGGAAGGGCACGTCCCTGACATTAATTAAACACGACATTTTATTTCAATATGCATATTTCTAAATTCTCTAAAGGATGCATTTGGATCACATACTGTTAAGTTTTATGTTACAGACTGTATTACAAAATTCTAAAATCTAGGGCTAACCTGACAATTTCAGTTTTTCTCAGTTTCTCCTTTTCCCGCTGCTCTGTTCTCCACATTCCACATCTCACTTTGCAATGTTTCTTTTTTGAAAACCCTCATGAAAACACATCTGCATTGTTGCATGAATTTCTCCTCCTATACCTGTTTTTATATGCAATTTCCCCTAATATACAATTTTTTTGCAAAGCAATTTCCCCAAATATACTGGATGTTTGAATGCAATTTCCATTATGTGTAGGTCTGACACACACTTCCCCCATTGTATACTCACTTTTGTACACATTACTCTGTTGGCAAATTGCATTGCAAAATTTGGAGAACTGCTGCTTCAGAAGGAGGGCTGCCTTTCAGTTTTGTACCCAAGTATGAATTTGGTAGGTTCACCTGGAACTGCAAACTAAATCAAATTTCTTCCCCATCTGATCTGCACGTTGGCCGTAGATGTGTGGATCCAGCACGTTTGCCCATAAATTGAATTTCAGAACCAGCCCTACCAGGAAGGAACGCACAAACATCGATGGACAAACCAGACCTTCACTGGAGTGTAACCATGAAATTTTGTTTATTGTTCTTACCAGAGAGTCCAACTCTCTTTATACTATGACCTGTCCTACCTTAGCAGGCTCTGGGAGTTGACCTTGCCAGCTTCCATGGCACAAGCCTGAGGAGTGGCTTAATGAAATGGGGGAGAAGTGGCTAGTCCTCAAGGAGAAAAGAAAGGGATGAAATGGCACCAGGGGGTGTGGAGAGTAAATAACAGCACATTGCCTTCCTCGAGAGCAGGGGATTAGTAAGCAGAAAAATTTGCAGGGGGAACTTTAGGAGGATATCTGACAATCCCCTCAAATACATCATCTTGGAGAGTGAAATGCTGCATCCAATTCTGTGCAGCACAATTTAAGAAGGATGTCAACAACCTGGAATGTATGCAGAGAAGGGCAACCAAGATGATCGAGGGTCTGGGAAACAAGCCTTATGAGGAGAGGTTGCAGGAGCTGGGTATGTTTAGCCTGGAAAAGAGGAGGCTGAGTGGAGATATGATAGCCACCTTCAATATCTCAAGGCCTGTCACATGGAAGTTGGAGCAATCTTGCTTTCTCCTGCTCTGGAGGGTAGGATTCGAACTAATGGATTCAAGTTACAAGAAAGGAGATTCCGACTAAACACCAGGAAGAACTTTCTGACAGTAAGAGCTGTTCAACAGTGGAACGGTCTCCTTTGGGAGGTGGTGTCCTTCATTGGAGGTTAAGCAGAGGTTGGATGACCATCTGTCATGGATGCTTTAGCTGAGATTCCTGCATTCCTTCCAACTCTACAATTCTATAGTTCTATGAAACATTTAACGTGGTCCACACCCACCCACCCGCATTTAGGAGCTGCACACTCTAGTTTGTCCATGGGAGAAAGATGCCCAGGAAGAACTGGGAGGGCCATCAGACAAGCAACATCTTTGGGTCAGCTCGGCTGACCGCTTGCCCCCACTCTGAGCCAACACCACTTCTGTCCCATCTTTGGCCCTGGAAGGAAAGGCTGTAGCCTCAGGGCAAGTAGGCTGCAGCCTCTTGAGGAGACTATGGGAGAGGCACATGGAGTGCATATGGAGCGCATATGGAGTGCATGGGAGAAGGACGACACAGGGATTGGGGTGGTGAAGAATGCACAGGGGATTCATTCTTCTCACTGGCGGAGTCCATCATTTCCAAGAAGCTTTGGCCTGTGGTGGCTAAGGTGTTTGCCCAGGTTGGCCTGCATCCCGTTGGCGGCAGAGTCCGAGAGAGCCCCCTTTCGGTAAGGCAGGAGGGAGGGGTTGTTGAGCAAGGTGTAGGCCAAGAACCACCGCGCATGGCTGCGCTTGCCCTTGGACCCTTTCGATGAAAACGACTTGGTCTTCATGAGCTTGACTCCTGCCAACAAAAGGGCCACTGTGAAGATCCAGGAACCCACACACACTTTCCCTGGGAAGTCCAGAGGCGTCTCAGGGCTATTCCAACATCGAGGGGGCGACCTTGCACTCAGCTAAGGAGGGGCAAATCTACCCTGGTTTACCATTTTCCATCGCTAGCCAGAGTGGAAGGGATCGAGGCTTCATTCTGCAAACCTTAAATTTATAGCTTAGGCGCTGCTTTAAAAACATCCCCTCTCAAAAGTGTGCACTCTTCCCCTTGAACGCAAAGGTGTAGGAAGGCAGGCAGGCAGATGGAGCCCGAGAAGGTGCTTGCCCAGAACCTTCTCAGGCTCTGCCTGCCTGCCTACGCCTCTGCCTTTTCCCAGGGGGCAGCTGCCTCTTCCTCCTGGTCGGTCACTCCTGGAGGTGACCGACTGGGAGGAAAGAGCCCATCCAATCAGGTGAAGGCGGAGTGCAGGCAGGTGGATGGAGCCTGAGTAGGTTGTGGGTGAGCACCTTCTTGGGCTCGGCCTGCCTGGGTGTGTGCACCTTTGAGGAAGCATCGCCCCTGTCCCTCCTCCTGGCACAGGCTGGTGTAGTATGGGGGCTCACTCAGCTGTAGGGCTGGGCAGTGGGGAGGAAGCAGCAGCCGAGATACATTTCAGACATTGCAATATATCAGTATATCATGATATCTAGCTGCAGATATATCATGATGTTGAAAAGCAGATATCACCCAGCCATAGCTGGGAGCTCTTCCATCGAGGCTCAGGTTACATATATGTGTAAATAAACATTATTATTACTATTACTATTATATATCACAGACACCACAGTCTTCACTGTGCCTTATTATCTGCAAGGAATCACAGGTAAGCACACCTGATATCCCTGGAAGCTCACTCAGCTCAGAGATTGGGCTGGCATGGAACAATATCATACACCCATGGAACCTTAAATATTTTTGCTTGGTTATATATAAAGCTTTAAAATAAATAAATTACCCTGCCCTTCTAGTGCTCATGAACCACATTGGGCATCATTTGAACACATCGCTTCTCTCCTCTGGGGTGTGGGTGCATCAGACAAAAGCAATGTGGATGCCAAGTCACTCGTCCTTTCACAGATCTGACCTCCCACCTGCACTCACCAGAAGGCCTTTGGAGCAAGGAAGCAAACCCACAGCTGGCTCCTCCCTCCCTCCGCCCCCTGTGTTTCCCATGAGAATCTATAGAGAGAGAGAGACAGAAAAGTGATCTTTCCATACATGAAGGAGAAAAATCATCTCCTGACTGGTCACAAAGGACAGAGCAAGCGGGTGAGTGAGAAAGAAGCTGCATCTATTTTGTGATGATGAGGCTGGACGGGGGACCGGGGCTGAGAGTGCTCACCTTCTTCCACATCTCTTGGCTGGGGTCCCTTTGTGCACACCTGGAGGAGCAGGAAGCAGAAGGCTTTCATCACGGGGTGCGATTGGCTGACCTCAATCTTCAAGTAATGGCAATAGGTCCGGTAGCCTGGAGGGGGAAGAGGAGGAAGGGGCAGGGGGAAGACCAGACAGTTGAAAGCATTCCTGTTGGCCAGCTGCCTTTGGGACTGTTCCAGGCAACCCCAAGATCACTGGAGGTTTTCAATATTTCTAACTCATTTTCTGTGATGATTTTGCTTATGCTTGATGGGCCTATAAGAACTGCTGCGGCTGCTGCCATCCAGGAGGACTCCCTGCTCAGCGCCTGAGGGCCCCAGTCCTGCCACTCACCACCTGGCCTAGGGCGGGGCCTGATGGGCTCTATAAAGGCTGCTGCCACCGCCGCTGCTTGGCAGAGAGGGCTCAGTTTTGTTTTGTTTTTGTTTGTTTAAATTGCTGTTATTTTTTATAACAGTTCTAAGTTATAAGAGTTCTAAGATGGCGGCGCGCATAGACGCAGCGGTCTGCTCAGTGCTCTCCCTTATTTTTTTTAGCATTTTGTATGGCTTTTACTGTACTCGTGTTGAGTACATTTTTGGTTGGGGAAACAATTGTTTAGATGAAAAATGAATTTTTAAATTATTTTTTTATTTTTTATCCAATTTCATTGTACTTGTGCAATGACAATAAAGAAATCTTGAATCTTGAATTTTACATTTAATAACATGATTTTTTTAAGTCTGGGGTGGGGGTGTGGGTCTTATTATGCAGGACTGCCCAATAAACTTTAATTCTGCAATCCAATATTGCCAGCACATGAGTGAACCCTATCCTGAAAGTCTGGAAGTACTCTCTCTCTTTTTTTAAAAAATAATTTTTTTATTGGTTTTACAATTTTATAAGCACATCACATCAAGGTTAATCCCCCCCCATACTTCCCCCCTCTCACCGTGGGTAGCCTAGATTCACCCCCCCCCCTCACGGGAGGTAAACACATTTCATTATACATTTAACCTTATTACTATTATTTCATAACATTGCTTGAGCCTGGCCCAATTTTGTAGGCCAGCATTTCTAATTTCTCAGTTTCATATTTCTACTGACTTCCTCGCCTCCCTCACTATTGACTTCATAATATATCCTCTTTTTCAGGTTCATACATCCTCTTTTGAATCATCATCAAATATATTTACTTATTTAATCCTAAATTCACACCTAAGCATCCAATACATCTGCTCCTTCCCTATATTCTTCTCTCTTTATTCCCCCCTCCCTCCCCTTAGTTTCAGAGTATTCAGCCATGTTATTCCTTTACTTAATCATTTATAAGTTACAATCCTTGTACGTCACTCATGCCATTAGCCATGTCCATATTCTGTGTCCTTTAAGCCAGAGAGGTGTCCTTTTCCAAAAAATGCATAGTCCTTCCTCACCCCACACCTGTCTCGAAGTACTCTCAGGGATGAATGAGAAATCCATCCAATCTGTATTTTAAAGCGCAAAGCATGTTGTAAGTGAGCTTCCGCAGCCAATCTCAACTTCCTGAATTAGGTGCATATAGCCAGAAAGAGCATGCAATGCAGGACAGAAGGAAAGGAAGCAGACGAGGAAAACAGAAAGGGGATCAAACGCTTGCATTCCGCTAACCTGGATCAAAGACCTCCACGCCGTGGCCTAGCATGCTCACATCCAGCCGGCAGAAGTGGACGACATTGTACAGTGCAGACCCCACCATCCTCCAGACTCCTGCCAAGACCCCCACGAGCACATTGATGGGGAACAGCAAGAAGGTCACAATGTACAGCGCCCGTCTTCCCAGGGAAAAAGTGGAGAGAGTGCAGACAGATTATTATTTTGCACAAGCGGCACCTGCATAGCCTCGCGTGAGCTTCTTCTGTTCATGATTCCCGCCTGCCCGCCACGCCTTCCCCCGAGAATTCTGGTGGAAATGGAAGCAGAAGCTGATGATGTTCACTGATTTGTCCCATGTCCAAAACGGAGCTCAACTAGGGCCAGGGCCTTCTCAGTACTGGCACCGTGTTGGTGGAACGGTCTGTCACAAGAGACCAGGGCCCTGCGGGATTTGGCCATCTTTCCGCAAGGCCTGCAAGACGGAGCTGTTCCGCCTGGCCTTTGGGTTGGTTTCAGTTTAACCCTGATGTTTCATTCCTTTATGGTTTGATTGGTGGGCTACTTAAAAATGAGGCTGCATTTTAAACTTTGAATCGTATTTTAATCTGCATTTTAATTGATTGTTTTGTATGTTTTGTTGTGATTTTATGGGTGTTAGCCGCTCTGAGCCCGGTCTTGGCTGGGAAGGGGGGGGGGTATAAATAAAAAAATATTATTATTATTAAACCCAGGGCATAGAATTGGGAGTCACTCTTCTTGTTGCTTTCGGTCCACAAATCAATACATAATTGATTGTGACTACCCCCTCTGCCCTGGACTGTGTTTCCTCTACATTGAAACAGGGGGGAAGAATGTCCATGGCAGTGTAAGTTACCTAAGCTATGCCAGTTACACAATTTTGCCACAGTTCACAGAAAGGTCAATCATGTCATTTTTGGTGGAAGATGAACTGCAGCTGAACGGAAATGGTGTTGCACATGACAAAAAGTGAGTGGAAGGGGAATGGTGCCTTCTTATGCCCCTAACCCAGTGGTGGCTAACCTTGGCACTCCAAGATGTTTTGGGACTACAACTCCCATCATCCTAGCTAACAGGACCAGTGGTCAGGGATGATGGGAGTTGTAGTCCCAAAACATCTGGCGTGCCAAGGTTAGCCACCACTGCCCTAACCTCTGGGCAACCATAAACTGGTTTAGGGCCTCAAACCAATTCACTCTTCCCATTCTGATTCTGGAATGCAACTCATTGACCATATCCACGCTAAACATTTAAAGCAGATTCATACCGCAGCCATGGCTTCCCCCAGGCAATCCTGGGAGCTGTAGTTTGTTAAGGTTGCTGAGAGTTCCTAGAAAACCCTTCCCCCCCCAGACCTATAGTTCCCAGATTGTTCAACCACTCTGGGAAATGTAATTCTGTGAGAGGACTAGGGGTACTCCAGACAACTCCTAGCACTCTTAACAGACTACATTTCCCAGGATTCTTTGGGGGGAAGCCATGATTTTTTTAAAGTGATATGATACTGCACATGTGTAGTGCACATGTGGTCATTGCCTATATCACAGCTGTGGTCAATATTCCATCATCTGGACTCTGGGATGTTAACAAGCACAGCCGTTGCAAGAGGCAATCCAAGAGGCAGTGAGGTGCTGCTCTCTCACGCTCTAGCTGGGATGAACAACTTCCATAGTCACCTGTTGGTCAGCTCCTTAGGGAGGCGGCCACGCTCCAGGAAATAGTAGTGAGTCAGCAGGTTCTGTGCAACCACAACCAGCACCAAGGTCAACCAGAAAGGCCTAGGCAAAAAAAGGAAATCAGAAGTGGCCAGTTTTGCTCAAGGTATAGTATTTGCATGACAGTTTTAAGCTGGTGCAATAGTCATGGTTCTACTCAAGGGTGAAGAGGAATCTTCAGTCTTAGAACCTTTCCAGATGAATAATGCTCAGTGATCTAGACATCTTCTGTAAATCAAAGATTTCAGTGGACGGGGATTTTTTTCTTAGTACTCAAGTGCAAAGGGCCTGCCTTGGGATGTGGTGTAAGGTTACCAGATTTTTTTACAAAGAATCCGGGGACACTTTTTTAAAAAATAGAGAAGTCAGTTGACTGAGTGGCCAGGCGCTCTCGCTCCCGGCTCGATTTGGGTCGTGGTGTGTGTGTGTGTGTGTCAGCGGTTCCCCTTCGGCAGTGGCAGCAGCAGTCTCAGCAGCCCAGAGCCAGCCTGGTAGCACAATTGGCTCTGCCTGGCTTCAGGAGCTGCTCGCTGCCGTGGCGCCCGCCATTTTGCCTCGCCGGAAGTCCCCATATGATGTGTCTTGTGCCGTTGAACCAATCACGCAACATTCATTCCCTACTAATAAATCTGCAACACTTAAAATATAAATCCGGGGACATTAAATGAAATCCGGGGACATTCCGGGGACGGATTTTGTCCGGGGACAGATTTGTAAATCCGGGGACTGTCCCCAGGAAACGGGGACGAACTTCCTGACAGTAAGAGCTGTTCGACAGTGGAATTTGCTGCCAAGGAGTGTGGTGGAGTCTCCTTCTTTGGAGGTCTTTAAGCAGAGGCTTGACAGCCACCTGTCAGGAATGCTTTGATGGTGTTTCCTGCTTGGCAGGGGGTTGGACTGGATGGCCCTTGTGGTCTCTTCCAACTCTATGATTCTATGATTCTATGGCAACCATAATGTGGTGGGGCATTTAAACTGGAGGCTTACGCAGTCATGTCTTTGGGATGCTGCAGTTGGACATTGACCTCCAAGGTTGCTTTCCATTCCAAAGTTCTATGAAACACAGACTATTCAGCACTTGGCAGCGCGGTGGGGGCAGGGGCAGCGGGGTGGGTGGGTGGGTGTATTCAGAGATGCCACAGTAACCTAGATTTCTGAGAGTCATGTGGCTACTTCATGTGGCGGGGTCCAGCTCCCGTCATCCCTGGCCAGCAATGTCAGAGGCAGGGCCAGTAGGAGCTGTGGTCCACAAAATCTGGACGACCACATTGGCTACCCCTGGTCTGCAATTGTTTAAATGCACCACTGACGGTGGTAGTGCTGGGCCCACGGCATGGTAGGAAAGAGTTAACACCTTCTTCTCTGCATGCCGCAGTCAGGATCCTGTCATTCTTGTGGCTGCTACGTTAAGAGGAGAATAAGAGAAACAGACACTCAAGGGCTGACTTCATCTTCAAATGCAATGCCAGTGTGATGGAAGGAGGCGCTGAAACTTATCCTTGCTCCAAAACCAAAGGCTGGACATTTGCAGAAGTACCTTCCACCTTGGCTTGAGCATCCTCCATCCATGGGAGTTTTCATTTGGGTTAACATTTTCGGTCTGGGCATTTTGCAGATTTAAGCTTGGGTATGTCGCCCAGTTGGCGCTGTGGGTTAAACCACAGAGCCTAGGGCTTGCTGATCAGAAGGTCGGCGGTTCGAATCCCTGCGACGGGGTGAGCTCCGGTTGCTTGGTCCCAGCTCCTGCCAACCTAGCAGTTCGAAAGCACGTCAAAGTGCAAGTAGATAAATAGGTACCACTCCGGTGGGAAGGTAAACAGCATTTCCGTGCCCTGCTCTGGTTCGCCAGAAGCGGCTTAGTCATGCTGGCCACATTGACCCGGAAGCTGTACGCCGGCTCTCGGCCAATAAAGTGAGATGAGCGCCGCAACCCCAGAGTCGGACATGACTGGACCTAATGGTCAGGGGTCCCTTTGCCCTTTACGTTTTATGTCGCCCATTAGGCCTGTAGAACTCTTACCACATGTTCTCCATGATTTTAAAGAGGAGCATGTTGCTGCCAGATTGCAGGGGGATGACCACAAGGAAAGTGAAAATCACGGTGCAGACGAAGAAGACGATGTGCTGGATGAGAAGACCTGGAACAGGGGCAAGAACAGAGGAAGCTGCCAGTGTGGACAGGCTAGACAGACCATCCAGCTCAGTACTGCCTGCTCTGACAGGCAGTGGCTCTCCTGGATCTCAGACAGCGGTTTCCACAGCCTCAGTTGGAGGACCAACTTCCCTGCTTCCCCTTCCAAAGAGGCCGAAGTTGGGGTGGAAAGGGGAGATTATCATAATCATCCGCCATTAAATTCATATTCTGCCCTTCATCCAAAGATCAAGGGGCCATTCACAGGATAAAAACACAAAATACATCACACATACTCCTCTAGCCTAGAGGTTACCAGAGCATTGAATGCCTCTCCTCCTGTGTTTCTCCCCCACCTGCATCAGAGCCTGTCCATCCAAGTCTGATCCCAATAGCGCTGTGGGGCTCAGGATGCAGAATGGGTCTGAGGGCCCCCCAAGGTGGGTGGGCTGTCTTAGCAACATTTTGGAGCAATCACACCAACTGGTCTTTGCCCTAAAGTCCTTCCCTAAGGGCAACATGGAACAGGACCACTCAGTTGCTCTAGCATGAGACTCTTAATCTCAGGGTTGTGGGTTCGAGCCCCATGTTGGGCAAAAGATTCCTGCATTGCAGGGGGTTGGACCCTTTGTTGCAGGTTTTATTGCATTAGTTTCCATTGCAGTTATCCTCTGTTTTTTTACAAATTGCTCTCTAACACACCAGCACCTCCACCCCAATCCAGGCACCCCCAAACTTCGGCCCTCCAGATGTTTTGGACTACAATTCCCATCATCCCTGACCACTGGTCCTGCTAGCTAGGGATGATGGGAGTTGTAGGCCAAAACATCTGGAGGGCCGCAGTTTGGGGATGCCTGCCTTACACAAAAGGTGCAAATTAGCATGTCATTTACCTAAGCAGGCAAATGCAGTTTGGAAGCTGGCAAAGCACATCCAGCACACCAGAGCCTGCTGTGAAGGTTGAAGCTTGCGAGAGCGATAGAAGACGTCTGTGACTGCCCCTTGGTACAGGCGCTGGAGGTTGATCCTGAAAACAGAGAGGGAGAAACCGGGGGAAGATGCAGTCAAGTGGAATGTGAGAGCACCTAAGGAGGATAGATGAAAACGTAGGAAGAGCCTGCTGGACTCATCAGAAGCATTGCTGTTTCCCACTGTGGAGGCAAAGCACAGCTATCCCATAGCTGTCAACCCTCCCCTTTATTTGCAGGAAACTCCCTTATTCCAATGCCGTTTCCCGCTACTATCCCGGATTGTTGATATCCCTTAAATTTCCCGGATTTCAAAGGAAGCAGCTCCTCTCCCTCCCTGCCGGCCAGGGAGGCTCCTCAGCTGCGTTGCTCGGCTGCCAATAAGGAGTCTGAGACCGACTGGGGGCGGAGCTTGCATGCCTTGTGCAGCCAGACCCTCACGCCCAACCAGACAGACAGACAGCTTGCAGTCTATGCGCTCGCTCTTTCGCTCACCCGTTCGCGCGCAGCCTCTGGAGCGCAGGGTGGCGAGGCTACTTGGTGCCATTGCACCGCCTTCGTGGCATCCCTTATTTTCAAATCCGAAAGTTGACAGCTATGAGCTATCCTGGTATCACCGTAGACATGGATAGTCCTCTCATCCTCATCCTCCTCCATGAATTTGTCCAATCCTCTTCTAAAGCCACCCATGTTGGTGGCCATCCCTGCCTCCCGGGGGAAGGAGTTCCACAGATCAGCTCCTCATTGCGAAAGAAGGACTTTTAGGGTGGTGGATGCCCAGTGAGGGCATTAGCTCTCAAAGCAGGGATGAGAACAACAGCGGAAGTGGCTCATTGCACAAACCACAGAGCTTCTGCAATGCTAGATCGGGGTTTTCAGCTTAATGCACGCCAAGCGAAATGGAGCAGGAGGGAGACGAAGGGAATGCCATGCCATATCTCTTGGATGGGTTACCAGTTAAGAAGAGAAGCAGGAGGGGGCTGGCTTGGGGCAGAGCCCCGTTTGCCCTGATGGACCTACCTTCCCTGCCCACAGCAGGGTCCAGAAGGACAAGGCTCACCTGTGCTTCCCCATGGACTTCATCAGCATACAGAAAGTCAGCAGGCAGGAGACGACCAGGGAGGAGACGAAGCAGACTGCAAAAAACAGGAGCGGGTCCCGAGTGCTTTAACAACCAGTCCCTCTTTTCCCAGGGAACTCTGGGAACTGCAGCTCTGGGAGGTGAATCGGGACCTTCTAACAACTCTCAGCAGCACCCTTCACAAAGTACAGCTCCCAGAATCCTTTGGGGGAAGCCGGGGTTGCTTAAAGTGGTATCTTGGTGCAGATGTGCTCCCTGACTCTCACCTGCATTCCCTTGGTTCAGGTGTGCTTCTGCCATTCTGGTATAGCAAGAGGGAGGGTCCTTATCCCCAGGGAGAACTGACAAGACCAGCAGCCCATCTGCCTGCCTGCCTGCCTGCTTGTCAGTCAGCCTGTTATCGGCTATGCACTCCCCCCCCCCTTCTCCATGCTGCATCTTTTCCATCCCATCCTCTCTGTACCAAATGCAGGATTCTACCACATTCCTCCCCCCCAATCCTTTGTGAGCACTACCATCTGTGGGGTGAAACTGCTGCCTGCATTTCACTCCCCCTTTGCTTCTTGGCATTGAGCGCTGCTTTTAGCTCGCTGGCAAATGGCCCAGGAAGAAAGCAGGGAAAGAGGGCGAATCCGCACAAAGGAAACCCCACAATGACAAGGAGGATTGCATGCCATAAGAAGCCCCTCAGATTAGGAAACTTTGACCACAGACCAGGACACGATGCCTCTGATCCCTTCTGATTCCCTACAGCCAGAATCAGGCCCATCTTACCCATAGAGGCTAGTGGTGCAGGGCGCCAGGGCGCCAGGGCCTGGAGGGCACCAGGTGAGAGTCCGGGGAACACCGAACGAGCTCGCTGAGTGAGCGAGGGTGTGTGCATGCGCTCCCGCAGAGTGTCGGCTCAGTTCCCCCCCCTTTTAGCCTGCAGGTGCTGAATTTTGTGGGGCAAGTTCAATGAAAAAATAACCCCTGTGTTGCAATAAACGTCAATAGTATCAAAAAGGCAACACGCAGACCGATGTATGCAGGGCACGGTGCCCTGCATACATCGGTCTGCGTGTTGCCTTTTTGATACTATTGAATTCTGTGGGGCGCCAGAAGACTAAAAGGAAAAAAAACCGAGCCAATGCTTGGCAGGAGCGGCGCACGTGCCCTCACTTGCTCGGCGCAGGCCCACTTGCTCGGTGTGCTGCCTGCCATGGCTACCGTGGCACGAAGCGGCCAGCTGAGCCGGGAGGCGCTGTGTCCAGCCTCCGCCTCTTCCCCACCAGAGGAGCTGCCCTCCAGCCGCTGCCCGCCTCCTCCAGCCCTAAAAAAAAAGGTTGACAACTCTGGGAAAGGTATCTTTGCACCATGGCGCCAGATATGCTTAAGGCGGCCCTGTCCAGAATCCATCTCCTCTGAACTTCAGAAAGGTCTCTGCACGCACAGCACGAGGGCTAGGAACTTAGGATTTCAAAAAAGAAAAAAAAATTGCAGAAATATTAAAGCACGTGGGGCAGGCAGCCAACTTGGTAACTACACAGCCTGCTCTCTGCCCCCTGGTGTCGGAGCATGAAGCTCCGCCACTGCCTCCTGGGTCCCCTTGGCTGCTTCAATTGGGGGAACTGGCCCTTCTGCAGGTGCCACACAAGACCCACAGCACATCAGTAAGAACGTGATCATTTAGTGAGGCAGCACCGACACTTTGGAACTCCTTGCCTCTTGATCTCAGGCAGGTGCCTTCGCTGGACTCTTTCCGGAGCCTGCTACAACCATGCTAGTTTAGACAAGCCCGACCAGGTGGCTAGAAAGCTGATGTGAGTTTTAAGCTGTTTTAGTATTTAAAATTTTGTATGTTTTAAAGTATTGTTGAACTTTCTTCTTCATCTTTTTCTTCATCGTTTGATAAACCACTCTCATGGCTTTTTTAAAAAAACAACAACAATCAAGCAGTGTATAAATTTTATGAAATAAAAGAAACAATGTAAATTGTTTTGGAGCTAATAGTTGCATGACGCTTTGCTCTTGAAATAAAAAAGGTAAAAGTTAAAGGACTCCTGGATAGTGAAGTCCAGTCAAAGGCGACTATGGGGTTGCAGCGCTCATCTCACTTTCAGGCTGAGGGAGCCGGCGTTTGTCCACAAACAGCTTTCCGGGTCATATCGCTGGCAGGACTAAACCACTTCTGGCGCAACGGAACACTGTGAGGGAAGCCAGAGGGCATGGAAACGCCGTTTACCTTCCCGCCGCAGTGGTACCTATTTATCTACTTGCACTGGCATGCTTTCGAACTGCTAGGTTGGCTGGGACAGAGCAACGGGAACTCACCCCGTCGCGGGGATTCGAACTGAAATATCAAGAATGGGTTGGATCCAACAGGGCTCTTCTTATTTTTAATTTTTATTTTTTATCCATAAAAACTGCTTCTGGAAAAAAGTACAAAAGCAACCTAAGAGGCGTTTGTCATGCTGCTAGATCCTGTGCAGAGAATTCTGGGAGATTTAAAAGATCTTGGCACTAAGCTGAATTCATTATGTATCTGTTAATTGACATTTTGATAGCTCAGCAAACTTGGGAAGGTGGAAAGGTCACTTCAATTGAATTATGGGGACGATGACGGAAGTGCTGGCTCAACATTTATTATCATTATTATTTTTAGCTTCTCAGTTAGGGGGCCAACCAGCTCTGGAGAGGATATATTGATCATTAATGTGCTTAGAGATATGCCCCAAGATAAATACAAAAGACGAGACTGTATTCATGTGGAGACCTTATTGCATAACTGGGCTTGTGACCCAGTTCTTATTCCTACAGTTTCGTTATTTATTTATTTATTTATTTATTTATTTATTTATTTATTTATTTATTTTTTTATTTATTGGGGGGGATAATTGAAAAATAAAAATGTGGGCAGGGGGTGCAGCCAGGAATGGGCACTCTTATATCCTTGTGTTTCTTTAGTTCTTCAGAGCCATTTTTTCGGGGATGCTTCAGTTGTGATTCCTGCATTGCAGAATGACCCTCCCAACTCCGTAATTCCACGATTCTGTGACCACCTCCAGAGCTTGCTGTTATCAGGGGCAGAAATGGACATTGCCAACAAGGCCAGGGCCCCAAAGACTCACCTTCTAGCGACCAGATGTAGTGCTTGAGGGTGGCTAACTCTTTTTCTCCAGGGATCCCAGCGGGATTTTCAGAGGGGACTATACCAAACTGGATGAAGACTGCAGTCAGCTCCTTGGTCATCCCAGACCTTACTATCTGGATGCTGGGGACGAAGACTGCCAGGAGAAGGAGGGCCACCTGCAAACCAAGAGATGGTTCATCTGCTGGACTAGATGGACCACTGGCCTGACCCAGCAGGCTATTCTGATATTCTTATGTCTCTGGGTACCAGTGGTTGGGAGATGTCAGGGATCTGCCCACCCCTGCCAGTCCAGCTCTGAGTGTTTACAGAGAGCCGCAACCTGTGTTAACAACAGATTCATCTTCCAGTGAATCTGGCAGTCCCGTCTCGGGGGAGGAGCAGTTAGTGGCTGGGACCCAGGGAGTGCCAGGTGTCCAGGAAGTTGCTGGGAGACCTGGCACCACCCAGCAGACTCACTCGGAGGGGGAGGCGTCAGTTCCGGCGCATATCTCACGTAGGAGGAGAAGGAGGCAATTTAGGATGCCGAAGCTTTGGTGTTGGCGCCAAAACAGGAGGGAGGCACTTCCGGATTCTGCTAGTGACTGAGCAGACATGATAAACTGAGCTCTGCACTGTAAATAGCTTGGCACTTAATAAAAAGACTTAAAGACAAGATGGCTTGGCATTTCTATTGAACAACCGATAAGAGAACCTGACAGGAGACATGTGCAACAGAGCGGTATTCTGCATGTGGGCATCCATGAGAACAGAATCCTGGGCTGGAGAGGCCGTGGGTTCTTAGGTTCTTACCTGATAGACAGCAATCACAGATGTGGCGAGGGAGAGAACCAGCTTCAGAGGGATTTGGAAGCCTGCAATTCCACAAAAAAATCACAATCACACATGGGTAGCACCCAACAGTCCCATAAAATTTTCCGATGTTATTATGAAAGAAGCATTGGTGGGTCAGAGTCTGCTCCACTGGTTGCATGGAACACGAGCCTTAAGTTGTCAGGTTTAAACGGTGCAAAGAAGGAAATGTAAAAACGGGTTGGGAGTTAAACATAAATGGAATGCAGAAATGCAGTTTGTGGCCTTGGATGTAGAGTAGCTTAAATGAAATGGGTGAAAACACAAGTGTGTGTGTGTGTGTGTGAGAGAGAGAGAGAGAGAGAGAGAGAGAGAGAGAGAGAGAGAGAGAGGGAGAGTGTGTGTGTGTGTGTGAGAGAGAGAGAGAGAGAGAGAGAGAGAGAGTAGCTTTGGTCCAAACAACTGAAGTATACAGTGGTACCTCTGGTTGCGGACACGATCCGTTCCGGGGTGCCATTCGCACCCCGAAAAGACCGCAAACAGAGCGGCGCTTTTGCGCATGCGCAAAGCGACGATAGAGCGCTTCTGTGCATGCGCAAAGCGTGCAGAATGCTTCTGCGTATGTGCGCATGGCAAAACCCGGAAGTAAACACTTCCGGGTTTGCTGCGTTCTTAACATGAAAAAACGCAACCTGAAGTGGCCGTAACCCGAGGTATGACTGTATAATCAAGAGATGTGTTCCAAGATCCCACAAAGAAATCCAACAGCCACAAAACCACATGCACAATTGCTGCTTCCTAAGCCAAATTCAGCTCATTAGCTAAGTGGGGTGGTCTGCCAGGAATGATAGTCATTGCTCGCCAGCTGGGGCAGGATGCTCTATGGGGCCTCCGAGGAGTCTGCTTGCCTCCTCCCACTCAGCCGCCCTATAGCTGAGGGGGAGGCAGCGGGTGGACCATTTGGGGCAGCGCGGAGCCTGTGGGTGCCCAAGCCACCGCGTCACTCCCAAGAGAGACGTGTGGCTTGGGCGCGCTGCAGGCCCTGCGGTGAGTGCCGGCCAACATTTTGTCACCCCCCTCAGTGGTGACACCCGGGGCGGCCCGCCCCTACCGCACCCCCTTCCTCCACCCGATTGCTCCGTAGGGCTGCGAAATGGGATGAAAATGCTTGTCCATTCCGAGTGAGGGCAGAAAGCACTACTCTCACTCTGATTTGGCTTTATCAAGCTATCATTGCGTAACTGGCAGCATCCCTTGACGGAATTTGTTGCCTTCATAATTCCTGGTTGCCAGGACCCGCTTCAAGAAGAAGCTTTCGTTTGCCCACATTTCTCCACCTGTTTTGCGCTACATGTGCACCTGCAGCCTCTTTTGCGGATGGGGGACCTAAGAACAAGGCGAAGCAACAATGGAGCCTTTTGAAAGATCTGTGTGCATGCAGTACCTTCCTGAGGTGTGTAGAGGAATGAGCAGACATAGGAGCGGATCCTCGACAGCAGGCTTGGCTTGGCTCTGCTGATGCTAGAGGGACAGAAAGAAAGTTTGGCTCAGGCAGACAAAAAGAGGCACACACACAAACATGCCAAGACATGAAGACAGGGCCAGGGGACCCTTTTCAGGCTGAGAAGAAGAGTTTGGATTTGATACCCCGCTTTCTCACTACCCGAAGGAGTCTCAAAGCAGCTAACATTCTCCTTTCCCTTCTTATTCATCTCCAGATTTTGGGATGCGGTTTTGCTGAATGAGAGGCAGGCTGGGTGTGTGAGGTTTTACCTTTTATTTGGCGTCCTTTTTGCCAGGATATTCTTCAGATAGTCTTCGTAATAGCCACTCCCAGGCAGCTTAAAACAGACACAAAAGACAGATTATTCCGCATGAATTTTTGGTGCAAGGTCGCATCTTCCCCCCCGGATGTGCTCTAATGCCACTTCAATTGGCATAGCTCTCCCCCTGAAGAATCCTGGGAACTATAGTTTATAAAGGGTGTTCACCCAACAGAGCTACAGTTCCCAGCACCCATGACTGTTTTAGTAGGACTAGAGTGTTGTAAATGTATTGTGTGAATGTGACCACATCTCCAGATTAGGCCATGCTCTCTTAGCTGTGATTCCTGCTTTTTTCGGGGTCCCTTCCAACTCTACAGTTCTACGGTTCTTAACAGACAGCATTTGAAATATAGGGGGAAAGTAGGAACCTTGCTGCGTACTTAAAGGATTTGGGGTACAGCTTCATAGCACAAATTTGCTAATTTATATGTATGGAAGTTCCAGAGAAAATTCAGGATAGGGGGTGGGGAACATTTGCAGAAGCATCTGCATTTCACAGCATGCCCAGCCCACCACATAAACTATGTATTCTTCCTTTTTTTAAGTGTGTGTGTGTGTGTGTGTGTGTGTGTGTGTGTGTGTGTGTCTTTAGGGAAAAGGGGAAGGGATCTGGGGCTCAGCTTAGCACAGAAGACCCAGGCTGGCACAATTGCCATTTACTAAGCCAAATTCAGCTCGCCAGCCAGGCAGGGTCATAGCTGTCAACTTTCAGATTTGAAAATAAGGGATTTTTTCAAACTTTCGGATTTGAAAATAAGGGATGCCGCGAGGGCGGTGCAATGGCACCAGGTAGCCTTGCCACCCTGCGCTCCAGAGGCTGCGCGCGAACGGGTGAGCGAAAGAGTGAGCACGTAGACTGCAGGCAGGCTGTCTGTCTGGTTGGGCATGAGGGTCTGGCTGCACAAGGCATGCAAGCTCCGCCCCCAGTCGGTCTCAGACTCCTTATTGGCAGCTGAGCAACGCAACTGAGGAGCCTCCCTGGCCGGCAGGGAGGGAGAGGAGCTTCTTCCTTTGAAATCTGGGAAATTTAAGGGATATCAACAATCCAGGATAGCGGCGGGAAACGGCATTGGAATAAGGGAGTTTCACGCAAAAAAGGGAGGGTTGACAGCTATGGGCAGGGTGGTCTTGAAAGCCAGACCACACCAAAGCAGGGGCTACAAAACACACCTCTAGTTTGGCAGTTGCTCCGCAGGGCTGTGAAATGGAATGAAAATGCTCGCCCATTCAGAGTAATGGCAGAAAGCATTGCCCTCACTCTGATTTGGCTTTTAAGCCATTGTTGCGTAACTGGGCCTTGGACACACCCCACTTCTGCCCCAAAATGCCCCTGTTGAAAAGGTACAAAGGTCTCAATCAATCCATCGGTTCGACTCAATTTTCACGTAGCTAAAGGGGCTGTTGCAAAAATGTAAGAGGCCGCTTTGCACATTAAAAGAATATTAGGTGCACACCTGTAAAAGCCCATTAATTATGAACATGACAAACATGTGCAGTTTTGCAATTTGCAAAATGAATAGTTAATTAGTTGGAAAATGAATTCACTGACAGCTCCAATAACATCCTTCTGGATCGTCTAGAGGGGCTGGGAGCTGGGGGCACTGTTATATGAAGCCGCTGGGAGAGATCATCAGGGGGTTTGGGCTGGGTGTCCATCAATATGCGGATGATACCCAGCTCTACCTCTCTTTTAAATCAGAACCAGTGAAGGCAGTGAAGGTCCTGTGTGAGTGCCTGGAGGCGGTTGGAGGACGGATGGTGGCTAACAGATTAAGGTTGAATCCTGATAAGACAGAAGTACTGTTTTGGGGGGACAGGGGGCGGGCGGGTGTGGGGGACTCCCTGGTCCTGAATGGGGTAACTGTGCTCCTGAAGGACCAGGTGCACAGCCTGGGAGTCATTTTGGACTCACAGCTGTCCATGGAGGTGCAGGTTAATTCTGTATCCAGGGCAGCTGTCTACCAGCTCCATCTGGTACGCAGGCTGAGACCCTACCTGCCCGCAGACTGTCTCGCCAGAATGGTGCATGCTCTGGTTATCTCCTGCTTGGACTACTGCAATGCGCTTTACGCACCTTTGAAGGTGACCCGGAAACTGCAATTAATCCAGAATGCAGCAGCTAGACTGGTGACTGGGAGTGGCTGCTGGGACCACATAACACCAGTCCTGAGAGATCTACATTGGCTCCCAGTACGTTTCCGAGCACAATTCAAAGTGTTGGTGCTGACCTTTAAAGCCCTAAACGGCCTCGGTCCTGTATACCTGAAGGAGCGTCTCCACCCCCATTGTTCAGCCCGGACACTGAGATCCAGCGCCGAGGGCCTTCTGGCAGTTCCCTCATTGCGAGAACTGATGTTACAGGGAACCAGACAGAGGGCTTTCTCGGTAGTGGCGCCCTCCCTGTGGAACGCCCTTCCAGCAGAGGTCAAGGAAATAAGCAGCTATCCTATCTTTAAAAGACATCTGAAGGCAGCCCTGTTTAGGGTCCTAAATAATAATAATAACAAAACACCACCACCAGCAACAAATTATTATTATTATTATTATTAACACCCATGCTGCACATTCTAGTTAGGTACTTGGCCATCATCGGCTCAAGTGCTCCTTAAGTTTATAGCAGGCCTGGTATAGGAAACTGGCACCCTTCGACAGCTGCGGGGGCATCCAGCTTTCTCTGTCCTGATGCCTGCCCTGGGCTCCTGATGCCTGCCCTGGGCAACCACACCCAGTGGTTGCAGGAGCAAGCAACCCTATAGGTAAAGGTAAAGGTACGCCTGACCATTAGGTCCAGTCGTGTCCGACTCTGGGGTTGCGGCGCTCATCTCGCTTTATTGGCCGAGAGCCGGCGTACAGCTTCCGGGTCATGTGGCCAGCATGACTAAGCCGCTTCTGGCGAACCAGAGCAGCGCACGGAAACGCCGTTTACCTTCCTGCCAGAGCAGTTCCTATTTATCTACTTGCACTTTGACGTGCTTTCGAACTGCTAGGTGGGCAGGAGCTGGGACCGAGCAACGGGAGCTCACCCCGTCGCGGGGATTCGAACCGCCGACCTTCTGATCAGCAAGCCCTAGGCTCTGTGGTTTACCCCACAGCGCCACCTGGGTCCCCCGCAATGCCCCAGGGCCAGCGCTGCATTGTGGGAATTGTGGAAAATCAAAGTGGCCATTTCCTCCATCAGGAAGTCAGTCTGAGCTTGAGCCATGGACTAACGTGACAAGCCCTTGAGATGCTACTGGCCGTTTTGGGCCAGAGAGAAAATGCAAGCCATTCATCCAAGAGATATGGCAGACACCACCTGGGAAATCAGTGCAAGGAGGACGAGATGAAGAATAAATTAAAAAGAAAAGGGGGCTGGGGCAGAGACCACGCAGGATTCTCCAATTATTCCCTTGAGGACCAGAAAATATGGCCTCCAGGGAACGTGGTTCAAGTAAAAAGGCTCTTTGAATTAAAGGAGAAGACCACCAATTGTACAGGAAGATTCATGGGCTGTCTAGCCAGATGTCTCTAGTGCTGAAGAGGAAATGTTTTAGGTAGGCTTGCCCTTCAACTGCAACGTGGCAAATGTGCTTTGATTGGGGATAATATGGTAGGAGCTGCATCTTTCCAAAAGGGCAAAACAAGTCAGAGATGCTGCTGAGAGAGAAAACAGGATGAAGCACAGCCAAATGGCTCAGAGCCGACCTTCTGATCAGCAAGCCCTAGGCTCTGTGGTTTAGACCACAGCGCCACCCGCGTCCCGTTTCTAAAAAAGAAGTACCTAAAAAGGCCAGCTCCAAAAGAAGGGCAGGGGTTTCTTCTGCAATTAGAGCACTGGTCCTCAGTCATCAGGACACAAGAATTGGACCGCTGGATCAGGCCAGTGGCCCATCTAGTCCAAAATCCTGGTCAACTAGGTGACCAAAGGGAAACCAGCACAGCGCCACCTGGTTCCCTAGCATTCCAGACAGGATTCTTTCCTGGCCCCGCATGGAAATGCTGGGGATTGAACGCAGGATCTTCTGCATGCAAACCATGTTCTCTGAATTCGGGGCCGCTCCAACAATGCTACCATCTGTGCTGATTAATCTGCGATGTCTCATTCACACATTCAAGTCACTATCTGACGCTACAGTCAGTGGGCAAGGACTGTGAGCTGCAAACTGGCACCATGGTACGTTGGCAAGGCAGTGATTCAGGAAGAGACTCATAGAGCATCTTCCTGCAGGAAGCAAAACCATATTGTGAAAAGCTACCCACCAACATGCAGGCTGTGATATGTAGCAAAGCCACCCGTGATATATTTATTTATTGCATTTATATTAGATCTATCTTGAGCGAAGCTCTGTTGGTGACCTTTCTCTTTGCCACTGACAGTCAGGGTATGTTCTTGCTTGTGCCAACCCGGAAAAGACCCAGCAAAGGGATACTGCACCTTCAAACAGTTTCCGCAACATCCTTCTTATATTTTTTAAGAAGCACCCGACTTCTGCAACCTATTTAAAATGCCTTGCATAATTCCCATATGGCTCGCCAGCCTTTGTGATCGCAGTTGCGGAGGTGCTAATTATCGTGGCGAGAGGAGGGTGCCAGAGTGGGCCTGTCACTAAAACAGGGTTGTTGCAGGATCCCAGCTGGAGATCTGCACAAACATCTGAAGTGGAATAATAATAATAATAATAATAATAATAATAATAATAATAATTTATTATTTGTACCCCGCCCATCTGGCCGGGCCTCCCCAGCCACTCTGGGCGGCCTCCAACAAACATAAAGATACATTAAAATATCACAGATTAAAAACATCCCTGAACAGGGCTGCCTTCAGGTGTTTTCTAAAGGTCATGTGGTTGTTTATTGCTTTAACCTCTGCTGGGAGGGCGTTCCACAGGGCGGGTGCCACCACCGAGAAGGCCCTCTGCCTGGTTCCCTGTAGCTTCGCTTCTCGCAGCGAGGGAACCGCCAGAAGGCCCTCGGCGCTGGATCTCAGAAGGAACGTTCTGTTCGCCGTGAGAGACAGCCGACTCCTTATCCCAAAATTGTGGATTGGGCTAAACCCTAAAATCCAAGTGCAGATTTGGGCTTCTATCGATTATTTATTTATTTTTAAATAGAGCTTTCTTTCTTAAAATAAAGACCTCTGTGCCAGTCGTTTGGATTATGATTCTGTTGCCAAACACTCACTCTCCTCCACTGTAAGGCTCTGAATAGGAAACATTCAGAAACTCAAATCTTCTTGAGCTAAGTGGTTTAGATTTCAGGGAAAAAAAGCAGATTATTGCCCCCCCCCCAAGAGCCAAATTGTCTTTCCCACACACCCTGTAAGCTGAGGGCACCTCAATTAGAGTTGGCCTTGGGAAGGGAATCACAGGATTGTGGAATCAGAAGGGACCCCCAAGGCTCATGGAGGAATCACAGCGAAAGCACTCCTGACAGATGGTCATCCGACCTCTGCTTAAAAACCTCCAAGGAAGGAGAGCCCACCACCTTCTGAGGAATGAGTGAATATGTTCCATTGTCAAACAGCTCTTATTGCCAGGAAGTTCTTCCTAAGCTTTAGTCGGAACCCCCTTCCTTGCAATTGGAATCCACTGGTTTGGGTTCTGCCCTCCAGAGCAGCAGAAAACCAGCTTGCTCCACCCTCCATGTGACAGCCTTTTCGATATTTGAAGATGACAGGAGAGTCATCTTCAGAAGATAGTCCTCTGAGTCTCCTCTTTTCCAGGTCGAACATCCCCAACTCCCTCTATTGTTCCTCATAAGGCTTGGTCATCTTGGTTGCCCTCCTCTGCACACATTCCAGCATGTCAACATCCTTCTTAAACTGTGGTGGTCAGAACTGGACACAGGACGCCAGGTGAGGTCTGACCAAGGCAGAATAGAATGGGACTATTATTATTATTAAATTAGATTTGTATATTGCCCTTCATCTGTAGATCTCAGAGCAGTTCACAGCATAAAAATACAAGATAAAAACCGAGAACTGCATTAGCTTCACACTGTTGCAGGACAACAGCTTTCTCATAGTTCCTAAGGCAGTGGTGGCGAACCTTGGCACTCCAGATGTTTTGGGACTACAACTCCCATCATCCCTGACCACTGGTCCTGTTAGCTAGGGATGATGGGAGTTGTAGTTCCAAAACATCTGGAGTGCCTAGGTTCACCACCACTGCCCTAAGGCTTAGTCAACAGCATCTGGATGGCCACAAGGTTTTCCCCACTCCTGAGCTAAGAACTTAGAAAGCTGTTTGTTCCCAGGGCAGACAATTCCTCCATTTTGTGGTGTCAGCTTAATCTATTGCCTATCAAGTACAGTGGTACCTCGACTTACGAGTAACTCGACTTACGTTGTTTTCGAGTTACGAGTGACTTCCGGTAAAACAAAATGGCCGCCGCATCCGAATTTTTTCGACTTACGAAAAGACGTCACGGCCGCTTTTAATAGGATTTTTTCGACTTACGAATTTTTGACCCAGATTTTTCGACTTACGAATTCCCCCCCATGCATTCCTATGGGGATTCAACTTACGAATTTTTTCGACTTACGAAAATTGCGTCGGAACGCATTATCGCCATAAGTCGAGGTACCACTGTAATTACAAGGGCACAGCTCATTCCTCCCCACCAAAAGAAACTCTGCACCGCTAGCTCTTCATGGAGCGGAGAGGTGTGTGGAAATGAAACACTTGTTATTTTTAAATGCACACAGGCACCTTGGCATTTCAGGAACTGCCAAGTGGGTCAGGTTACATTTCTGCCGTTTCTGTCGGGCATCTACAATTTGCGCTCACTCCAAAAATATGCATCACATGTTGACAATGCCTCACATAATTTGCACCTGTTTCGTAATGGAAACAGTTGGGAGTCGGAAGAATGAAGAGATACCTACGATAGAAGAATGGCAAATGAAAATGATGGACTTCATGGAGCTTGTCGAACTGACTGGGAGGATACGTGACCAGAAGGAGGAGACGGTGGAAGAAGACTGGAAGAATTTTAGAATTTATTTAAAGAAGTATTGTAATATTTAAAAATTAGGAACGTATTGGAAGTGCTAAATAAGCTCAGAATAAAAAGAAATGGTCAGTAGAATAGAAATGTTTATAATTAAGTGATATATAAGAACTATGTTGAATGACTTTATTGTAAGGAGGTATATTTTGTGAGTGGAATGAAGGATATAGGGTTTAAAATAGAGGAGGATGTTTATTAAAATATGAAATTGGAAACTGCTAAAGAGGAACAGTATTGAACTCTAGATAGGGAGGTTTGGAGGAGGTCAATTGGATGTAATAAGCAGATAGGTTCGTAGAAATTTAAGTTTATTGGATATTGTTTGTTCTGTATTGTTTTGTGTTTTGTATTTGTTTATCTTTGTTTCTTATTTGTGATTTTTAAGTGTTGTCAAAAAAAAGTGTGGAAAACCAATAAAAAAAAGGAAACAGTTGGGAGTCGTTAACATTAGACAGGCCCACGTGCTCTGCTGTAATACCTTAGTGCCACACCACCTCAGAATTCCTGCCTGTATTTCTCCTCGCCCAACCCCAATTCAACAAGGGCAAGTCCTATTGTATTTTCCCCCTACACAAGTTGGTATATTTATATGCCACTATTCATGAGAACAAGGGACGCGGGTGGCGCTGTGGGTTAAACCACAGAGCCTAGGGCTTGCCGATCAGAAGGTCGGCGGTTCGAATCCCCGCGACGGGGTGAGCTCCCGTTGCTCAGTCCCTGCTCCTGCCCACCTAGCAGTTCGAAAGCACGTCAAAGTGCAAGTAGATAAATAGGTACCGCTGCAGCGGGAAGGTAAATGGCGTTTCTGTGCGCTGCTCTGGTTTGCCAGAAGCGGCTTAGTCATGTTGGCCACATGACCCGGAAGCTGTACGCCAGCTCCCTCGGCCAGTAAATGAGATGAGCGGCGCAACCCCAGAGTCGTCTGCGACTGGATCTAATGGTCAGGGGTCTCTTTATCTTTACCTTTATTCATAAGAACAATCAGAGCAGTTTACAATAAGAGCATGTAAAACCATACAATAAAAACCGTATGAAAAAGTTAAAATCAGTAATCAACTAACAATTGTGGAAAATGTATTCTTAATTGCCTGCTTCCATCAGAAATTTAAAAGTTGAAACAACTTTCAACTGCTGATGTTCCCAACACTTCCTTACCTGAGAATTATTCTGCCCTTCTGACTCTCAACTCCCTTCAGCCCAAGCCAGCATGCCCAATGGTTAGGGAAGATGGGCTCTGTCCACCGCTGGCCTCGTGACAAAGCCATGCACACTCCCCATGTCCCAGGAATAAAGAAGTCCTGGCTAAAGTAAGCCCTTTGCATTGCAGCATGTCCGTTTTCTTGTGCTAAGGTCCTTTCTGTTCCAGGGATGAAGAGGCTGAGCCTGTGGCCCTCTGGGGATTTGTTGGACCACAACTCCCATCAGCCCTGACCCTTGGACATGCCAGCGGAGGCCAATGGGGGTTGGAGTCCCAGAACTGTAGTTCATGCGTAAGCCTTGCGGCTGAACTACCACAATGCACTATACGTGGAACTGCCCTAGGGCCTGATTCAGATGCTCCAGGTGGTGCAAAATGTTGTGACCAGATTGCTTACAGCTGCACTAGCTGCCCATCTACTACTGAGACAGGTGTAAGGTCCTTGCGTTAATTTATAAAGCCCCAAACAACTTAGGTCCAGGGTTTGCTTGAACCCTTCTATCCCAGTGAGATCACCTGCAGGAATGTTGTTGGCTGTTCCCCGAGTTGGTGAAGCTCACTAGACAACAACAAGCAACTGAGCCTTTAGTGTCATTGGCCTAGCCCTGTGGAACTCTCTGCCACTGGAGATTCAGCAGTCACTTTCTGTGCCCACTATGAAACGCCTACTGGAAACTTTTCTATTCTGCTGGGCAAGCAATTAAGAAGGCATCTTTCCACATTGGTTAATAGTGGTCTGTTTCTAGCCTTTTGAACGTTTTTAACTGTGTATGGCTTTTGTGCTTTCATTGTTGTGTAAATATGTGTGTTATATATTGGTATACAAGTACTCTTATAATTAAGCATGTGGAGGAGGTGAGGTTCCTCACCCCTGCTCCACTCAGTCTACACCAGCACCCGGAGACGTGTCTTCCTCTAGTTTGACCCAGTGATGTTGCCATGCCTTACCTCCTCCATCACTTTCTTCTTCTTCTGCTCTTTGAAGCTCTTGACAAGTTGCGCAGGATACCAAAGGCTCAAAACCACAAGGCACAGGATGATGGGGAGATAAGAAAGCAGGGAATAGTACCTATAAATCTGGGCAGAGACAAAGAGAACGGCTGGCTGCAAGGAAGACAAACCTGTGTTCCGCTCATAAATCCCATTACAAGCGACAACTCTCCCTCTGCTGGATAACTCCAGCAAGTTCCTACAACCAGTTCAAGGAGCTCCCCCCTCCTCTGCATCAATTGGGGCCCTTGCAGAACCCAGCAGGGTGGAAGAGGAGGGTAGGGACAATGCTAGAATTCGTTGATTGCCTGCCATTGCCTTTGGTACCACCTGCGGGTGGGCTCTCTGCTTTCACGCCCTACCAGTAGATCCTGAGCTGAAAGCCCCTGAAGAGGCTCCTTGCCATAGCTGTCAACTTTTGGATTTGAAAATAAAGGATTTTTTCAAACTTTCGGATTTGAAAATAAGGGATGCCGTGAGGGCGGTGCAATGGCACCAAGTAGCCTCGCCACCCTGCGCTCCAGAGGCTGCGCGCGAACGGGTGAGCCAAAGAGCGAGCACATAGATGGCAGGCTGTCTGTCTGTCTGGTTGGGCGTGAAGGTCTGGCTGCACAAGGCATGCAAGCTCCGCCCCCAGTCGGTCTCAGACTCCTTATTGGCAGCCGAGCAACGCAGCTGAGGAGCCTCCCTGGCCGGCAGGGAGGGAGAGGAGCTGCTTCCTTTGAAATCCGGGAAATTTAAGGGATATCAACAATCCGGGATAGCAGCGGGAAACGGCATTGGAATAAGGGAGTTTCCCGCAAAAAAAGGGAGGGTTGACAGCTATGCTCCTTGCCTCACCAACCTCCTGGATCCTGATTCCCAGCAAGGCCTTTCTTTGCCAATGGTTGGCAGAGGCGTAGGAAGGTCAGGTGGTACCCGGTGCGGAAAATTTCTTGTCACCCCCCCCAATTGATTTTTTTTTTTTTGCCTGCAAAAATGGTTTTATGTTATTTCATATTTTCTTACAAAGGAATAATAATAAGTAAAAATAAACTTTTATTTATATCCCGCCCTCCCCGGCTGAAGTCGGGCTCAGGGCGGCTAACATCAGATACATAACATTGATATAAAATCAAACAATAATTACATTACCTCCTAAAAACATGTCAAAATCAAATTAAAGTCTAATTGGATGGCTTTTCGCAGGGTTAGGGTTGGGAACAGTAAGTGCTCCACTGAATTGAAATTTCAGCCTTCGTGACATAGGAAAACAGCGAAGTAAACAGTTATTTTCGTGGAGGAGGGTCAAGATATTAACTGATATGCATGAAATTTCATATATAGCTATATAATCCCTAGTGTAGTAAGATAAGACCTTTGGAGCAGGCATTTTTTTAAAAAAAAGTTTTTATGAACCACCCTAGGTAAAGGTAAAGGGACCCCTGACCATTAGGTCCAGTCGTGTCCGACTCTGGGGTTGCGGCGCTCATCTCGCTTTATTGGCCGAGAGCCGGCATACAGCTTCCGGGTCATGTGGCCAGCATGACTAAGCCACTTCTGGCGAACCAGAGCAGCGCACGGAAACGCCGTTTACCTTCCCACCAGAGCGGTTCCTATTTATCTACTTGCACTTTGACGTGCTTTCGAACTGCTAGGTTGGCAGGAGCTGGGACCGAGCAACGGGAGCTCACCCCGTCGCAGGGATTCGAACCGCCGACCTTCTGATCAGCAAGCCCTAGGCTCTGTGGTTTAACCCACAGCGCCACCTGGATCCACCCTGAACCACCCTAGTAGGGCAGTAATTGTTCCTTGATAATTTGTCACCCCCCTCCATGATGGAACCTAGGGCGGCCCACCCCCCACTTCCTACGCCCCTGATGGTTGGGTCATGACGTCTGCAAAGATGGGCCAGGCACACACAGCTATGGTGCCGTTATGGGCATCATATATTGCTCAGAACATGCCCACCCCTCCTGCAAAGCAGCAGCCGGTCTCTCCAGGAACGGGCTTCCTCCTTGCAGCCACTTAGAACTGGCCCGTGCCGACCAAACCTCAGGGCCTTCCAGCCTCCCCGGTTGCCTTTACCTTGGGTGACTGAGGGCATTCCACCTTCTGCCAGAGATGGACCACGCAATGGCACCAGGACAGCAGGCAGCCCAAGAAGTAGCCAGCTCTGTGCCTGACCGTAGCACATGCAATTAAGGGGTAGTAGAAGGCAGGGTAATAGAGCAAAGCCATGATCTTCCAGTACTCTGGAGAGGGAGATCAAGGGGGAGAGAAGGGCAGAGGTTAAGAGCCTCCGCCGGACAACAAACAGAGGCAATTCAGCAAGGCAGGCCATGCCGAGAGCATGCAGGGTGGCATCAGTGATGGGGCTCCCATGAAGATGCTGCGTCAGCCTCGCCCATGCAAAAGAGAAAGACAGGTGCTGCTGCTTAAGCTGCCAAGGCTGTGTGGCTTCTAGTCTAGGGGTTCCTGCATAGCAGGGGGTTGGACTTTGAATCCCCTCCAACTCTGCAGTTCCAGGATTGCATGATAGCGATGGGCAAATGTCTTAAAGGTCCACTTTATTAAAGTTTAGTTCTCTGCACTGACATAGCAGTCTGCAAATTCTCTCTCTCTCTTAAAGTCCTCATGAAAACCTGCCCAGAGGCATAGCAAGCCCAGCTGGTACCCGGGGCGGAATTTTTTTTGTCACCCCCCCCAACTTTGCCAGGGCACTGGCAGAGCTGCACCCAGTGGCATAGCAAGTCACCCCCACCTCCCCCCAAAAATGATGGTGCCACTTTGCGAGGTGTGGGGTTTGTGTGTGTGTGTGTCTATTATCTCTCTTTTTTCAATAAAGTTAAAATTTAATTTAAAAAATAATAATAATAAAAATAATAAAAATTTAAAAAATATAAAATAAAATAAAATAAAATAAAAAAGTGTCACCCCCCTCTGATGGTGCCACTTTGCGAGGTGTGGGGTTTTTGTGTGTGTGTGTCTATTATCTCTCTTTTTGCAATAAAGTTAAAATTTAATTTAAATAATAATAATAATAATAATAATAATAAAAATTTAAAAATATAAAATAAAATAAAATAAAATAATAAAATAAAATAAAATAAAATAAAAAAGTGTCACCCCCCTCTGATGGTGCCACTTTGCGAGGTGTGGGGTTTTTTGTGTGTGTGTCTATTATCTCTTTTTTTCCAATAAAGTTAAAATAAAAAAAATAGAAAAAATAAAAATAAAAATAATTAAAAAAAAAAAAGTGTCACCCCCCTCTGATGGTGCCACTTTGTGAGGTGTGGGAGTTTTGTGTGTGTGTGTCTATTATCTCTTTTTTTTCAAAAGTTAATTAAAAAAAATTACTTTTTTTTTTATAAAAAAAAGTGTCACCCCCCTTTGGGGTGGAATCCGTGGCGGCCCACCCCCATTGCCCCCCTTGCTACGCCCCTGAACCTGCCAACATTTTAGTGCTTATTTCTCTTAATACACATTTTCTGCATGCCGTTTTCCCTGATGTACAGTACATATCCTTGCAAGCAACTGCCCCCAATAGCAAGGATATTTGTTCACTAACATATGCATTTATGCACATTTTCTTCTTATATACACTCTTTTGCTCTGAATCGCAAAATTAAGAGAAGTGCCTTTTTTGGTTTAAAGAAGAAAGCAGTGTTTCGGTTTACATATTGTTTCAGGAAGTGTAAATCAGGCGGGTTCACCTTTAAATGTGAACTCAGTTGAATTCCTTCCCTCTCCTGAGCTTCCATCTATCCTGTGAACCCTTCCATCATTTGTGGGGCATTGCCCCGGAATGGATTCCTGGCATTCCCAGATTGCTCCCATCCATGCATTGGTGAGAGATCTGGAAATGTATGGTCTGGTCTACCCTCCTGCCTTCCGGCTACCACATCAAGAGCCCTGGTCTAGTGAAAAGGAGGATATAAATAATAATAACAACAACCCTCAGTGTTACCTCGATTCTGGGTCGAGGAGCCGGAGATGAAGGGCAGAGGGTCGCTATCCAGAACCAGGATGCATAAGGAGGAGAAGAGGATGCCAAAAACTGCCACAGACAGCCCCTTGTGACCTTTCTCTTCCAAGAACTGCACAGGGCTTAAGGAGGAACAAAGACGAGAATGATTTAAAAAAAACAAAAAAACTGGAATACATCAGAGGCTGTGACAATATAGGAAGGGTAAAAAAGCAAGGGCAAATAATTGATTAGATACCTCCGGAGTTTGAAGCGTGGGAAACCTCCAAATAAATTTAAAAGATAATTTGGCAGAATTGGAACTTTTCTTTTATTATTATTATTATTGGATTAATAATTTGGAATGTAATTTGGAATGTTTCAATGTGATTTTGTTGTATTGAAAATCTTGATAAAAATGATTTGACAAAAAAAAGGGGGGGGAAGAGAATGATTTAAAAAAAGGACCCATTTGCACCAGCGGAACATCTCTGCAGAAGGGCTTCCCTCCCCACAAACATTACAGACATGCAGACACACAGCAGACCCAGAGTGGAGACACACCATTTCAGTGTTCAGCTTTTGGAACGATGGGGTGTGCTCAATGCATTCATGCTGTGTGCATGGACACAGGACCGGTGCTAGGGATTTTGGCGCCCTAGGCGAGGGGGCGGGCCACGTGACGTCATTGCGCATGATGTACGGTGCCCCGCCCCCTGCCGGCCGGGCGCCCCGTGCTGCCACGGTTTTCGCCGCTGGTTGGGGAAGCACCGGGCGGCAGCGGGGGGCGAGGGGCAGGCTGGCCAGCACCCCCTCCATTTTGGCGCTCCCGCCGCCGCGGTTTTCACCCCAAGCTGCTTGCTCCGCTACTGGTTTGGGCGGCGGGGGGCGGCGGGGGGCAGGCTGGCCAGCGCCCCCTCCATTTTGGCGCCCTAGGCAACTGCCTAGTTCGCCTTAATGGATGCGCCGGCCCTGCATGGACAAGAAGCTGCACAAATGACTTGGTGCGTGGTTGTATCCAAAAAATGCACCCAGAAGCCAAATACACCTGAGTTTTCCACGCTCACTTGCTATATGCAGGTGTGAATGGCTGGACTCAGGTGGCCTAGGAAACTGCCCAATAGCCGCTTAGGCGATTGACCCAGCTTTTGCAGTATTTCCTGCTCTGACAGTGACTGTCCAGCATCTAGAGCCAAGAAGGGCCCTACGTGTCACCTGTGACCTGACTCTTTCCCGGAGATGACCGCAATTGAGACAGGGACCTTTTGCATGCAAGACAGATGCTCTACCGCTGAGCTGTGGGCCGCCCCTCCCACCCAAGGGCACAGAGAGGTGTAACACTGCAATCCTGGGAAGTGCCATATCCCTCACGGAGCCTGCTCTTCCCCTGCCAATACCTCTTGCTTCTCTGGAAGGAGGGTGGGAAGAAGAGCCTGTGTGTAGAGCTACACCCACTTTTGCCTCCCACTAGTATGTGGCCCCTGGAAGGCTGTCCACAAGAGAATGTGGCCCTCTGCTTGAAGTAGCCTCCCTACCAGGTATATACATATTCATTTTACTAGTTGCATAATGGCTAGAACAGGGGTCAGCAACCTTTTTCAGCCGTGGACCGGTCCACCATCCCTCAGACCATGTGGTGGGCAGGACTATATATTTTTTTGGGGGGGAATGAATTCCTATGCCCCACAAATAACCCAGAAATGTATTTTAAATAACAGCACACATTCTACTCATGTAAAAACACCAGGCAGGCCCCACAAATAACCCAGAGATGCATTTTATATAAAAGGACACACTGATTCCCAGACAGTCCGCAGGCCGGATTGAGAAGGCGATTGGGCCACATGCAGCCCATGGGCCTTAGGTTGCCTACCCCTGAGCTAGAACATTGGACTAAGACCTGGGAGAGACCAGGGTTCAAATCTCTACTCCAGCATGAAACTCACTGGGTGTGACCCGGGAGGTCAGTTCCTGCCTCTCAGCAGGACCTACCACACAGGGTTGTTGTGGAGATTAAGTGAGGACTAGGACCTGGGAGAGACCTGGGTTCAAATCCCCCACCCAGCCATGAAGCTCCCTGGGTGTGACTTCGGGGGCCAGTCACTGCCCCTGAGCCTGGTCTACCTTGCAGGGTTGTTGTTATCAGATTAAACGGGGAGGGGGGCGTTTCATATGTGCCGTATTGAGCTCCTTGGAGGAAAGGTGGGATAGAAATGTATAAGCAAGCTTTCCACAGCCTGCATAAATTACATTGTGCTCACTAGCCCGGCCCACATAAATCTGCTTATTTTTGCATAGTTCGTTCACTTTCTACTAGTCATGGGGGGCAGCAAAGAACTATGTAGGGCAAAGCTCATGCAGCCTACACACATGCCAGGCAACGGGAAGGACCTCTTGGACCTCCCTCTGGCTTTGATGGTCCTTTTTTTTTAAAAAAAATAATTTTTATTGATTTTACAATTTTATAAGCACATCATATCACGGTTAAATATTTCCACGCTTCCCCCCTCTCACCATGGGAAGCCCAAACCCCGCCCCCCTCTCACAGGGGTACACACATTCATTATATCTTTAACCTTAATAATAATATTTCTTAACACTGCTTAGGCCTGGCCCTATTTTCAGGCCAGGCAATTCTAATTTGGCATTGATGGTCCTACCACAATCACACGCCGCCCGATTTGCCACCTGAAGAACTCACAACCTGACGAATGACAATTGTCAATCTTAGCTCAGAGAAAGCAAAAGACAATGTCCTCCATCCCTAGGCTGCATCTGGGCCGTGGAGGGTACCTTAGCAGTCCAGGGGCTCCATCCCAACAATTTTTATAGAGTTTCTTCCGTTTCACCAGCAGAGAGAGAATCAGCAAGACGGCCAGCTGTAAGAGAGGACATGGTGTGGATTCAATGAGAGCAACAAAGACTGTTGTTTGCACAGCTCCATCCCATCTAGATAAATATAAAATGTGGCGGCTCCAGGAGCCAAGGGCTTATGGGTTTATAGCAGGGCCCTGCTGAGACTGCCCTGAGATGTTGATTTCTTTTTACTTTTACTTCACTACGTAATATATTACAGTGCTGACTTGAAAACAGACATTTTCCGCTGTTTCTCCTACACTCTGCAAAGTCCTTCTCTCTATTGTACATGAAGCATCTTTAGTTACTCACTTTGCAGAGACAAACCGCTTGCATAGGCTTTGGTAGTTGGGTATGGTACTTTTAAAGCTCTGCTTCAATAGATTATTTTAGCATCTTGCTATGGCGCTCTGGTCTAAACCACAGAGCCTAGGGCTTGCCGATCAGAAGGTCGGCGGTTCGAATCCCCACGACGGGGTGAGCTCCCGTTGCTCGGTCCCTGCTTCTGCCCACCTAGCAGTTCGAAAGCACGTCAAAGTGCAAGTAGATAAATAGGTACCGCTCCGGCGGGAAGGTAAACGGCGTTTCCGTGCGCTGCTCTGGTTCGCCAGAAGCGGCTTAGTCATGCTGGCCACATGACCCGGAAGCTGTACGCCAGCTCCCTCGGCCAATAATGCGAGATGAGCGCCGCAACCCCAGACTCGGTCATGACTGGACCTAATGGTCAGGGGTCCCGTTACCTTTATGTTTCGTACTGCCATATACCCCTAACATTTTTTTAAAAAAAATTAAGCGGTTTAGAAATATTTTAGAATAGATCAATAAGTATCCACCACTATTCTTCAGCTCTATGAAATAAAAACAATGAAAGACCTTTTACATAAACGAGAAACACGATACACCAACGCTATAAAAATTAGTTGACATAACATTTCAGTTTAGTTTCACAAATGTCACTTGCAAATGAAATTAAACTTTGCAGGCAAGTTAGCAACACCTCTCCTCTTCCCTGCTCACAGTGATGTCTCCAGTGTGACTTCATCTTCTTGAAAAATGGTCTGTGTACTCCATTAGCAGGAGACGACTTGGAAAATACTTACAGATACTGGAGCCATGCAGGTGTGGTAGAGGTCATAAGGGATGGTGGGATGGCAGTCTGTGATAACATCAGGAGTCATGCTACATGAAGATGATAAGATAAGATAAGATAAGATAAGATAAGATAAGATAAGATAAGATAAGATAAGATAAGATAAGATAAGATTTATTGTTGAAATTACTCGGTTGCTCCATCCACCCAGACAGGGCACTCCACACAAATTCAAAACTACTACAAAACACTAATTAAAACAGTAGAATAAAATGCAGCATAACAAGTAAGATAGGATGATTTTCAAAGTCCAGGCCATAGCTGTCAACCATCCCTTTTTTGGCGGGAAACTCCCTTATTCCAATGCCGTTTCCCGCTGCTATCCCGGATTGTTGATATCCCTTAAATTTCCCGGATTTCAAAGGAAGCAGCTCCTCTCCCTCCCTGCCGGCCAGGGAGGCTCCTCAGCTGCGTTGCTCGGCTGCCAATAAGGAGTCTGAGACCGACTGGGGGCGGAGCTTGCATGCCTTATGCAGCCAGACCCTCACACCCAACCAGACAGACAGACAGCCTGCCTGCCGTCTATGCGCTCGCTCTTTCGCTCCCCCGTTGGCGCGCAGCCTCTGGTGCGCAGGGTGGCGAGGCTACTTGGTGCCATTTCCCCACCCTTGCGGCATCCCTTATTTTCAAATCCCAAAGTTTGAAAAAATCCCTTATTTTCAAATCCGAAAGTTGACAGCTATGGTCCAGGCTTCCCATTCAAGGCCGAAATTGCCCTGGGGAAGAAGGTGTTCCTGAGACGGTTTGTTCTTGTCCTCATCATCCTGTATCTCCGTCCTGACGGCAAGAGCTCGAAGAGACGGTGACCAGGATGCGATGGATCTTTTACTATGTCCAGTGCCTTTCTGTGGCACCTCATGGCATAAATCTGCTCTAAGGTGGAGAGCGAGCAGCCAACAATGCTCTCTGCTGCCTTAACAACTCTGCACAACCCCATCCTGTCCTGGGTAGTACAGCTTCCGTACCACACACATAAGCCATAAGTGAGCACGCTCTCAATGGCCCAGTGATAGAAGGCAAGCAGCAGCTTTTGCAGAAGATGGTTTTTCCTTAGAATTCTCAAAAAGTACAGTCTCTGCTGAAAGAGAAAGGCAAATGTTTAAAATACATTCACTTCAAGCGGTGCACAGTTAGACTATGGAACTCCCTTCCACAGGAGGCAGCGATGGCCACCAACTTGGATGGCTTTAAAAAAGGACGAGACAAATCCATGGAGCTAAAGGCTATCGGGTGCTCCTAGCCAACATGGCTCAGCTCTGCCCCCACAGTTGGAGGAAGCAATGCTTCTGAATCATAGCTGTCAACTTTCGGATTTGAAAATAAGGGATTTTCCAAAAATTTCAGATTTGAAAATAAGGGATGCCACGAGGGCGCTGCAATGGCACCAAGTAGCCTCGCCACCCTGCGCTCCAGAGGCTGCGCGTGAACGGGCAAGCGAAAGAGCGAGCGCGTAGACGGCAGGCAGGCTGTCTGTCTGGTTGGGCGTGAGGGTCTGGCTGCACAAGGCATGCAAGCTCCGCCCCCAGTCGGTCTCAGACTCCTTATTGGCAGCCGAGCAACGCAGCTGAGGAGCCTCCCTGGCCGGCAGGGAGGGAGAGGAGCTGCTTCCTTTGAAATCTGGGAAATTTAAGGGATATCAACAATCCGGGATAGCAGCGGGAAACGGCATTGGAATAAGGGAGTTTCCCACAAAAAAAGGGAGGGTTGACAGCTATGTTCTGAATGTGAGTTGCTGGAAACCATGGAAGGGGAGAGGGCTCTTGTGCTTAGAAGAGGGTGCTGGACTAGGGGCCCCAAAAAGCTAACACAGGAGATAATACTACTACTACTACTACTACTACTACTAATAATAAAATTTATTATTTGTATCCCGCCCATCTGGCTGAGTTTCCCCAGCCACTCTGGGCGGCTCCCAATCGAGTGTTAAAAACAATACAGCATTAAATATGAAAAACTTCCCTAAACAGGGCTGCCTTCAGATGTCTTTTTAAAATAGGATAGCTGCTTATTTCCTTGACCTCTGATGGAAGGGCGTTCCACAAGGCGGGCGCCACTACTGAGAAGGCCCTCTGTCTGGTTCCCTGTAACCTCACTTCTTGCAATGAGGGAACCGCCAGAAGGCCCTCGGCGCTGGATCTCAGTGTCCGGGCAGAACGATGGGGGTGGAGACGCTCCTTCAGGTATACAGGACTGAGCCCGTTTAGGGCTTTAAAGGTCAGCAGTGACTCAGCACCAATACTTTGAATTGTACTCGGAAACGTACTGGGAGCCTATGTGTAAAACGGAATCCAATAAGTTGTGCCCAGCTAAAAGGAGGATTTTGCACAAGGATTCCACCCTCAGGGGCTAAAATACTTATTCCAGGAAACCTCTGGTATATGCGTGCCACTATATTAACCAAGCAGGGAGATAAATCTATGTCATGCATGCAAAGCCATTTTCTGGTTCCTTGGAAAATAGGGGTTTGAGGGAAGAGCTTACATATCTTATGTTAATGGGAGGCAATATATATTAAAATTAAAGGGATTTTTTTTTTTTTAAGGAGCAACCAAATTAACGGAGGGGGTGTTAAAAGAACTGGTTTTGTGAGCAAGAGATTAAAGGCGCTAAATATGCATAACAGGGTTCAACTAAGGGAGATGGAGAACCGTGGAAATTTATTTGAAGAGCTGGGAAATGCACCATAGCGGATAAGGAATTAGTTCAGGTGGGTCCCAAGGGACATTACTGGAGGGAGGGAGGGGGCTTTGCGAAGCAGCAGGGGGCTGAAAAGGGTGGAGAAGATGCCCCTGGCACCTACCCCCTTGTCATAGAGAAGGCTGGATGGAATCAGGAGATTTGCAAACAATGAGCAAAGGAGCATCAGGAGAAGCTGGTGCCCCTTGGGACCCACGGGGGGGGGCATCAGAGCCAATGGCAGGTGGAGCCCCCTTAGGCCAGGCTCATGCCCTGCATTGAAAGTGCTAGGATGCCACTTAGGTCAGTCATGGCTGCCCCCAAGGAATGCTGGGAGCTGCAGTTTGTTGTGGGTGCTGAGAGCCCCGTTCCTCTCACAAAACTACAGTTCCCAGAGGGGTTGAACAGTCAGCCTCTCTTCAAAGGGCGCTCTGGCAGGGCCGGCCCACCCGTGATGCAAGGTGAGGTCACCGCCTCAGGCGGCAGGATCCACGGAGGCAGCAGCATAGCTGTCAACTTTCGGATGATGAAGAAGAAGAGTTTGGATTTGATATCCCGCTTTATCACTACCCTAAGGAGTCTCAAAGCAGCTAACATTCTCCTTTCCCTTCCTCCCCCACAACAAACACTCTGTGAGGTGAGTGGGGCTGAGAGACTTCAGAGAAGTGGGACTAGCCCAAGGTCACCCAGCAGCTGCATGTGGAGGAGCGGAGACACGAACCCGGTTCCCCAGATTACGAGTCTACCGCTCTTAACCACTACACCACACTGGCCCTTATTGAAAATAAGGGATTTTCCCAAACTTTCGGATTTGAAAATAAGGGATGCCCCAAGGGCGGTGCAATGGCACCAAGTAGCCTCGCCACCCTGCGCTCCAGAGGCTGCGTGCAAACGGGTGAGCGAAAGAGCGAGCGTGTAGACAGCAGGCAGGCTGGCTGTCTGGTTGGGCGTGAGGGTCTGGCTGCACAAGGCATGGCAGCTCCGCCCCCAGTCGGTCTCAGACTCCTTATTGGCAGCCGAGCAACGCAGCTGAGGAGCCTCCCTGGCCGGCAGGGAGGGAGAGGAGCTGCTTCCTTTGAAATCCGGGAAATTTAAGGGATATCAACAATCCGGGATAGCAGTGGGAAATGGCATTGGAATAAGGGAGTTTCCTGCCAAAAAAAGGGAAGGTTGACAGCTATGGGCAGCAGATCCCCATGTCAAACTACATTCTGCCCCTTGTTCCTGGTGTAGATCTTCACTCACCCTTTCTTTCCTGGTCAGGAGGAGGGTTGCATTTTATGGGTCACCTCAGGTGCCAAAATGTCTTGGGCTGGCCCTGCACTCTGGGAATTGGGAGGCCTTAGATCAGGCATCCCCAAACTACGGCCCTCCAGATGTTTTGGCCTACAACTCCCATGATCCCTAGCTAACAGGACCAGTGGCCAGGGATGATGGGAATTGTAGTCCAAAACATCTGGAGGGCCGAAGTTTGGGGATGCCTGCCTTAGAAGAAGGCAGAGATCAGGAAGCCCTTTCATCTCAAGGGCCACAACTCATCGTGGACAACCTTCCAGAAGCTACAGAGCGGGGGTGGGGGACACACACAAACGTGGTCAGAGGAACGGAAGTGGCCCTTACCGTGGGTGTAGGTACCTTGTTGTGCCACAGGCAGAAGTCTCTGCCCCCTCCACCCCTCGAGTTCCTCAGCTAGTAATGAGCTAGCCGCAACCCCAGAGTCGTCCATGACTGGACCTGACGGTCAGGGGTCCCTTTACCTTTTATGCTTTCTCTTGATATGGACACTAGACTTCTGTGGATGCAGCCAAGAATTGCAGTAGCTGCTGCATCACAGTTGACTCACTTTAAGCTTGTGGTCTATCAAGACCCCTAGATCAGTTTCACATGGACTGCTGTTAAGCCAGTCCACCCTACATTTGCACATCTGGTGATTCCTGATGCCTGTTTCAAGCTACAGTTTTTGGTTCAGGTTCAGCTGTGATTCTGGTCTACTAGTTCTTGAATCCAAGCCACTAAAAGATTCTGCAACCTGTTTAGCCCACCTGTAGCGGCTGTGCAGCTGTTCTGTGAATCCAGTCCAGCCAGCGGCCAGAACTGGAAAGGATAAACCAGGAGTCAAGATCGAGGAGGGAATTAAGGATATAGGAACACACAGGAACTCAGGGAGACCTGGTTGCTCAAGCAAGGCTCAAATGGAACAGGAAGCCCTCCTACACTTCTTCCTGTCCCGGAGGACCCAGAGGCAAGCTGGGGTGGGAGGAAGGAGCCCAGGGCTCCCTGGAGAAGCGGCCATGTGCAGTTCAGTTATTTGCCACCTGGGGGCGCTGCACATGGATCCAGCAAAATGCCACCTTCAGACCCATTCAGATCCAGTTCATGGGAAAGAAAGGGACATTATTATTAAGGATGACAATATTAATATTGTCATCCTTCAGGAAGCAGGGCTTTTTCCGCTGTGGCTTTGGAGTAAATTGGGGTTACCTGTGATTCCTGCACTGCAGAGGGTTGGACTAGATGACCCTCGGGGTCTCTTCCAACTCTACCGAGCCAGATGGGCAGGGTACAAATAATAAATTATTATTATTATTATATTATTACAATTCTATGATTCCCATAAATGCTTTCTCCCTGAAGTGTTATTTCACCTTATTTTTCATTTTGTAGAAAAGTCAGCACTATTTTATTCTGTTGCTATGTTCCTGTTGTTTTATGATTATTATTTTTAAAATGTGTTTATTAGTTTTAGAGGTTGTGTGTTTCCCTCCATTTAGGGTGGATTTTACAAAACAAAACAAAAACAAACATGTAAATTGCCCCATGAACAGCTTTGAACAGGCAGCCCTGTTTAGGGAAGCTTTTAATGTTTAATAGACTATTGCATTTTAATATTCTGTTGGAAGCCGCCCAGAGTGGCTGGGGAAACCCAGCCAGATGGGCGGGGTATAATTAATAAATTATTATTATTGAAAGGCAATCAACTAATATTATGAGACAAACAAAATAATTAAAGAAAATGAGAGCCTTAACAGGATGCCATGTTGTGTTTTTAAACAAAAACAAAAAAGAGCATTATTTGAATTTATCAAAGCTTCATGTCAAAAATCACAGTTGACTTTGGCAGAAGGTTTCAAACCAATGAGTAAACCCTGAAAAAACAACAACAACCAGCCCAACTGAAGAGCCAATGAGGTGCAGTAGTTAAGAGTCTTGGACTTGGGTCTGGGAGAGAGCAGGGTTCGAATCCCAACATTGGGCCAGTCTTAGCCTAGTGTACTACACAGGGTTGCTGTGAGGATAAAACAGGGAGGAGGAGAACTGTGTAAGTCACCTTGAGCCCCTTGTACTAGGTGGGCTACTGGCCTGATCCAGCCGGGCTCCTGTAATGTTTTTATTCATTTTGGAGCAAGTGGGAAACGAAACTGAATGGAGCCCATTTGGTTCAAAACAAATGCTCAGAGGAACAAATGGGAGTCCCACTGGAGACCATTTCCTTTGACGGCCACATTACAGGGCTATTTCAGGGTCAACAAAATGTACCCGCAAAGGACCCTGTGGTGTAGTTGTGGGTCTTTATTTTATTTCCCTTTTTGTTGTTGAAAAACTCTATATAACATTGCTTAGGCTTAGCATTCTTAAAAGGTAAAGGTAAAGGGACCCCTGACCCCTGACCAAAGGTAAAGGTAAAGGGACCCCTGGTCCAGTCGTGTCCGACTCTGGGGTTGCGGCGCTCATCTCGCTTTATTGGCCGAGAGCCAGCGTACAGCTTCCAGGTCATGTAGCCAGCATGACAAAGCCGCTTCTGGCGAACCAGAGCAGCACACGGAAACGCCGTTTACCTTCCCGCCAGAGCGGTTCCTATTTATCTACTTGCACTTTGATGTGCTTTCGAACTGCTAGGTGGGCAGGAGCTGGGACCAAACAACGGGAGCTCACCCCGTCCCAGGGATTCGAACCGCTGACCTTGTGATCAGCAAGCCCTAGGCTCTGTGGTTTAACCCACAGTGCCACCTGGGTCCTTACTGGTACCAAATTTATTGTGGGAGTGATATTAAACTTTTGTTTTGCCTATCATGTCAAAAATCCAGTAAAAATAAGAAAGAAAGAAAGAAGGAAGGAAGGAAGGAAGGAAGGAAGGAAGGAAGGAAGGAAGGGGACCTTGTTGCTCCCACAGCAGAAGGAAAATAAAAATAAGGCTTTAAAAATAAATGAAAATGAAATGGGAATATTGAAACAAATATGAAGCCATGTTTGCTAATCTTTAAACTGATCCAAGCCGATAGAATCTACAGTTCACATCAATCCATCAAAACTGATGTCTAATTGTAGCGGCGGCAGCGGGTGTGTGTGTGTGTGTGTGTGTGTGTGTTGCCAATGTTACCACTTTGTTCATAGGCTGTTTGGTGGGTATTTAGGCTAGTGAAGTGACACTGTAGCCATGCGGGAAACATTCACGAAACCATATCCGAGTGAGGGCAGGATCAGAGAAGAATGATTCCTGCCCTCACTCTGAATGGCGAGGGAGCAGTCCTGGGCTCCAGTAAGGAGCAGAACCACCGTCAGCACCAGATTGCATGGAACACTGGCCACAGCTGCCACAAATAAATGAAAAAGCTGCATTCCGGGGGGTGGGGGGGGAAGGTGACAGTTGTATGAAATGCACCCCCCAACAAAATGCCTTGGATTTGAGCAGTGAAAGTTCTCAAAATACAGTTTGCTTTGGGGCTGAACTGAAAAGGCTGCTTCCAAAAACACATTAATAGCAATACAGAATATGGATATGATATGATGTGATGATATGTGATATGATTTCTGCCCCAGAAATTAGAACAGTCAGGAGGAGACCATGATAAAGTAGTACAGGAGGATTAATAGATTACAGAAAATGCTGGCATAAGGTTTAGGAACAGCTTTGCCAAGGAGTGTGGCAGAGTAGTGGTGAAAGACAGATTATGGCTTAGACCTAAAACAAATATGCTGCTACATCACCAAAATGTATTCTCCCCCTCCCCCCAGTGAAAATTTGAGTACTGTTGGCACCTACTCATGGCTTCGGCAGGCATTGAATATGAAGGTAAAGTACTAACTTCCATTGCATGTTATCTCTCAGATACTACATACCTTTACATGTCAGGCAATCAAATGTAGCCATATGCCATTGCAGGTCCCCCAAGAAAAAAACTCTCAAAACATCCTCCCAAACCAGCTATGAGATGTAGCGGTCAAATAAAGTACAACGCTGGACATAAAGGTACCAAACATTCGGTAAATGCTGGAGTATCCTGAGCAGATAGGAAACCGAAATTTGGAAGGAAGGGGAAGTTTTAAGAGCACATTCATTTCAGACCTGGGCGTGAAGAAGAGAGATTCCCCCCACTGAATCGCATTCCCCACTCAGCGACACACACATCATACTTGGGAAGCAAATGGATTAGCAATACTCACTCATCTTGGTCCCCTGTTTGGTCATATATATACCAGTTATCGTCAGAAGCAAAGTTGCCATCCATGGAGAGGTCGTCGGTCACCAGCCCTTGGGAAGACATCCTGTATGCTTCTGTCCGGCAGGATAAATGCAAAGAATAATGGAGGGGAGGATGCGTGAGATTTTTTTCTTAGCTTATAGATTTAACCCTTCTTATCAAGCATCTGCCCTGCAGCTGATTCAGGTCAACTTGCTGAGTTTAAACCCCCATTGCGCCCAGCTCTGGCAGCTGTGAGGCTCCACACATCCGACTCAACTCTTTCCTTCTGCCTCTTTCTCCCTCCCACTTTACTCCGTAGAACTTGGCTCAAAGTGACTCCTGTTTCAACAGCTGATGGAAACAAAGGAGAATAGAGAGCGTGGTGGCCATAAAAAATCTCGCCTGGGTGGGAGAGTCTGGGTCATGAAATGGGACAAGGGGATTAAAAGTAACCAAGGGCAGGTTGAACTGGGTCCCTGCCCCCCCCCCCACCGTGGAGAATGCCAGACCCAGAATGAACCAAACCAATTGTTTTCTTTACTTAGCAGAGGTTTACGTGAATCTCGGGAGCAGGGCGGAGGAGGGGGCTTAAGCAAAAATGATTAAAGATGGCTTTAAAAGAGGACTGGGCAAATTGGCTCTTCTTACAGTTTCATGGGAGAGGGGTCTTGGGCTCAGATCCTGCTGGTGGGCTTCCCCTGGGGGGCATCTGCTTGGCCACCATGAGAACAGGATGCTGGACTAAGCGGGCCATGGGCCTGATGGATGAGGTACTTCTTGGGTAAGAATCATAGAATCATAGAGTTGGAAGAGACCCCAAGGGCCATCCAGTCCAACCCCCTGCCAAGCAGGAAACACCATCCAAGCATTCCTGACAGGTGGCTGTCAAGCCTCTGCTTAAAGACCTCCAAAGAAGGAGACTCCACCACACTCCTTGGCAGCAAATTCCACTGTCGAACAGCTCTTACTGTCAGGAAGTTCCTTCTAATGTTTAGGTGGAATCTTCTTTCTGGTAGTTTGAATCCATTGCTCCGTGTCCGCTTCTCTGGAGCAGCAGAAAACAACCTATCTCCCTCCTCTATATGACATCCCTTTATATATTTGAACATAGCTATCATATCACCCCTTAACCTTCTCTTCTCCAGGCTAAACATACCCAGCTCCCTAAGCCGTTCCTCATAAGGCATCGTTTCCAGGCCTTTGACCATTTTGGTTGCCCTCCTCTGGACACGTTCCAGCTTGTCAGTATCCTTCTTGAACTGTGGTGCCCAGAACTGGACACAGTATTCTAGGTGAGGTCTGACCAGAGCGGAATACAGTGGTACTATTACTTCCCTTGATCTAGATGCTATACTCCTATTGCACTCCTATTGGGTTCTATGTCCCAACTCCTCCCAATTTAAGCCAAACCACACTCTCCATTTCTAAAAAGGTAAAGGTACCCCTGACCATTAGGTCCAGTCGCAGACGACTCTGGGGTTGCAGCGCTCATCTCGCTCTATAGGCCGAGGGAGCTGGCGTTTGCCCACAGACAGCTTCCGGGTCATGTGGCCAGCATGACTAAGCCTCTTCTGGCGAACCAGAGCAGTGCACGGAAACGCCATTTACCTTCCCGCTGGAGCGGTACCTATTTATCTACTTGCACTTGACGTGCTTTCGAACTGCTAGGTAGGCAGGAGCAGGGACCGAGCAACGGGAGCTCACCCCGTCGCGGGGATTCGAACCACCGACCTTCTGATCGGCAAGCCCTAGGCTCAGTGGTTTAACCCACAGCGCCACCCGTGTCCCGTTTCTAAAAAAGAAGTAGCTAAAAAGGCCAGCTCCAATAGAAGGGCATGGGTTTCTTCTGCAATTAGAACACTGGTCCTTAGTCATCAGAACACAAGAATTGGCCTGCTAGATCAGGCCAGTGGCCCATCTAGTCCAAAATCCTGGTCAACCAGGTGACCAAAGAGAAACCAGCAAGCAGGATCTGAGCACAAGAGCAGCCCTCTCGTGGTTTACAGCAACTGGTATTCAGAAGCATTGCATTCAGAGCCAGTGTGGTGTAGTGGTTAAGAGCCGTGGACTCGTAACCTGGTGAACTGGGTTCGCTTCCCTGCTCCTCCACATGCAGCTGCTGGGTGACCTTGGGCTAGTCACACTTCTCTGAAGTCTCCCAAGGAAGTCTCTCCTTCCTTGGAGGATTTAAAGCAGTGATTGGGTGGCCATCTGCCAGGGATATTTTAGCTGGGATTCCTGCATTGCAGGGGGTTGGATTGAACGACCCGTCTACAATTCTATGATTCTATGAATTCGGATCAACAAAATCTGAGGAGACGTACAAGTAAGGATTTCAGAATTTCTGAGGGGGGAGTCACACAGGCTGTTGGTGGCACATTCAGAGCCAGAGTCTGCACCAGGCACCCCAACCTTCGGCCCTCCAGATGTTTTGGACTACAATCCTCATCATCCCTGAGCACTGGTCCTGTTAGCTAGGGATCATGGGAGTTGTAGGCCAAAACATCTGGAGGGCCACAGGTTGGGGGTGCCTGGTCTAAACCTTTCCCCCTTTGGACCGGAGGGGTCCAAGCCACCACATCCCCATCTGTACTGTCCCCTCGTCTCCCCACAGACGGTGCCAAGCATGAATGGGGCAGCTCACAGTGACCGCCTTGCGAGAGCCAAATTCTTGTTCCCTCTCCCAGCATGGAGTCCACACTCCGCCCTGCGTTTGCCCGAAACTCGATCCCTTTGCTCCTCTGCCTAACCTCTGCCTGGGAAAGCAAAGGCTTTGATCGGGACTGCGAGGGAAGAGATTGATGGCTGCAATAAAGCCCCTCCGTATTCTTCATTTCCCACTATCCATCACTCCCCAGAGAGCATTTTGCCTTTCGCCAAAATGAATAGCGCAACAGTGAATTGGGAAGTGTTTGAGGGGTGGGAGGGGATGGAGGAGCAGAGAGTGCAATGAGAGCATATTGCATGTGGCTTTTAATAAAAACGATAAGAGATCTGACTCAAGAACAGCTTTTGATTTCTTTTAGAGGGAGTTAATTCAATTCAATTGAACTTTGCGCAGGAGTTGCAACAGGAAGGTAGCTCAGCTGAGCCAGGAATCTGGGCTTGAAAGTCAGCCTGGATGGTGGCTGCCACTGTTAAAACATAAGAGGTTGTGCCCAACTAAGTCTTACTCAGAGTAGACCCATTGAAATTAATGAACCTAAGTTAGTCGGGTCCATTCACTTCAATGGGTTTGTTCTGAGTAGGACTGGCAAGTGAATCTAAGCAAACAGAAAAGTGTCCATTTTGAAAGCGTGGGCGGGAGGCGGGCAGAGCACACGTGATATTGGGGGGGTCTCTTGGAATCTGGGGCTGCAGCAATGGGGGGGAAACAGGACCTTCTTGGGATGTGAATGCCCCACACTCTCTCCATCCAGGCTCAGGCTGTATATATATGTGTAAATGAACCATAGATCATAAAGATGCCACAGACTTCTGTGTCTCATTGTCCAGAAGTAAGCACAGTCCCTGGGAGGTGTGACTGATACAGCTGGACAGGGCCATCTTAAGCATATCCGGCGCTGTGGTGCAAAGATCCCTCCGGCGCCCCCCCCCCCCCGTTTCCCAGAGTTGTTGACCTTTCCCCAAGCCTCTGCGGGGATCACTTTCCTCCCGCGGAGGCATGGGAAGGAAGCTGCACACCCGCCAGCCATATAGTTGGCGGGACGCAGCTTCCATACTAAGCCTCTGCGGGGATCGCTCTCCTCCCGCGGAGGTTTGGGAGGCAAGCTGCACGCACGCCACCCATATGGTTGGCAGGGCGCAGCTGGCGGGCGTGCAGGGAAAGGGGAGGCCGCCGGCAAAGCCACGCAGCTCCCCCACTTGCTGGGGCGCCCCTGAGAGGCCGGCGTCCTGGTGCAACATGCCAGTAAACTGAATGGGAAAGACGGCTCTGCCCCTGGACTCTTGCACCACTCAGAGTTTTGTGAGGAGGGGGCACCATATAACAAAACGTTTCATTGACAAACTGGCCACAATCCCTAGACTTGAGAACATAAAAGGAGCCTGCTGGATCAGGCCACTGACCCAACTGGTCCAGTGCTCAAGCAGGATCCGAGCAGAAGAGCCCTCTCCCCTTCTGTGGTTTCCAGAACAAGCACTGTGGCATTCAGCTGTGGGGACAGCATAGCCATTGTGGCTAGTAGCTCCTCCATGAATTGGTCCACTTGCTTCCAATATTTTGATCCGTTTTGGGGTGGCCACATGTCCTGATTTACAGAGGACCATCCTAGTCTTCTTGAAGGCTTCCTCTAACCGAAGAGCTGTCTGGTTCATGCCCAGTTCAGTGATACAGATCCATAAGAAAATAAAGCAAGGCCCTTGGAAAGGTCCACCTGCAGTTTTCGCCTGGAAGGCAGGCTGGGCAGACAGGCAGCTCCCAGTCTCCCTCCCTGGGGCAAGAGGGCTTGTATTGAAATCTACTTAAACCTAAAGCTGCATTTATACATCAAAGCACATGCAAATTCTATGCCAATCTTTCTCCTCTTTTTTAAGGCAGTGTGTTTAAAGTACGGTAGCTACCGTTCTCTAGCAGAAAAGTTTTCCAGGAGTATTTCATATGAATTAAGTAACCCCCAAAGAGTATTTTGTTGAAGTTCAAATGATAACAGCCATTGCCGTAAGTTCTAGGGTATGTTGTTGTTGTTCAGTCGTTCAGTCGTGTCCGACTCTTCGTGACCCCATGGACCAGAGCACGCCAGGCACGCCTATCCTTCACTGCCTCTCGCAGTTTGGCCAAACTCATGTTAGTAGCTTCGAGAACACTGTCCAACCATCTCATCCTCTGTCGTCCCCTTCTCCTTGTGCCCTCAATCTTTCCCAACATCAGGGTCTTTTCTAGGGAGTCTTCTCTTCTCATGAGGTGGCCAAAGTACTGGAGCCTCAACTTCAAGACCTGTCCTTCTAGTGAGCACGCAGGGCTGGTTTCTTTAAGAATGGATAGGTTTTATCTTCTTGCAGTCCATAGGACTCTCAAGAGTCTCCTCCAGCACCATAATTCAAAAGCATCAATTCTTCGGCGATCAGCCTTCTTTATGGTCCAGCTCTCACTTCCGTACATTACTACTGGGAAAACCATAGCTTTAACTATACGGACCTTTGTCGGCAAGGTGATGTCTTTGCTTTTTAAGATGCTGTCTAGGTTTGTCATTGCTTTTCTCCCAAGAAGCAGGCGTCTTCTAATTTCGTGACTGCTGTCACCATCTGCAGTGATCATGGAGCCCAAGAAAGTTAAATCTCTCACTGCCTCCATTTCTTCCCCTTCTATTTGCCAGGAGGTGATGGGACCAGTGGCCATGATCTTAGTTTTTTTGATGTTGAGCTTCAGACCATATTTTGCGCTCTCCTCTTTTACCCTCATTAAAAGGTTCTTTAATTCCTCCTCACTTTCTGCCATCAAGGTTGTATCATCAGCATACAAAATCAATATATCTACAGAAATGTACGTATGAAGGACCAGGATGCAGCTCAGCAATCAACCCCTCACTCTTTTTTTAAAAATCACACACACACCCCTCCTTCCTCCAAAGAGCTCAAGATCACTTAATCCCCCCCCCACTTTATCCTACAATAACCCTGCGAGGTAGGTGGGGCTACTTCTCTCTTCTGCACTCCACCTCAAGGAAAGCTGAGACTTGTTCTCTCCCCAGCCTACAAAGCAACCAGTTCCCACTCCAGGATGCGGAGGGGGGATTTGGCAAAGTGTCTCAGAAGGCAACCTGACCCACTTTGGAAGAGCTAAAGGCAGCTGCAAACGTGCGAGGGATTATTAAGGCAAGTTGCAAGGCTATTCAGTTCCAGCAGCACCTGTTGCAACTGAAAGGTGGACCTGGGGCTTGTGTACACACAGGACAGCTTTGTTCTCCTGGTCTGGCTACATGGTGCTTTGCAGACTTAATACAGATCAAGCCACACTCTTCTGTGCCCAAGTTCTCTATCCTTTACCCCCCACCCCCCACCCCACTCTCTCTCCCTCTCTCCAGGGAAACAGCCGGAGGAAAAAAATTGCTGCAGGCAAATTAAAGAGAGGCAGAAAGAAGAATCCAATTCGCGCATGGATTTTTATTTTCTTCTTCAGATGGATGCATCCTGCTGGTACCTGTTTGCCATCTGAGGTGGGGTGGCCCAGACACAGGTTTTGCATCTCAGTGAGGACAGGACCACCAATTGTGCCAGCAATTCCAAGGGAGGGCCAGAAATTAACAGATGCATTCAATCAGATACTGTATATAATACTTCCATAAGTACTGAATGTAACCAAATGTTTGTTCTGAGTACCCAGCAGCTGTTTGAGAATCCAGGAAGCTCTAGAAGAAGAGTTTGGATTTGATATCCCGTTTTATCACTACCCGAAGGAATCTCAAAGCGGCTAACATTCTCCTTTCCCTTCCTCCCCCACAACAAACACTCTGTGAGGTGAGTGGGGCTGAGAGACTTCAAAGAAGTGTGACTAGCCCAAGGTCACCCAGCAGCTGCATGTGGAGGAGCGGAGACGCGAACCCGGTTCACCAGATTACGAGACTACTGCTCTTAACCACTATACCACACTGGCTCTCTAGCTTTCATTTGCAACTGGCTGCACATCAATTTGAGTATTTTGAACTGCTGTGGTGTTGTGTAGCACCACAAATCCACACAGTAGCATGAAACTAGACCTGAAGTGGGAAATAGATGGCCCTGTATTGTCCGGGCTGACTGGAGTACCTAAAAACATACAACTATGTGGAAAGTTGCCTGAAAGCAGTCCGACTATTTGTCCATCTGGCTCCATATTTCCTACCAAAGGAGTCTCTCCCAAGGCAACCCGGAGATACCACAGGTTGAGCCTGGGACCTTCTTCATGCACAGTATGTTCTCTACCACCAAGCTATGGCCCTTCTCAGATCTCATATGAGACAAGTTCAGGTAGAGAGTAAAGAGATGAGTCACAGGCCCCATCCACCATTTAACCTGGCTGCAAAAATCCAATATATTCCAAACTGTCACAGCTCCATTTAACATAAAAGGATGCTCTGAATCCATGCTTAGACTAGAGGCAGCTAACCTGCAGCCCTCCAGAAGCCGAGTGATTCCAACTCATTCCTGACAATTGGTTGAAGGGCCACAGGTAAACCAAACTCTTCATTTAAATAGCTTTCTCCCCTGTGACTGAGATGTTTTAAAGAGTCTGAAAAATGGTGGTGGTGGTGGTGGTGGGAACAGTGGCAACCATTATGCCCTGCTGGGTTAATGAAGGTTGATCAAGAATTGCTTGAAGATAAAAGCATCACCACCAGTGGAGTCTTCCTGGCATCTTCTCCTGCTGAACAAGTGGAAGGTGGGCAGGAGGAACAAGCCTAGTGGTATCAATGGCACCCAAAGCCATTGGATGACAGAACAGGGCTGCAAAACCTTGCTAGCCTGACCTAGATTAAGAGCAGTTGCTGTGATGCTCTCCAGATGTTCAGTTCCAACTCCCATCAGCCCGGCAATGACAGCCAATGGTCAGGGATGGAGTTGCAGCTGCAGTCCAATTACATCTGGAGGCCATCACCTTGGCTGCCCCCAACCTCAGTAAAAGGAGAATGTCACCATCAATATGATTCAATGATGAATCATATTGCAAACAGCAGTTTTGCAGCCTGTCTGAGTCTGGGAAGCTTCCTGTTAAGAACATGTTGTGGCCTGCAATGGGATTGCGATAGGGCACTATCTCTGCGTTCTTGTGGTATTGGAGCCTTGGCCATTATCTGCTGCTATTTCCTTGTGTCACTAAGGCCTTGTCCCTTATCTCGCTGCTCCCTAGGGGCTGGGGCTGGTGGGGGGGAGAAGCATGGCACCCGCTTCCCCAGCAGAGAAGAAGGGGTGAGGGAAGGTCTACATCAGGGAACAAGGGGGGAGAAGAATTGACATGGGGATCTGCTGCCCTGGTGAATTATGATGCCTGAGGCAGTTGCCTTACCTTGCCAGATGGGTGGGCCGGCCCTGTTGGTGGCAGAGCACACGCTTTACATGCAGATGGATGGAGGCTCAATCTCTGGCGTCTCCAGGTAGGGCTGGGAAAGAAGGAAGCCTGAAATTCTGATAGAGCAGAGGCCCAAAGGCCAAACAACATTGGGGGCGGGGAGCAGGCCAGAAGTAGAAGCAAAAGAAAGCACTTCTTTAAGCAGTGCATAGTTAAGCTATAGGGACACGGGTGGCGCTGTGGGTTAAACCACAGAGCCTAGGGCTTGCCGATCAGAAGGTCGGCGGTTCGAATCCCCGTGACAAGGTGAGCTCCCATTGCTCGGTCCCTGCTCCTGCCCACCTAGCAGTTCGAAAGCATGTCAAAGTGCAAGTAGATAAGTAGGTACCACTGCGGCGGGAAGGTAAATGGCGTTTCCGTGCGCTGCTCTGGTTCGCCAGAAGCGGCTTAGTCACGCTGGCCACATGACCCGGAAGCTGTACGCCGGCTCCCTCGGCCAGTAAAGCGAGATGAGCGGCGCAACCCCAGAGTCGTCCGCGACTGTACCTAATGGTCAGGGGTCCCTTTACCTTTAGTTAGGCTATAGAACTCCCTCCCATGGGAGGCACCAACCTAGATGGCTTTAAAAGACAATTGGACAAATGAATGGAGAAGAGGGCTATGGATGACTCCTGGCCACAATGGCTATGCTCTATCTTTGCAGTGGGAGGCAGCAATGTGTCTGAATTCCACCGGTGGGGGGTGGTTCTTGGGCTCGGGTCCTGCTTGCTGGTTTCCCACAGCCACTCTGAGAACAGGGATAGCAAGCCAAGCAAGAAGGCCCAATTCCTCCTCAGAACTGCATCATCATATTGGGAAAAGGTTCGCCTGTTGGACTGCTGCCTGTCATCCACATTGCAGAAGAAAAGTCCTGCCATAACCTGCCCACTCAAACCAACCATCTCTGCATCATCTCGTTGCTGTTGTCACGGAGATTAGTGCAGCCCTCACTGTTTATTTAGCAAAAATTCATCAATGGCTGTGAGCTGACCTCAGCTATGCGCCCCTCAAGCCAAGGAGATAGGTAACTATACAACCTTAAGAAGACATCTGAAGCAGTGTTGCCATATGTCCAGAATTTCCTGGACATATCTGGCAATCAGGGCCGGCGCGTCCATTTAGGCGAACTAGGCAGTCGCCTAGAGCGCCAAAATGGAGGGGGCGCTGGCCAGCCTGCCCCCGCTGTCGCCCCAACCAGGGGCGGAGCAAGCAGCTTGGGGCAAAAACCGCGATAGCGGGGGCGCCAAATTGGAGGGGGCGCTGGCCAGCCTGCCCCTCGCCCCCCGCCCCCGCCCGGTGCAGCCCCAACCAGCGGCGAAAACCGCTGCGGCGCAGGGCGCCCTAGGCGAGGGGGCGGGGCACCGTACGTCATGCGCAATGACGTCACGTGCCCCGCCCCCTCGCCTAGGGCGCCAAAATCCGTGGCACCTGTCCTGCTGGCAATCGGCTGTCGGAAATCGCTGACATCCAGGAAAATCCGCATGTATGGCAACCCATGTTGGCAGTGTTGTTTTTGGCTATTTCCCTTAAAAATAGCTCAACAACTTTCCCAAAAGAATCTCAACAACTTTTCTGTCTGGATTTCCACTCCTTGAAATATGGCAACCCTATCTGAAGGCAGCCCTGTATTGAGAAGTCTTTTAAATGTGTGTGTGTGTGTTGTGTTGTGTTGTGTTGTGTTGTGTTGTGTTGTGTTGTTGTTGTTGTTGTTGTTGTTGTTGTTGTTGTTGTTGTGTGTGTGTTGGAAGCTGCCCAGAGTGGCTGGGGCAACCAGCCCTAGATGGGTGGGGTAGAAATAAAAATAAATAAATTATTATTATTATTATTATTATTATTATTATTATTATTATTGAATAGGACGCCCCTATTTTCATCAGAGAAATGTTGGAGGCTTTGCGCCAAGGCTTAGAGTGTTTAACCTCTGGGTGCAGAGGGAAGGCCTGGAATATGCTTAGGGTACATCAAAGGGTTGGACAGGGTGGGTGAGGAAGGCTGGTTCACTAATCTTCAGCCCCCCACCAAGAGGAGAGGTCAACCAAACAAGAATCACAGCCTTCCCACAGTGATTCGGGTTTAATCTCTGCTTGGTGGGAGTCCTGCCCAGAGTAGGAAGATGGTTTGCAGTTCAGCCCTTCCTGGACAATGAGGATGCTTAACAAAACCACAGCCACTGGCGAAGGCTGTCCGTTCTTCCCCTTGATTGTATGTAGCTTCAACCCTGAACACATAATAATATTAAAGCTTTGGATCCAGAGGGCCCAGAGTAAATGCAGAGTAACCCGAGAGCAATAAAAATACAGATTTAGAATGAAATTAGATGAGACGTCATCCACACAATTGCTAAATGCATGAATAGGTTTTTTGAAAGTAAATTGCAAATGTGGAGCATTTAACCTTCTGCTCTTACATCACCTAACAGTGATGTACCCTGCCTTTTATACTTGAGGTGGTTGTTTTAAGGACTCACATTATTGTTTGACTGTAAATTATTTCAGTTGGTTTTCTGTGGTTGTAAACAGCCCTGGGACCTTCAGGTGAAAGGGAAGAAATCTAACAGATAATAATAAAGTACTCATTTCCCCATTCATTCCAATGGAAGCGGCTGCTGTGCAGGGGCCCAATATGGATCAGGACCACAACAGGGGCAACAAAGACTTAAAGCCCACAACCTCTCATGCCAAGGTTCAGATTCAGATCAGGCCCCCTTTGCATTGGTGCAGGGGAAGCTTCCATTGGGATGAATGGGAAATGGAGGAAATCACAGCGACTGAAGAGCTCATTTTATTTTAAAAAAATACATTACAATATAATTCATATCCACTTTGTATTGGTTAGCAAATCTGAAATACAAGCATCATAAACAATTCTTTTTTAAAAAAACAAGCCCATGTTAAAATCAGATGCTTCACCTGTTTTGAAGTTCTGCCAATGAACAAGTCTTTGTTCAAGCGAAAGCTCCCCCAACAAATATTCCTGAATGCCTTTGAAACTTTACTCTGGAGAGTAGTCATATTGATAATGACAGCTTGGGGTTAAGTGGAAGTTGGCAGAGCTCAAAACAAAGCATCCAATTTTTAATGTGTTTGAAGATTTAAATTCCAGCAACTACATGTAAATCCCAGCAAATGCGTAAGAGAAAAAACTCAGGAACTCCAGAAATTAAATTATGCTGAACAGAAAAAGTTACAATTCTTGTTTTATTTCTCTCTCTCTCTCTCTCTCTCTCTCTCTCTCTCTCTCTCTCTCTCTCTCACACACACACACACACACACACACACACACACACGGGGGGGGGGGGGAAGAAATTCAGGAAAGAATTCACATAATACTTCCTGGTTCTAATTAAGACAAATTCTAAAGAGGATTTGAAAACAAAACTTTTGTACTTTGGATCACCAGGAATGCGGCTTTCATAAGAAAGAAAACTGCCAGCTTTCTTTACACAACCATCCCCACAGGTTGAATAATTGGGGATTTTAAACGTTACTGTTCAGTACGGTGGTTACATAGAACATTTTTGCGGTTTTTTTTTTTTTAAAGGCTAACCGTTTAACACATGGCTAGCCCAAAGTTCATTGGTAAAGGAAATAGGATGGTTTGAAGGCACAGCAGGTAAAACAGAATATTTACCTTGTTTGCAATCAAGATCTCCAAAGGCAGGCTAGCAGAGAGAGAAGGCTAACTTCTCCCCAGGAGGTAGACAAAACAACTTGATGAGAGGAGTCCAGATTGTTCAAAGACATGCAAAATCTGCTGATTCCCCCCTTCCTCCCCAGAGGTGCCCCCTTGGAACCTGTTTTCCTTAAGAGCTCATTGCCCGGGGTTCAGCCTTGAGAGGCAAGGCAGCTCTGCAAAGCCCAGCTGCTCCCAAGTCTCCCCTCGTCTGACCAGGGGGTCCCAGGAGAGATGCAGCCCCAGGCAAGCACACTTGAAGGCAAAGTTCATCAGCTCCCGGGCAGAGAGTGAAGGATCTCCTCAAGCCAAAGAACTTTATCCCCTTCACGGCTAAAAGGGCTTGGCTTGGGGCCAGCTCAGGGATCAGAAAATTGAAAACAACCAGCCCTGTGATTCTCCTCCGGCTGCTTCTCCACGGCTGGTCTAGGAAGGCAGCAGAGAAGCTCTTCCACCCACAAGGATTTTGTCCATCCCTCTGTTCTATTCTTAATCCCTCTGGCCTATAAGTGTCGTGAGTGTGGAGAGAGAGTTATTCATGTGTCCTGGGAGATACTCAGAGTTACTGGCCCCAACAACATCAAACATACCATCTCAGGACTATTTAATTGCTCATCGTCTAACATTGTGTATGCCATCAAATGCCAACAGTGCCCTTCAGCTCTCTATATTGGACAAACAGGCCAAACCCTACGCCAGAGGATAAATGGACACAAATCTGACATCAGGAATCACAAGACAGAGAAACCAGTAGGAGAACACTTCAATCTCCCAGGACACTCTATACAAGATCTCAAAGTAGCTGTCTTATTGCAAAGGAATTTCAGAAATAGACTGGAAAGAGAAGTTGCTGAATTGCAACTCATTACCAAGCTTAAAACCATGGAGAGACCTGGTCTGAACAAAGACATTGGATTCTTATCTCATTATACATGACAAAGCTATTTTTAACCTTCTCACCCCTTGCTTTTTCCTGTAAGACTAATTGCAGTCGTTAACAGTCGTCAACAGGTTTACCACAGCTATCAGCCTTTCACCCATTCCCACCACCCTTCTGAGTAATACCCCTCCCACCCTCTCACTATATATAAGGGTCTGGTGACTTCTGTTTCAGTGTATCTGAAGAAGTGTGCATGCACACGAAAGCTCATACCAAGAACAAACTTAGTTGGTCTCTAAGGTGCTACTGGAAGGAATTTTTTTATTTTTTATTTTGTTTAAGCTTTAACACTGAGTGGGCTATATCTGTCTTTCTACATAATGTAAAAATGAAATAAAGTTATGAGCCGTACTAGATTTAGCAGCTTCTCTGTGTGTACGCAGATTTTATAAATCATGGATACCTCGCTGACCCACCCTTGCTTGCTTCGCACGACAAGCATTGTTTACCTGAAGGCAAGCGGCACTTTTGCGCTGAGTTGCCAAGGCTCCGTCCAAACAAACTTCTCTCTGCCATCTCCCACCTGTGAAATTTGTTAGAAAGGTGTCTCCTTTTCAGTGGTGCCAATTGCAGAGAGCTTTTCACGGCTGCTGAAGGAGCAACTGCTTTGTTTAACTGCTCGCCAGCCAGGGTTGGCATTGGGGTTTTTCTTTTCCCTCCCAGAATGCACAGGTTTCCAGTGAATGGGCTGTGGATGCAGCGTGGAGAATGAAATGAATGGAGAAGGAAACCGGGGGTTTTGGAGGAAATGTTGAGGCCTGTTTTGGGCAATAGAGGAAATCTGCTTTGGAGAAAGCCCCTTTCGCTGAGTTGAGACAACAGCAACTCCTCAATGATGGTGCAGTCTACATGATCCAAGGAAGGGCTAATCCATGGAGGAGCACAGACGTAGTGTTACTAGTGGGCCACATCCAAGCGACCGCTAGCAGTCTCTGGATTCCTCACTGCCACACTGACATTTCCCGTCCTGCGGCTTTGGCGAGCCATGGCCGGCAAGGGAGCGGAGCCCCGCGTCCCTGTGACTTTGCAGAAGTCGCGGCTGAAGGCTGAGGAGAAGGTCCTAGACTTGGACTTTGAGCTGGTGAGCGTGCAGTTCAACGAGGCCGGGAGGTATGCTCTGAGGCTCACGGTGGAGAATCCACTGCTGGAGGGATCTGGCGCTGGGGTGCAACTGCGGGTGAACGAGGGGGACCCCCTTTACACCAACACGGCCACGACCGACATTGTCGAGCAAAGCAACCTGAATGAAGTCTATGCTTTTGAGAAGAGGCAGTTCCTTTTTACCTTGCCCAGAGGTAAGAAGTCAGGGTGGATGGGAAGCAGGAAGAAAATGGATGAGTCCTTCGCCACCTAGGAGAGATCAGGAGGATCAGATCTCGCCCTAACCCACTGCCACAGTAGTGAGATTCCTGCACAGGCAGGGGGTGGACTAGATGATCTTTGATGTCCCTTTTTAAACTTTATTTACTTATGAAATTTATACAAAGCACTTTACAAAACAGATAAAGCGCTGAAGTTATCACTAAGAAAATGTAACGTTAGTTTAAGATTATTGAAAAGTTAAAATAACAATAGACTAGAAACAGATTCGGGTGGAATCTAGACACATAAAAATGTTGCGAAATTGCTTTTTTTAAAAAAAGGTTTTGGAAAATATATTGAATTTGCCATAGCTCACCATTGCCATCTAGTGTTATATTGACATAATGCACTTTACAGCGCAATTCGAACGTTTTATTTGCAGCTGTATAACTGAGTCTTAAGAACTCATGTCAACTTTCTAAACATCTGAGCAGCCTTGCCTGGATAAAAAAATGTTTTTAGGAAGTACCTGCCTGATATCCGTAGGCAGTGGGTTTTTTCTTAAAAAAAAAAATGTTTAGGGGTACTCTCATTTTCTTACTCATATTAAAATACTGCCCCTCAATGAGGCCAAACTTAAATTCACAAAATGTTTAGGGGTATGTGTCCCCCTGCATCCCCCCAGAAAAAAGCACATTCCAAAGTGCAGGTATTGCCATGCTAAAATATTATTTCCTTTCACGGTCATGTTCTCATGCTGAGCTACATTGCAGGGACCGGACCTTTCTGTCTCTGGGTGTTTGAAGCATTTGGTCTTCATCTGCCCATGATTTTGGGGTGGTGGGGGTCGAAGCGTAGAATTAAAGGCCCAGGGCATCATGGCATCACTCCTTTGCTTTGGCTAGGACTCTGCCAACTCTTGGTGGGGCATCTCCCAACAGGAGCCTGGATAGACCAAAAACTGAACCTTCTGCTTTTCAGGGGTAACTATTCAGATGTCTGGGGACCCAGGTGGCGCTGTGGGTTAAACCACAGAGCCTAGGGCTTGCCGATCAGAAGGACGGCGGTTCGAATCCCTGCGACGGATTGAGCTCCCGTTGCTTGGTCCCAGCTCCTGCCAACCTAGCAGTTCGAAAGCACGTCAAAGTGCAAGTAGATAAATAGGAGCCGCTCTGGCGGGAAGGTAAACGGCGTTTCCGTGTGCTGCTCTGGATCGCCAGAAGCGGCTTTGTCATGCTGGCCACATGACCCGGAAGCTGTACGCCGGCTCTCAGCCAATAAAGCGAGATGAGCACCGCAACCCTAGAGTCGGACACGACTGGACCTAATGGTCAGGGGTCCCTTTACCTTTACCTATTCAGATGTCTGGGAAGCCAGTGAGGTGTAGTGGTTAGAGTGTTGGATGAAGACCTGGAAGACGGGGGTCCAGTGCCCTCTCAGCCATGGAGCACATTTTGTGAGCTTGGAGCGCTCACTGTCTCTCAGCCTAGCCTACCTCACAGGATAGCTCTGCTCTGCCTCTGCAATTGGAGGCAGAAATGTTTCTGAACACCAGTTGCTGGAAGCCAGAGGAGGGGAGAGTTGCTCTTGTGCTGGGGCTCTGCTCCCACAGACACCTGACAGGCCATGGTGAGAGCAGGATGCTGGACTAGGTGGGCCCTTGGCCTGATCCTCAGGGCCGTCTTACCCATTAGGGTTAGTGGCATCCTGCACCACGGCGCCTGCCCATCAGGGGCGCCCAGCAGCGGGAGTCCAGGACCGACCAGGAACAGCTGCAAGGGCATGCTGAGTGGTGATGGTGGTGGCTCTTCCTACTGCCAGCCACGCTCTCTTGCTTTCTGCCTGGGAGAGGAGCAGGGCCGGCACGTCCATTTAGGTGAAGTAGGCAGTTGCCTAGGGCGCCAAAATGGAGGGGGCGCTGGCCAGCCTGCCCCTCGCCCCCTGCTGCCGCCTGGTGCCGCCCCAACCAGCGGCGAAAATCGCGGCGGCGCGGGGTGCCCGGCGGGCAGGGGGCGGGGCATCGTACGTCATGCACAATGACGGCACGTGCCCCGCTCCCTCGCCTAGGGCGCCAAAACCCCTAGCACCGGTCCTGGAGAGGAGGCGGTGGCAGCGGCGGCGCACAAAGCTATGCAGTGCCCTTCTCCCTCCTGCCCGCCCCGCAGCACTAGTGGGACTGCTGAGGAAGCCTGCGCGGCAAGTGAGCCTCGAGCTGCCCAGCACAGGGGGCGGGGGGAGGGGGAGGGGCACCAAGAACGTCGCCCCCGCCCCTTCTGCACCACGGCGCCGGATATGCTTAAGATGGCCCTGCTGATCCTGCAACCTCGTCTTAGGTTCCAATGATTCTGTTCTGACGGGATGCTCTAGATTTGGGTCTCCTGCCTTGCAATGGGAAGGGGTACCTTTTTCAGACTGAGGCCACAGTCTCTTCTGGGGCACAGGGGCGTACCCAGGATCAAAACTGGGGGCGGGGGGCAAGCCATGGTCGTTCAGGTTGTGACATTTCAGCACGGAAAAGGCAAATGAAACCAAAATTTTAAGAAAATTATATATAACTAGTTGAATTTAGCCCGTTCAATAACGGGCGGTAGAGGAGGAGGAGGAAGGAGGAGGCAGAACAGCGGCCGCTGGGGGGTGGAGAGGGGCTCCTTCCCCCTTCTTCGTTTTCCCCGGGGGCAGCTGTAGCGGCGGCGGTAGCGGCGGCGAGGATGGGGCGGCCCTCTGCGTCCATGTGAGGCAGCGGCGCTGGCGCAACTGACACCGAGCGTGCGCCGCCGCTGCCTCGCGGAAACGCCCCCCTCTCCGCCCGCTCCAATCCCTGCGTCCATATGGGACACGGACATGCGCAGTAGCGCAATTCCGTGACACACGGAACGGACGCAGGGACACAGCAACTTTATTATAGAGGATTATAGCAGTGCTTTATTACGGTTACGGTAGTTATTACAATTATTTGCTTGAAAAAAATTACTTTTTATTCTAGTTACATGTCTTATACTAATATCATTTTTCTTGGGTTTGAAGAAAATTTGTTCAAAACTTTCGTTTCAATCCAGTCCTTATTTTCCTTGAAGAATTTTCGATGGACGCTTGGGGTTTTTTTTAGTACTGAGCTGGGGGCAGGTGGGGGGGGGAGAGAAGAAGAGGGGTTTTTCCGTGCTACCAGTAATACTCTCTTGTTACAATAAGCATGCTTGAATCATTAACAGGAGGCATTCTTTGACTGCTTAAAGTGCTACGGTACAGCAGATTTTAAAAAATCCTCCCACCTCCAGCCAACAAACCAGTGGCTGGACACGGAGGAGGAGGAAGGAGGCGATCCGGGTCATTGGTGTTTCTAAATGGGAGGAGGGAGGGAGGGAAGGGAAGGAGAAAAGCTTCGAAAAGTTGGTGTTTTTACATGGGAGGCCCCCTCTTACTGGTCCTCTGGTGGCCCCCTCCCCCCGTTTCCCAGAGTTGTCGACCTTTTGGCTGGCGAGGTGGCATGACGCGAGGTGGCATGACGCGGGTTTCTCCCAAAAGCTACTGAGGACAGTAGTTTAAGGGTGCTCTGTGAGGGGTAGCCTGTGGATCCCAGGATTTTTCGGGGGGGAAGATGCGTGCTTTAAATGGATGGTGTGATGGACAGCTGAGCCAGACCAGAATCTGGTGATGCAGTTGCTCTGAAACACCACCCAAGGGTTAGAGCCTCCCTCTGATTGGCTACCAAGTCAGAGGGGGGAGGAGCCAGCACTTTGGGAGGGAGAATAAAAGGAGCTGTTTCTGAAGGAGAGAGATAGGGCTGGATTGAGACAAGGTTCAGAGGTAGAGCTAGAATTGAGATGGGAGTGAGATAGGGAACAGGATAGGGTAGGGTAATATTCTTTTCTTGAAAACAGACTTTTCTTGTTTGCTCCACTCCTGCCTGAGACTTTAAATCTAAGTTTTCCCTCACACAAGTCCCCCACAAGACAACCTGTGGTGAAAGCTTTGTGTAATTGCTGTAGCGTGAGGTGTGTGCACTGTATTTGATAGGGGGCCGTGAGTGGGGTGAGTCTGCCACATTATTTATTGGAGGTGAGAGGTTGGATTCGCTACAGATGGCTTGGATGCTACCTTGATTTAACACATAGCTTTCAACTTTTGGATTTGAGAATAAGGGATTTTCCCAAACTTTCAGATTTGAAAATAAGGGATGCCGCAAGGGCGGTGAAATGGCACCAAGTAGCCTCCCCACCCTGCACTCCAGAGGCTGCGCGCGAACGGGTGAGCGAAAGAGCGAGCGCATAGATGGCAGGCAGGCTGTCTGTCTGGTTGGGCGGGAGGGTCTGGCTGCACAAGGCATGCAAGCTCCGCCCCCAGTCGGTCTCAGGCTCCTTACTGGCAGCCGAGCAACGCAGCTGAGGAGCCTCCCTGGCCGGCAGGGAGGGAGAGGAGCTGCTTCCTTTGAAATCCGGGAAATTTAAGGGATATCAACAATCCGGGATAGCAGCGGGAAACAGCATTGGAATAAGGGAGTTTCCCGCAAAAAAGGGAGGGTGGACAGCTATGATTTAACAGCTGTTTGCACTGGGCTCTCCCCTCTCCACCCATCCAGGCTTCTGCAAAAATGACAAAAACCACGACGCCCGGCTGCGAATAGAAGCCCTGCGCCTTCGCGGTTCCTCGCTGAGGACCAGTGTCCGGGCCGGGGAAGCCTTCTTCGCCATCTACCCCCGCACCAACCAGCCCCGGATGAATCTCTTTGCCAGCAGAGACGAGGACCTGTACCGCTATGGTGACATCATGGTGCTGCTGCGGGTGGGCAGCGATGACCTGGCCATGCACTGTGGGAGGCTGGCCTACGTGGTGTCATTCCATGAGCACCGACCCGTTGCCAAGAAGCAGGCACCCACCAGTCCTCTGCCACCCCCCAAGCTGAAGGAGAGGAGCCTGCCGGCTGGAACCAGCTCCCCAGCCCCTTCCCAGTCTCTGCCCGTCCCACAGAATATTCACCCTGCATCTTCTCCTGAGCCACGCCCTTGGCCCACTGAGGAGTCCTGCACACCAGGGGTAAGAAATGTCAGAGCAAGGGCCAGGTCTGCTTCTGCACTGCAATTTGTTGCGTTAGGAATGAAAGATCATGCTGAAAGATTGGGAGAATCTGTGGAATGTGAACTTGAAATTTACGGCCAATTATGGCATTAGAGAAAATATGCTCAAGATGGTCCACAGGTGGTACCTTACGCCCTCAAAATTGGCAAAAATGTATAGAAATATGGTTAATGTTTGTTGGAGATGCGGAGAGAAAAACGAGGACATGTTCCACATGTGGTGGACATGTGATAAGGTAAAGTTATTTTGGGAGAAAATTTACGATGAATTAAAAAAGATATTAGGAAAAAATTTCAAAAAGAAACCTGAGACCTTCCTGCTGAGCATCTTGGACATAGACATTCCAAAACAGCAAAGAGAAGTTTTTTTATATGCGACGGCTGTGGCCAGAATTTTGGTGGCAAAAGTATGGAAGGAAAAAGAGGTCCCAAAAGTAGAAGAGTGGCAATACAAGCTCCAAGAGTTTGCTGAATTAGCACAACTAACGAATAATCTGAGGGGAAACTCTAAACAATTTTTTCTCGAAAAATGGGATAGTTATAAAAAGTATGTCCTAAAGTATAGTAAAAATTCTATATCTATGTTGGCATTTGAGTAGTAAATATGGATTAGTATTGGGAAAACATTTTAAGGGAATAGTAAGTTTCAAGAATGTAAGCGTAATAGTTAATGGGCAGGGTTATAGGGTTATGTACATTCAACATGAGGAAAATATGCATGGGTATCGGCAGGAAGTCAGAACTTGGTATTGTTTTATTATTATTGTTATTATTATTATTATTATTATTATTATTATTATTATTATCTTTTATTAATGCTGATAATTGTAACATTATAGCGATACTTACCTATATTTATGCTGGTGTTTACCATTACAGTGATACTCACCTGTATTTATAATTTTATTTTTACTTTTTTACTTTTTACTTTTTCTTTATGAGTTGAAATAATGACAACAACAACAAAATTATAGCAAATTATATTTATTTTTTGTAATATACATTGATAAGAGAGCTGTAATTTGAAAACTTACAATAAAAATGCATTAAAAAAAAAGGAATGACGGAGGGAGCAATCCATGTAAAAAAGAAAATAATGACCCGCAGCTTGCCACCACGCTTTCTAGTGTGTTATTTGTATATTGCAGTTGTTTATCTCGAAACCAATCGCAGAGTCTTTCTGGCTCTTGCAGGGCTAATAAATTTGTGGTGGCGTAATAAGCTTTTGTGGACCAGATTCCACATCAGATGCGTGAAGGGAACTCACACTCGGCAGATGTAGAAAGTAAGGTGGATGCTGAATGGCAAGAAGATGCAAAAATTACAGTCAGTAATCATGGCAGCTAAATATATGTCAAATAGACACAGCTTTAACTTTTTACAGCAGCAGATTGGTGATACTAGCTGAGATGATTTGAGGAAACAAATAAGAATGAATGTTCAGTACAGAGCTGATGTCGTCTAATCTCCCTGCAAAACTTTTTGCAAAGAAGGCAGGATGAATGCTCATTGAGGGGGTCAACTGGAAGCAACTTTCATTCTGACGGCTGTCTGTCACCTCTAACCACAACTGTCAGCACCAGGTTTAGGTGGTGCAGGCGGTTCTATCGCATAGGGTGCTGAGCCGAGGGGGGCACAAAATAATAATACCTATATTTATATGGGTGCCTACTGAGTTTGGACATTATGTCTTTGCTCAGTTTCCCGAGGAGGAGCCACCTGTTGCAGCAGAAAACATCAGCAAAGTCTTGTGGCGCCTTAAAGGCTCACAAACTGAGCACACTGAAGGCTTATCCACACTTCCCTTTCCTCTGCTTTCCAGGCATAGCCCATGCTTTACAGCTCCGTGTCTGAAGGCCTTTTTTTTTGCTCCAGAGCATTCACCACGAAAAACCGCTCTTTAAAGCTCAGTCAGAGCAAACAGCCATCTGTGGAAAACCCATTTGTTGTGCTTCAGCCCCTCATCAAGAACCAGTGTGTGGTGGAGTTTAAAAGGATGGCAGTTGGTTTGTGTAACAAGACTCAAACAGACCTTGCAGGAGAGAGCTGGCGAGGGCTGCTAGCCAGGATGGCTGTGCTCTGCCCTCCCCAGTTGGAGACAATCAATGCTTCTGAAAGCCAGTTGCTAGAAACCACAGGAGGGGAGAGGGCTCTTGTGCCCAGTTCCCTGCTTGTGGGCTGCCCCATGGGGCATCAGGCAGGCCACTGTGTGAACAGGAGGCTGGACTGGATCCAGCAGGCTGCTCTTATGCTCTTAAAAGACCTAGCTCAAGGATCGGAGCACCCTTCTTTCTCTGTCCCTCAAAAAGATGGCGGGACACAGCGCAACCTGGTTCCACCTGACAACAATGCAGGGAGTCACCTTATGCTATATTTTTAAGATGTGATGTGTGTGTGTTACAAAAGTTGGCTGCCACCCTTAGTCTCTGCCAAGTGGTAGCAAGATTCTACAGGTCTCCAGGGGCTCACCCAGAGTTTGTGCCCCTTGGGAGAATTGAAGGTGCAGGATAGAAATGTAATCCATCAAGGAATCATAACTCCTGTGCTTTCTCTTCCCCTCAGTTGCTCAGTTCCCTACCTGAGCCTCAACAAGAAGCCTCTCCTGGAGCCATTAAAGAGTTTTCTGATGAACAGCTGTCGTCATCTCTGCCATCCTCTTCCACCTCCTCCTCACCAGCCTCGCCAAGGCGCTTGCCAAGTGATGCCAGACTCTGCCTCCCTTCGCCAGGATACAGCCCAGAGCTGCTTTTTGAGAATATGTTTTCAGGGGTGCTGGTAAGTCAATGACTTTTTTTTTTAATGTTAAAATCCTTTTATTACAAGTTGTATTTCCAGCCACTGAATGCCTGTAAATGTTAAGTGTTTTTACAGTCATTTCATATTCAAATAAACAACATACAACATACACTAAATACAAAAAACATAACATAATACAAAACTATTATAAACAATAACACAACATACATCAGATTTTTCCTTTCATCTTATCTAATCATGTTGGGGTGACTTCCTCATGTCTCCCCGGCTGCGTTTCATTGTCAATCATCTTTAGTAATTTCTTCTCATCTTTAAATATTATTTATTATTATAACTTTTATTCTTTTCTTATCTAAGTCTTAACCTAAAATCTATAGTACTTAATCCTATTTGTCTAGTCTGTACGCTGTCATTCCTTCCAACTTTTTTCAATCTTTCAATCTTACAATAGTCTTTTAAATATAGTTTAAATTTCTTCCAGTCTTGTTCCACCTCCTCCTCCCTCTGGTTGCGTAGTTTCCCGGTCAGTTCGGCAAGTTCCATAATGTTAATCATTTTCATCTGCCAGTCTTCTATCGTTGGTAGTTCCTGTGTCTTCCAGTTCCTTGCAATCAAAACCCTAGCTGCTGTTGTGGCATACATAAAAAAGGTTTGATCCTTCTTAGGGACTTCCTGGTTCACAATTCCAAGTAAAAAAGCTTCTGGTTTTTTTAAAAAATGTGTTTTTCAACACTTTTTTCATTTCATTATAAATCTTTTCCCAGAAAGCTTTTATCCTTGGGCAAGTCCACCACATATGGTAAAATGTCCCTTCCACCTCCTTACATTTCCAACATTTATTATCCTGCAAATGATAGATTTTAGCAAGTTTGACCGGGGTTAAGTACCATCTATATATCATTTTCATAATATTCTCTCTTAGCAAATTACATGCTGTAAATTTAACTCCTTTCTTCCACAATGGTAAGTCAATGACTTTTGGTCTGTGCCAGGAATGGAGGATCTGTGGCCCTCCAGATGCTGCTGAACTCCAGCCATCATGGCCCACAGTCAGGGATGATGGGAAATGGAGCCCAGCAGCATCAGGGGTGGGGCGCAGGTCTCTGCTCCTGGTCAGTGTGGTGGGCAATACCTACAGTGACCTTAAGGAGGCTCAATTCAACACCAGAGGCTTTGCTCCAGGTACCACTGCCAAGTAAACCCAGGGGACCTCCTAGGAGCAGGGCCTTCTTAGTAGTGGTGCCAGACTTCCTTTAAAAAGTAAGCTTTTAATGCTCCCCCCCACCTTTGTACATATTGACATATCCATGCTTGTGTGACTCAATGCAATACTATTTTAGTGTAGATTTTTAAGCAAAGCACATTAAACCTGCGTTCGCTCTTCCAATCCTTCCAGGGACTTCTCTGAAAAGATATTGTTATTTCCTCTCTTTTTTGGGGGGGAGGCAGACCCCCCCCTCCCCTATGGGGGGGTACATATGTAGGAAAGCATCCTGGCAGCTAGGACTCTGCATAGCACAAAAACCCCGACCCAGATCTGGCCCCAAATCAATTGGAGGGTTGGGCTGTTGTTTAATTAGTTTTTAGGAACCTCTAATTATCCGTCCAGTTGGCAGGGGGGAAGAAGGAGAAACTGCATCTCCCCACCCCACCCCCCGATGGACAGCAGGAAGGCTCAGTCCTGTTAGGTGCTGCTTGCAAAGGAGCACCCTGCAACCTGCAGGATCATGCCCGTGCAAGGTTGGGGAACAGCCAGGAACACTTGCCCCAGGTCCCAGAAGGCTAAGCTGACCAGGGGCTCACCAGGGACCAGCTTTCTTTTTTTAGTTTATAACTTTATTCTAACAAAGGGACGCGAGTGGCATGCAGGTTTCCCAAAAGGGGACATGGGTGGCGCTGTGGGTTAAACCACAGAGCTGAGGGCTTGCTGATCAGAAGGTCGGCGGTTCAAATCCCTGCGATGGGGTGAGCTCCCGTTGCTCGGTCCCTGCTCCTGCCCACCTAGCAGTTCAAAAGCACGTCAAAGTGCAAGTAGATAAATAGGTACCGCTCCGGCAGGAAGGTAAACGGCGTTTTCATGCGCTGCTCTGGTTCGCCAGAAGCGGCTTAGTCATGCTGGCCACATGACCCGGAAGCTGTACGCCGGCTCCCTCGGCCAATAAAGCGAGATGAGCGCCGCAACCCCAGAGTCGGTCACGACTGGACCTAATGGTCAGGGGTCCCTTTACCTTCTAACAATACTCCTGCCCAGCCCTGGACCTCAGACAAGCTCTGCATAGGCCTGCGGAAAATTGAATCCTCCACTCACCAGCTGGGGAGCAGAGAATTCAATCCTGCTGGGTATGCTCCCCCAGTACATTCCCTGCAGGGGACTAGCTGCGGAAGGAGATTCCTGCAGCCTTCCTGCCCCCTGACAGCCCCAGATTGCTGACCTACTCTGGGGTGTCCCAGGGCTACCTCAACCCAAGCCAAATCGGCCGAGCTCAGACTTTGGCCGGATCAAACTCATAGCGCTATTGGAAGCACTTGTGGCTTTTCCACTTGCTGATACTTTCGGAACACCCGAAGCAATTCCAGAGGAGAGTGACTACGAGGATTGAGGGTCTGGAAACCAAGCTGAAATATACTCGGAGTCGAGTGTGGATTTCAGCTCTTTATTCAGCTCATAGTAGCGAGGAATCGAAGTTCCCCCAGAACATCTGCTTTATATACATTAATTACACAATGGGCCCCATGTGATTGGCTACCATAATTCCGGGATACTCCTGTAGGCCAATCAGGTTGCGGATTCACTTCCACCTGGAGCTGGATTGGGTGGCTCCTGCGGACCAATCAAACTGCTGCATTCTGGATCCTATTGTTCTAGGACCAATCAGACTGCTGCATTCTGAATCCTATTGTTCTAGGACCAATCAGACTGCTGCCTTTTGGATCCTATTCAACTCAGTACATAACACAAGCCTTACGAGGAACGGTTTGGGATGTTTAGCCTGGAAGAGAGGAGACTGAGAGGGTGATACAAAAGCCTAAATGTTTAAAGGGCTGTCACATGGAGGATGGAACAAGCTTGTTTTCTCCTGCTCCGCAGAGTACAACCCGTTCATAGCTGTCAACTTTCGGATTTGAGAATAAGGGATTTTTTCAAACTTTCGGATTTGAAAATAAAGGATGCCGCGAGGGTTGTGCAATGGCACCAAGTAGCCTCGCCACCCTGCGCTCCAGAGGCTGCGCGCGAACGGGTGAGCGAAAGAGCGAGCGCATAGACGGCAGGCAGGCTGTCTGTCTGGTTGGGCGTGAGGGTCTGGCTGCACAAGGCATGCAAGCTCCGCCCCCAGTCGGTCTCAGACTCCTTATTGGCAGCCGAGCAACGCAGCTGAGGAGCCTCCCTGGCCGGCAGGGAGGGAGAGGAGCTGCTTCCTTTGAAATCCGGGGAATTTAAGGGATATCAAGAATCCGGGATAGCAGCGGGAAACGGCATTGGAATAAGGGAGTTTCCCGCAAAATAAGGGAGGGTTGACAGCTATGCAACCCATACCAATGGCTTCAAGTTATAGGAAAGGAGATTCAGAAATAATTTTCTGACCGTATGAGCTGTTTGACAGTGGAACATCCTCCCTTGGAAGATGGTGGACCCTCCTTCCTTGGGGGTTTCTAAGCAGAGGTTGGGTGGGTGGGGGGGCTATCTGCCAAGGATTCTTCAGCAGTGATTCCTGCATTGCAGAAATAAAAACCCGACCAAATAGGGACTTATCTCAGAGGAAGCACTGACCATATTTTATTCAAAAGCACCTATTTGAAGGATCCCTGTGTTCCTACCCTGTAGCATTTGACAGGAAAGATGTGTGCTGGAGGGAGGGGCTCCCTTCCCCCCTTTGTGTCTCTCGAACATGTGCATGCCTCTGTCTGCAGATGACGACGATAATTGCAGAGGCCCTGATTGAGTTTGCCTGGCAAACGTCTCGACGCAAAGGAAATGGCGATCGATATTAATCAGCCGTGAGCTGTAGTTATTGTAAAGGGCAGTTAAAGCGTCAAGGCAGAGCAGCAGCTGAGGGATGGGGGAGACATTAGCCAATGTTATTTATAACAAGTCTTGGGGTTTGAGGGTGAGCACAGCTGCCTAAAGTGGTGATAAAACTGCACCCATCCTGATGTCACTCTGCAAGCACCCACCAAGACAGCTAGATTTAAGGATGAAATGCCATGGGTTAGCTCAGTGGACTTTGCTGTAAGGGAGAGGCTGCTTTGCAAAGGTTCTCTGAAAGGCAGTGCCGTGGGCTTCTGCCTGAAGAGCTATTTAATGCAACGCTCAGCGGGCATTAAGTACAGCTTGTGTTTGCCATGCAAGTAGAACCTGTCAGTTTCAGTTCTCTCGGTTTCTCATTTTTCCAGTCTTAATTCCAGTTTTCCACATTTCTCCTGCAATCTGCAATCTACGAAGAGCCTGCTAGATCAGGCAATGGCCCATCTAGTCCAGCATCTTGTTCTCACAGTGACCAATAAAGGTAAAGGTAAAGGGACCCCTGACCATTAGGTCCAGTCATGACCGACTCTGGGGTTGCGGCGCTCATCTCGCTTTACTGGCCGAGGGAGCCGGCGTACAGCTTCCGGGTCATGTGGCCAGCATGACTAAGCCGCTTCTGGCGAACCAGAGCAGCGCATGAAAATGCCGTTTACCTTCCTGCCGGAGCGGTACCTATTTATCTACTTGCACTTTGACGTGCTTTTGAACTGCTAGGTGGGCAGGAGCAGGGACCGAGCAACGAGAGCTCACCCCGTCGCGGGGATTCGAACCGCCGACCTTCTGATCAGCAAGCCCTCAGCTCTGTGGTTTAACCCACAGCGCCACCCATGTCCCCTTTTGGGAAACCTGCATGCAGAACCTCCCATGTTTTCTAGCAGTTTTCTAGCAGTTAGGATTCAGAAGCATTGTTGCCTCTGACCATGGATGCAGAGCATTGCCAACATTATCGTTAAAAGATTGTTAGAGCTTTTGTGTGAATTTTTTTTTGCGTGTACTTTTGACTAAGATTTTTTGCAAGCCGTTTCCCCAGCATTTGTGTGTGTTACTTTCACCAATATAGGTGTTTTAGGCACATTTCCCCCAAAACATCCATTTTTGTACACTCTGGTTGGAGAACGGCATCACAAAATCCAGAGAAGTCTAAATTTTGAAGGATTTCTGTGTTTCCACATTGGTCCAAGAAGTGTGAATTAGTTTCTCACTAAAATGCAAGCAGAATTGAATTTCTCCTCTATCGCTGTATGCAAGGCATTTCTGCTCCAAAGGGTCATCTGGTCCAACCACCTGCAATGCAAGAATCTCAGCTGATGGGGAACTGATGGTTCTCCAGATGTTGCTAGACTCTAACTCACTCTTAGGTTAGCCACTCTGTTGTGCCAACTCCTTTCCAAAATGCACATTTACTAATTGCACACATAATAAACCTGGAGCTGGAGTTAGCAATTGTGTCAATGAAGCGGACACGTGTTAACTTAGTACAGGGATGGGGGACGGGGGCCCATCCAGATCTGGTTGGGCATCAGCTCCCATCAGTTCCAGCCAGTGTGGCCAGTGGTCAAGGAGGAAGGCAGCTGCAGTCGAACAACTCCTCCCAGGGGGTCACAGGTTCCCCATCCCAGCTACAGAAGATGTTCACTGCTCGTAGCTGTCAACCCTCCCTTTTTTGCGGGAAACTCCCTTATTCCAATGCCGTTTCCCGCTGCTATCCCGAATTGTTGAGATCCCTTAAATTTCCCGGATTTCAAAGGAAGCAGCTCCTCTCCCTCCCTGCCGGCCAGGGAGGCTCCTCAGCTGCGTTGCTCGGCTGCCAATAAGGAGTCTGAGACTGACTGGGGGTGGAGCTTGCATGCCTTGTGCAGCCAGACCCTCATGCCCAACCAGACAGACAGCCTGTCTGCCGTCTACGCGCTCGCTCTTTCGCTCACCCGTTCGCGTGCAGCCTCTGGAGCGCAGGGTGGCGAGGCTACTTGGTGCCATTGCACCGCCCTTGCGGCATCCCTTATTTTCAAATCCGAAAGTTTGAAAAAATCCCTTGTTTTCAAATCCGAAAGTTGACAGCTATGACACTGCTGCTGGCATGGTGCCTTTTAAGTTACAACCCCCAGGCTTTGTTTGCTTGTGAATTAGTGTGTAAGAGTGGGCGTGGACTACAAAGAACACCCTTCCGTTACATTAAAACAGAGTTTGGATGGTCATCTCTGTCAGGGACTCTAGCTCTGGTTCCCTTAGATACCATTGGCCAGGGAACACCAGTGGCTGAGGACTTTTGACTTCGGCCTTATCCACATTTCCTCTTCTTCCGCTGCTTTCCCCCAGGGAAAATCCCTCTTTAGCACTCAGTTGGAGCAAATGGCAGGGCGCTGTGGGTTAAATGGTGGCGCTGTGGGTTAAACCACAGAGCCTAGGGCTTGCCGATCAGAAGGTCGGCGGTTCGAATTCCCGCGACGGGGTGAGCTCCTGTTGCTTGGTCCCTGCTCCTGCCAACCTAGCAGTTCGAAAGCACGTCAAAGTGCAAGTAGATAAATAGGTACCACTCCGGCGGGAAGGTAAACGGCGTTTCCTGCGCTGCTCTGGTTCGCCAGAAGCGGCTTAGTCATGCTGGCCACATGACCTGGAAGCTGTACGCCGGCTCCCTCGGCCAATAGTGCAAGATGAGCTCCGCAACCCCAGAGTCGTCCGCGACTGGACTTAATAGTCAGGGGTCCCTTTACCTTTACTGCAGCAAATGGCAACCAGGTTTTCTTTGGATTGCTGTTTGTCCTGACTTAAAGCTAAAAGAGTGGGTTTTTCTCGGAAAGGTGTGGGGCACGAGGAGAATCGCTTGGACCTGTGCTTTCTAAGACGAGCCTTCATGTCCTCAGGGTGAGCTTGCCGGAGGCATCTGGTGCAGCTCTGGGAAGGAGGGGCTGCGTTAGATGGCCCTCTGGTATGATCCAGCAGTGTTCTTCTTTTTTTTATAATCATTTTTATTAGTTTTATAAAAATACAATAATAAATTCACACATTTATTTTCACATCTTATGCCGTTTTGGCTTTTTACGGCCATGACTTCCGTTTAACCTTCCTTATGATATTCTAATATCTATTCCTTATATCTATATTTCCTAAATCAATCATTGTTTTACATTATTACTTTCTAAAATTGATCACTGAATCTTCGTATTAACAACAATATTTCTTCCTTACTCTACAAAGCTTCTTGCAATCCTACCAACGTATTCAACTGAATACAATTTTCCTTTAAATAGTCTGCAAATTTAGCCCAGTCTTTGATGAACTTCTGGTCCCGCTGTTTGCGGATTCTCCCCGTCATCTTATCCAATTCTGCATACTCCGTTAGTTTCACAATCCATTCTTCTTTTGTCGGTGTTTGTTCTTGTTTCCATTTTTGTGCTATTAAAATTCTCGCCGATCCAGCAGTGTTCTTCTTTATATGCTCAGTGCCACTGGGGGGGGGAGGGACAAGACCTGGGCAGGCCCCCAATATATGTTTTGTGCCAATCCTTCCTTTGTGTAGTAATGTCAACAAAGCTTTGAGGATTGCAGTCCTCAAATGTTGAGCAAAACGGGCTTTCTTCTGCCTTGACTTCTTCTACAGAAAGACCTTTTTTTGCCGCATGGCCTATGGGTTGGACAGGGTTAAATTCTGCATGTTGTGGGTGGGGGGGATGTGTTTATGGGACATAAGGGGGTCTGGGAGAACTGGACTGAAAAGGGGAGGGGGTGATTGATGCTGAATTGATCAGCATTCCTAAGCAGCGTGGTGGAAGTCGTGCCTGGGGGTGAGCAAGTCAATTGATCGGAGTGATGCTCTTTCTGCAGTTCAAAAGAACCTAGTCATATGTAATGGAGCATTGGCTCTGGGCCCAGTTAGCAGTAAATGCACCTCCAGGGACCGCAATCTCTCCTAGCATCTTTGTATGCCTTTTGCTTGAGCAAACATGAGGCATAGACCTCGGCTTCGTCATGCTCCTGAGACACAGGTGCAACTGTAGAGGGGTATGCATGCGTGTGTTTATCTAAGAGACCTTCCTGTTTTTAGGGTTGCCAGGTGTCCACTATTTGAGCGGACAGTCCGCTTTTTTCACATTATGTTCACTATTTTTTTTCACAAAATAGTGGACATTTTTTTATTCAAAAGCTTTATGATGAAATGGTACGTAATCTAAAGCTGTACAGTCTAAGAGAATAAGGATAGGAGAATCGCGTTTTGTCTTTTTTTTCGTAAGTAAGAATGAGACAAAGATCGAATATCCATTGAACTCGATTCTCCGGAAAAATTATTAATCATACTCAATTGTTTCAGAAGACATTTAAAAAATGGGTGGGGTGGGGGAGGCGCCTCTTGCCAGAGTTCTGCCCCGCCTGTTCCTGACTCGCAGGGAGAACAAAAGGGAGAGGCGCGAAAGAAAAAGACGCCTCTTTCTGTTCCTGACGCGCAGGAGCAGCAGCAAACCAGCTACCGGTAGAGGCGCGGGGGGGGGGGAGGCGGGCTTGGAGGAGACTTGCCCGACGACCTGAGGGAGCGAGATCCTTGCCCCAAAGAACACCTCCCTAATACAGGAATGGTAAGAAGGAACCCCTGTTGGGAACTTGGGTAGCTTTGCTCCAAGGATCCCTAAGAAGCAAGCATAGAAACATAGAATTGTAGAGTTGTTGGAAGGGACCACGAGGATCATCTAGTCCAACCCCCCTGCAATGCAGGAATCGAACCCATGGGGGCTCGAACCCATGACCCTAAGATTAAGATTATAAAATTAAGATTAAATTAAGATTATAAAATTATATTTAATATTTCTCAACGTTGTACTGAAATTAAAGAATTATTCCTTAAACACAAAGAACTGATCAAAGCTGCACAGTCAAATAAAAAATACACACGGCAGCAAAGTAAAATGTAATTTAATATTTTACATATTATTATAATATATTTGATGTTTTGAATTTTAAGTAAAGTTTTGAAGTGATTATTTTAATACGTGTTAAAATGTTTGTAAGAAAATATATAATTTAATTTAATTTCACACACACACACACACACCCCGCTTGTCCGCTATTTTTTGGAAGCAGACCTGGCAACCCTACCTGTTTTCTCCTTTGCTGAGAACGTGGCTGCAGGTGCGGAAGAGCCAGGTGCTCATGCAAGCACGTGCAGAGAGGAATTAGAGGTGGATTATGCAGGTCCGCTAGGACAGCTAGACATTGTTAACAATTTTTGACTTCTTTATCCATCTCGGCTTCATAATGTATTCCCAAGCACGGGTAGAGCGGCTCAGCTGTCTGCATTTCATGAGCAGGAAGCTTCAGTGTATGCAGTTGAGATCACTTCGGCATTATGGGGAAGGGAAAGAGCTGTGCAGGGCACTGGGTTCCCCCCTCCCTCCATGCACACAGGAAATCCACCTCTGCCTTTTCTCAGGCCTCATTTATTCAACCTAATTGTCACAGCGAGGAATTAATGGATCTGTCTGTTTCTGGTTCATGTTGATTCATAAATTTATTCCATCCTATTTCTGAATTTATCTGATTTCTTAAATATGAAAATTCATATTTAAATTTGTATTTTCTCTCATCGGCAGTATTTCTATTGATATAAAACAAAATTTTAGTAATGCCTTTGGGTGGATCTCTCTCTCTCTCTCTCTCTCTCTCTCTCTCTCTCTCTCTCTCTCTCTGTGTGTGTGTGTGTGTGTGTGTGTGTGTGTTACAACAGATGCACAAAATCAACAGATGCACAAAACAAGCAAAGGAAAACAAAAAGCCAGAACTGCAAGCGTAATTGTGACTAAGTGAAGTACAGAAGTTGTTTACATCATCTTCAACATTAGGAAACAAATATGGAACAATGGGTCATAATTTACAGAATGAAGTTAAAGCAAAAGCTACCATAACCACACACAAAAAGAGATAAAGAGAGAGATTTGTTTGTTTTTGAGCTGAGAACTGTATTACAATTTGGAGAAGTGTGGAATATAAAGTATAATTCCTTTCTGATCCACACATTAGAGGTGCAGATCAGATCAGTTACCATTAGAATTCGTAGAAATTGAATACCTGAAGCACCCAAGTCTAATATTATTATTAATAATAATTTATACCCCGCTACTCTGCCTATCTGGCTGGGTTCCCCCAGCCCAGGGGTAGGCAAGGCTTACCGGGCATGGGCCGGATCACTCCCGCAGAGATCCTCCGTGGGCTGGGCCAGCGCAGCACGACACCGGAAATCGTGTCTGCTCATGTCTGCGGCGCTGGAAAACGCTTCTGTGCATGCCCAGATGCCAAAAATTGCGCCTGCACAGAAGCAATTTTTGGCATCTGGGCATGCACAGAAGTGATTTCCGGCGTCTGGGCATGCACAGAAGCAATTTCTGGAACCGCGGAAGAGAGTTGTTGCACCACGCTGCGCCGCATTAGCGCAGCGCATGGGGCCTCGCTGAGCGGGCAGCTCAGTTTGGGGCAGTTTCAGTCCCATTTGTTAAAATGTGAAAGGAAAACTGAGGTTCTTAGGATGCTGAATTTTGGGCCCTGGATGGAGTCATTATGAATGCCACTATTTTAGATCCTTGAGTTTCCCTGCATTATCTTCTTAAGTGTCTCTTGTACTCAGCTGCAAAGTCCAAATTGCTTTTAGCTAGAATGAGGTTATCTTTATCCATCTGGCAAAAATCAGGATTCCCATTATGTGACAGAGAAGTACTCAAAGTAATTGAGGACAGAGCAAGAAAGAAAATTGAAGGAGAAATGATCTTACCTGCTGACTACATTTCTTTATCATTTTTTGGGGGTGTGTGTTCTTGATATTTCCCATGGTTTTTTTTTAAACAGCAAACACATTGAATCAAATTTGTCTTATTTTGTACTTGTAATTTATGGCTAATAATTAGCAGCCAGACATTCCTGGTTTTGAGTGGTGCCCCCCCAAAAAAACACCTTTCTGATCTGGTGTGTAAGAGAGAGAGAGAAATAGGGAGGGAGAATTTCTCTAGCAGTTTTAATTAGAATATTGTCCTACTTCTCAAATGATTTTATTCCGCCCCAACCCCCTTGTTTATATTCTTGGGCTACCTTAAACAATGTTATGGCGGATGAGCATTTGAATGATTAGTTCCTGTTTTTGTTTTTAAACTGGCATATGATGGGTTTATTGCTAATATGTGCTAATGAATGAATTTATTCGTCCACATGGTTAAAGATTTAGAGTGACAGCTTGCAGCTTGGATCCTGTTGGCGCGTAGAATCAGGATGTCTGACAATATCAATAACTTCTCCCTGCTCATTGCTCACCCCCTCAGCTCCCCAATGTGTGTAAGTGTGGCAAAAGAAATTTTTCACTCAGATATACCCATGGAGACAGTTTCAGTAGGCATCCATATTCCCTACCTAGGAACAGACAAATCTATCCATTTTTCCAACCCTAAGTAAAGGGTTTCTGCATCAGTATACAGTACTCCCCCCCCCAGTCCATATGAAAAATTGTACTAATTTTCAACACATTTCTTAACATTTTTGCACACAACCTTCCCCAAAGCATGCATTTCTGCAAGCAATTTCCTGCAATCTAATTATTATTATTATTATTTAATTTATTTATTTTTTATTAGAAATTTTATTGCACTTTAAAAATACGTAGTACATATAATTACAAACTTCATTTCCATTTACACAAAATCAAAATTAAGGTAAACAATACTATGATCAGGGGCAAGAAAATAAGAGAAGTAGGAATAGAAAAGAAAGAATATGTTAAAAGAATAGAGGTGAGGCAATAGAAAAGAAAAAGTGAAAAGAGAAGTGAAAAGAGAAAAGAAAGTTGAAAGGTTTCATACCGAACCTTTCAGATCCACACAAAAATAAACTTTTACAATTGAAATATCAATAGGCGACTTCCACTGCTAATTACAACATTTCGTATTTCTCACATCACAAATATCATCTGTCATTTTTTAATTATTACAACCAATTTATACATTTTCTAGTTCTTTCTCCATATATTTTCTAACACTATTACCAACATTATTCTAAACACAGCCAATATCTCTCATTTACACCTTGTTTACCTAAATAATCATGGAAACATTTCCATTCCTTTTGTATTATATTTTTTGGTTTTTGTCTAATTAATTCTGTCAGTTTTGCAAGTTCCAGATATTCGGACATTTTACTCTGCCATTCACTTTTTGTTGGTATGTGGTTTACTTTCCAATGTTGAGCCACCAGGGTTCTTGCAGCTGTTGTTGCGTACAAAAAAAATTTAATTATTGTTTTGGTGTGTTATTTTTCTTTCCCTCTCCATAGATATATACAGTTTTGTTTGCACTTCCCCCTTTTTAAAACACATTTTTATTGCTTGGAGGACTGCATTGCAAAATTCAGCAAGGTGCAAATTTCAAAGGATAGCTGTGTTTCAATTTGTGATTTGGTTAGAGATGTGTGAATCACACAAGTTTGCCTGCCACTTTCTCTCCTACCTCTCTCTCTCCCTGCAAGTTCAGTTTAGCATTAGTGCAATTAATGGGCCTTCAAAAAGCTGAAAGGCTTGTCCTTTTCGATAAGGCTTGTAGAATGAATGGAAGGCCAGCATTGAAGAAAATGTACTTACCGTAGTTAAAAATGCTTCCCTTTAATTTCTATCCTGCACCAACCCAGCTAAACGTTTCCCCCACCTGATCTCCTTCAGTCCAATCCATTTTGGTTTCTCTCATTTTCTCCTTCTTCCACTTCTAAATTTAGCTCTCCACATTTCTTCAGTAATATATAGATATTATTTTGAAAATCCACCAGCATTTTACTGCAAATAAACGTACTTTTGTGTACAGTTTTGACTAATATGGTACACACATTCTATTGCAAGCAATTTCCCCGTGCATTTTTGCACACTATTTTCATGAATGCATGCATTTGTATGTATGTTTCCCCTTAGTAGAATGCATTTTGTACATATTGCTTGGTCAAATAACTGCATCACAAAATTTTCTAAGGATAGCTGTGTTTCTGTTTGTGTATTGGCTGAAGAAGTGCAAATTTGGTAGGTTCCCATCACAGCTGCACCCAAGCAAATACGTTTCTGCCTGTGTTGGCTGGTTGGACTGGTTTGTGGATACAGCTGCACACCTGTGTTACCTGCCGCTAAGGGCAATTCTGATGTACCACCATCCCTTGTGGTACTTGGGTCCAGTTTACCTATGAGATCACCTTTTTTTTTAATAATCATTTTTTATTAGTTTTATAAAAATACAATAATAAATTCACACATTTATCTTCACATCTTATACCGTTTTGGCTTTTTATGGCCGTGACTTCCATCAAACCTTCCTTATGATATTCTAATATCTATTCCTTATACAGTATCTATATTTCCTAAATCAATCATTGTTTTACATTATTACTTTCTAAAATTAATCACTGTATTTTCGTATTATCAACGATATTTCTTCCTTACTTTACAAAGCTTATTGCAGTCCTACCAACGTATTCAATTGAATACAATTTTCCTTTAAGTAGTCTGCAAATTTAGTCCAGTCTTTGATGAACTTCTGGTCCCGCTGTTCGCGGATTCTCCCCGTCATCTTGTCCAATTCTGCATACTCCGTTAGTTTCACAATCCATTCTTCTTTTGTCGATGTTTGTTCTTGTTTCCATTTTTGTGCTATTAGAATTCTCGCCGCAGTCACTGCATATTGGAAAAGCTTAAAGTCTTGCTTTTTAATGTCTGTACCTGTAATTCCCAGTAAAAATGCTTCTGGTTTTTTAACAAATGTATATTTCAACATTTTCTTAATTTCACCGTATATCAAATCCCAGAAGCCTTTCACCCTTTTACACTCCCACCACATATGATAAAAGGTACCTTCTTTCTCTTTGCATTTCCAACACATATATTTTTCAACCTTATGTCAACCTTATATATTTTTGCCAGTTTGACCGGTGTAATGTACCATCTATACATCATTTTTAACATATTTTCTTTGAGTGCATTACATGCAGTAAATTTCATTCCATCCTTCCACAATTTCTCCCAGTCATCTAGCATAATATTATAACCAAAGTCTTTTGCCCAATGTATCATCACTGACTTCACTTCCTTGTCTTTCAAATGCCATTCCAGCAATATTTTATACATTTTTGACAATGTTTTATAGTTGTTATTCAATATTTCTATTTCACCTATGAGATCACCTTACCTCCACCTTCCACACCCCCTTGACCACTTGGATTGGTGCAACTGGCACTAGCACAGGTGCCACATAAAACCCAAACCTTGGTGGCGGCACATTGGAAAAGTGACACGCTACCTAGTAAAAAGTACTGGCTGTATAAAACATTAGATTATAGCGAATCGGCTTACTTTTCGGAAAAAAATAAAGACAACCCGAGGGAAAAGTATGTAGAGGAATGGAGTAAATTTTTGCAATATGTGAAAAAACGGTGTAACATCAACACGACGCTTGTAACAGATTAATGCCCGCCTAATTTGGAAAAATATTGAGAATAACTAAATATAGGAAGTTAAATGAATCACATATAATAATGTTCAAGTGTCCCTGCGTCCACTGTGTGTCAGTGGAACTGCGCGAGTGCGCATGTCCCACAGGGACGCACGGATTGGAGAGCTCTACTTTCCCCCACCCCAACAGGGACGCAGGCATTGGAGCGGCCGGAGAGGGGGGCGTGCCCGGGAGGCAGCGGCGGCGCACGTGCGTTGTCAGTTGCGACAGCGCCACCGCCTCGCGTGGATATCTCTCTCGCCGCCCCGTCTCTCCAGCCTGTCAGCTGCAGTCAGCCGCCAGCCTCTGCCGCCTCCTGCCGCCGCCGCCTCCTCCTCTAGCGCCCGTTAATGTAACGGGCTACCTTCAACTAGTGTTATATATTTATATAAATATGGATGTCAGAGTCGGATATCTTTTACATTTTTGTTCTGATTCTTATTTGACTTAATGGAGAGAAGCTAAGGGAAGTCTTCTACGAATAGGTCAATACACATTGAAATTTTTCTATAGTATTGTATTAAAAGAATATATATAACCCAGACTAAGTAATGAACTTTAATTGTTCACTTGTTTATGTATTTATGTTTGGTTGGTTGGTTGTTAGTAGGAATTTGTTTGTTAGTTTGTTTGTTAGTATGTATGGTTGTTGGTGAAGTGATATGTGTGTTATGTGTCTGTAGCAAAAACTAAAAAAAACAAACACAAAAAACCCGTTCCTCATTTTAGTGTGTGCACTTTGGAACTCCCTGCCTATTGATCTCAAGCAGGTGCCTTCACTGTACAGAGTGGCTGGGGCCGCTCAGAGTGGCTGGGGGGACCCAGCCAGATGGGTGGGGTACAAATAATAAATTATTATTATTATTATTATTACACTTTTAGACGCCTGCTAAAACATTCATGTTTAGAAAAGCCCTCCCAGATGTTTAGAAAGTTTTTTTTTAATTACTTTATTTATTTGCTTCCGTAATTACAATAATTCAATATATATATACAGAAATAATCCAAAAATACAAGTACATATACATATACAAAAATAATCCAGAAATACAAGTAATTTTGTATTTGTATTACATCCATTCAATATTCATCCTCCTCCACCCCTCCCTTTTCCCTCCCTCCCCTTCTGACTTCCCCTCCCCCCTAAGTGACCTTGTAGTCTATCCTCTGTTACATCTTTGATTTCATTTCAGTTGCATTACATTCTGATAAGTCCTTATTTTGTTTTAAATGTTTGTTTTTTCATCTTTACTACCTATGCGTTTTTCCCCTTCCATATTTTTATATTACCGCTTCCAGACCGAACTTCCCCATGTATTCATTAATTCCTTCCCATTCTTTCATTAATTCTTGATCTGACCGTCCTCTAATAATAGCAGTTAATTTAGCCGTCTCTATAAACTCCAGAAATTTCGCTCTCCACTCCGCTGTTGTTGGGGTTTTCTCACCTTTCCAATTTTTTGCTATCAGCAGCCTTGCTGCTGCTGAAGCATATAACAATATATTTTTCTTGTGTTCTGGAATATTATTGGGGATTATACCCAACAAGAATATCTCTGGTGATTTGTTAACAGTAAATTTAATTATTTTCTTTATTTGTTCGTATATTTCATTCCAGAATGGTTTTATAATTTTGCAGTCCCACCAAACATGTAAGAAGGTACCAGTCTCTGTTTTACACTTCCAACATTTATCTGATTGATTTTTGTAAATTTTTGATAGCTTTTGTGGGGTTAGATACCACCGATAAAACATCTTTATCATGTTTTCCTTTATGGTGACACATGCTGTAAAATTCATCTCAACTTTCCAAAGTTTCTCCCATTTCTCAAATTCAATTACTTGCCCTAGTTCGATAGCCCATTTTATCATTACTTCTTTTGTTGTTTCATCAATTAATTCCCATTTTAGCATCAGATTATACATTTTTGAGATTGTTTTTTTCTTTGGTGTTATTAGTTCTGATTGCAATTTTGATATTCCTAATTCAAATCCCTCTTTTTTATCCTGTTGAAATCTCTGCACTAGTTGGTAATATTGTAGCCAGGTGGGACATGCATTTTTAACCTCCTCATGTGCTTTAAGTTTGATACTGTTCCCCTCTGTCTCCGTTAGGTCATTATATGTAAACCATGTTGTCTGCATGGTTTGATTCCTAAGTATTATTGCTTCCATTGGGGAAGCCCATTTTGGGATTTTTGGCTCGAGCATCCACCTATATTTTCCCCATGCCTTATATAGTGGGCTTCTTATTGGGTGGTTGAGGAATTCTTTATGCACTGCCACTTTGTTGTAAATCAGGTAGGCGTGCCACCCATAGCGGTTGTTCCACCCCTCTAGTTCTAACATTTCCTGGTTTTCAAGCAATACCCATTCTTTGATCCAGTCTAAACAGACCGCATCGTGGTATAATCTTAAGTCGGGTAGACCCAGCCCACCTCTTTGTGGTATGTCAGTTAATAATTTATATTTGATTCGAGGTTTTTTGTTTTGCCAGATAAAGTTGGTAATATCTTTTCTCCAAATATTAAAGCACTCTCCTTTTGTCAATATCGGAATCATTTGAAATAAAAACATTAGCTTGGGTAGCACGTTCATCTTTATCGTCGATATGCGCCCCCAGATGGATAAATTTAGTTTTCGCCACACTTCGAATTGTTTCCTGATTCCTTTCCAAATCTTACTATAATTGTCCTCATATAAGTTGATATTTTTCATTGTTAGATTTATCCCCAGATATTTTATTCTCTGTACACATTCCAATTTAGTATCCGATTCTAATTTTTCCTTTTGTTTCTCATCCAGATGTTTAGAAAGTTGATGCAAGTTTTAATCTGTTTTTTAGTCTACTGTTAACTTTCTGAAAGTCTTAAATTATTGTTGTTAATTTTTCTTAATGATGATTTTATAGTTTTATCACTTTTGTAAACTGCATTGAGGTGGTGTTTTGTTTTGTTTTGACAATCAAGTGGTGTATAAATTTTATGAAAAAAATAAATAGCAGTGTGAACACTGGAAAATGATTCGCAGAGTAAGGTGGAATTCATAGTATTAACCTGAAGGGAGGGGAAGATTTAAATCAACAGCGTTTTCTTTTCTTTTCAGCTGAAGGCAATAATAATAATAAAAACCCTTGCAACTGATATAAATGTCTGTGCATGTCTCTAAGGGCCCATCAAGGCAGAAGATGTTTCATAGACAGTTTTAAAATAATCACCCAATTGGGGAAAGAAGCTTTTTGTGGAGACTGGATTCTTGATTCTCTGAAAAGCCTTTGAAAAAAGACTGAGCCAACACAGGTGATGCAGACAAATGGGGTGTGGGAACCAAGACACCAGAAATTAAATCTTATGCTGTATTTGGTGTTGCTATTTAAAAGAAAAAATGATGTAATAATAATAAAAATAATTTTTTATTTATACCCTGCCCTTCCCAGCCAAGACCAGGCTCAGAGCGGCTAACAGCAATCAAATCACAACAAAACATACAAAACAATCAATTAAAATACAGGTTAAAATATGATTTAAAGTTTAAAATGCAGCCTCATTTTTAAGTAGCCCACCAATCAAACCATAAAGGAATGAAACATCAGGGTTAAACTGAAACCAACCCAAAGGCCGGGCGGAACAGCTCCGTCTTGCAGGCCCTGCGGAAAGATGCCAATTCCCGCAGGGCCCTGGTCTCTTGTGACAGACCATTCCACCAAGTCGGGGCCAGTACTGAGAAGGCCCTGGCCCTAGTTGAGGCCAGCCTAGCATCCTTGTGGCTCGGGACCTCTAAAATGTTATTATTTGAGGACCTTAAGGTCCTCCACGGGACATACCAGGTAAGAATATTGTGTCTTATAACACCAAACTCAGGTGGCTGAGTAGCAGCAGGATTAGGGCCAAAATGGAGCCACCAAGAAGCAAGATCAGGTGAACCCTGTTGTATGCAGAAGAACAGAGCATTGCAACAGGGGAGACAAGCCCCACCAAAGTCAACACAAGGAGGAACCTTTTCAGTGGTGGTGGCTGCCCATTGATGGAATGCTCTGCCCAATGAGGCTTGCCTGGTGTTGTTGTTACATATCTTTAGAGGTCAGGGGAAACCCATTCCTCTTTCACCAGGCCTTTGACTATTGACAATTTATCAGGGGTGTCTTACCCATAGAGGCTAGTGGTGCGGGGCACCAGGGCGCCAAGTTCTGCAGGGCACCAGGGAAGAGGCGGAGGCTGGACGCGGCGCCTCCCAGCATCAGCTCACCAACCTCGCCCGCCTCCGCCATGCCGCGCCGTAGTAGCGCCATGCCCGGAGCCTCTGTTTGCCATGGCCACTGCGGCACAAAGCGGCCGGCTGAGCCAGGAGGCCTCCACCTCTTCCCCACCAGAGGACATAGAGGGGTGTGTAAGTGTGGGCAGAAACTGACCTGCTATACAAAGGGGAAGAAATCTGCCTCTGTTGCTCAGCCCCACCCGCCACTGGATGCGGTCCTCTGAAGCAGCGTTTCCCAACCGGTGTGCCGCGGCACAGGAGTGTGCCGCAAGCCACCGGCTCCTGTGCCGCGGGAAGACACCGGCTGCTGTGCCGCCCTGGGCCGCTTCCGCTTCCGGGTCGGTCCGGGCTGGCGTCGCCTCGGCTCCGCTTCCCGCTCGCTGACCGCCGCCTTCGCGGGGCTGCTGGGCGCTTCGCTGAGCCAACCCCAGCCTGAGCGGGTGCGGGGGGAGAGAAAGGGACGGAGCGACCTGCGCGCTTCAACCCACCTCGCTCGGCTCCTGCTTCTGCCGCTGCTGCCGTCACCGCTTCTCCGCCTGAGGTGCAGTTCCTGCTCCTCTTGTCAGGCGCGGCGCCAGCAGCAGCAGCAGGAGCCGAGTGAGGTGGGTTGAAGCGCGCAGGCAGCCGTGGCCTCCTCCTTCAGGCCGCCGGACCGGCCGCGACTCCTCGCCGCCGCCACCTCCGCCTTCTCCTCACGGGAGCCCCTGAGCGGAGCGCATAGACGGGCGGGAGGTGCCGGTGCCACCGGGCTCGCTCGGGGCCGGGTGGAGGTGCTGCCGGGGGGCTGGGCGCGGGAGGGGGGGCGGGCGCCTAGCCCGCCGATCTCCCGCTCCGTTTTCGCCCGCCTGGGTCCTTCTCCTCCCTCCCGCCAGGGCGCGCGGACACCCCGCCCCCGGGGCGGGGGGGGGCGGGGTGCATGTGGTGGTGGTGTGCCGCGAGATTTTTTTCGCGGGCCAGGTGTGCCGTTGCCCCGAGGAGGTTGAAAAACACTGCTCTGAAGGTTTGCTCAGAAGGGAATGTGGCCCTCGGGCTGAAATGCCTTCCCCAGCCCTGACCTCACTGCGGCTTTCTTGATTCCTCTTCTTCATGATGGTGCCCCACCAGCCATTTACATCTTGAAAGTAGCCGTTGTCAAGAGGCTACCCCAACGTATACCCCACCCACCTTAGTGGGTGTGGGAACCCCTCTATGGTGAAAGGCATTAGGATAAGGTAATAGAAGTCATGCACTGCTTGATTGTTTTAAAAAAAATACCTCAAAGTACTTTACAAAGTACTTTACGGGACGCAGGTGGCGCTGTGGGTTAAACCACAGAGCCTAGGGCTTGCCGATCAGAAGGTCGGCGGTTCGAATCCCCGTGGCGGGGTGAGCTCCCGTTGTTCAGTCCCTGCTCCTGCCAACCTAGCAGTTCGAAAGCACGTCAAAGTGCAAGTAGATAAATAGGTACCGCTCCGGCGGGAAGGTAAACGGCGTTTCCGTGTGCTGTTCTGGTTCACCAGAAGCGGCTTAGTCATGCTGGCCACATGACCCGGAAGCTGTACGCTGGCTCCCTCGGCCAGTAAAGCGAGATGAGCACCACAACCCCAGAGTCGGTCACGACTGGACCTAATGGTCAGGGGTCCCTTTACCATTACTTTACAAAAAATGATAAAATTATCACAAAGGAAAATTAACAAGAATTCAAGACATTTCAAAAGTTAAAACAGTAAACTGAAAACAGATTAAGACTCACATCAGTTTTCTAAGGTCCTGGATGGTCTTGTCTAAACATGAACGTTCTTTGCAGGTACGGAAAAAGAGTGCAGTGCAGACATCTGCCTGATGTCAAGGGGCAGAGAGTTCCAAGGTGTTGGTTCTGCCAAGATCCAGTTCTTATAAATGTGAAACGGGTATTATGTGGCACCTGTAACAGGGCCAGTTACTGGTAGAGTGGGCATAAACTGGTCCCAAGCTGTTAAGGGCTTTATATACTAATAGAAACAGGTTTCAAATGGGTCCTGAGTTGGTTAAGTGAATGTTTCAGTTTAGGGCACACTTGGGTTTAAAGAGGGACCATAAAGGGAGCTGGAATTAATGCCAGATATTACTAGCTAACTGGCAGATTGATAGGATAAAAGCTGCAAGACAATGACAGATGGTGTGATTGATTCATGGCACCTCTGAGATGCTTAAAGCTGGAAGGGAATTTTTAGTGCACCAAGGATCTTTCTGGACAGCTCTGTGGCTGAGCTTGTGATGGAACCATTAGCCAGAGAGAAATCCCCATTAGGCCTGTGATGGATGGCGACCCATCTCCCTCATTCCCCAGCCAGAGTCAGCCTGTTGATGGATCTCTCCAGGCTGTGCTCGGTGTTCATCAGGACTGTTGTTGGGCCGGCAACACCGCTGGCCTTGCAGGAAGGCTGGCCCTTTCTCTGTGCCCTGCCCGTCAGGATCTCAGTTGCAGGGTGGATTTGATTTGATTTAAATCACTAGTCAGTAAGACTTGATTTAAATCACTAGTCAGTAAGACTTGATTTAAATATTTTTTTTACAGAAAGACTCATTCTTGCTGGTATAATCTTAATATTTACAACCATATGAAGGTTTCATTTTTGGAATAATAAATTTTCAGAGTAGTTTTTACAGTTATATCAAAAATTACAGATTTGGTTATACTACTAGAAATACATAGACAGATAATTATGAAATTATGGTGAGGTTTAATAAGTTAACTGTTTATATTTGGACAACTTTTCTGCTGTACTTTATTGGAAGGAGAAAAATAATCATTTCCTTAATAACCATTTAAACAATTTATTGAACTAAAACAATAACATGATAGCATATGTATCCATGTTTGTTAACTGATGTGGTTAAACATTTTTAAAAAAAACTTAGACTGAGTTTTAGCACACTTGATAAACTTAAAACAAATCCTTATTTCCTGATGAATAGCCTTTGGACTACAATGTAACTTAAATAGAAGACTATATTTAGAAAGATTTTTCCTCCAAAAGCATTTTATTTTAAAAATCCAATTTAAATCAAAATAATCCGATTTAAATAAAAAAAATCCATTTTTTATTTTTATTTTTAAAAATCGTTAATTTTTATCCACCCTGCTCAGTTGTGATGGAGTGTTGGTTTCGGGGCTTGGTGATCTGGGCAGGGGAGCAAAGGAGGACCCTGTCAATTCACTGAGAAACCCAATGAGGCTGAAAAACAAACTCTGTTGTCAGCGCAGGCAGGAGCCCCCTCTCCAAGCTGTGGGGGCATATAAATGCTGCTCACCAGAGCGTAAGCTTGCAATTTGTAGAGCTTTTGAATGACTGTCAACTGGGTTAGGGGAAGGGAAGTCCTGATGGATTTATCAGAAGCAAACGTGTCCCTGACAGATGGCCATCCAACCTCTGCTTAAAAAACTCCAAGGAAGGAGAGTCCACCGCCTTCGTTTGTCCCACAGTTGAACATCTCTTACAATCAGAAAGTTCTTCCTGATGTTTAGTTGGAATCTCCTTTCTTGTAACTTGAATCCATTGTTTAGGGTCCTACCCTCCAGAACAGGAAAAAACAAGCTTGCTCCATCCTCCACGTGACAGCCCTTTAGATATTTGAAGATGGTTATCATACTTCCTCTCAGTCTCTTCTCCAGCAGGACTCCAGGTGTGGTCTGACCAAAGCAGAATATAGAGAATACAGAGGCAAGGGAAAGCTGAATGTAGTCGGAGATGCCCTCTGGACTTTAAAAAGACTTTAAGAAGACCAGTTTCAAAAAAGGTTAAGGAGCTACTGGGTGAGCGTTCTATGGTAAGAAATACTCAAAAAGAAGGGAGTCCAAGATGGATTGGAGTTTCTTAAAGGTGAAATACTGAAGGCAAAAAGGCAGACAATTCCAACAAGAAAGAAAAGTGCGAGATGTCTAAAAAAACCAGTGTGGCTACATAAGGAGCTTACAGATGTGCTGAGATTTAAGAAGGGCAAGTGTTTTTACATGATGACACCAAATTGGGAGGGGTGGCTAATACCCCAGAGGACAGGATCACACTTCAAAATGACCTTAATAGATTAGAGAATTGGGCCAAAGCAAACAAGATGAATTTTAACAGGGAGAAATGTAAAGTACTGCACTTGGGCAAAAAAAAAAAAAAAAAAAAGGCACAAATACAGGATGGGTGACACCTGGCTTGAGAGCAGTACATGTGAAAGGGATCTAGGAGTCTTGGTAGACCACAAACTTGACATGAGTCAACAGTGTGATGCAGCAGCTAAAAAAGCCAATGCAATTCTGGGCTGCATCAATAGGAGTATAGCATCTAGATCAAGGGAAGTAATAGTACCACTGTATTCCGCTCTGGTCAGACCTCACCTGGAATACTGTGTCCAGTTCTGGGCACCACAGTTCAAGAAGGATACTGACAAGCTGGAACGTGTCCAGAGGAGGGCAACCAAAATGGTCAAAGGCCTGGAAACAATGCCTTATGAGGAACGGCTTAGGGAGCTGGGTATGTTTAGCCTGGAGAAGAGAAGGTTAAGGGGTGATAAGCCATGTTCAAATATATAAAAGGATGTCATATAGAGGAGGGAGAAAGGTTGTTTTCTGCTGCTCCTGAGAAGAGGACACGGAGCAATGGATTCAAACTACAAGAAAGAAGATTCCACCTAAACATTAGGAAGAACTTCCTGACAGTAAGAGCTGTTCGACAGTGGGATTTGCTGCCAAGGAGTGTGGTGGAGTCTCCTTCTTTGGAGGTCTTTAAGCAGAAGCTTGACAGCCACCTGTCAGGAATGCTTTGATGGTGTTTCCTGCTTGGCAGGGGGTTGGACTGGATGGCCCTTGTGGTCTCTCCCAACTATGATTCTATAAGAAAAGGAAGAAAGTGGAAATCACAAAGGAGTATACATGAGAAGCCAACAGTTTCAGGTAGAGGGTCAGGTGAGTCAAAGCTTGCAAGAGAGGTTGAAAATAATTTAAAAGGGTTCCTCCGGCTATGTTTGAAGCAAGAGGAAGACCAAGCAAGTGGTAGGTCCTCTGCGTGGTGATGATGGAGAAACGTTATTGGGTGACAGAGAGAAGGCGAAACTGCTCTTAACTACTTTGCCTTTGCCTTCAACCAAAAGGAAAGTGATGCCCAACCCGGTGATAACAGAATGAATGATGTTAGGAGGGAGCTGCAGCCCAAATTAGAACAAGAGGTGGCAAGGGAACACCAGGCTACTGTAAATGAATTCAAATGCCAAGGCACTGATGAGCTGCACTCAAGGGTACTAAAGGAGCTTGCGGTTGTAATCTCAGAGCTTCTGTCTATTTGTGGACAATGGATGAGTGCGCCTTGGTGGGTGAAGTCAAACTGTTGGATGGTTGCAGCGCCTTCTGTGGGTGTAGAGCAGGGGTAGGCAACCTAAGACCCATGGGCCGGATGCGGCCCAATCACCTTCCCAATCCGGCCCGCGGACGGTCCAGGAATCAGCATGTTTTTACATGAGTAGAATGTGTGCTTTTATTTAAAATGCATCTCTGGGTTATTTGTGGGGCCTATTTGTGGGGTTTAACCCACAGTGCCACCCACGTCCCGGTGGGAATGTGGGCTTGGGAGAAAACATATTTGTTTGAGACTCTGTCCTGCCATGTGATGCCCAAAATCTTCCTGATGAAGCCCACATGGAAGGCGTTGAGTTGCTCCTAGCAGTTCCTACGTGACTTTGGGCCAGTCATTGCCTCAAAACCTTATTATTATTATTATTATTATTATTATTATTATTATTTCTAAAGTCACTAAGCCTTATTATTATTTATAAATTTTTGTCCCACCTTCCTCTCAAAAGAGCCCAGGGTGACAAATGCCCAAGCACTGAAACAATACCATGAAAAACAGAATTTAAAAACCATGTTTAAAACATTTAAAAATGTCCACAAAGCTCTCACGTAGCCTCACAACCAATGTTTTCAAGGTTGTCAGACACAGTATTGATCAACCTTGCAGGGTTGTTGTGAGGAGGGGGGATCTTGCATGCTACCTTGAATTCCTTGGAGGAAAGGTGAGCTATAAATGCAATGAGACATACAGAAAATAAATAAGAATTGCTATTATGGGGTCCTGCTAAGCCAGCATAGGCTTCCCAGGGAAACGAATGCTCCTCTTGATTGATTTAAGACTCCAGCAAAAAAAAAATACTAAGGAATCAGTGGCGAGAAACAAATCTGACATTAGGATAAGGTAATTATTAGGTATTCACCACTGCCAGCTCCTTCCCTCTGTAATAATCGCTCAGCGCGTGTCAAGTGTCTGCCTTTACAAGACAAGTAAATTGGCTTAAAAGGGGGAAATTGCTTTTCTTTTATACGTACTGAAAAGAGAGGAGTGTGTGCCAGTACTACTGACAAATGCAGAAACTGCAAAAAACTCACTTTAATGGAGCTCACAATGACGGCATCAGCCAGCCTGCTGCTTTAATTATTCACCAGGTATTTTATTTTATTTTATTGCATAAGCGGAATGGAATGAATTCAGCAAATGTTGGCCCCTAAGGGGGTTCCAGGATCATTGCTGCTGTTGCATTCCAGGATCCTACCTGCCTATTGTTCTAGGATCCAAGCTTGGTACATAACAGATGGGAATTTCTTAAAGGTGAAATGCTGAAGGCACAAATGGAGAGGATTCCAAAAGAAAGAAAAGTGAGAGGGAGTTGGGGTATGTTTAACCAGGATAGGAGGAGATTGAGAGGAGTTACAATAGCTGCCTTCAAATATCTAAAGGGCTGTCACACAGAAGATGTGTTTAAGTTGCAAGAAAGGAGATTCTGATATTTAATCAGGAAGAATTTTTTGAAGGGAAGAACTGTTTGACAGTGGAACAGTCTCCCTCAGTAGGTGGTGGACTCTCCTTCTTTAGAGGTTTTTAAGCAGAGGTTGGATGGTCAGGGATTCTTCAGCTGGCATTCCTGCATTGCAGGGGGTTGGGCTAGATGACCCTCAGGATCCTTACCACTTATACAGTTCTTTGATCTTCTTTTAAACTATACTCTTTACCATAGCTGTCAACTTTCGGATTTGAAAATAAGGGATGCCGCGAGGGCGGTGCAATGGCACCAAGTAGCCTCGCCACCCTGAGCTCCAGAGGCTGCGTGCGAATGGGTGAGCGAAAGAGCGAGCGCATAGATGGCAGGCAGGCTGGCTGTCTGGTTGGGCGTGAGGGTCTGGCTGCACAAGGCATGCAAGCTCCGCCCCCAGTCGGTCTCAGACTCCTTATTGGCAGCCGAGCAATGCAGCTGAGGAGCCTCCCTGGCCGGCAGGGAGGGAGAGGAGCTGCTTCCTTTGAAATCCGGGAAATTTAAGGGATATCAACAATCCAGGATAGCAGCCGGAAACGGCATTGGAATAAGGGAGTTTCCCGCAAAAAAATGGAGGGTTGATAGCTATGCTCTTTACACAGGCCTTCACAACATGAATAGCTCTCTCTTTAAACAACCAGTATCCACTGATGTTCTATTACTACTTTGCATTCTGTTTTCTGGATATTTTAAATACGGATTTTATTATATTTTGTTTGTTGCAAGCCATCTTGATATACTTTATAAAAGTGCAAATGATAAATATCTAAACTGCAGGACAGCTTTGCATGTTCCCTATAGACGGGCATTCTTGTATCAGTCTTTAACCACCTTGATTTCCAGTACAAAAAATATGGTTAAAGTCCATTAAAGGTAACTAATCTGCGTTAAATAGTCCTGGCTCCTCGCCTCAAGCTTTTCATGACGCCCAATTATACGGCCTTAATCATCATTCTACTGTCACTTCTCTTTTCCGAGCCTGCATGGATAGGAGGCATGGATGTTTTATTTATGTGTTACTTAAAACAACATTGATTAAAATTTCGTTTCCTTGGGTCAGGCAACAGAAAAGGGGGAATGAGCATGTCAGCCTACTAATTATTTTCTTTGAGGAAGTGCCTTGCAGTCATATTTTAAGGGCCTAATCCTTGGCGTCTGTTTTGCTTAGCTCAGTGGTCCAGCCCCACTCCCTGAAGATGGGAGACGGAGGTCAGGGAACAAAGGACAGCACAGGCATTGTCTTAATCTCCATCCTAAATATAATTGCTTCCTGATTCTTCCACACCTCCTTCCTTGGCCTGTTCTGGAAGATGGATTTTCCCAGGTGAAATTGCTTCCCATGTTTCAGTCAGCGGAGACAGGCTGGGGCCTGTGTCATTCCAGCTATGCATTAATAGACCTTCAAATAAGATTTCATAGCCTCAAATCAGATTATTTATAGGGCTTGGGTTACTCCAGAGAGCAGAGATGGGCGGATCATGGAAATGGAAAGGAGGAGGAGGTGGAGGAGGAGGAGGAGAAGGAGGGTCACTGCAAAGGAGAGCTTTGCAAAGTCGAACCAAATACCCCTGTAGACCAAAGATGCTTTTTTTTCTGAGTGGGAAATGTGAGGCAAATGCTAATTTTGCTGATGTGGAGGTTGTCGGAACAAACAAATAGGAGACTGTGAGAAATCTGGGATAAACATCCTTGTTGAGCATATTAAAATCAGCTACTGTAGCGAAATGGTGGCACAATATTTTGCTACCAACATTGGGGATTATGAGGATGGGGGGGTACACATGAGGATGTTGGGAAGGGGCTTGCGTGTGTTCATGCCCCTTTCTGCACCCCCATGCCTCCACATCCAGTACCACCACTGGCACCAGATTTCACCCCAAGTCTCTGAGATCCCAGGAATGTACATAGGGACATAGGAAGCTGCCTTACCCTAGTCATGGCTACCAACCATGATGACTCAGCTCTGCTTCCACAGTTGGAGGCACCAATGCTTCTATCAGTTGCTGGAAACCACAGGAGGGGAGAGTTGTTCTTGTGCTTGGATCCTGCTTGTAGGTTCCCCATTGGGGCATCCGGTTGGTAAATATAAGAACAGGATGCTAGACAAGATGCGTCGTCTATGGCCTGATTCAGTAGGCTCTTCTGATGTTCTTATATTATGTACTCTCCAGGTTTCAGGCAGGGGGTATTCCCAGCCTGACCTGGAGACGGAAGGACTGAACCCAGCGCCTTCTGCAGGCAAAGCAGGTGATCTACCACTGAGCTATGATACTTCCTCAATGGGCTACTGTCTCCTGTCAGGAGCAAGAAAGCCATGCAGAGCACCTGCAGTCTCTGCAACCCTACAGCTTGCCACACTGGCCCTTTGACTACCAGGCCATGAGCTCTTAGAAGGTGGTGCTTCAGCATGGATTCTCCAGGCCAGACTGCAATGCTGCAGCAGGTAGAACATGCCAGTGCTGAGGCAACACACTCCCTCTTGCTCTCAGCTGTCCATGGTCCTGAAACTCTTGCTCTCAAGCAGTCCTGAGCCTGTTTTGGAGTCTCACATCTCGACAGTGACTGAGATGCTTATAGCAGGCATCCCCAAACTGCGGCCCTCCAGATGTTTTTGCCTACAACTCCCATGATCCCTAGCTAACAGGACCAGTGGTCAGGGATGATGGGAATTGTAGTCCAAAACATCTGGAGGGCCGAAGTTTGGGGATGCCTGTGCTTATAGGGATCTTCTGATTTGTATGACCTCTAAGGGGGTGGGGGGGATTAAGTGCTTTATAAATGAGTCATTATTATCAGTAAATGACAAATAGGGACACTAAGTGAAATTAATACTACTTCCTGATTATGATACAAAAGTCCCCAATCTGTTTTTGCTTTGGCTGTTTGTTTCAATCTTTTGTGTGGGTTTAAACCTGTTAATGGCAGCCAGCAAATATACTGCACTGTAGTGTTCTCTATCATGTAGTTTCTTGGTAAATGCAGGTGGCGCTGTGGGTTAAACCACAGAGCCTAGGGCTTGCCGATCAGAAGGTCGGCGGTTCGAATCCCCGCGACGGGCTGAGCTCCCATTGCTCGGTCCCAGCTCCTGCCCACCTAGCAGTTCGAAAGCACGTCAAAGTACAAGTAGATAAATAGGCACCGCTCCGGCAGGAAGGTAAACGGTGTTTCCGTGCGCTACTCTGGTTCGCCAGAAGCGGCTTTGTCATGCTGGCCACATGACCCGGAAACTGTACGCCGGCTCCCTCGGCCAATAATGCGAGATGAGCGCCGCAACCCCAGAGTCGGTCACGACTGGACCTAATGGTCAGGGGTCCCTTTACCTTTACCTTTAAGTGTTGAGGTGACTATTCTATCATCCGTCCCTGTTCTCCACAGCACACAAGTTCTTAGAAATTGTTATCTTCTCTCTGCTTCCAGGACTGTCCCAGTTGCTAATGAAATCCTTGCACTCTCTTGTTACACTGCTGTTTTGGTCTGTAATGATGCTGTTTAACCCTTGTCCCTCCGCCTAATGGGTTGTGAAGCCAGATCCCCAGTTGCCCATCCCTGTTCTCTTCTTATTGCTGCTCATTATCTGATGCATCAATCATTAATCGGATGAGGCAAAGGAGGAGAAACGCAAGGCGTCTTCCGGGGGGAACTGTGGAACTGACCTTTGTATTCCACAACATTCACAAACAGACTAAAGAAGCAAAACCTTGGTGAACCTTGAAAGTGGCAACTTTTGAGGATCAGAAGAAGGTAGCCTGACGTGGCAACATTAAGAACATGAGAAGAGCCCTGCTGGATCAGGCCAATGGCTAATCTAGTCCAGCTTCCTATTCTTACAGTGGCCAACCAGGCGCCTCAGTGGGAAAACTGCAAGCAGGATTCAAGCACAATAATCCTCTTCATTAAGAGCAGGGGCGTAGGAATTGGGGGGCGGGGGGGGCGATCCGCCCCAGGTTCCATCATGGAGGGGGGGTGACAAATTATCAAGGAACAATTACTGCCCTACTAGGGCGGTTCATAAAAAACTTTTTCTTTTTTGAAAATGCCTGCTCCAAAGGTCTTATCTTACTACACTAGGGATTATATAGCTATATATGAAATTTCATGCATATCAGTTAATATCTTGACCCTCCTCCACGAAAATAGCTGTTTACTTGGCCGTTTTCCTATGCCGTGAAGCCTGAAATTTCAATTCAGTGGAGCACTTACTGTTCCCAACCCTAACCCTATGGAAAGCCATCTAATTAGACTTTAATTTGATTTTGACATGTTTTTAGGAGGTAATTTAATTATTGTTTGATTTTATACCAACGTTATGTATCTGATGTTAGCCGCCCTGAGTCCGACTTCGGCCGGGGAGGGCGGGATATAAATAAAAGTTTATTATTATTATTATTATTAGTTATTTTTCCTTTGTAAGTAAATATGAAATAACGTAAAACCATTTTTGCAGGCAAAAAATAAAAATAAAAATGTGTGTGTGGGGGGGTGACAAGAAATTTTCCGCACCAGGTACCACCTGACCTTCCTACGCCTCTGAGTAAGAGCATAAGAAGAGCCTGCTGGATCGGGCCCATGGTCCATCTAGTTCAGTATCCTGTTCTCATAGTGGCTTCCTGTGAGAAGCCAGAAAGCAGGATTTCAGCACCAGAGCCCTCTCTCCTCCTGTCGTTTCCAGAAACTGGTATTCAGAAGCAGCGCTGGCTCCAACTCTGTACTCACTGACAACCGTCTGCTCCAGGAATTTGTCTAATCCTCTTTTAAAACCCTCTTGGCAGCCATCACTGCCTCCTGTGGGAGGGAGTTCCACAGTTTAGCCATGCAATGTGTGAATGAGCCCTTTCTTCTGTCCTGAATCTTCCAGCATTCAGCTTGGAGCCTCACTTGACTTCCTTCCCTTTCACTGTGGCTCATGTGTATTTCACTGGCAGACAGAGAAAGTGTAAATCAATATTGCTCCGTTTTCTGGGGCTGCTCTCATTCTTCCCTGTCACAAATGGGCTCTCTCCTCATTTACTCTGCCGTCGTTAGCCTGCATCCTGAGGTCTCCATCTGGTTTTAAGGGCACCCAGGGAACTATTGAGTTAGGGAAAGCTTACGCCGGTGATCAGTTCATCTTCATACCACCGAGCCCACTATTATTTTATGAGATCTCAGGAGAGGGATAAAGATGGCATGTTCCAACAACTGCTCATAAATCTCATGCGGGGAAATCTTCGATGTCACTGTGGGGCTCTGGGAAGTGTAACAGCTCCCTGCTTTGAGTAAGTTAAGCAAAGGGGTTGACGGTGGAATGATCAGGGGAAGGGAGGGAGAACCACCTATTTCAAGAAGCCCATACATGTTTGTGTGTTGGGGGAGGAAGGGAAATAGGAGGGATTTATTGCTGAACACTGTTAGTGCACCAGTTTCAGAGGTTTTAATTCAGCAAGCCAGAAGGACACCTGATGATCTCATTTTAGAGTCTGGTCTTCATGGTCTTATCTTCATGGTCCCCTCTCCCCTACCTTGCTTAAACATACAGATGTGGGTGGGAAGGCAGGGGGGGAGAAGAGCTGCATCTGGTTGGATCGGCCCCGCATCAGATTGGCAGGCCCATGCACAGCCCTCGCCAGAAACACACACATACACACACACACACACACACACACACACACACACACACACACACACAAAATCAACCAAAAATTATCCAAGAAGAACTTTCAACTTAATCGAGCAAAGCGCTGTGTTTGAAGGCAGCAAATTGAATCCATACAAAGTCAGGTCAGGTCCCGCGGGAATCACTGAGCAATGTTAGCTGTGACTTGGGTCCCATTGGTTTCAATGGGAACAATGTGCAACCAGCTTAGTTTAGCCCCAACCTATTTTGGAGCAAAACCTATCCCCTGCCCTTTGTAGGGGCAAAGTGGGAGGGCAGGAGCAGCCCTTGAAGATGAAAAATTTAGAACTGAGATGTCCTAGGATGTCCTAATGAGAATCCTATATAATAAAGAGCAAGTGTCCCTGCTTTTCCGTGTGTCACGGAAGTGCGTTGTGCGCATGTCACACGGGGACACAGGGATTGGACCGTGGACAGCAATAGACAGCAAAGGAGAGCAATAGGCGATGCCGCTTAGGAGGGGGCGGAGAGGGGGGCGGGACGACACACAGACACTTCCGCCCGGGCGAAACTGCACCGCCGCCATTGCCGGGGGGAAGCCCGCCGCCGCCCGTCTATGGAGGCTCCCGCTGCCGCCGCCCTCCGCCGCCCGCCAATGCAGGCTCCCGCCGCCGCGCCGCTCGGCCGCTGCGGACGGCGCTTAGCGCCCGCCGCCCGCCGATGCAGGCTCCCGCTGCCGCGCCGCTCCCGCCGCCTATGGCAGCCGCTGCGGCCGGCGCTTAGCGCCCGTTTTTAACGGGCTAAATTCACTAGTGTCCTAATAATAGCCCAATTCCATGCTGTAAATCTCTTTGAGTTCAAGTGCATAAAAATTCCGAATCGATCTATATCCTTAAAAAAGGAGGTAATGCTGGCCGCAGAACTGTGATGCTGCTGATGTCATAAGCAGACAGTTGTGGTGGAATCCACACCAGGAAGATGCAGTTCTGTGGGTTGCTTCACTGATGACTTTCAGCAAAGTTCTCCTTGGACTGACCTCTGCAGAGGCTCCTTGGGAGCTAGGATGGAGGATGCCTTCTGTTTCAAAGGAAGGAAAGCAACAGTAATGATCCTTGGAGTCCGGCTTCATTCCGACATAGCAGTGCCCTAAGAATGTAGATAAATAACTCCTAAACAAGAAACAAAAAATGTCTCAAATAATGAATGATGATCCTGAAGAGGAACCTCCTGCTCAGGAGGTGAGTTGCTGGACGTTCGCTGCCCTCTCCCCAAACACAGAAAAACATGGGATGGGATAACATCTCTAGCATGCAAAAAATAAAAGTGTAGGCTTAAAAAACCCACAAAGTCGACAGTATTACTGGTGCACTGCTTGAATAGTTCATTTTGAAAAGGACTAAGTTCTAGTTCCAGTTCACCCCTCCAAAAAGGAACTATTTCTGTTCCAGTTCAATTCACTGCTCAATTTACAATTTGATTATGTGGTCTGCTGCATCCCCGCCCCAAACCTCCAGAATTCAAAGTTCAAAATATACTAAAGAAAACATTGAAATGTGAACAATTGTTTGGCTTATTTCCTTCCAACAACGAAAGGAGCGTCACTTTTCAGGTAGCTAAAAATGGTCACTGTAATAGCTGCAGAGTTAAGTGTGATGAGACATCTGCAGGGAAAGCTATCACATCTTCTCCCACAGTAGAAGGCCTCTCTATCTTCTTTTGGGTGGCCCCTGCCCTAGCTAAAAGCCCAGAAGCAGCTACTAGGTAGCCTTCACTACCTCGTTTTAGCCTCAAAGCAGCTTTTCTCAGCTTGCTTGCTGAACTACAACTCCCAAATAGCTCCAGTCAGCATGGGCAAACGTTTGGGATGATGGAAGTAGTAGAGCAAAACATCTGGGGGGCACTAGGTTGAGGAAGGACATGGCAGAGAAAATGAATTTTATATCCTTGCCCAATTACTGGAACAGTGGATTGACAACCTTGGCTGAACCACACTTTTCTAATGGTAGCTGTTCAATGCAACTATATGGCTAGCCCCTGTCTTGTTGCATTGAGTGATCACCCTTGGTAATGTCTCCAGGTGCTTAACCCTCAGTAAGTTTTCTACACCCCAAGCCCAGGCCAGGAACTTCCCATTAATAATAATAATAATAATAATAATAATAATAATAATAATAATTTATTATTTATACCCCGCCCATCTGGCTGGGTTTCCCCAGCCACTCTGGGCGGCTTCCAACAGAACATTAAAATACAATAATCTATAACCTTAGGGAGCCAGGTGGCACTGTGGGTTAAACCACAGAGCCTAGGGCTTGCTGATCAGAAGGTCGGCAGTTCGAATCCCTGCGATGGGGTGAGCTCCCGTTGCTCGGTCCCAGCTCCTGCCAACCTAGCAGTTTGAAAGCACGTCAAATTGCAAGTAGATAAATAGGTAACGCTCCGGCAGGAAGGTAAACGGCGTTACCGTGCGCTGCTCTGGTTCGCCAGAAGCGGCTTTGTCATGCTGGCCACATGACCCGGAAGCTGTACGCCGGCTCTCGGCCAATAAAGCGAGATGAGCGCCGCAACCCCAGAGTCGGACACGACTGGACCTAATGGTCAGGGGTCCCTTTACCTTTACCTTTACCTATAACATTACAGTTATATTGGCTAGACCCAGGATGGGGAACCTCCGACCTTTCAGATGTTGTTGGAGCCCAAACCCCATCAGCCCCGGCTTGCGTGGCCCCGTGGCCAGAGACTGTGAGAGCTGCGGTCCAGCAACACCCAGAGGGCCTGTGGGGGCCAGGCAGACTAGAAAGAAGCTCTGGTCTCCTTTGGAAATCTCAAAGCAGTATTTCTCCCTACTGGGACGCACAAATTTGCTTTAGGCTGGAGATGGGGAGCCTATGGCCCTTCCTCTCCCATCATCTCTGACCACTGGTCTCATTGACTGGAATAGAAGGGAGTCCAATGGATATCTGGAGGGCCACAGCCCCCTCCTTCATTCTCTGCTTGGTGTGAACTGGGCAGAGTAAGGACAGTACCCATTTGTGAAACTGAGGATTTCTTTCTGTTTCTCTTGGTTTTTGAATTTTGGGTCTTCAGAAAAAAGGAGAGGGCAGCAGATCCCGCATACGAAACCCATTCAGTTTCCTTTCCTGGGGAACAAAGAAGGTAGGTGCAAGTTGCTGGATCCAAGCTTAGAAATGAAGTGTTGAGTACCCCCTGTGAAAGCTTATAGCATAGCTGTCAACCCTCCCTTTTTTTGCGGGAAACTCCCTTATTCCAATGCTGTTTCCTGCTGCTATCCTGGATTGTTGATATCCCTTAAATTTCCCGGATTTCCAAGGAAGCAGCTCCTCTCCCTCCCTGCCGGCCAGGGAGGCTCCTCAGCTGCGTTGCTCGGCTGCCAATAAGGAGTCTGAGACCGACTGGGGGCGGAGCTTGCATGCCTTGTGCAGCCAGACCCTCACACCCAACCAGACAGCCAGCCTGCCTGCCGTCTATGCGCTGGCTCTTTCGCTCACCCGTTCACGCGCAGCCTCTGAAGCGCAGGGTGGCGAGGCTACTTGGTGCCATTTCACGGCCCTTGTGGCATCCCTTATTTTCAAATCCGAAAGTTTTGGAAAATCCCTTATTTTCAAATCCGAAAGTTCGGGAAAATCCCTTATTTTCAAATCCGAAAGTTGACAACTATGGCTTACAGTAGTTTATGGTAGGTTGTATATGCCTGGTGTAGAGATGCCCAGACCTGTGGGCCACATATGCCCCCCCCAGCCTCTCTATCTGGCCGTTGGATTTTCCCAAGACAGATGTCCCTCTCCCCTGACCAAGCCACACTCTATCCCTGCTCTCTGAGTGCTTTTTATCAGCTGGAATTTGTGCTTGAACTGCGACCATGCCTGCTTTCAGGTGGTATGCATTTGGGGCCTGAGTCACTGAGGGTTTTAAACACTGTTGTATCACTGCCTTGTAAAGAGACCAGAACAAATGCTCCGGAAAAACCGGGCACAGTCTAACCTCTGCACAAGCGAATCAGGACAGGCGCTCAATAAGTGGGTCTTCTGGAGGAGCCCTAGGAGTGGAGGGCTGCCCCACCCTCAAACCACCCTCAAATCTGTCTCCATGTTTTCATTCATTGCTCCTTCCATCTTCTGGCCAGGGAAAGAGAGGGAAAGAGAGAAACAGCAACCTACTTTGGGTTCTCGTGGGACCCAGGTGGCGCTGTGGGTTAATCGACCGAGCCTAGGGCTTGCTGATCAAAAGGTCGGCGGTTCGAATCCCTGCGACGGGGTGAGCTCCTGTTGCTCGGTCCCAGCTCCTGCCCACCTAGCAGTTCGAAAGCACGTCAAAGTACAAGTAGATAAATAGGTACCGCTCCGGCGGGAAGGCAAATGGTGTTTCCGTGCGCTGCTCTGGTTCGCCAGAAGCGGCTTAGTCATGCTGGCCACATCATGACCCGGAAGCTGTACGCCGGCTCCCTTGGCCAATAAAGCGAGATGAGCACCGCAACCCCAGAGTCGGTCACGACTGGACCTAATGGTCAGGGGTCCCTTTACCTTTACCTTTACTTTGGGTTCTCATTTGCATGCTCTTACAAGCTGCTCAGCAACATTGTGCACAACAGGTCTGCTTTGGCCCCAAACAATCTTAGGTCCCCACCTGGTTTCTTCGCATAGCTGTCTTGTCTTTCATTGCCAGTTTCATTTGGGAACCTGAAGTGTTACTGAACTGTTTTTCCTTAGTGTGTGGGGTGGTTGGGCGTTTCGTATTTGGCTCCTGCTTTGAGAGAGATGCAGAGAGATCTGATCCTGCAGCTTGGCTCTTTCTACGGCTTAAAATGAACGGGAATAGATTCCTAGAGAGGAAGGGGATTCAGGGAGATGGGGAGGAGTCCTCCGGAGCAAAAGCGCCTCCCTCCAAAACCCTTTCCTGCCTGGCTTCTCACATGGATGGGAAAAAGGCATTGATCTCTCCAAGAAGGGGAGTCCTAGGGCAGCTGGGGGAGGGGGGCTTGGGGGGATCTGTGTAGATCAGGGGTCAGCAAACTTTTTCAGCAGGGGGCCGGTCCACTGTCCCTCAGACCTTGTGGTGGGCCGGACTATATTTTGAAAAAAAATATGAACGAATTCCTATGCCCCACAAATAACCCAGAGATGCATTTTAAATAAAAGGACACATTCTACTCATGTAAAAACACACTGATTCCCAGACTATCCGCGGGCCGGATTTAGAAGGCGATTGGGTCAGATCCGGCCCCCGGGCCTTAGTTTGGGAACCCCTGGTGTAGATGATCCATCCAGAATTCACCACAGCACCAGGATGCTGAAGTTGCTTACACATTCCTGATTTTCTCTGAAGTTTGAAATACTTAAAAAGTGGGGGAGTTTATGTATTCCTGAACTCAAAAGACCCTGGACCCAAAAATAAACATTGGAATAACCTATACCACACACCTGCACAATCTCAACAATAGAGGTTGTTCAAAGTTAACATACTTCCAAAATACTCCTAAATGCATGATGACCTTGTATAGTCTCCACACACAAACACACACACATAATTAGTTGTATTTATTGATTTGTGGGTTTCTTTCCCCCCTCAGCCTTCCTTAAATGCAATACATGAATTCAAAGGTTTCTGTGCTTAAAATACTGTAGTTTTCCACGTTTCCTCTAATAACTTTTGTACTTGACCAGGAAGAAATGCTCAAGCAGTGATACTGATGTAGAGTAAAGGTAAAGGGACCCCTGACCAGTAGGTCCAGTCGTGTCCGACTCTGGGGTTGCGGCGCTCATCTCGCTTTATTGGCTGAGAGCTGGCGTACAGCTTCCGGGTCATGTGGCCAGCATGACTAAGCCGCTTCTGGCAAACCAGAGCAGCGCACGGAAACACCGTTTACCTTCCCGTCAGAGCGGTACCTATTTATCTACTTGCACGTTGATGTGCTTTCGAACTGCTAGGTGGGCAGGAGCTGGGACCGAGCAACGGGAGCTCACCCCGTCGCAGGGATTCGAACCGCCGACCTTCTGATCAGCAAGACCTAGGCTCTGTGGTTTAACCCACAACGCCACCTGGGTCCCCTCTGATGTAGAATAGAATTTCCCTATTTGCACCTGAGGTATGTTGGAGGCTAGGCAGGTGAAGGACCTGAGCGCCTGCAATCCCCAGAGACTGGCATTTGGAACCATTGCTGTCTCCAGCTGTGGAGCCAGAGCAGAGCCACTGTGGCTAGCTGCCGTCAATACCGGTAGCCCCGATGCTCCCATTCATCCCTGGGAGATTTCTCTGCTTGCCGCCAGCCCAGATCTGTAGCCAAGAAGCCGTTAGTCACAGGCTGTTGCCTCTTGTGATTACTTTCACTTTGATTCCCATCACAGGATGATTACGGCATTCGGGAGAGGGGAGCTTTGCACTTAACCTCTCGTTTTCTTTGCTCATCCCTCAAGAGGCCCGTGGGAATAGCACAGGCCCAGACTGGCTGCCAGGATGACACAGGAGAGGGGAGGGGAGGGGAGGAGCGGGAAGCAAGGCTGACAAGGTGAGGGGCGGGGGTGCTGGATAATGTCGGCATGTGGAAGAGGAAACTGAGCTCAAACAGCAGGGCATGGCAGAAGGAGAAGGATGCTCCATGTCGAGCCAGCTTAGGCTAGGGCCTCCGCCAATCGGTGTGCGGATTCTGTAATTGTTGTGGCGGTTGGAAGCCCATGTGCACTATCAAGAGCAGGCCTGTCCAACAGGTAGATTGCGATCTACCGGTAGATCACTGGACGTCTGTGGTAGATCACTAGTAGATCATTAAAGGTAAAGGGACCCCTGACCATTAGGTCCAGTCGTGTCCGACTCTGGGGTTGCGGCGCTCATCTCGCATTATTGCCCGAGGGAGCCAGCGTACAGCTTCCAGGTCATGTGGCCAGCATGACAAAGGCGCTTCTGGCAAACCAGAGCAGTGCACGGAAACGCCGTTTACCTTCCCGCTGCAGAGGTACCTATTTATCTACTTGCACTATGACGTGCTTTCGAACTGCTGGATTGGCAGGAGCTGGGACCAAGCAACGGGAGCTCACCCCGTCGCGGGGATTCGAACCGCCGACCTTCTGATCAGCAAGCCCTAGGCTCTGTGGTTTAACCCACAGCGCCACCTGGGTCGCTCATTGGGTAGATCATTGGCTCCCCCCAAAGAAGCTGAACAACTGTGGGCTCCCCTAAAAAAAGCTCAACATTTTACCTCCTCCCTGGGAGGTAAAAACTTTGACCTGAACCCCCCAAAAAGTTGCCAGTCTTTATTCTGTGAGTCTCTCGGGAGTTGGCCACCCCATCTAGAGCATAAGGACATAAGAACAGCCTGCTGGATCAGACCAATGGCCCATCTAGGTCATCACTGAGCTCCAGCACTGAGATCCAGCGCCGAGGGCCTTCTGGCGGTTCCCTCACTCCGAGAAGCGAAGCTACAGGGAACCAGGCAGAGGGCCTTCTCGGTGGTGGCGCCCGCCCTGTGGAACGCCCTCCCAGCAGAGGTCAAAGCAATAAACAACCACATGACCTTTAGAAAACACCTGAAGGCAGCCCTGTTCAGGGAAGTTTTTAGTCTGTGATATTTTAGTGTATTTTAATATTTGTTGGAAGCCGCCCAGAGTGGCTGGGGAGACCCGGCCAGATGGGCGGGGTACAAATAATAAATTATTATTATTATTATTATCATCCTGTTCTCACAGTAGCCAAGCAGATGCCCTTTTGGGCAGTGGCGGAGCTTCATGCTCCGGCACTGGTGGGAGGGGGCAGAGAGTAGGCGGAGCATGGCTGGAACGCATCCTGGGGGCATGGTGCACCACCTGCTGGGGCGTGCCGCCTGTGGGGGCGTGGCAGCCGTGATGGCACCCCACTGGGATCGCGCTGCGGGGGGCAGTGCGCTCCCCCCACCCCCTCTTCCTCCGCCAGTGCCTTTGGGGAACCTACATGTGGAACATAAGCACAAGAGCTCCCCCCTCCATCCTTAACAGTAACTGGAATTCAGAAGCATTGTTGCGCTGAGAACCTTCTCCTCCTAATCCTCTTTTAAAGCCATCTTGGTTGGTGGTCATTGCTTCCTCCTGTGGGAGGGAGTTCCCTACCGTCTTTCCCCCCTTTTTAAGACACCGTCTTATAATTTTTCCCCCTCAAAAAAACACAGGGTGGCTTATTTTCGGGGGGATGTCTTATTTTTATTTCGTCAGTATGGTACGGTACAGCCTCCCCCTGCGCGCTGAGCAGGCGGGGCAGAACTCCGCAAGAGGCGCGTTTCCCCCCGTGCCTCTCACTGGTTCGCCGGCTCCCTGCGCACACAGGAGGGGCTGAGGAGGCGACGGGAACAATGGCGGCACCATGGCTTACTTTTGGGGTACGTCTTACTTCTCACAAAGGTAAAAAAAACCTGCCATGGCTTACTTTATGACTACGTATTAAAAAAAGGGGAAACAGGGTAGCTTAACTATGTATTGTGTGAAAAAGTACTTTCTTTTGTCTGCCTTGAACCTTTCAACATTCGGCTTCAAGTAGATGTCCACTGGCTTTTGGAGAGTCAGTGCTAGACAGTGCTAGAGTGTTAGACTGTGACTTGGGAGACCAGGGTTCAAATCCCTGCTCAGCCATGAAGCACACTAGGCAGGAGCCTTGGACCAGTCCTGAGAGTAACATTGGTGGGAGTGGGGGGGGATTTGCAAGGCACAGTTTTGTCCCCATTGTTATTTAACATCTATTTGAAGAGGGAGGGAGCACTTATTTGTAGTTTGGGAACATGTGCTACCAGTACGCTGGTGAATGTTCTGGCATTTTATGAGATGGTGGGAGTGCTTTTTTCTGGGGGTACTCAAGTGTATGCAATACCCTCACCGTTCAGCCTGGACACTGAAGTCCAGCGCCAAGGGCCTTCTGGCGGTTCCCTCACTGCGAGAAGCAAAGCTACAGGGAACCAGGCAAAGGGCCTTCTCGGTAGTGGCACCCACCCTGTGGAACGCCCTCCCATCAGAGGTCAAAGCGATAAACAACTACCTGACATTTAGAAAATACCTGAAGGCAGCACTGTTTAGGGAAGTTTTTAATCTGTGATATTTTAATGTATTTTGATATTTGTTGGAAGCCGCCCAGAGTGGGAGACCCGGCCAGATGGGTGGGGTACAAATAATATATTATTATTATTATTATTATTATTATTATTATTATTATTATTATTAATACTGGCATCTCTTTTTTGTTGTTTAAACATGTAGCACTTACTGTAACAACTTAATGATGAGTACAGGCACCTATTTCTCTAGAAAAAAAAGCACTGGATGGTGGTATATAAATAATTTTAGAGATAGATAGATAGATTAGATTACAGCTCAGAACCACATAGTCACCATTGCAGTTTAGTTGGGTCAACTGTTTCTCTTAGAACAGCGGTTCCCAAACTTTTTTGGGCCCCTGTCCTCTTGGATCCATAGGTTCATCCCCAGAGCCCCCTATCCTATAAAAAGCATTTATTCAGAATAAGGTAGGGTTGCCATATTTCAAAAAGTAAAATTCCTGACACCTGCAACGTTGTTGGGCTTTTTAAGGAAGCCCCCAGAATTGTTGAGCCTTTGGGGGGGGAACCTCCCCCCAAAATAGTGTTTTAAAGCTTTTGGAGCTGTTTCTGCTGCTTTTTCCATCGCTTTGCCATACATCCTGGTTTTCCCTGACATATTGCCAATTCGGACATTTTTCTAAAACCCAATTCAAACTATTTAGTTTAACTAATTCACGAAGGCGGCTGAGCGTGATCCAGCGATGGCAGCTTTTCAAAACCTGATAGTCATTTACACCTCCAGCGCCCCACTGCTGCCCCCTTGCCTCTTAGTGCCCCCCCTCCCAGGTTATTCCACCGCCCACTTTGGGAACCACTGACTTAGGAGGAAAAGTAGCAGAGTCCTGCAGACTCCTGCGAAATAGAGCGTTGACTTTATCAGCTCTTCCACACTTCCACTTGCCCTTGGCTCCGGGAGATTTTCCGCTTGTTCCATGCTTTTCAGGCACGGGTCTGAGCAGTTTTTCATTTGGCCTGCAGATTTCCCTGGGGAAACGCACTGTTTACCACCGAATCAAAAGAGACATCAATCCGCAGAAAAACCGATTGATGTTTGGTCCGATTCAGTGGTAAATGGTGGGTTTTCCCTTGGGAAAGCAGTGGGGCGTGCCGATGAGCCCACAGTGTCGCAATGTTAATTGTCCATTTTAGGTCTCTCTATAGCTCCCTCCCTCCCTCGTAAGTCCCCTCTGCACTGGCCCATCTTTAATATTTCTGCCTCCTTGCCCAATAGCACTCCTCTGCACATTTCAATTTTGGGAATTGCTATTTTCCTTTTTATCTTTTACTTAGTCCCCACCGCCCAACACAAATAGGATCTCAGACATTTTTTTAAAAAAACCACATAGCTATTAATCACAGAACTTGGAACAATGGTTGTTACGGGGCAGCTGGTGTTGGTGCGGATGATCCAACATCCTGGAAACTGACGGCCTCCCTCCCCTAGTGACTCACTCGAGTTCTCAGCAAGATTTGTTCAAGAATGAGGCAACTGGTAAGAATTTACAAAGGAATAAGGCTTAGTCATGCTGGCCACATGACCCGGAAGCTGTACGCCGGCTCTCGGCCAATAAAGCGAGATGTGCGCTGCAACCCCAGAGTCGGACACGACTGAACCTAATGGTCAGGGGTCCCTTTACCTTTACCTTTAAGGAACAAGCACCAAGGAGGAGAGCAGTGAGGGCAGCGCTTGCATCTCATACACGTCTACTCAGGCTGTAGGGATTGGGCAAGAAATTCAAGTCCTTTTGCATTTTATTCATTTATAAAAGGATGGATGGATGGATGGATGGATAATATAGATATAAGCCACCATCTCATAAAATATCAGGGCACTATATACATCCGTCCTTCCAGGAAATCAGTCCGGAGTGCTCACTGGAAGGACAGATCCTGAAGCTGAGGCTCCAATACTTTGGCCACCTCATGAGAAGAGAAAAGACCCTGATGTTGGGAAAGATGGAGGGCACAAGGTGAAGGGGGCGACAGAGGACGAGATGGTTGGACAGTGTTCTCGAAGCTACCAACATGAGTCTGAACAAACTGCAGGAGGCAGTGGAAGACAGGAGTGCCTGGCGTGCTCTGGTCCATGGGGTCACGAAGAGTCGGACACGACTAAACAACTAAACAGCAACATAAACTCATAACACTAAAACTCATAGACAGCCAATGAAGCTGAATGTTGGAAGATTCAGGACTAAGCCACAGAGCCTAGGGCTTGCCGATTGGAAGGTCGGTGGTTCGAATCCCCGTGACAGGGTGAGCTCCTGTTGTTCAGTCCCAGCTCCTGCCAACCTAGCAGTTTGAAAGCATGCAGTTCAAGTAGATAAATAGGTACCGCTCTGGCGGGAAGGTAAGCGGCGTTTCCGTGCACTGCTCTGGTTTCTCCAGAAGCGGCTTAGTCATGCTGGCCACATGACCTGGAAAAACTGTCTGTGGACAAAAGGCGGCTCCCTCGGCCAGTAAAGCGAGATGAGCGCTGCAACCCCAGAGTCATTCGCGACGGGACTTAACTGTCAGGGGTCCCTTACCTTTAAAGAGAGGACACACAATTAAACTGTGGAACTCGCTCCAACTGGAGGCAGTGATTGCCACCTACTTGGATGGCTTTTAAAGAGGATTAGACAAATTCTGGGAAGAGAGGGCTGTGGATGGCTACTACCCATGTCCTGCCTCTACGGTCTGAGACAGAAATGCTTCTGAATCCTTGAACTGCTTGAAACCTCAGGAGGGGTGAGTTGCTCTTGTGCTCAAATCCTGCTTGGATGGATGGTGACTTTGGGACTGACCGCAGGTGTTCCAACCAGGATGTTCTGCAGAGGCAGGAACCTCACCTTGCACACCCTCCAACATTTCTTCGATGAAAATAGGGACGTCCCATTCCATAATGATCATTTTACTATTTATACCCCACACATCTTACTGGGTTGCCCCAGTCACTCTGGGTGGCTTCCAACATATATAAAAACACAATAAAACATTAAATATTTTTTTAAAAACCTTCCCTATACAAGATTGCCTTCAGATGTCTCAGGAGTTGGATAACTCCATACCTTCCAACATTTCTCCAATGAAAATAGGGACATCCTAAGGAAAAGTGGGACACTCCAGGATCAAATCAGAAACTGGGACGGCTTCTCAAAATTAGGGACACCCCTGGAAAATAGGGACAGCGGGAGGGTCTGACCTTGTGGATTGACTTTGGGCCTTGCTTGTTGTATTACACCTGGAATGGCATTTGACCATTTGGACTGTCTGACTACTCTCTAGGGTTGCCCTTTTAGGGCATTATTAGGACTTACTTCCAGGTGTGCTGAGGTTCTGGACACTTGCTTTTGCACAGTTTGTTGGAGGTTCAGGGCCTGTTCCTGTTTTGCCTGGCAAAGGTAGCCTCCCCACTTTGTGAGCTGTCACGGTTCGGTTGTTCTGGCGCTGCAATCTTTGCCTGCCACTAGCAGATGGGTGGTGCACTGAGTTGCTGAGGGAGGCTTGTTTTCCTAAGCCGGGCTGGCACCGGCAGTGCGGCCTTGGGGTTCATCCGTTGGCGAGATCACGTTTGTGATATGTGGCATGTGCTTTTCTTTCTTCCCTGTTAACAGAGCCGGGGCTGGGGGGGGGGGGACACACATTCCAGGCTCATTGTAAAAGAGAGCAGCCCTCTTTCTTGTGTCCCGGAGGGCAGGATTAATTGCATTAAGACATTGCTGAACTGGTCAAATGAAATAAAGCAGAACCTAAAGGGCCCTTTCTGTAGAGTCAAGAATGCCCTCCGTGGACTAGCCTGCTGGTTACCCTCACTGTAGCACAAGACAAAGCGGTGCTTTGTCCTGGATCTTAGGCAAATATTTGAGTTTGCCTTGGTGAAGCCAAGCAGCAGAGCAGGCATCAGGGATCTGCATCACTGGGCAGCTACCAAGGCTCAAACGCTAGTGGAGGAGGGGCAGAGGTGCCAACTTCAATTAAATATGGGGAGGGGGGTCAGGTAAGCCCTACCCTGCAGAATCAAACACATGACACGTTGCACACACACCATTTGAATGGCAATGCCCATCAACTGGGTGGGGTGGGGGGACTATCAGATATTTTATTGGGAGGGGTCAAAGACCCCTTGGCCCCTCGGAGTTGGTTGCTCCTATGGGGGCATTGCTCCTATGGGGGCATTGTCAATCCCTGGATCACCCAGGCCCAGCTCATAGCTGTCAACCCTCCCTTTTTTGGCGGGAAACTCCCTTATTCCAATGCAGTTTCCCGCTGCTATCCCGGATTGTTGATATCCCTTAAATTTCCCAGATTTCAAAGGAAGCAGCTCCTCTCCCTCCCTGCCGGCCAGGGAGGCTCCTCAGCTGCGTTGCTCGGCTGCCAATAAGGATTCTGAGATCGACTGGGGGCGGAGCTTGCATGCCTTGTGCAGCCAGACCCTCACGCCCAACCAGACAGCTAGCCTGCCTGCCGTCTACGCGCTCGCTCTTTCGCTCACCCGTTCGCGCGCAGCCTCTGGAGCGCAGGGTGGCGAGGCTACTTGGTGCCATCGCAGCACCCTTGCAGCATCCCTTATTTTCAAATCCGAAAGTTTGGAAAAATCTCTTATTTTCAAATCCGAAAGTTGACAGCTACACCTGCTTCTCTCTGTTGATTCCTATTCATTGAACCTCTCTGAGTAAGCAAATGGTGACATGAGCACGGAAAAGGAGCACGTTCTTCTGTATCCCCAATCTTCTCTTTTCCAGAAGGTGGACAGCAGCAGCTGTGGCAGCTGGGAGGGCCCATCCCAATATCTTGTCCAAGGATTAACACCCCCCCCCAACTTGCAACCAGCACCCAAGCACAAAACATTCACGTCTGATATGAAATAGTCTTGGGTGTCATGCAAATTTTTGGAGTGTGTTGTCATCAATATGCTGATGATGCACAGCTTTGCTTGCCCTTTTTATCCTCCGCAGGGAAGTTGGTGGATGTGGCGAACCGGTGCCCAGTCACAGTAATGGACTGGATGAGGGCCAATAAACTGGGGCTCTGTCCAAACCAGACTGGGAGTCTGTTAGTGGGGGTTCCTCGGGAGGAGCGATGTGCAGTTCTGCTCTAGACAGGGTTGCATGCCTCTTCCCTTAAGGAGTACATCATGGGTCAAATAAATCACCACCATCAGTTCTGGGTCTGGTCAAATGCCTGGATTGGAGATTTGTTACAGCAAAATTGCTGCTTATGACCTATAAAGCCGGGCATGGCATAGGTCCAGGCTATCGGAAGGACCCCATTCCCTCACATTAACCTGCTTGGGTTTTGAGATATTTGGAGGAGGCCCTCCTCTCAGTCCCCCCACCCCTGGTGAGGACGTGGGAGAGGGCCTCCTCAGTGGTGCTGCTCCCAGACACCTTTGCAACTCCCTGTCTGGAGAAGCTAGACTGCAGGTGAAGTCTTTTAGGAACAGGCTTTTAGGAACTGAAAGTATTTAAGGCAAGGGGTGGTTCTGTGGCGTTTTTATTATAATTATTTGAATGTTTTACTAGATCTTATATTGTTTTAATTATATTAATGTTTCATTGTTAGAAATGTTTTTCCTATGTCTTTAGCTGTTTTGATTTTATCTGTAAGCCACATTCAGCCCTTGTCAGGGGAAAAGGTGGGGGGAAATAATAATATTATTAACAACAACAACAACAACAACAACAACATGATGTTTTTCCTGTAAGACTAATTGCAGTCGTTAACAGTCGTCAACAGGTTTACCACAGCTATCAGCCTATCACCCATTCCCACCACCCTTCTGAGTAATACCCCTCCCACCATCTCACTATATATTAGGGTCTGGTGACTTCTGTCTCAATGTATCTGAAGAAGTGTGCATGCACACGAAAGCTCAGACCAAGAACAAACTTAGTTGGTCTCTAAGGTGCTACTGGAAGGAATTTTTTTATTTTGTTTTGACTATGACAGACCAACACGGCTATCTACCTGTAAATGGAACAACATGATGTGTTGAATATAATTACAGTTTTTAAATGTAGTAAAATAGTTCTGTGATTGCTGCACCACTTCATTGGTCCCCCACTAAACCTTCATTATTTAAAGGTAAAGGGACCCCGACCATTAGGTCCAGTCGCGAACGACTCTGGGGTTGCGGTGCTCATCTCTCTTTATTGGCCGAGAGCCGGCGTACAGCTTCCAGGTCATGTGGCCAGCATGACTAAGCCACTTCTGGCGAACCAGAGCAGCTCATGGAAACACCGTTTACCTTCCCGCTGGAGCGATACCTATTTATCTACTTGCTCTTTATGCTTTCGAACTGCTAGGTTGGCAGGAGCAGGGACCGAGCAACGGGAGCTCACCCCGTCCCGGGGATTCGAACCGCCGACCTTCTGATCAGCAAGCCCTAGGCTCTGTGGTTTACTGTGCTACTATTGCAGGGTTAAATTGGTGACATGACAAAAGGGGATGAGCATATTCATATGACCACTGCTCCTTGAAAAATTCCATTGTATGTTAAGTTATTATATGCTGAAGAAGACGTATACGAAACAGTGTCAATACCGGATCACTGTCCGTTGTCTTTCTGTTATTATACAAGAAAAATGTATACACTAATTTCATTGGCCGTCATGTTGCTCGTTTTTGTTTCTGTTGATGATAGCAGCACAGAGGTTTTTTTGTCTTGCTAAATGACAAAAGGGGATGTCTTGGGAAGTGTCTACCGTACTAAACTCTGCATTTAGGTCCACTAAGCCCACGGGGAATGGATAAGCTTTGCATTCAAGGTTGGGTTGCCATGATGCACAATCCTGAAGCGTCTCTTGTGAAGACAGGTGTCAAGCAGGACTTTGCAAGGATGGTGTTCCAGTTTCTGCCCTCTTTGTTGTCATACCGGTTGGTGACCTGTTCGTCTTGCGATAACACTTGACTGGCCATCATTGACTGTGCCATGTTTCAGCCTGTGGGCCACCCACCAAAGCAGTGTGCAAAAGGCAAATTCCATGCTGGGAATTGTTAGGAAATGAGCTGAAAATGAAACTGCCAGTATCATAATACCATTATACAAACCTGTGGTGTGTACAGTTCTGGTCACCTCACCTCAAAGAAGAAGAAGTGTTTGGATTTGATATCCCGCTTTATCACTACCCAAAGGAGTCTCAAAGCGGCTGACATTCTCCTTTCCCTTCCTCCCCCACAACAAACACTTTGTGAGGTGAGTGGGGCTGAGAGACTTCAAAGAAGTGTGACTAGCCCAAGGTCACCCAGCAGCTGCATGTGGAGGAGTGGAGACGCCAACCCGGTTCACCAGATTATGAGTCTACCGCTCTTAACCACTACACCACATGTTGGAGTTGGAAAAGGTTCAGAAAAGGGCAACACAAACGATCAACGGGATGGAGCGACTCCCCTATGAAGGAAGGACATCCAATTAAGCTGAATTTTGGAAAATTCAGTTGAGATAAAAGGAAGTCTTTCCTCACACAGCACACGGTTAATCTATGGAACTCCCTTCCTCAGCAGGCAGGGATGGCCACTAGCTTGGATGGCTGTAGAAGATCCAGCAGTCTCTTATTATGTTCTTAAAACACCTTCACCAAAAAGACCTCTCCCCAGATTTCTTTGCCCTTATTATCACTTGAGCCTTGCATCCACTGAGGTGTGTAACAACCTTTCTCTCTCCTCCCCCTCCTCCCCCCCCCCACCGACCTGCAAGGTTTTGATTGGTGAGGGTGCAGGTGGCATCTCTGCGTGCTCCAAAGAACTTCTGGCTCTTTGAATTAGAGGAGGAAGGCTTTGCAAGGCTCTTGGGATGTTGCTTGTCGATGAAGCCAGATGAGGTGCTAATGAAAAGATGATTGAAAGGGTCTTCTGCTGCCTTTCATTTGCAAGTCAAGGAGGCCAGAGATTTAACTCTTGCTTCTGCTGTCCTCTGGTATATTTGCACAGAGGCCCTTTAGGGGTTTTGTTGCCAAAGCAGGTCTTAAGATGAAGCGAGATAGAGCCATTAATGCCCTCAACACATCCTTTCTACCCTAATTTTCAACCAGAATCGGCTCCAAAAGCCACGTTATTAGCAGTCAAAAAGCCTGGATGGCAAACCTTTTTTTCAGTCTGAGTGGTGCATGAGGGCAGTGGGTATGTGGAGCCTGGTAAAGAGGAGACTGAGAGAAGATATGGTCTCTATCTTTTCCATTCCTCACCAGGCTTGGTTTCCAGACCCTTGCTCATCTTGGTTGCCCTCCTCTGCACATGTTCCAACTTGTCAAATCAAATATTATTTATTGCATTAGCCATATGGCCATAGCACACAATGAAAAACCAGGCGAGAACCCGCCACAAACGTACACAAAATACAACAGATACACCCTGCACCCTTTGCACAAATACATCTAAAAACTTTAGGTATAAAATCATACCGAGTGAAACAAATAAAACAAGGAGCAGTAACGGGGCATGTCAACAGTGACTATGTCAGGAAGTTACATAGATCTAGGTCTAGGGCAAGTTAGCCGAAGAGGTGGCCCTGAGTTTCAGTGCCTGTAAAATGTAGATAGCCACACCACGTGTGACCAGGGGGTTGGCATCTACCAATAGGTATTTCATGCGGTCGTCATCCCGGGCGGTGGTCGGCGGGATTAGAAGGAAGAGCCTGGGTCTAACAGTAGCATATAGAGGGCAGTAAAAGAAAAAATGGATAAAGTCCTCTATCTTTCCCTTGTTGCATGGGCAGAGTCGAAGCTCCAGTGGAGTATTGGAAAATACACCGTGTAAGAATGCTGTTGGGATGGCGTGGAATCGTGCTAGGGTGAAGGCCCTTCTTAACGTGGGATTTATCAGGTCACTCAGATAATGTGCTGGCGATCTGACTGCCTTCACGCGAGGGAACCACGTGGATAATCTGGCTGCGGTTCCAACTTGTCAACATCCTTCTTAAATTTTGGTGCCCAAAACTGGACACAGTATTCCAAGTGTGGTCTGACCGAGGCAGAATAGAGTGGTACTTTTACCTCCCTTGATCTGGACACTAGACTTCTGTCGATGCGGCCCAGAATTGCATCCACTTATTTTGCTGCTGCATCACACTATTGACTCATGCAGGGGCGTAGCAGGGGTGTGTGTGTGCAGTGGGTGCGGGCCGCCCTGGGTGTCCCCACTGAGGGTGGTGACAAAATGGTAGGCAGCACTCACCGCGGGCCTGCAGCACACCTGAACCACACGTCTCTCCTGGGAGTGACGCGGTGGCTTGAGCGCCCGCAGGCTCCGCGCTACCCCAAACAGTCCACCTGTTGCCTCCCCCTCAGCTGTAGGGCAGCTGAGTGGAAGGAGGCAGGCAGACTCCTTGGAAGCCCAGCAGAGCGTCCTGCCCCGGCTTGCCCCATCCCCAGGCGCCCGGTCGGTTTGCTCCACCGCTGGACTCATGTTAAGCTTGTGGTCCACTAAGACCCCTAGATGCTTTTCGCACAAACTACTGGGAAGCCAGATGTCCCCCATCTTATATTTGTGCAGCTGGTTATTCCTGTTTAAGTACAGAGCCTTACATTTGTTCCTATTGAAATTCATTCTGTTAGTTTGGGCCCAGTTCTCCAATCTGAGTTCCAGAGTTTTAACAACCAGCTGCTTTGCTGCCACATTCTGCAGTGGATGTCGCCGGATAAACCTCAGTTCTGCTGAGTTGGTGTTTCTTCTGCTTCCCCTGGGCAGGTGAAGGAGGATCCTGCAGAGCCAGGAACGCTGACTTCCAAACCCAATGCCTTGCACTTGGCTAATCCTGAGATGGAATCCATTGAGGTCACACTGCATGGGGCCAGCAATCTTCCCTCGACCAAGAAGGGCAACGTACCCAATCCCTATGTCATCGTGTGAGTATCTTTTCTGACTCTATATTTTAGTGTTTTCTTGAGTGCAAGGTAAAGGTAAAGGTAAAGGGAACCTGACCATTAGGTCCAGTTGTGACCGACTCTGGGGTTGCAGCGCTCATCTTGCTTTATTGACCGAGGGAGCCGGCATACAGCTTCCGGGTCATGTGGCCAGCATGACTAAGCCGCTTCTGGCGAACCAGAGCAGTGCACGGAAATGCCGTTTACCTTCCTGCCAGAGCGGTTCCTATTTATCTACTTGCACTTTGACGTGCTTTCGAACTGCTAGGTGGGCAGGAGCTGGGACCGAGCAACGGGAGCTCACCCCGTCGCGGGGATTCGAACCGCCGACCTTCTGATCAGCAAGCCCTAGGCTCAGTGGTTTAACCCACAGCGCCACCTGGGTCCCCTTGAGTGCAAGGAGATGATGTCAATTTGGGGAGACGTGTCATGGTCACAGGCAGTGCTTTTTTTCCTTAAAAAAATGTTTAAGGGCAGTCTCATTTTGGCTGCTCCCTGCCCCCTCCCCCCCAACCCCCAGACGAGGGACTTGAGGCGGCGCTGAGAGGATGGATAGGCCCCCGGCAATGGCAGTGGCGGGGTCGGCTTGAGCGAGGAGGGGCAAGCGCTCACCGGCTGCCTCTAGCCTGGCAAGAGGAGCAGCACCGTCACCTCCACTGTGCCCCCCGACTCCCCTCCCAGGGCACTGGCATAGAGAATGACGGAGCTCCAGTCTGCGCAGCTACTGCGGAGACAGCCGGCATATCAGTCCATCGGTCGGTCGGTTGGGGCAACGCAAAATGTTTAGGGGTATGCATCCCCCTTGCATCCCCCCAGAAAAAAAAGCACTGGTCACAGGAAAGTTTCCCTGGGTTAGGAGTGTACTGCTTCACAGAAGACCTACTGTATGTCAGGAGTAGAGAACCTTTGTATGAATGTCGTTGCTTATGTAGCCCCAGTGGCACCGTCCATAGCTGTCAACTTTCGGATTTGAAAATAAGGGATTTTTTCAAACTTTAGGATTTGAAAATAAGGGATGCCGCCAGGGCGGTGCAATGGCACCAAGTAGCCTCACCACCCTGCGCTCCAGAGGCTGCGTGCGAACGGGTGAGCGAAAGAGCGAGCGCATAGACGGCAGGCAGGCTGTCTGTCTGGTTGGGCCTGAGGGTCTGGCTGCACAAGGCATGCAAGCTCCGCCCCCAGTCGGTCTCAGACTCCTTATTGGCAGCCGAGCAACGCAGCTGAGGAGCCTCCCTGGCCGGCAGGGAGGGAGAGGAGCTGCTTCCTTTGAAATCCGGGAAATTTAAGGGATATCAACAATCCAGGATAGCAGCCGGAAACGGTATTGGAATAAGGGAGTTTCCCGCAAAAAAAGGGAGGGTTGACAGCTATGGCACCGCCTGTGTACAAGAGTGAGGCAACAGCAGGCTGAAAGGATACTAGGTGAGAGGGAGAATGAAATGGAGTGTACCTTGGAAAAGGGCATGGCTGCAACATTTTGCTACAGTTCCCACTCGTAAATAAACTGATGAAGAAGACGACCATGAGGAATAGAGGGAATGGTGACACACAAACCACTCCACCCACTCTTTGAATTCAAATACTTACTTCTGTAGGTGATTGCATCCTTCATCACAGGTTTATGATATCTTCTACAGTTGGTGGGTGAGAGACCAAGGCAGCGCTTCCAGCATTTTAAACTTTGAATGGAATAAATAAAACAGAGCTGCATCTTGCTGCCCTGAGTTATCCAGCCTTGTGTATAATAGATGCATCCTGGGACTCAATTAAAGGCCTCTGACTCTGGTATGGCAGACTAATTGAAAGGGCATCACTGAGTTGTTTTGAATTCTGAGTGTCTGAATCATGAGCAGGGTTTTTTTATTATTAAAAAAAGAGGCCTGGAATATAGAATCCCCCTCTTCCAAAGGTGCTCACTGTGTGCTTAGTGTCTTGGCAAACAAGGTTTGATGTTCTCTTAGGGTTTTGAGAGGGAACGTTGGTTTAGCATCCCTGAATCCCAGATCTCGGCACTGGCAGGCACAGCTGTGCATATTCCATAATTCCAACACCAAACCTTGCAAACACAGAATTTTGCATTTGGTGCTGAGCTCCTGAAAGTTGCAGCTTGCATTTCTGGACCTTAACCCTGCATTTAAAAGGGGCTATTAAGAATTAAAGGCCAACCACTATGTGGCTCTATATGCTCTATGAACCGGTCAGCTTTAAAATAAAGCTGGGATCGTATTATTTTATTTATTTGTTTAAATAAAATATTCCACAAGTTGCATTCCCCTGCTCAGTCGATCATCTGCACCAGAGTTCTTAACCCTTTTCTGAACGAAGGGGGTGGGAATAAATAAGAGCTGGCCTAACAAGAGGTGTCAATAGCAGGATATCTGCTAGCCCTACTCAATCAATGTACTTACATTTTTATTTCATAAAATTTATATACCACTTGATTGTAAAAAAAGAAAAAACCTTCAAAGTGGTTTACAAAAAAAAGAGAAAGCAATAAAATAAGAAAAATTAACAATAATTTTAGACTTAAGGTAAAGGTAAAGGGACCCCTGACCATTAGGTCCAGTCGTGTCCGACTCTGGGGTTGCGGCGCTCATCTCGCTTTATTGGCCGAGAGCCGGCGTACAGCTTCCAGGTCATGTGGCCAGCATGACAAAGCCACTTCTGGCGAACCAGAGCAGCTCATGGAAACGCCATTTACCTTCCCGCTGGAGTGGTACCTATTTATCTACTTGCACTTTGACGTCCTTTCAAACTAGTAGGTTGGCAGGAGCTGGGACCGAGCAACAGGAGCTCACCCCGTCGTGGGGATTCGAACCGCTGACCTTCTGATCCGCAAGCCCTAGGATCTGGGGTTTAACCCACAGCGCCACCTGGGTTTTAGACTTACAGAAAGTTAAAATTACAGGCTAAAAACAGATTAAAACTTGCATCAACTTTCCTTTTAAAAATAATTTTTCTTTTTTAACAGAGTAATAATAATACAAATAGAAATTTGCACCCACCCCCGAGACCATTATTTATCATAATTATCCAACTTTCCAAAATATTTGCACTTCTTCAGATGGCATGACCCCTTTCTGTTTTAACAATACAAATACCACAGACACCGTCCATATTTCCTCAAAGTCATTTCTCTTCCATATTTCCCTTCTTACTTTGATAGCGCACGTTAGTTTATCATTAATTCCTATATCCCACACTTCTTTATACCATTCTTCTATTTGAAATCCTCCTTGCTTTTTCCATTTCCTAGCTATGATCATTCTTGCCGCTGTCAGCAAGTAAAACTTGCATCAACTTTCTAAGCATCTGGGTAGGCTTATCTAAACAAGAATGTTTTTAGCAGGCGCCCAAAAAGTGTACCTTGAAGGCTGATGTCAAGAGGCAGGGAGTTCCAAAGTGTAAGTGCTGCCACAATAGATATTTCTTACAAATGTGGCGGGGGTATTAAGTGGTTAACTGTGCCAGTTCTACTGTTCGAAGCGATCAAGTGGGCATATATATGGCATAAGGCAAACTCGTAGGTTATAACCCAATGGATCCTGAACAGTTAACTGTGTCTCTCCTCTCTGGGAAAAAGATCTAGTGGAAGCACGAGAGTAGGACTTTGGGGCAAATGTCCAGAGTCTAGAATGAGCAAAAGGGCCCCAAACATATCAGTGCTGTCTTACCGCGTTTTGAAATAAATGGAGTAAGACAGACTTTGCTTTCTAAAATGCATTAAACCCAGGGCAGGGATAGGCAAATCTGTCAGCTTTCGTTTCTCTTGCTTCTTCATTTTTACAGTTCTTCGCATTTCCACATCAGACTTTGTGGAAAGTCATCAGGAATTTACAGTGCATTTCTACTAATATACACGTTTTGTGTGCAATTTTCCCCTGAACATACAGAGTTGTTTTCCTGCAAAGCAGTTTCTCTCAACAGAATGCATTTTTGAATGTATGCTGCTTTCACAGCTATCTGCTTTTGATGTACCCTTTCCCCTCGCACAAGCAATATTATTTGTAGACTTTACTTTTGCCTTGCAAAATCTGGAAGAGTGCCGACCTGGCTGTGCTTTGGTTTGAGTATTGAGTATTGTTTTGAAAAGGGTGAATTCTGAAGGCAAACCAAATCAAATTCTTTTCCCTCTCCCTAATCCATAGTCCAAGATGACCAAGTCGTGCCCCTGCAACTTGACAAAGTACATGGATTAGTCTAAGCAAAGGTTGGCCCATTTCCAGATATAGATCTGCTCGTTGATTTGCTGCCCATTTCTGCTGAGGTTTTGTATAAATTAGTTCTGATGGGAAGGAGAGGATCCCAGAGGGCCCTCCGAGTCAGGACTCTGTCACCCAAGAGCAGCATGTTTCTCCAGGGCAGGATCAAGCTGCCAAGCCATGCTGGGGGAAGGGAAGGGGCTGCAAGTCACAGGTGCCCATTGTTGATTGGCAGCCAAGCTCGCCCTACAAGCCTCTGCCCACCCAGAGCTGTTTATAAGGTTATTTTTCCTGCATAATAGAACTCCATGCAAATCAGCTGAAAGGCATGCTTGTTGGATACATTGCCCACCCCGTATTATAAGAAGATTGGAAAGCTGGTCCATTTTTAAAATGTCTTTATTAAACAGTGCTGATAAAATGTTTACAAATATACCACACAAATCCCACCCATGCAAATTAAAGCATAGCTGAAAAGAGCAAGATTCCTGTGAAAGGCAAGTCTCAACTCAACTCATTTTATTTCGGCTTTAAGCCCATAGACATAACAACCAAAAACAGAAACAGCACAGTCTGGTTTACAATTGCTAACAGTAAAATAGATTAAAAGGGATACTCAATTGAATAAAATATGATAAGAATTAAATTAACATTTCAAGCTGTATATAACAATCCATTGAGTTTCTTAAGTGTCAGATGTCAGAAATTTTGCCATATGTAGGGTTATAGGTAAAGGGTAAAGGGACCCCTGACCATTTGGTCCAGTCGTGTCCGACTCTGGGGTTGCAGCGCTCATCTCGCTTTATTGGCCGAGAGCCGGCGTACAGCTTCCAGGTCATGTGGCCAGCATGACTAAGCCGCTTCTGGCAGAGCGGTTCCTATTTATCTACTTGCACTTTGACATGCTTTCGAACTGCTAGGTGGGCAGGAGCTGGGACCGAGCAATGGGAGCTCACCCCGTAGCAGGGATTCGAACTGCCGACCTTCTGATCAGCAAGCCCTAGGCTCTGTGGTTTAACCCACAGTGCCACCTGGGTCACCTGTAGGGTTATAATCGAGTCTGAATCTTGCAACAGAAGAGCAAGGTAAGACTCTTCCAAATACCCCGGTAATTTTTGAGTTAATGGAAGTAATAGAGTCTTTCGGGTGGCAGAATACAAGGGGCAGACAAACACTATGTGATGAAGAGATTCAATCGAATGGTTATCACAGGCACATAAGACCGAAACTTGGTCACTAGAAAATCTATGAAAAAGGACTTTTGAGGGGAATACATTAAACCGTGCTTTAATAAAAGCGAAACGATGACTAGCAATAGAAAGAGTTGATAGATAGGCTGGTACTTGAAGTGGGGGTACAATGGCCAGGGATGTGTGAAAAGCAAGCACAGAAGGAAGAGCAAAAGGAGGACCCCTGTTATCTTCCGAGTATAGAATCATAAAATCATAGAGTTGGAAGGCATTGTGACCAGCTTCTTTTGCCAGTAATAATTCAAAGGAGATAGGGTGGTCGCCCCCAGCTGACTCGGAACGCAAACATTTTCCCCAGCCCTTCCCCTGCCCAACCTCTCCTTTCCAGGAGATCCCTTGATCCCTTGATGCTGTAATTAAGCCCAAATGATCTCCTCCATGGGCTTTGCCATGAGCCAGGGAGGAGGTGAGAGAAGGCAAGTTCATTCCTCCATTAGTTTTCTCTCCTAGAGATGCTTCTGCTGGAGCCAAAATTTGTTACCCTGGAAAACACTTGCCTCTTGGGCCTTTTGTGTTTTCCACCTGCTCACATGATGGATGCAAAGACTTTTCATGGTGAAATGCAGATCTTGTGAGAATACAGAGTGCTCCTTGGTGTAAGTAGCTCACGACTGGTTTCATCACCAGAAGGTGTGCTGGTCCCGAGGGAAATGCAAGAGGCGAGGTCCAAGTCTGGTCTGAAGTCCAAGGAGTTGACGAGGGGTCAGTCCGATGAAGTCGAGGCATGGTCAGGAGCAGGAACACAGGCAGGATCTGGCGAGCAGCAATGTTGCTCCTGCAACCTGGGGTGGGATCTGACCGCCCTTTTATCTCTGCTGAGGTAATGGCCGGCCCCGATCCCCCGATGACTCACCACCCTGCCTCGCCTGAAGGCGTGCACTCCTCCTGCGAGTACTCAGGTCCCTCCTTCTCTCAACCCTGAGTCTCTGCAGCTCAGGAGAGCCGGAGGGTTACTAGACCCAGGGGCCGCCTCAGTCTCTGATGGCCCAGCTGACGGCAATTAGGTATCCTCAAGCCATGGGATTTTTTTCTGCCCTCTCCCTGTGCCGAGGCATCATGGGACAACATGGGAGGGAACCGCAAAGTGATTCAGGGAGACAGGGAATTCCGCCCCCTCCCCCTTCCCATTCAAGTGGCCGTCTCGTCTCCGATTGGCCTCCCCACTGGCCAACGGGAGGCAAGCTCCACATGATCCCCCAGGCCACACCGTTGCTCCCCCCCCCACTGTTCACAGTTCAGAGAAGTCCATGTGGGTGACCTGGAGGGTAGGGGGTAAGTGATGGGGACCTGCCCCCAGGCCCAGCAGGCCCTCAGGATGTGTTGGCGATGGGTCCTGCTCCGTCTCCGGGCATAACCTGGCTCCTGTCGGTTCCCATTCTCCCCTCACTGTGCGAAGATGTGGAGTCAGGCACACTTCCCACCGAGCTGGCCTGGGATCGAATGTGTGGTGGAATGAGGTTTGTGTTCAACCCTGGCTGGATGGATAGCTCCACAGGGCTGAAGTTGAAGAGGGGGGCAGGTCGCGGCCGTTGGGCAGTCGGCATTGGGCTCGCGCAGTTCGTCGAAGAAGCTGTTGGCGCAAGCCTCCAGTGGGGAGAGGCGGGTGGCGGGCGTGTACTCCAGCAATGAGGTATCCTCAGCACCTGGAGCCAGGACAGGCTCAGGCCCCTGACTCGGCCCAGCTGATGCTTGTTGCAGGGGAACCTGAGCAGACTGAGGCTCTTCAGGATCAGGCCCCAGACTAGGTTCAGCTGATACCTGCGGCAGAGGATCCAACGCAGACTGAGCCTCCTCTGGTTCTGAGTCCGAGCCCGAGTCCCAGGCCATCACAGAAGGTGGTTTTGGCTGCTGCAATCTTTGGATTAAGGGTTGGGGATAAGGACATAAGAAGAACTTGATGGATCAGGCCAATGGCCCCTTGTTCCAGCACCCTGTTGTCACTAGACCAGTTGCCCCCAAGCAGGATTCAACCACATGGGCCCTCTCCCCTCCTGTGGCTTCCAGAAGCACAGCCATGTAGGCAGAGCACAACCATCTTGGCTAGTAGCCATGGATAGCCTTTTTCTTCATGGTTGTCCTATCCTCTTTCAAGACCATCTAGGTTGGTGGCCATCACCGCCTCCTGTGGCAGGGAGTTCCGTAGTTTAACTATGCTCTGCTTGAAGAAGGACTTTTACCCCTCGTGACTCTTCCAATCTTCAGCTTCATTAGAGGTCCTCGAATTCTATTTTTTCCCCTTGCTAAATATATTTATTGATTTTATAACACACTAACCCCACAATCCTACAAAAATACATAAAATACATAAAAAACAAAAACAAATACAAAAACAACATACATTAAATTTCCATTTCTACTTTCCTTAACATTGTCAATTGACTTCCTCACAACACTTCTGACTGCGTTTCATCATAACTCCTCATTAGTAATCTCCTTATCATCTTTAAATTCACTTGTTAAGTCTGTCTTATCCTCTTATACATATATAAATCTTAACATTTAATCATTCATCTTAAACATCTTAGTCATAGCATCCTAGTCTGTAGTCAGTATTTCTTCCAACTTTCTTCTAACTTTAAATCTTACAATAATTTTTTTAATATAGTTTAAATTTCTTCCAATCTTCTTCCACCGCTTCTTCCCTCTGGTCACGTAGTTTCCCGGTCATTTCGGCAAGCTCCATATAGTCTATCATTTTCATCTGCCAGTCTTCTATCGAAGGTAGCTCCTGTGTCTTCCAGTTCTTTGCAATCAAAATTCTAGCTGCTGTTGTGCCGTACATAAAAAATGTCTAGAGGTCCTAGAGGTCCTCAAATTCTAGTGCAGTTGTGCATCTCTGGGTCCTGGAAGAAAGGTGCTTTTTTAGGATTCTAGGAAGCTGCCTTATACTGAGTCAGGCCACTGCTCCATGTTGCTCAGTGTGGACGATACCTGGAGATGCTGGAGGTGCATAGCTGTCAACTCTCCCTTTTTTGGCGGGAAACTCCCTTATTCCAATGCCATTTCCCGCTGCTATCCCGGATTGTTGATATCCCTTAAATTTCCCAGATTTCAAAGGAAGCAGCTCCTCTCCCTCCCTGCTGGCCAGGGAGGCTCCTCAGCTGCGTTGCTCGGCTGCCAATAAGGAGTCTGAGACCGAATGGGGGCGGAGCTTGCATGCCTTGTGCAGCCAGACCCTCACGCCCAACCAGACAGACAGCCTGCCTGCCGTCTACGCGCTCGCTCTTTCACTCACCCATTCGTGCGCAGCCTCTGGAGCGCAGGGTGGCGAGGCTTCTTGGTGCCATTGCACCAGCCTCGCGGCATTCCTTATTTTCAAATCCGAAAATTTGAAAAAAAATCCCTTATTTTCAAGTCCAAAAGTTGACAGCTATGTGGAGGTGTAACCTGGGACCTGCTGCTTGCAAGACAAATGCTCTGTCCCTGAGCTTTGGGTGGGGGTGGCGTCTATGGGCCATGGCTCCATCTTTTCCACACCTTTTGCGTCTCCATATTTTACCATTTATATTGTTATGGCATTTCTGTCTGAAGCCGTACTGGAAAAACATTTGAACAAGAATCACAGGAAATGCCTGGGTGAAAAGGCAGGGAGTCTTTCTCAACCCTGGACCCGCCTGGAGGCAGGAGTGACATTCAAAGCAGCGAGAAAGCAACAATGTGTGAGATTAAAACCAAGAATGCTTCAGAGCTCATGTCCCCCCCCCCACATTATTGACCCTCCCCTCTCCAAGCCTTAACAACACACACAGTCTAGGAGGAGCTGTCCGTGCAGTTGCTGTGCCAAAGACCCAGATGAAAGTGAGATGAAATTGCTGTGATTCAGGCTGCTGCCTGCCGTGGACTTAAGAGGCCAGCGCTGTTAGATCAGAATCCACAACAAGAGGCTGATCTAGTCCAGCGTCTTCCGCACCAAATCAAGATCCCTCATGTGGCCACAAGGCATGCCCGTGTTACATGCCACCCCAATCTCCAAGTGGGGAGAGAGTCTAGGGCAGGGGTCAGCAACCTTTTTCAGCCATGGGCCGGTCCACCATCACTCAGACCATGTGGTGGGCCAGACTATTTTTGGGGGGGTGGGGGTGGGGGGAATGAACCTTGGCCTCCAGCTATTTTTGGACTACAACTGCCATCATCCCTCGCTAGCAATACCAGTGGTAAGGGATGATGGGAATTGTAGTCAGAAAACAGCTGGAGGCCCAAAGTTGGGGAACACTGATCTATACAACCCAAGCATAAGGTGGAGGGAGCACAGCATTAGCACCCCAACAGATCTTGCTTCTCCATTAGTTGCAGCTTCTCCGTGTCTTCCTTCCAGCTCAGCCCTCACACACCACACTGGCTTTCATTCTCCTACCTAGCAGCTAGGTGGAGGAAAGGCCCATCATTAGCCTGGAGGGCCCCATCACTTAGTTGCAGCTCTTGCAGCCTGGCTCCTTCAGGAGGACACTTAGCTGATGAGGACCAGCTACGGTCATTGGCCTACAAAGAGACTTGCCCAACCAGTTTAGCGGTAGAATCCTACTTCAGATTCTAATCCTCACTGGGTATGTTGTTGTTGTTTAGCCGTTTAGTCGTGTCCTACTCTTCGTGACCCCATGGACCAGAGCACACCAGGCACTCCTGTCTTCCACTGCCTCCCGCAGTTTGGTCAGACTCAGTGTTCGAGAACACTGTCCAACCATCTCGTCCTCTGTCGTCCCTTTATCCTTGTGCCCTCCATCTTTCCCAACATCAGAGTCTTTTCCAGGGAGTCTTCTCTTCTCATGAGGTGGCCAAAGTATTGGAGCCTCAGCTTCAGGATCTGTCCTTCCAGTGAGCACTCCGGGCTGATTTCCTTCAGAATGGATAGGTTTGATCTTCTTGCAGTCCATGGGACTCTCAAGAGTCTCCTCCAGCACCATAATTCAAAAGCATCTATTTTTCGGCGATCAGCCTTCTTTATGGTCCAGCTCTCACTTCCATACATCCCTACTGGGAAAACCATAGCTTTAACTATACGGACCTTTGTCGGCAAGGTGATGTCTCTGCTTTTTAAGATGCTGTCTAGGTTTGTCATTGCTTTTCTCACCGGGTATAGGGCCCACAAAGATTGGAAGGGACCCAGAACATCATCTAGACTGCCCCCTGAAACCCACAATACCCTGGTTAGGAAGTCAGATGCTTAGAGTCCTGCTGTGCCAGATCAATGGAATGGCCTGATCCAGCAGACTCTTCTGGTGTTCTGATGCTATGACAAACAGGAGCAACTGTGGGTGCAGGATATTTGCATATCTCACAAATTAGACCTGCCACGTGCACCAGGTGTCTGAGTAGCCATGGTGAGGAGAACTGGGGCAGAAAGATATATAGGCTATTGTTTGCAGGAATGCCGCCTTGATCTCTAAGAGTGGCATAAAGGGGGGGGGCAGTGTTACAATCCAGGCAGACCTTGGCCTAAGAGGAGCCCCTAATGAGGCTGTTGCTAGGCAGAGGGAAAGCTGCATCCATTATACAATGTGAATTAGCAAAAGATACAAATGAGAGGGAGGCTTGGGCACATTGTCAATCAAAGGCTAATTTGCACATGAATGGCACTTCCCCCCTTATATCAAAATAGCTCCTTTTGAAATGTGAGGTGTTTGGTTTTTAAAAAAAAACAAAAAAACAAAAACAAATCCCACCTTTATTGGGGTGGGGAGCCTCCAGTAAAACACTAACTGTGAATCCTTAAAAGCATTTGTTTTAAAAAAAACAAAAACAAAACCCTAATATTAAAGGAATGAACACAGCAGATGAGCGCAATTAAAGAGCCAATAGAAACCATTTGAATATCAAAAAGCATATTGTAGAGTTGGAGAAAGTTCAGAAAAGAGCAGCCAAAATGATCCAGGGTTTGGGGACTTTTTTGTTTAGAGAAAGGCGAGGAAGAGGCAACAGGATAGACATTTATAAGATTATGCCTGGTTTGGAGAAAGTGGACAGAGAAACGTTTTTCTCCCTCTCTCATAACACTAGAAAATGTGGGCATCCCATGAAGCTGAATGCTGGAAGATTCAAGGCAGATAAAAAGAAGTCCTTCACACAGCGTAGAGTTAAACTATGGAACTCACTCCCACAGGAGGCAGGGAGGGCTCTTGTGCTGAGGTCCTGCTTGCGGGTTTCCCACTGGGGTATCTGGTTGGCCACTGTGAGAACAGGATGCAGGACTAGGTGGGCTACTGGCCTGATTCAGCAGGCTTTTCTGATTTTGCATTCTGTCTGGTATTTGTTGCGTACAGCACTGTTTCCATTCTGCTGCAATCTGTCTTCTGCCAAACACTTGGTCTTGCTGTCCACTGTAGCAAAATTTTGTAAGTTATGCCATGAATTATATTATTCCACCCCATTAATTACACTGCAAAGGAAACCCAGTGCAAATGGTGTGTGTGAGTGTGTGTAATCAATTATGTACCATTTGTGAACTGAAAGCGACAGCAACAGTGCATATTGATCATTACCAGCTGGATTGATTTCCATTTCAAGCACGGGACTTATCAATGGGCAATTTCCACTCCTGTTTATGTTTGTATCAGAATTCTCCAATCGTTCTACTATCAAACAAAAAGACACATAAACACATGAATCATAGCTATCAACTTTCGGATTTGAAAATAAGGGATTTTTTCAAACTTTCAGATTTGAAAATAAGGGATGCCGCCAGGGCGGTGCAATGGCACCAAGTAGCCTCGCCACCCTGCGCTCCAGAGGCTGCGCGCAAACAGGTGAGCGAAAGAGCGAGCGCGTAGACGGCAGGCTGTCTGTCTGTCTGGTTGGGCGTGAGGGTCTGGCTGCACAAGGCATGCAAGCTCCGCCCCCAGTCGGTCTCAGGCTCCTTATTGGCAGCCGAGCAACGCAGCTGAGGAGCCTCCCTGGCCGGCAGGGAGGGAGAGGAGCTGCTTCCTTTGAAATCCGGGAAATTTAAGGGATATCAACAATCCGGGATAGCAGCGGGAAACGGCATTGGAATAAGGGAGTTTCCCGCAAAAAAAGGGAGGGTTGACAGCTATGACATGAATATGTGTGCACAGAGGTAACATTTTCAGGGCAATTTCTCAGGGTGGCTCTTACTGCAATGGTGTCTCTAGCCTTGGGCAAGGGCTTAATTTGTCAAAGCTAAATTTTTGAGCATGGACACTGGTCCAGCCATTCTTTTAGGACTTTCAGAGGTGATGCGAAAGAGATGTCAGGGTCAGTCCAATGCATTCCTTGCCTCCTGCCCCCTGGGAAGTGCTGAAGAAGTGAAAGCCGTAACAGTTGAAGGCAAGATATTGTCCCCCACAGGCTCCTGGTTTTCAATTACATTATGTCTCTTTTAATTCCTGCTCCTCTCTAATTTTATTCATCGCTGATGCAAGCGGTCTCAACAGCATTTGGTGGGTTGTAAAAGCCAGCTCTGTGCATCTGTTCATAGCTCGCTAAGATGAGAAATGAGCTATGCGCCTCTTGCCAGGTCTGTGGGACTGCAGCATAATGACTTTCTATTAAAATGTTTGTAGTAGCCAGTGGAGGAGGGTAATTATTATTTGAGGAACACAGGTTGTGGAGTGTGCAAGGAATTGTGGGGGGCAGGAATAATAATAATAATTTTATTTATTTATACCCTGCCCATCTGGCCGGGTCCCCCCAGCCACTCTGGGCGGCCTCCAACAGACACCAAAATACATTAAAATATCACAAATTAAAAACTTCCCTAAATAGGGCTGCCTTGAGGTATTTTCTGAATGTCAGATAGTTGTTTATCGATCTGACCTCTGATGGGAGGGCGTTCCACAGGGTGGGTGCCACTACCGAGAAGGCCCTCTGCCTGGTTCCCTGTAGCTTTGCTTCTCGCAGTGAGGGAACCACCAGAAGGCCCTCGGCGCTGGATCTCAGTGTCCGGGCTGAACGGTGGGGGTGGAGACGCTCCTTCAGGTATACAGGACCGAGGCCGTTTAGGGCTTTAAAGGTCAGCACCAACACTTTGAATTGTGCTCGGAAACATACTGGGAGCTGGTAGACAGCCACCCTGGACACAGAATTAACCTGCGCCTCTGTTGTGTATTGATTCAAAGGTTATCATGTCTGTATGACTATTGTCTGTAAAGTAACTGCATCCCTGTTCCAGAAGGAACAGCTACTATTGGTTCATTCAAGCTGCTGCATTTGGATCTTCAGTATTATTGGTTCCCACCAAAAAGCAGCAGTGTGATTGCTTGAAATTGTTCCCTCCAAAATGTATCTTTTCTTGCCAGTCTCTCTCCCCTATAAATGTAACCTCCTACCCTCAGTTCCCTCAGTCTTGTCTTGTTTGCCTTAATAAAGAAGTTGTTACATGAAGACGCTGTCTCCTGCCTGACTATGTCAGAGAGCTGAAATCACTTGCTGAAATCATTAGCCCCACGCTACTACAACTGGCGACGAGGATGGGATCCGGATTGCTGAGGAGCACTTAAACGCAGCCTGCCTCAGGGTCCGGATTGCAGCACAGGACAAGACTCACTGGCCAGCTGAGAAGACGACCCCACCGCTTGGAGAATGGATAGTCCAAGGGTATGGGAGCCCTTCCAGCCATCAGAGCCCCACCTATGGGAAGACTACGTTGAACGCTTCGAGTTCTTCACGCCGGCTCAAGGAATCACGGATGCCTGCAAAAGAAGGGCCACGTTCCTGAGTTGCTGTGGGCCTGAGACCTTCACGCTGGCCAAGGCATTGCTCGCCGCAGCGAAACTGAGTGAGACACCTCTTAAAGATATTTTTGCCCGTCTAACGAGCCACCTGGTGCCTACTGAGACCAAGATGGCCCGGCGGATGGAGTTTCATAAGAGGCAACAGTGCGATGGAGAGTCTGTGGCCGCATTTCTAGCCGAACTCCGGAAGCTTGCTCAGCACTGTGGCTTCCAAAATCTGGAAGAGACTCTCCTGGATCGATTTGTAGGGGGCTTGAGCAGCAAAAAGGCCCGAAGACGCATTGTGGCCAAAGAAGAGGTTACCCTTGCTTCCGCCTTGAAGGAGGCCACCGCTACGGAGAATTATGAAAGAGAGGAGCTCGAGGCCAGTCGCAAGGTCACAAAGCCGCAGATAGAAGCAGCGCATGCCATGGATGAGCTAGTGGTCAGTCCGAGCCAGAGCCCAGTCCGCGGAGTCGAGTCGGTGCGTCAGGGCAGCACAGCGCACAAGGATCGCCGAGGCGCTTGCACAGGCTGTGGCGGGAACCATGAGCGGAAGGATTGCCGTTTCCGTGATGCTACTTGTAGAACATGCAGAAAGACTGGACACATCGCCAGGGTCTGTAGATCAGCGACGTCAGGAGCAACTGGATCACCTAGATCGGCATTTCGCAGACCATCCACCGCGACTCATCTCCTAGAGGACTGCAACTACCTCACGGAAATCAATGGGAGGACCGTGCAGTTCCCAGCGCAAGGCAAGACACATGTGAAGGTCAAGATTGAGGGTCAGCCGTGCAACATGGAGGTGGACTCCGGATCTGGATTCACCATCGTTTCGGACCAGACCGCGATGACGTTTTTCCCTGGGGGTAAGTTTCCCCCTCTGGAGCCCTTCCCGGCAACCTTGCAATCTTACTCAGCGGGCCGCATCCACATTTTGGGAATGTGTGCCGTGAAAGTACAGTTCCGGGACAAACAGGCTGTGCTCAAACAGGTGATTGCAGAGGGGAGTCGCCCCAGTCTCCTGGGCACTGACTGGTTTCCCGCCCTGGGACTGAGTATATCAGGGCTTAATTCAATCCAAACCTCCCCTGAGATGCGCGAGGCATTATGCAAGGAATTTGCTGAACTCTTTAATGGGAAACTGGGTTGTTATAAAGGGCCCCCAATTGACTCTGAGCTGTCTGAGACTCCCTCCATTCCTGACGCAATGACTACATTAGCTCCTCCACCGCAGGTAATAACCAGTGCAGCACCTGCCACACCTGTTGTCAGGAGATCAAGAAGAAGTCGCAGCACCCCACAGTATCTAAGGGACTACGTGTGTTGTGCTCACTAGGGGGGAAGGGGTGTTGTGTATTGATTCAAAGGTTATCATGTCTGTATGACTATTGTCTGTAAAGTAACTGCATCCCTGTTCCAGAAGGAACAGCTACTATTGGTTCATTCAAGCTGCTGCATTTGGATCTTCAGTATTATTGGTTCCCACCAAAAAGCAGCAGTGTGATTGCTTGAAATTGTTCCCTCCAAAATGTATCTTTTCTTGCCAGTCTCTCTCCCCTATAAATGTAACCTCCTACCCTCAGTTCCCTCAGTCTTGTCTTGTTTGCCTTAATAAAGAAGTTGTTACATGAAGACGCTGTCTCCTGCCTGACTATGTCAGAGAGCTGAAATCACTTGCTGAAATCATTAGCCCCACGCTACTACAGCCTCCATGGACAACTGTGAGTCCAAAATGACTCCCAGGCTGCGCACCTGGTCCTTCAGGGGCACAGTTACCCCATTCAGGACCAGGGAGTCCCCCACACCCGCCCGCACCCTGTCCCCCAAAAACAGTACTTCTGTCTTGTCAGGATTCAACCTCAATCTGTTAGCCGCCATCCATCCTCCAACCGCCTCCAGGCACTCACACAGGACCTTCACCGCCTTCACTGGTTCTGATTTGAAAGAAAGGTAGAGCTGGGTATCATCCGCATACTGATGAACACCCAGCCCAAATCCCCTGATGATCTCTCCCAGCTATAGATATTAAAAAGCATGGGGGAGAGGACGGAACCCTGAGGCACCCCACAAGTGAGAGCCCAGGGGTCTGAACACTCATCCCCCCCCCACCACTTTCTGAACACGGCCCAGGAGGAAGGAGCGGAACCACTGTATAACAGTGCCCCCAGCTCCCAACCTCTCTAGACGGTCCAGAAGGATGTTATGGTTGATGGTGTCAAAGGCCGCTGAGAGATCCAGCAGAACTAGGAAACAGCTCTCACCTTTGTCCCTAGCCCACCGGAGATCATTAACAAACAAAAGAGGTATTTACATTTCCCTGTTTCTCAGCCAAGTTAATCACACCCTTTTGTCTTCATCTGGGTTTGTTATCTCTGGAATGGCAATCTGTCTGGCACTCAGGTATCAGGATGCCAGGAATTATCACTCAGGCAGAGGGAGGGCTGCTGAGTAGCTGGAGGGGCAACCCCGCTTTGTTCCTGAGACAAAGAAATACACACATGTGGCCTTGTTTGCTTGGCACACTTATGAACATTTAATATATATATAAAAAGGCCTTGATTTCTTATTACACTGGTCACTGGTCAAAACAATTAGGGGTGTAAGGAGGCATTACTCTCCATGCATTGCTTTCCGTTCTGCACTCCAGTCATTGCCTGCAGCCCTATTTTTGTTCTGATGGCATTCACCGCCTGCCAAAAAAGTACTTTATTCATCTTGCTGTCCGTTGGGGCAAAACTCTGCAACTTATTTAAGTAATTAGGATGTTGCCATTATGTTATTCCACCCCTTTCACTACAGCACAAAGGAAACAGGGTGCCAATGTAGGGGACGCGGCCATAATCCGTTGTTTGCCATTTGCAGACTGACAACCACAACAACAGTAAATAGCAATCGTATTCACTGGATTGATTTCCATTCCAGACGTGAGATGAATAAGAGCATGTCGGCAATTTCTACTCCTAAATTCTCTGACATCCCTTCTAACAAAGCTTGCATAGTGTTTGTCTGCCCCTTGTATTCTGCCGCCCGAAAGACTCTATTACTTCCATTAACTCAAAAATTACCGGGGTATTTGGAAGAGTCTTACCTTGCTCTTCTGTTGCAAGATTCAGACTCGATTAGAACCCTACATATGGCAAAATTTCTGACATCAGTTCTGACACTTAAGAAACGCAATGGATTGTTATATACAGCTTGAAATTTTAATTTAATTTTTATCATATTTTATTCAATTGAGTATCCCTTTTAATCTATTTTACTGTTAGCAATTGTAAACCAGACTGTGCTGTTTCTGTTTTTGGTTGTTATGTCTATGGGCTTCAAGCCAAAAGAAAATGAGTTGAGTTGAGTTGAGCTTGCAGCTGAGAGAACCTTGTCATCTCAAAATGCACCACCCTGCGTGCATTTCCCATTCTTTTTACACAGTCTTATACATCTTGATTTCCATACAAACTATTTCTATTGCTTAGGTATGCAGCCATCAAATACATGTTGCAAGGACAAGCAGAGATGGTGATGTCAGTGCAACTGATCAGTGAGAAGGGAATAGCAAGGACCCCCCCCCCATGCTCCCTCCTGGAGGTGAGGCATGCAAGACCGAGGTGGGGAGGGGCAAATGAAAGGTCCCCCTCCAAACCTTGTTCTAATACTTTAGCTCAGCCACTTCAGAGCAGATGAAAGAAATTCAAGGACCCCTTAATTCTTGTTTTCCTCTCTCCTTGAGGAACCAGATTGCCATGAAATCTCCCATTTGTCACGGCATCCGTTGTGCTCCTGGAAGTGAGGAGCAGAGTTTGTGAGGAACTGGGGAACAATGAGCTTTTGAGACGCCAGGAACAGTTGAGCACATTTTCTGCTGCAGAAGGAATAGGGTTCAAATTTACGTAGCAGCTGGGTTGCTTTTCTGCTCAGAGGTTCTGCTGGTCTCGGAAGGCATTCATTATTCACACAAAAGCAGCCTTCTGTTGATGGCTTCAACCTTGACATACTTGGTGAATCATAGAATTGTAGACTTCTGCAATTCTAGGATCATCTACTCCAGGGGTCAGCAAACTTTTTCAGCAGGGGGCCGGTCCACTGACCCTCAGACATTGGGGGGGGGCGGACTATATTGGGGGGGGGTGAATGAATTTCTATGCCCCACAAATAACCCAGAGGTGCATTTTAAATAAAAGCACACATTCTACTCATGTAAAAACATGCTGATTCCCAGACCTTCCGTGGGCCAGATTGAGAAGGCGATTGGACCGCATCCGGCCCCCGGGCCTTAGGTTGCCTACCCCTGATCTAGTCCAGGGGTCAGCAACCTTTTTCAGCCGTGGGCCGGTCTACTGTCCCTCAGACCATGTGGGGTCCCGGACTATATTTTTTGGGGGGAGATGAACAAATTCCTATGCCCCCAAATAACTCAGAGATGTATTTTAAATAAAAGGACATGTAAAAATACGCTGATTCCCAGACCGTCCGCAGGCCGGATTGAGAAGGCGATTGGGCTGCATATGGCCCACGGGCCTTAGGTTGCCTACCCCTGATCTAGTCCATCCCTTGCAATGCAAAAGTCACAGATAAAGCATCTCTGACAGATGGCCATCCCATCTCTGCTTAAAAACCTCCAACTTCCAATGGAGGAAGTTGTTCCACTGTCTAACAACTGTAAATGTCAGAAAGTTCTGATGAGGCACCCAGCAATAAAACAGTAATTGAAGCCCAGCCTTCAATTCCTCAAAAGATTTCTTATCCTGTCAGGAGACTTCAGCACAGGAAACTGCCTGGCCCTGAGCCAAACCATTGGTCCATCTAGTCCAGTGTTTTCTACACTGACTGGCAACAATTCTCCAGGGTTTCAAATGAGACAGGCTCCCAGCTTGACCTGGAGATGCAGAAAATTGAACTTCGGATAGTCAGTATGCAAAGCTTCTTGTGGTGGAAGGAAAGCGTATGGATTATATCACTTGGGTTTTTACTTTTGCTTTAAAAAAACAATAAAAAGCAAAGCCAAAACGTATAATTTTACAAGAGTAAAAGAGTAAAAAAAAGATCCTTCCACCACAAGAAGGTCACAAGTCTTGAGACGCAGAAAACATACTTGCTCTTTGTCTGTCTATCTCAGTATCTCTCTGGAGTGTGGTTTGATGCTAACCAAGTGCTACTCCTTGCTCAGTCATGCATGTGTAGCTGCATGACGTCAAAATGTGCCGTTCAATATCCAGCCGCAAAGCGACAGGCAAAAGTAGGTCACTGTGGCAGGAGAGCTAGAATGGTTTGGACTTGTTGTGACTGCCGGGAGAAAGTACTTGTCTAGCTCCATGGCCCCATATGTGCATCTGAGTCCTGCTAAGAAACTGAAGTGAGTTTCTTGTTTGGGTGGAAGGCTGCTTGCTTCCAGTCTGTGAAGAGCTACTGTAGCCATGTCACCGCACTTAGTGTTTTCAGCAAATCAAGAGCCCATGACTTCCACTCCATGGGCTTCATTTGGAGGCAGACTTGGAAATTATCCTGTCCCTTCCCCACTGAGAAAATCACTCTTTCCCCCTTCCTATGCCCAATACAGGGACCCAGGTGGCACTGTGGGTTAAACCACAGAGTCTAGGGCTTGCTGATCAGAAGGTCAGCGGTTCGAATCCCTGCTACGGGGTGAGCTCCCGTTGCTCAGTCCCTGCTCCTGCCAACCTAGCAGTTTGAAAGCACGTCAAAGTGCAAGTAGATAAATAGGAACCGCTCTGGCGGGAAGGTAAACGGCGTTTCCGTGCGCTGCTCTGGTTCGCCAGAAGCGGCTTTGTCATGCTGGCCACATGACCCGGAAGCTGTACGCCGGCTCTCGGCCAATAAAGCGAGATGAGCGCCGCAACCCCAGAGTCGGACATGACTGGACCTAATGGTCAGGGGTCCCTTTACCTTTACCTATGCCCAATACATCTTTTGGAGGTGCCAGCACTGTGAACCCCTCCATCTTAGACTCAGGTTAGTTCAGGATATATGTTTTATTTACACATATAGACAACACAGTCTCCATGGTCCCTCATTCCAAGGATAAGAAGAAGAAGAGTTTGGATTTGATATCCCGCTTTATCACTACCCGAAGGAGTCTCAAAGCGGCTAACATTCTCCTTTCCCTTCCTCCCCCACAACAAACACTCTGTGAGGTGAGTGGGGCTGAGAGACTTCAGAGAAGTATGACTAGCCCAAGGTCACCCAGCAGCTGCATGTGGAGGAGAGGAGACGCGAACCCGGTTCCCCAGATTACGAGTCTACCGCTCTTAACCACTACACCACACTGGCTCCAAGTGATTGGAACCTCCTGGAATTTCACACTGTTCCGAGATTGGGGTGTTTTGTAACAGTATTGAGAACCTAAGAAGAGCCTGTTGGATCCGGCCAATGACCCCTATAGTCCAGCACCCTCTTCTCACAGTGGCCAACAAGATGCCTGTGCGAAAGCAGCAAGCCGGACCCTCCCCTCCTGCCGTTTCCAGCACCTAGTTTTCAACCTGTATTCCTCTCCTCCTATTCCCAATGATGTTGCTTGGACATGAAGTTGAACTCAATCCCTCCCAACCCTCATGATCCAGGAGCCCTGGGTAATGTCATTCCTAGCATCTGTCACCCACTGTGAACATTATTACTCAATGCTGAAGTGTGTGTTAATACAAGCAGGAACTGCTCGTACTGGTGGAGTAATGATGTGCTTAAGCGACACCAATAGATTGGATTTCTCATCCATACTTTCTCCTTATCCTGTCATGCAAATCACACAGCTATTAAACATTTATTGCTCAATAAATTTGATAAGCTGCCCCCCCCCCCCGGTCTGCAGAAAGACATGGATAATCTTGGTATCTTGCAGGCGGATCATATCCACTTTGCTTCATCCCTCTAAATTCCACCTGAGCCTGGAGCAGGTAAGACTCTGGCAGCCTGCTCTAGCTTTCCATCCTTTTTCCCATGTCAGTGCCTTTGCCTCAACCATTAAGAACCTTTTAAGGATAATCTGCTCACTCATCATATCCATTTGTACATCACCCAGTAACTGCATTATGGTTAATTCAACAGCACTAAAATGCATTGAAGCTTTTTCTTTAAAAGACTTGTAGCAAGTACAGGCGTTGTTCGACTTCCACCAAGGAGCAGCCCTCTTCGTGATTACTCTTATTTTTATACTTGTTTTTGTAAGTTTCTCTGAGTTCACCTTTCTGGAGAAAGGGGGTGAATAAATATCACAAATAACGACAACAAACTTGGTATGCCAATTTCTTAGCTTAATATGCTAGGCTCCTGCAGAGAGCGGAGAACTCTGTGCCTCACTTGACCCACACAGCAGAACGAGGTGCAAACGAGGCAAGAGAATGCTGAGTGGCCAAATGGACTAGACCAGTTCAGGAAGAATATGCAGCTTTGGAAGGGATTTGCATTTGCCGTGGAAGCAATATAGAACCGAACGAGATCTGTTTGGTTCAGTACTGACCCATGCCAAATGACGTGCAGAGTAAAAATGGGAAGGATGAGGAAGTGCATGTTTTCATGGAATTGTAGAATTGTAGAGTTAGAAGGGACCACCAAGGGTCATCTAGTCCGCACCCTGCAATGCAGGAGTCCTGCCCACAGCTGTCCCTGGGTGGGCACTGCCCACTTCTACCTATCCATACCCTTCTTTACCTAGCTCTGGTTGCAGTTGCAGGAGCTGAGTTTGGTGCTAGCTTCACCTCTCTAGAAGTCACAGACACTGTAGTATTTCAGTCACCATTGGGGACATCTAGTTCGGCATCCTGTTCTCACCGTGGCCAGCCAAATGTTGGAGATTCATTCCCCATGTGCAGTCATGGGTTTGTTGTCTATCACATGACTGGGTATGTGTTTTGATTCCACAGGAATGGGATGTGACGAAGACAGGATGTTTGTCTTACTGTGTTCCCTGAAGTGGGATTATTGTCCTTTGTTTCTTCCTCTTTGCTGTCTGGTGATAGAGAGAGAGGGAGCTATGTCACAGAGCTCTGTGTGTGTTTATATGTAAATAAAGTAGATTAGCGAAAATGCTGAGTTGCTGAGTTCTGTTACGCAACTGCGCAAACCTCTGCGGATCCGTTAGTGTGCTAATGTCTTCTGGCATTAGTCGCTGTGATGTTCGGGCTGAGGAATGCTTTTGAAGCTCCAGAACGATCGCCCAGGAGGGAGGGAACATGCCAGTCAGGCATATGTCTCTGCCAGGGTTCTACTTGTGAGTAGGACGCCTCCTGACACCAGATACCTCAACGGGAAACCTGCAAGCAGGACCCAGCCACAAGGGCACTCTCCCATATAAACAGCAGGGGAGCCAGCCTGCTGGATCAGGTCACAGCAGGCCCAGCTAGTCCAGCATCCTGCTCTCCCAATGGCTTGCCAGAGAAACTCTGCCCTCCTGCAGTTCCAAGCAACTGGTAGCATTACAGCTTCCAACCATAGAGGCCGAGCATAGCCATCAAGGCTATTAGCCATCGATAGCTCCATCCTTCCGCCACTCCCATTGTTCCTTAGGTTGGCCTGTGGCTGGTCTGTCCAGAGCACCCACCTCAGTCTCTCCTCCCCATTTGCCCAGGAACACACACCACGTGCCCTTCAGTCTTCATTGGGACTCTAAGCACGTTATGATCAGCGGAGCAAGCCCCTGCGGAGCTCATTACCAGAGGCTGCATTGGAATGCCACAAGCTTAATGCTTGCTTATTCCTGGATAATGCCAACTACCGTCTCTCTGTTTCCCAGTTGTGGGTCTTGCTGGGTTTCCCCCCTTCTTTTCCCTTCCAGCTTGGGACTGTGCAGAGCTGGAAAGTTCATTTTTAAAAAGGAATAAATTTGAGTTCAAGATGCTTCCAAAGGGACAGGTTCCAGTTCGCAGTTGTCCCTTTCCAAACCGAACTAGTTCAGTAAGTTCATGTCCAGTGCGCACAGTTCACTTCAAGGTAATCCAAATGATCCTCAGTAAAAAAAAAGTTTTGTTTTAAGGATTCAGAATGTTACAAGCTGCTGTGTCAAAGTATAAAATAACCAAGTGGAGGCGAAGAAAACATCAAATCAGTGGAATGTGACTTGATTAATTTGTTTCCCTAGCAATTATGTTCTTTAAGCTTAAAGGCCCAAAGAATCTGAAGAGTTTTTTTAAAATGTAAGAAAACAAACTTGAAGATGAAGTAGAAATTGCAGAAAGTTCTGTCACCAAATGAACTTAATTCACGTTCAGTTCACCTGCCAATTATGGGAATCATTCTTAGGGATTTTTGAAATAATGCAGTGAACTTTGTTCATTTGATGCACTGACTGTGTGAGACAGTAGAGTCTGAAAGAGAGACCAAGGCTAGGGATCAGGGCCTTCCTGGGTAGAGGATGGAGAAGGATAGCCCCTAGCTTATTTCACAAATGTGTTTGTTGCGTTGCCCATCAGTGGCACATGACCACAGAAGGGAAGGGGGCCCTCAGGCTGAAAAACATCCCCCAACCTTGAAGTGCTGCCCTCTGCCCCCTTGTAATGGCACCTCCCCCCAACACACATGCTGGTTCTCTGTGAGCCAACGGGTCAGGCAGACCATGATTTGGGTTTGTGGGTCTGCCGGCCAGTGGCGTACCGAGCCGCTTGGCTGCCGGGGGCGGCAAGCCAAGCAGAACCCTCCAAGGGAAGGGTGTCGCTCTGTAGTCTATGCGTCATGATGTCACGATGCATGCGCTACGGAGCACAGTCTGCTCCTCGGTCACCGTGCGAGCGAGCGAAGCCAGCCGCAGCAGCAAGCGAGGTTTTTTCCGGGCGCTGACCCACCGCCTGGCAAAAACCTCTCTTGCCGCCGCGGCTGGCTTCGCTCGGCCGGCCGGCGCATGATTTTTTCCTCCCTTCCTTTCTGTCCCCTGGTTGGGTGGAGCCGCGGTGGCGGGCCAGCGAAGGGCATCACGCCAGCCACAAGCGTGACGCCCTGCTGGCCCGCCCCTCTCCCCCGCGGCTCTGCCCAACCAGGGCACAGAAGGAAGGGAGGAAAAAACGTGCGGTGGCCGAGCGAGCGAAGCCAGCCGCGGCGGCAAGCGAGGTTTTTGGGAGTCGCTGGTCGCGGGGCGGGGGCGCCCAGAGTGTCACCCCCTAGAGGGTGGAACCCGGGGCGGACCGCCCCCAACATCCTGCCCTTGCTCCGCCCCTGCTGCCGGCATCTGTGGCCAAATGTAGTGCTCTCCTGAGCAGCTGATTAAAAACAAAAAGACAAGTTGCTCCCCTGCATGGCGAGGACAGCGATCAGAAAAGGCCAGTCAATGTGCCCGAAGCCTTTGGCTCCTTCTGGGTCTTCGCATCAAGGTTGCTCCTTTGATTTGGGCCTGAGTGTGGAGAGAGCAGAATATCTGAGCAGGCCATATTGATCTTTGCCTCCAGCTCACCCAAGGTGGTGTGTGTGTTTGTGTGTGTGTGTGTGTGTGTGTGTGTGTGTGTGTGTGTGTGTGTAAAGATTTCTGTGTGCTGTTTGGCTTCTAGGATCTCTACGGTGAGGGCTCTGTCTGCCTGCCTGCCTGCCTGCCTGCTGAGCTGCCTCTACCTGCCCCCCTACCCCGCCTTGCCATGAAAAGCAGAGGGGTGGGGGGAGTGCATCCTTTCATCCATTATTGATGCCTTGGTGGTCCAACCAGATCTTTTGGGGATGGAGAGTGGGAGGGGAGGGGAGCGAGATTAAAAGGGTCATGTGATCAGGCAGCCTGCAATTTTCCTAGAGGGCCAGATATCCGCCTAAGCTAAGAGAGGACCAATTACTGGATGAAATGCCAGCAGCTACACTTAAGAGGCGAAAGCGGTTAAAAAAAACCAAGGAGGAGGAGGAGGGGGAGGACCCAGGGTGGTTGCAGGGGCAGCATTTCCTCTCTAAAGCAGGCATCCCATTAACACATTGTGGGGGACTGTGACTCCATTAATATGGCCTCCCCAGCGATGGGCGATATCAAATGGCTTGTGAAGAAATGGTCATTAATTTTTCATTGCTTGGAGGAGAGGGGAGCTTGGCGGGGGGGGGGCGGATTTTAAAGGCAGAGTAGCCCAGAGCAACAGCTGGGGAGATGCGCAGCAACATCCCAGGGACAAGGGGCAAAGCCACTCATCCATCTGGTGTCGAAGGCAGCCCAGCTCCAAGGCTGCCAGATGAGTCCCTCTCGCTTTGTCTGGTGGGGCTCAGAAAGAGCTTCTGACCCTGAAGGGGTTGTGTGTGTGTGTGTGTGTGTGTGTGTGTGTGTGTGTGTGTGTGTGTTTGCCGTCCTGCAACCATTTCAAGAAATGGTTACGTCCACTGCGGTCTTTGCTTGAGATTCAGAAGGGGGTGGGAATGCCAAGGCCAGTGTGGTGTAGTGGTTAAGAGCGGTAGACTCGTAATCTGGTGAACCGGGTTTGATTCCCCGCTCCTCCACATGCAGCTGCTGGGTGACCTTGGGCTAGTCACACTTCTCTGAAGTCTCTCAGCCCCGCTCACCTCACAGAGTGTTTGTTGTGGAGGAGGAAGGGAAAGGAGAATGTTAGCCGCTTTGAGACTCCTTAGGGTAGTGATAAAGCGGGATATCAAATCCAAACTCTTCTTCCTCTTCTTCTTCTTCTTCTTCTTCTTCTTCTTCTTCTTCTTCTTCTTCTTCTTCTTCTTCATTTGATTAGCAGATAGAACACATATGAATTTGAGTCCAACCAATCGGCTGCATTTCAGTTCAGCTGTTGGTCTGGGAAATGAAAATTAAGTTGTTGTTGTTCAGTCGTTCAGTCGTGCCCGACTCTTCGTGACCCCATGGACCAGAGCACACCAGGCACGCCTATCCTTCACTGCCTCTCGCAGTTTGGCCAAACTCATGTTAGTAGCTTCGAGAACACTGTCCAACCATCTCATCCTCTGCCGTCCCCTTCTCCTTGTGCCCTCTTTCCCAACATCAGGGTCTTTTCTAGGGAGTCTTCTCTTCTCATGAGGTGGCCAAAGTACTGGAGCCTCAACTTCAGGATCTGTCCTTCTAGTGAGCATTCAGGGCTGAATTCTTTAAGAATGGATAGGTTTGATCTTCTTGCAGTCCATGGGACTCTCAAGAGTCTCCTCCAGCACCATAATTCAAAAGTACGTTGGCATTAAAAAAGTGAACTGTACCAATTCTTCCCTGGTTCCTAAATTCAGGTTCTCGGGCTCAGGAGGCAGGACCGGAACCAGACCCTATTCAGGGCAGGTTCAATATATTTCCAGGTGTGCACCCCTCTAATTTAGCACTTCAGTGCAAAACCAATCAGACACACCCCTGGGAATTACAGGAGTTTGGTTCATTCCATGCTTGTGGTGGATGGGGTACAGCATGACCTTTCTGTATTGGACTTCTTTCTCTGCACTGCTTCAAGGAAAGCTAAAATTCATGGATATATACACCGTATTTTCCGCTCCATAAGACGCACTTTTTTCCTCCTAAAAAGTAAGGGGAAATGTCTGTGTGTCTTATGGAGCGAATGTGTGGTCCCTGGAGCTGAACTGCCCAGGGGCAAAAGCAGATCGTGCTTTTTAAAAAAGAGAGAGAGAGAGAGAAGGGGGTGTTGAAAGGAAGCCCGCTGAGCATCTGCTCAGCAAACGATTGGGAGAGAGATAAGGGAGAGAGATTCCAGCCCCGCCCCCTTGAAGAGGGAGGCTGTTTCCCCAGCGACATGTGACTGGCTGATTAGATTATCTGTCTGGGAACTGTAGAAATGGCTCCCTTTCCTGAAGCTGTAGAACTGTCAGTTCTACCCCATAAAACAGGATTTTTTCCCTTTGCAAAGTAAGCTCAACAACTTTGAGCTGATCCACAAAAAATGGGGCTTTTCTCCTTTGCAAAAGAAGCTGCAGAAATTTGAGCTGACCCTCAAAAAATTGGGGCTTTTCCCCTCTAAAAGCTAGGTGCGTCCTATGGTCAGGTGCGCCTTATAGAGCGAAAATACAATAATTTCATGTAGTCAGGGGCTATCAATGGCTGCTGGCTATGATGGCTCTGCTCTGTCTCCCCAGTTGGAGGCAGCAATGTTTCGGAATCCCAGTTGCTGGGAACCGCAGGAAGGGAGTGATGCTCTTGTGCTCAGATCCTGCTTGCTAGCTTCCTTTTGGTGCATCTGGCTGGCCACTCTGAGAACAGGATGCCGAACTAGATGGGCCATTGGGCCTGATCCAGCAGGGCTCTTCCTATGTTCTTATAATTTCTGATCTGCTCCGGCAGTAATTGCCACTTTTTAAAAAAGAAGAAGAAAGAGAGTGTCTTAGATTTTGCACAGAATAAACAGCGTAAATGGATAATTATGGAACACTATATAAATGCTGGGAACTTGCTAATTAGCACTCTGGTTCCTGCTCAAGGTGCCATTTGTGAATGCTCCTTGATGGGGGTTCTTAACCCTTCCTCTCCCTTGCCCGCCTCTCCCCCCCCCCCCCAATTACCTGCTTCTCTTCATCATTCCTTCAGGGAATTAGTTCTTTGGTGTGTGATAATAGGCGCTCATATATATGGATAGCAAAGACCTTGGTAATGATGGCTGTTTCCAAGGAAGACTGCGGCAAGAGTGAAGTGTAAATAATGGTGTTGATTAGCTGGATCAATACAAGCCCAAAATTAAAATACAGTCACGGCAAACCTCTGAAAGCAGGTAAAACATGTCTGTTTCCCAGAAGGGACAGAGTATTAGATTCCCCATTATGTACATACTAGCAGTGATGGCACATTCCAAGATAGCGAAGGAGCATGCCACGTCAGTGGCGCTCCTGGTGGCCCCCGTGTTGTGGAACCCCCTCCTTGCTGAGCCATGAGAGGCGCCCTCTGAACTGTCAGGCTGGCATTGCCTCAAACAGAATCTCTTGCTCCAATCATTGTGCTTTTATGGGATTGTTCTATTGTAATGTTGCATATTTTAATTGTATCTTTAATTATATTTTAATGTTTTAATAGGATTGTTTTCTTGGTGGTTTTAACTAAGGTGTATTCATAATTATCTGTGCATTTCAACAATGTGGCAGAAATGGCTTTTGTAAAATGCTTAGAAGCTTACTTGGGGAGGCGTCATTTTGCTATGTATTCTTTCTCTCTCTCTCTCTCTCTCTCTCTCTCTCTCTCTCTCTCTCTCTCTCTCTCTCGTTTGTGTTTGTGTGAGTGTGTCAAATTCTCCAGCTGTTCTGGCCAGTTTTCCTGTTTCCAGTTTTACATGCTTTTTTCAGAAAGAAGCCCCATCATATTGAATTAGGTTTGCTACTTATAACTGTGTTTAGGATGGCAGGTAGCTTTTGTGAGAAGTCAGTTTTCCCTTTAAGAAATAGCACACACACACACACACACACACACACACACACACACACACACAGCTTAAATGAGTCACATTTCCTCTCCTCTCTTTCTCATTTGACCTTTTCTTCAAGTTTAGAGCAGCTTCCATGCACCAGACAAGTCTTCAGCCTTGACACTTGAAAATGCGGCTACTCTCCAGTTTCAATCTGGTTTCCCTGGAAACTCCAGAGTCGGCTGCTACTTAGCTCTTTGTGGGAGGCCAGAGGTGAACCATCAGCAGAGGTGGCTGGTACCAAGTGGGAGTGCTAGGGAGCAAGGCAAGGAGGCCAACAGTACGTGGCACCAGAGCCAATGGCAGACAGAGCCAACTCAGCCTAATTTAGTCGCCCTCCTCTTCCTCCCTGCTGAGCTCTAAGGTGCAACACTGAGACTAAGAGGAGGAAGCCAATAGGCATAGAATCATGGAATTATAGAGTTGGAAGGGACCCCAAGGGTCGTCTCGTCCAACCTCCTGCAAAGGAAGAATCACAACTAAAGTATCCATGACAGAAGGTCATCTTTGCCACATCACACTGACTCTAGATCCTTTGCACATGTACTACTGACAAGCCAGATGTCCCTCATCTTATACAGGGGTAACTTGCTTTTCCTGCAGCAAGAATTCTTGTCGCAAAATACTGGAAGACAAAGGACTTACCGACACTAGAAGAATGGCAGATGAAAATGATGGACTATATGGAAACCGCTGAACTGACCGGGCGAATCCGCGACCAGAGGGATGACGAAGTGGAAAAAGAATGGAGAAAATTTAAAGACTATCTTAAAAAATATTATAAAGTATAGAATTAACATAAATAGAAATGTCAATGTATAAAAGTAGTTTATAAAAGATTGATATAGTAAACATGATGGTAGTTAGATAAAAGAGAATAAGTGTTAAGTACTATTGAATTAAAGTTTTTTGTTTAATACATATACTTACTAGAAATTATAAGGTTGTAAGAAAGAATTTAAGAAGTTATATGTAGAGTTAAATAATGTAATTAAAATAAGTTAGAAATTGAATAGATATGATAAGATTAAATATTAGGAAATTGCTGGTAGTAAATAGATAAGGAGAACTGACACAGAGGGACAGAGTGGAGGAAGTTATTAGAGAATGTTAAGGATTTAGGATAAGAATAATAATATTAATGTTGTGTAGTGTAGTGTTGTAGGTTAAGTGTAGTGAGCGTTTAGGTATGTGTTTTTCTTTTCTTTTTTTTCTGTTTTGTGTTTTATTGTGTGTTTGTATATTTTTGTGTTTAAAATAAAAAATATTAAATTTAAAAAAAAAAAAACTTGCTTTTCCTGCATAAGTGTGGAACCTGAAATTTGTCCCTATTGAAATTCATGTCGCTACTTTGGGCCCAGTTCTCCAATCTGTTAAGATCATATTGAATCTCGATTCTGTCTTCTGTGGCATTAGCTACCCCTCCCAGTTTGGTACAGACCCTCCCAGTGTCCCTATTTTCCAGGGGCGTCTCTGATATAGAGAAGCCATCCCAGTTTCTGATTTGATCCCAGAATGTCCAATTTTTCCTTAAAGGTAAAGGTACCCCTGACCGTTAGGTCCAGTCGCGGACGACTCTGAGGTTGTGCGCTCATCTCGCACTATAGGCCGAGGGAGCCAGCGTTTGTCCGCAGACAGCTTCTGGGTCATGTGGCCAGCATGACTAAGCCACTTCTGGCGAACCAGAGCAGTGCACGGAAACGCTGTTTACCTTCCCGCCAGAGCAGTACCTACCGGTATTTATCTACTTGCACTTTGACGTGCTTTCGAACTGCTAGGTGGGCAGGAGCTGGGACCGAGCAATGGGAGCTCACCCCATCGCGGGGATTTGAACCGCTGACCTTCTGATCAGCAAGCCCTAGGCTCAGTGATTTAGACCACAGCGCCACCCACTTTTCCTTAGGATGTCCCTATTTTCATTGGAGAAATGTTGGAGGGTATGGAGTTATCCGACCCCTGAGCCATCTGAAGACAATCCTGTATACGGAAGTTTTTAAAAACATGTTTAATGTTTTATTATGTTTTTATGTATGTTGGAAGCCACCCAGAGTAGCTGGGACAACCCAGTAAGATGTGTGGGTTATAAATAGTAAAATTATCATTATGGAATGGGACGTCCCTATTTTCATCAGAGAAATGTGGGAGGGTATGTTGGTGTCAAAGGGACCCAGGTGGCGCTGTGGGTTAAACCACAGAGCCTAGGGCTTGCTGATCAGAAGGTCAGCGGTACGAATCCCTGCGACGGGATGAGCTCCCATTGCTTGGTCCCTGCTCCTGCCAACCTAGCAGTTTGAAAGCACGTCAAAGTGCAAGTAGATAAATAGGTACCACTCCGGTGGGAAGGTAAACGGGGTTTCCGTGCGCTGCTCTGGTTCGCCAGAAGCGGCTTAGTCATGCTGGCCACATGACCTGGAAGCTGTACGCCGGCTCCCTCGGCCAAAAAAGCGAGACGAGCGCCGCAACCCCAGAGTCGGACACGACTGGACCTAATGGTCAGGGGTCCCTTTACCTTTACCTTTATGTTGGTGTCATTACGAAGGTGAGGGCAAATTGGAAGGAAGCTATGGTTGAGAGGTGAACCTCTCGGCATATAACCTTTAACACCATGTCCTGCTCTGTCCCAGTTCCCTGGCTGGCCAGTTTGGTCACGTAGCAACGAAATGGATTATCAAGCCAGGCCCTCCTGAGAGGAGGAAGGGAATAAAGCAGACTTTCAAACACCCTTTCAGTTCTGATTTCATTAAGAAGGCTTATGCATCTTGAGTCAGAAAAGAGCCTCTGTTTGCTGTTCCAAGGCCTCCCAGATTTAGTGGCCTGGTATTTGTGATTTAACCGGATTATGTTGTCGCTTTGCAGTGGGTTGTATAAGATCCAGTGTGGGTACCTAGATTTGTGCCATGACTAGTGGAAGGTGTTTGAAAGCATATAAAGTTGTAGTCAATGCTAGTCTTACGCCTTGAAATGCGTGATCCAAAGGCAGCCCCGTTTACAGTCCTGACAACAGAGCACTTTGCCGGTGGAGGCCTGCAACTCAGAGCGAAGGTCTGAACCTGGGAATACACTGATCTGTAATGCAGTCTTTGCATTCTTTCTCCGAAAGCCAAAGTCCGCCTTGATCTGTGGTGGTTTGCTCAGCATCAGCCACCCAGTTGTTGGGGCCAGTGTGGTGTAATGGGTAGAGTCTTGGCTGGGCCGTCTTTTTATATATATATATATAATTTTTATTGTATTTTTTATAATGAACAAAAGAAAAAAAAACCGTTACATAAATTGTCATCTCTCGATTTTTACAAAATACAGTTGAATACAATTAAATAAAGACACTTTGCATACCATAACCTTTGTCTGTTTTGTCTATTTATATTGTTTATATTTACCTATATATATTCTTTAAACTTATACTTCTTATTGAAACGTAAAAGGACGATGCAAACCCACATATCACCCTTTCCCACTCCACCCCAAACACTCACCCAACCCATACACGAAAAAAAGGAAAAAGGGGGGGGGGAATAAAAATAAAAATAAAATAAAATAAATAAAATAATGTTTCCAGGTGTGACTTCCTGTCATCTCCCCTTGCATGTGTTTTCTTTAATTAGAAAGTACACAAATAATTCTGTTTTCGTCAATATATTTCTACTACAATCTCAGAATGTTTTATCTAAATCTTCTATCAATTTGTCCTTAACTTAACCCTCGATTGCTGGCATGGGTATGTGATTATTGGTATATTTTTGTACATATCTTCGGTAGCTGTCCCATTTTTCTACAAATTTTTGGTTTGAATTTCCTCTACCGGTAAGTGAATTTGTTAACTGAGCCAATTCTGCAAAGTCCTGTAATTTACTCTTGGCAGGGCCATCTTAAGCATATCCAGAGCCGTGGTCCAAAGATCCCTCCGGCGCCCTCCGGGGCACAGCTGCCGGGCGTGCAGGAAAAGGGGAGGCCGCCAGCAAAGCTGCGCAGCTCCTCCACTCGCTGGGGCGCCCCTGAGAGGCCAGCACCCTGGCGCAATGCACCACTAAGCCCAATGGGAAAGACGGCTCTGAGTCTTGGACTATGACCTGGCAGATGAGGCTTCGAATGGCGCTCAGTGGGTGACCTGGGGTCAGCCACTGCCTTCTCTCAATCTCACCTACCTCACAGGATTGCTGTGGGCATTAAATGAGGAGGGGGAGATCCATGCACACCACTTTGAGCTCCTTGGAGAGAGAAAAAGGTGGTCAATGCAATAAGTGAACAAAGCCAGCTTTGAAGTCACGACTCCTTCTCTTCTGTTTCTCCTAGAAAAACCACCTCGGATGAAGACAGCAAGCAGCCAGCCCAGAGCGTCACTCACGTGGCTGCCCAGCCAACCCACAAACCAATCTGGGAGGAGACAGTGGCTGTGGAAATTGATAAGGAGAAGGCAGGAGAAGAAGGTGCGCAGTGCAGGAGTGGGCCACGAGGCACTCGCCACTTGGGGGTGGGAGCCCCTCTAACGTAGTAAGATAAGATAGATAAGATAAGATAATTTCTTTATTGTCATTTGTCAGGTTTCTCTTATCGGTTGTTCAATAGGAATGCCAAAGCCATTTGTCTTTAAGTCTTTTTATTCAGTGCCAAACTATTTACAGTGCAGAGCTCAGCCGTATCATGTCTGCTCAGTCACTTGCAGAATCCGGAAGTGCCTCCCTCCTGTTTTGGCGCCAACACCATCTCGGCATCCTAAATTGCCGCCTTCTCCTCCTACGTGATATCTGCGCCGGAACTGACGCTTCCCCCTCCGCGTGAGTCTGCTGGGTGGTGCCAGGTCTCCCACTATCTCTCTGGACACTTTGCACTCCCTGGCTCCCAGCCACTAACTGCTCCTCCCCCGAAACTGGACTGCTAGTTTCACTTGAAGATGAATCTGTTGTCAACACAGGTTGCGGCTCTCTATAAACACTCAGAGCTGGACTGGCAGGGGCTGGCAGATCCCTGACATCATTGCACAAGCAAAACGCTATACAAGTGCAACGAAATTGCATGCCATCCCGTAAAAACCAGAAAGAAAAAGAAAAAAAGCACAAAACACACACACACACACACCAAAAAAATCCACACATGCACACACACCCATCACAGCTCTCCAAGGTCATATTATCTGGTTACAGCATTTAAGCATGGTTATACCTCTTGGGTAGTAGCTTAGGCCCAGGCTATATTGCTTTTAACACTTTATTTTTACTGCTGATACATCATTGATCTTCTAGCAATGTGAACATTAATGCATATTCTGCCACACAGGGCTGTGCATGGCTAACAGAAAAGCCATTGCATGTCACAACGCACCCTGCTGCTCCTAGCAGCACACACCAGAGCAGAGGCAACAGACCTCTGGCCCACAGGCTGTTCAGCACCTCAGGCCTCCCCCAGTTTGGTCCACAAGGCCATTTCAGCCAAGCCACGTATATGAAGCCAGGCAAAGGCAGGGCTGAAAGGGCCTTTGCAGGCGCTACACATTGGCTGGGTCTGCAAAGCCCCTTGCCCAGCACTTCTCAACCACCAGGCACAAATTAGCTGTGGTGCCTGCATTGCAGTGGGCGAATTAGATGACCCTTCAGGTCCCTTCCAGTTCTATGATTCTAAGTTACTTTGGAAAGAAAGAAAAAGTTCCACTTTTTTGCAACCTCTTTTATTACAAATTTTGAAATAAAAACAGCGAACAATAAAAGGGTATCCATAAGTTCTGAGAAAAGACATTCAATATGATGACATTGTCAATATTACCCAGGCAGAAAGGGATCTCTGCAGAAAAAAATATGGTGTCCATGTGCCATTTCTTCCTTTCTCAAGAGCATAACAAATTAACAGGTGCAAGGAGGCAGTTTCTATTCAAAGTGTGTTGTTGAATGCAGTCTCAATTCTCTGTAGATGCTAGAGTAAGAATTGCACTGAACACAGAAGCCTCACCTTCAGTCTCTACAGGCCCACTTCCTATTAACACCAGCTTCTGAGATTTCCCTGGCATCAAATGCTGTTGTTTAACAATGGAGAAAGATGGTGGCATGAGCATTGTGCTAGAGGCACTCTGGCTGTTGGCACGGGTGAAAAGGTGGCGCCTTAAAAGCCTGCTGAGCTCGTTTGACAAAATTGAGCATGTGAGGATGGAGAGTCTGTGACCTTCCAGATATTGTCGGACTCCCGCTGGCCCCCAGCTAGCATGACTAGTGGTTATGGATGATGGGTACTGGAGTCCCATAGGGGCTAGAACCCTGCTTTTTCAAAAAGGAAAGCGGAGATCTTTTGGGTATTGAATCCTTCAGCTGACACAGAATTGCATGCACCTACGCACAGAGAGAGAAAGAGAGGAAGACAGAGACAGTCATCTCCCAGCTTAATTATCTACCTGATGGGGAAATGATTGTTGATAATTTTTACATTTTTCCAAGGCAGTGGCCATGTGCCCTGGTGACTTTATCTTGATCGTTCCAAGCTGAGCAATGTTATGTGGGTAATTGTAGCAATACTAATGGCATTAGCGCCCGCAATTAGATTAATGCCAGACTCTGGCGAAACAAAGCCAGTGGCAGCCAGACAACCCACTCCTCGTAATTCCATTACAGCTGTTGCTTAAGTGAAATAAAGCAGCGTTTGATGTACTCCTCTACCTATCCTAGCCTGGAATGATTGAGAGAGACAGAGTCTGTATCCTTTCAGGGTCAGACCCTTAAATGGTGCAAATCAAATTCAGATGAGCCATTCATTTACACAATCTGGATTATATATAATTTGGGGATGGGGAGAGAAGCTGGCTGCGTGCATACTTTTTGTCTTGCAGCCTCAGTCTCCATCTGTCCACTGGCATAAGTAAGTCAGTTCAGTCCATTGATTGAGGACTGATTCAGACGATGCTTTCAAAGGGCGAAACAATGTAGGTTGGAACTGAGTGTGTGGTGATGGGCACCTGATGCCACCATCAGGTAGCCAGGTAACCAGTCAGTCTATGACCAAACTGAAGGAGTGCATTAATTGAAGTACTGTAGATGGTGCTGTCAGTCTTGTTGGGTGCTCTGGACTAAGACTTGCCTGAACTCTGAGTACTACTGGCTGTGGACTGTTGCTGGACTTTGCCGGTGGATCATGTTTTGGACCTAGACTGATTATTTGCAAGTAACCTGGGACCCAGGTGGCGCTGTGGGTTAAACCACAGAGCCTAGGGCTTGCTGATCAGAAGATCGGCGATTCGAATCCCTGCGACGGGGTGAGCTCCCGTTGTTCGGTCCCAGCTCCTGCCCACCTAGCAGTTCGAAAGCACGTCAAAGTGCAAGTAGATAAATAGGTACCGCTCCGGCAGGAAGGTAAACGGCGTTTCCGTGCGCTGCTCTGGTTCGCCAGAAGCGGCTTTGTCATGCTGGCCACATGACCTGGAAGCTGTACGCCAGCTCTCGGCCAATAAAGCGAGATGAGCGCCGCAACCCCAGAGTCGGACACGACTGGACCTAATGGTCAGGGGTTCCTTTACCTAGATGGTGATGTCAGTCTTGGTTGGGTGCTCTGGACTAAGATGGTGCAGCTTGCTGAACTCTGAGTACTACTGGCTGTGGACTGTTGCTGGACTGTTGCTGGATCCGGTGGATCATGTTTTGGACCTAGACTGATTATTTGCGAGTAACCTGGGCTTGTATGGACAGCACTACTATTGGAACCCTGCTCTTGTTGGTGAGTGTTTTAGCAGGAGGCTTGTACTTGGAACCACAGAATCATAGAATTGTAGAGTTGGAAGGGACCCTGAGGGTCATCTAGTCCAACCCCCTGCAATGCAGGAATCACAGCTAAAGAATCCCTGACAGATGGCCATCCAGCCTCTACTTAGAAACCTCCAAGGAAGGAGAGCCCATCTGCTTCTGACGGAGTCTGTTGCAGTGTCAAGCAGCTTTTACCCTCGGAAAGAGAGAGTACAGTATTTGTAACAAAGGGGGTGACTTACCGGTACTTGAGGTGTATGTGGAAATCCTAGCAGTGGCACACCCTCTTCTCTGAAAATAGCAAGTCCTGATGAATGTGTGAAGGTGTGTGTGTGTGTGTGTGTGTGTGTGTGAGAGAGAGAGAGAGAGAGAGAGAGAGAGAGAGAGAGATTTCATTTTAGCCCTAAACCAGGCATGGCCAAACTTGGCCCTCCAGATGTTTTGGGACTACAATTCCCAGCATCCCTGACCACTGGTCCTGCTAGCTAGGGATGATGGGAGTTGTAGTTCCAAAACAGCTGGAGGGCCACGTTTGGCCATGCCTGCCCTAAACCAAGCCATCTCAAAACAAACTCCCCAAAGGCTTGTTTCTCTTTCAGGGCAACCTGAAAGCATTTTGCTTTCTGAGGCAGAGCTGCAAATGGTGACCCCACCCACCCACCCCAGGAGCCACCAATGTTTGGGGGCCAGTTGGCACATTTGTAATCTTGAGAGAGTGCCCTGAGCACCAGTCAAAAACATGTCTGCCACAGGGGCACAGCATTGCACCCAATGCCTGCAGCATCTAAAAGCGCAGAAAAGGGGGACAGGACTGTGAAACAGTGTGAGCATGCCTCCCCGTCAGTGGGAGTGGGGGGAGGCACCTACGTGCTGTGCTCCTTCTCTGCTCACTCATATAAAGAAGCATTTTGCACCTCTTCTCTGTCCAGGATGGATGGGATGATGGGTGTGCGATCTTGGCATCCAGTGGTGTTTGAATGGGGCCGGGGTGTTCAATACAGGAGAGGCTGATCCTCTGCCAACAAGACTTGAGCTTGAAGAGCAAACATCTCTTGTGCATGGTGGACTTTGGCAGGGATATTTATGTAGACTATTTTCATCAGGTGCCCTGGGAGGTCCTGGGGAGCGCACTAGTGCCCATGGGTGCCATGGTAGTGACTGACCCCTGGCACACAGCATCCAAGGCTGGTCAAGTGACTTTCGCCACCTGATGCAGAAAACCCCACAAGCAGCTCCCACCCCCTCTCTAGCAGGAAAAGTAGCAGCAATTATGATGAATTTAAAAGCCATTGGGTGGCCTTTTATGATGCCTGAAATCAGTAGGCTGAAGTGGCTGCCTCATTCACTCTATTGGGCCTTTACAGCAATGCAGGCTGTGTGGGATTCATTGTATTCTTTTGCAAAGGCGACCTTGGCAAAGCAGAAGTGGAATTATTCTGCTGTACAGAGAGGCTCTGTCCCTGGGCCAAGGGAAAGAGCGGGCGAGGGGCCCAGCAGAGTCACAATAATCCCCCCCACCCCGGTGCCCTTTGACACAAGTGTAATAACCATAGTGGGCAGCCAACATCCCTGCGATTTTCTGGAGTGTGACTGAAGTCAGGGAGCAGCTTGAGTCTGTCGTGCATCAAGATGAGAAGAACAGAGGAGGGAGGGAATGTGAGGGGGGGGAAGAGTGTGGTGGGCAGGTTTGTTGGCAGATCATCAGCGGCAAGATCATCAGCGGCTGATCAGAGAGGTCTATTCAGGTGCTGTTGCTTTGGTGATTCCCCCGCACCCTCCCTTGCTGATGGGGTCACACCGAAAGCAAGCTGCTGTTATTGAAGGAGGATGTGCAGCTGGAGTCTTCCTTTGTCAAGCCTTCTGCTAGCCGAGTGACTTGAGGTACAAGAGATAATGAAGAGGGATGGGGATGAGACATGTTTGCCTCATGGAGACCATATTGAGAGAGGCACCAGAGCAACAGCTTTACCCTGACTTCAGACCAACAGCAGAGCCAGTGACTTCTAAACTGTCATTTAAAACAGACAGGAAGTTGCTGCCCCAACGCAGCAAGCTCCTCTTCCCCCCTAAAATAAATAAATAAATCAGGATCTCCCCAAATTTCACTTCCTGTTCTTGCCCCCCCCCAAAAAAAACCACACAAAAATTGGGATAACCTGTGGTTTTGGATTGCTGTGTACAGTTTTGGTTGCCTCACCTAAAAAGGATACTGCAGAATTGAAGAAGTTTCAGAATAGGGCAACCATGGGGGTGGAGTTACTCCCCTATGGAAAAAAGGTTGCAGAGTTTGGGACTTTTTAATTCAGAGAAAAGGTGAATAAGAGGTGTCAGTGATCTGCCCACCCCTGCCAGTCTGGCTCTGAGTGCATACAGGGACCCGCAGCCTGTGTTGACGACAGATTCATCTTCAAGTGAATCTAGCAGCCCCTTTTCAGGGGAGGAGCAGTTAGGGGCTGGGAGCCAGGGAGTGCCAGGTGTCCAGGGAGTTGCTGAGAGACCTGGCACCACCCAGCAGACTCGCTCGGGGGGGGAGGCGTCAGTTCCGGCGCATATCTCATGTAGGCGGAGAAGGCGGCAATTTAGGATGCCAAGGCTTTGGTGTTGGCGCCAAAACAGGAGGGAGGCACTTCAGGATTCTGCTAGTGACTGAGCAGACATGATAAACTGAACTCTGCACTGTAAATAGCTTTGCACTAAAATAAAGAGACTTAAAGACAAGATGGCTTGGTGTTACTATTGAACAACCGATAAGAGAACCTGACAAGAGGCAACATGATAGAGGTTTATAAAATTATATATAAATCCAGAGCATGGAGAAAGTGGATAGAGAAAAGTTGCCCCTCTCTCATAACTCTAGAACTCATGGAAAGCCAAGGAGGCTGAGTGTTGGAAAACTCAGGAGAGATAAAAGAAAGTACTTTTCTTCAATTCTGGAACTGGCTCCCAGAGGAGGCAGGGTTGGCCACCTATGGATGGCTTTAAAAGAGGATTGGACACATTCCTGGGGAGATGTATGTTGATGGCTCCTAGCCAGGCTGGCCCTGCTCTGCCTCCACAGTTGGAGGCAGAAATGCTTCTGTATGCCAGTTTCTGGAAACACCAGGAAGGGGAGAGGAATCATGTGATCGGGTCCTGCTTGCTGGCTTCTCTATAGGCAACTGCTCGGCCACTGTGAGAACAGGATGCTGGACTAGGTGGTCCACTGGCCTGATCCAGCAGACTCTTCTTAGGTTCTTAGGCTCTTATTTTATGGGGGTTTGGATCATCTGAGGACTACTGGCCATTTCCACACAATGAAGTTACTTAACAAATAAGTCAAACGGTCACTTCAATAAAAATACAGCCTGCTTATTCTTCTGTTGTTCCATTTTTGCTGGTCAGCACTGATTATTTCTATTCTATGTGCCCTTTATTTAGAAGGTTCCTTCTCTGTTTGTGGATTTCATGTTCTGCTTTAGCAGGGCAAGATTAGCACATTATCAAGGTTCTCCTCCTTCCCCCAACAACCAAAAGTGTATTCAGATAAATAATTGTGGGGTAGATGGAGGAGAAAACAGATAAGGTTTCATGGTGGGGGGTCAGTCGATCTAATTGCAATACGGCCAGAATTTGCTGTACTGATGAGCTACAGTATATGTATCTTAAGCAGCAAGACACCAACATTTACAGCACCTCCAAATAGCAATAGACTAAAGTTCAGCACCAAAAACAGCAGCAGTGACAACTGGGTGCCTCTGAGGATTTTAGGGCATTTTCACAAGCAATGCAAAGAATAGCATGCCAGTGGAAGAGGGCTATTTTTAATCACATGAGCCTTTTGCTTGATGCTTGTTGATTTCAGTTTAGAAATGTGGGAAATTCATGCCAACATTTTGTGGGAGGCAAGGGTGGCAAATCAGAGCAGGGTTGTGTAAACAAATGACTCGCCTCAATTTACACACTCTTTTTGCCATATTTTGCAGCAAGCCTTGTTGAGTGCCCATGAAAAGAGAGTGGGTTAAGTGAGCTGCCTCCCATTGCCCACCCTCACTCCTTAGTCCTTCGTCAGATTGAGGTTGAATCCTGACAAGACAGAAGTACTGTTTTTGGGGGACAGGGTGCAAGCAGGCATGGGGGACTCCCTGGTCCTGAACGGGGTAACTGTGCCCCTGAAGGACCAGGTGCGCAGCCTGGGAGTCATTTTGGACTCACAGCTGTCCACGGAGGTGCAAGTTAATAATGTGTCCAGGGCGGCTGTCTACCAGCTCCATCTGGTACGCAGGCTGAGACCCTACCTGCCCGCAGACTGTCTCACCAGAGTGGTGCATGCTCTAGTTATCTCCCGCTTGGACTACTGCAATGTGCTCTACGTGGGGCTACCTTTGAAGGTGACCCGGAAACTGCAATTAATCCAGAATGCGGCGGCTAGACTGGTGACTGGGAGCGGCCGCCAGGACCACATAACACCGGTCCTGAGAGATCTACATTGGCTCCCAGTACGTTTCCGAGCACAATTCAAAGTGTTGGTGCTGACTTTTAAAGCCCTAAACGGCCTCGGTCCTGTATACCTGAAGGAGCGTCTCCACCCCCATCGTTCTGCCTGGACACTGAGGTCCAGCGCCGAGGACCTTCTGGCGGTTCCCTCACTGCGAGAAGCAAAGCTACAGGGAACCAGGCAGAGGGCCTTCTCTGTAGTGGCGCCCGTCCTGTGGAACGCCCTCCCAGCAGAGTTGAAAGAGATAAACAACTATCTGACATTCAGAAAATACCTGAAGGCAGCCCTATTTAGGGAAGTTTTTAACCTGTGATATTTTAATGTATTTTAATATCTGTTGGAGGCCGCCCAGAGTGGCTGGGGAGACCCGGCCATATGGGCGGGGTACAAATTAAAAAAAAGTATTATTATTATTATTATTATTATTATTATTATTATTATTATTGTCACTTTGAACACCTAGACTTCCCACCTCCCCCTTCTCCCAATTTCACCTGGTGGCGAAACAGGAATTGGAGTGGGGGCATCAGCCAGTTCTCTCTCCCCCACCCCATTTCTCCCTTGCACTGCTTGGATGCCTAGGAGAAAGCTGTCATAGCAGCATCCTGGGTGCAAGAAGCCTCAGGGATCCCTAAGTTCAACATTCATCCATTCATTCATTTTAGATTAGGGGAGACACACACACCCCACACTAAAGCCTAGAAATTAATAAAAGGTAGGATTTTGATTATTTGGCGTACTGAAAGGAAGATTGCATCATAGTCCTGTGCTTCCAGCCACGGCAGAGCTCAGTGGAGGGAGAAGCCAGCCAACCAGCCGAGTCTCAGGGGGGTACTTGCTTGGAGTCAGAGTCTGTATACAAGGTCTAGTCCAGTCCTAAGGTCAGGACTATCTCAGTTCACATAGTCAGATGATCCAGTGGTCAAGAAAGCTGAGGATCCAAGGTCGCAAGAAGAAGCAAGGTCTGGTCAGGAACGACGAATGTTGTTTTCAGCAACCGACTGAGGCTGGAAACCCTGCTTAAGAAAGTTGGAGCCAGCTGGTTCTTATCAGGAGCAAGAAGGCTAATGAGCAGCAGGTAGAGTCACTTCGCCTTCTGCTCCTTCAGGCTGCTGTTCAGCAGGTGAAGCTAACTTCTGGCCCATGACAGATTGGAAAAATACAGACTCAGCTTCCTTTCCAAGCCAGGGCCTCACTTGGGATAGAGGCATTAACCTGGCAAAAGGTGTTGATGGCCCATCTAAGAGGAATCTTGGGTCTGGACAGAAAGAGATTGCCAGGGTGATGGGGTGTGGGTTAGAAGTGACAGGAAGAGAGAGTCTTTAGAGCAAGGTGTGCTGGGGAGAAGAAAGACTGGGATCCATCTTGGGCAGGCTGGCTGAAGGGAGGCTGGGAGAGAGGCCTTGGACTACAGGGCTGCACTGCTGTGGGGAACAAGCCCCTCTGGAAATGACCCTGCTGTAAGATCCGGACTCCCGCCATACAGACAGAAGGTATAAATAGATGACTTAAAGCTGTGGCAGTCCCTAGAACTGTTGAGACCCTAGAATTAGAAGGTTGGAACAAATTGTATGGTTGGCATGGTTACTTATGATACGAGAAGATTAAATTACACAAAGATTTAAAAATCATATAATCAGGAAAGCTTTAATAGAAGTATGGGAGAGAACCAAGGGAAAGGTGATAGAAAGAACTCCCTGGTGAGCGTCTCCAGTGGAGGCGAATTCCACTCTGAAGTGCAATAAAAAAGAACGCTGGCCAACTTATAGAGAAATAACAGAAGAAACTAATGGACATATTAAATTAAAGGAATATGAAGAATTAAGAACAAAAGGGTTAAACTGGCTAGAATACAGTGGGACCTCGACTTACGAAGATAATGCATTCCGACGCGAAAACACTCGTAAGTTGAGTCCCCATAGGGATGCATTGAGCGAAAAAAATTCATAAGTCGAAAAAATCCTATTCAAAGCAGCCGCGACTTCCTTTCGGAAGTCGAAAAATTCGGTTGCGGTGGCCATTTTTGTTTCTTCCGGAAGTCATTCGGAAGTCGAAAAACACGTAAGTCAGGTCACTCGGAAGTCGAGGTCCCACTGTATTTTCAATTGAAGGCAACATATGAAAAAGATAAAAAAGGAAGGGGGTTTGGAAATAAAAACTCAAAGTTTGAAAAAGAAATTCTCTTAAACAACGAAAAGATACTTTCTAAAATGTACAGGGTTCTAGAAAATACAGAAGTGGAACAAGAAGTTAAAAAAAGTATATATGTAAATGGGAACAAGATTTGGGCATGGAGGTAGAGCACAACCAATGGGAAATTTTTTGGAAGAAAACAGTAAATTTTACAGCATGTTACCTACTTAGAGAGAACTTTATAAAGATGTACTACCGGTGGTATTTAACCCCAGATAGGATAGCTAAAATAAATAAATCTACTGACAATAAATGCTGGAGATGTCATAGTGCAATTGGATCTTTTTATCACATATGGTGGACTTGCCCTTTAATTAAAAAATATTGGGAATTAATACATGAAGAGTTAAAAAAAATGATGAAAACATCTTTCGCCAAAAGAGCAGAATGATATTTATTAGGAATTCTAGGCAACAATATTCCTGAAGACAAAATTAATATCTTTTTATACGCCTCAACGGCTGCGAGAATGCTGTTGGCAAAAAATTGGAAAGGGAACATCATACCAACCAAAGGGGAATGGATAGATAAACTTTGTGAATATTTGGAAATGGCAAAATTAACAGATTAGATTCGGAAAAAGACGAAGGATAAGATCAAGCAACAATGGGAATGTCTGAATGATTATTTAAAGAATACAGGTCTAGGAGAAAATTCATGGCTGTGTCTTTATTAACCTGACAGGAAGTGAATAGGAAAAGAGTTACAAAGGGTTGGAAACTCGGAAATATTAAAATAGACAATTCTCAAGAGGCAGAATAAAAGAAAAAAAAATTATTGATTGCTGTATGGAATGCGGTGGAAATGTTCTATTACATTTATTCTTTGTGTTATTTTTCCTCTTTTCTTCTTTTTGTCTCTTTTACTCTTTATTTCTTACTTCTTTTTTCCTGATAAGTGATTTATTTATTTAGTTGGGGGGCTGTGTGTTGAGATTCCTGCATTGCAAAGGGTTGGACTAGATGACTCGCAGGCTCCCTCCCAACTCTACAATTCTATGATTGTACACTTTGCTTGGGCTGCATCAATAGGAGTATAGCATCTAGATCAAGGGAAGTAATAGTACCACTGTATTCCGCTCTGGTCAGACCTCACCTGGAATACTGTGTCCAGTTCTGGGCACCACAGTTCAAGAAGGATACTGACAAGCTGGAACGTGTCCAGAGGAGGGCAACCAAAATGGTCAAAGGCCTGGAAACGATGCCTTATGAGGAACGGCTTAGGGAGCTGGGTATGTTTAGCCTGGAGAAGAGAAGGTTAAGGGGTGATATGATAGCCATGTTCAAATATATAAAAGGATGTCATATAGAAGAGGGAGAAAGGTTGTTTTCTGCTGCTCCTGAGAAGAGGACACGGAGCAATGGATTCAAACTACAAGAAAGAAGATTCCACCTAAACATTAGGAAGAATTTCTTGACAGTAAGAGCTGTTCGACAGTGGAATTTGCTGCCAAGGAGTGTGGTGGAGTCTCCTTCTTTGGAGGTCTTTAAGCAGAGGCTTGACAGCCATCTGTCAAGAATGCTTTGATGGTGTTCCTGCTTGGCAGGGGGTTGGACTGGATGGCCCTTGGGGTCTCTTCCAACTCTATGATTCTATGATTCTATGATTTATATTGTATTGTGATTTAATTGTAATAATAAGTTCAAAATGTTTTTTTTCTTTTTTGTATTGATCTATGTATTATTAATAAAACTAAAAAAAAAAAAAAAAAAACCCTGTGGCAGTCTTCACCGTATCTCAGTTCTCCAGAGCAACGCAGACCCTTTATGAGTGCCTGGCATCCCAGCCCCCCACCCTGGGATCTTGCTACTGCTAAACAGTGAGTGGGGATGGTGCCCAACGTTAGTAACAATATTTATATCCTATCTTTCCTCCAATGAACTCAAGGTGGCATACCCATCTCCTCCCTTTCCACTGTATCCTCACAACAACCCTGTGAGGTAGTTTAGGCTACGAGACTGTGACTGCCCCTCCCTGGGAAAACTTTCCAGGCTTTTTTTAAAAAAAATAAAATAAAATAAAATTCAAATTAATAATAAAACCTTCTCTGTTCTTCACACTAGATGATGGTGATGGTGATTAGGAGATTCCTCTACCAAATCTGATTAGGAGCAATGCTCAATTGAGCTACCACCCTTAATTGGTAACATTGATTTTTGCCTCATCTGCTTGAGAAACTCATCAGCCTTGATAAAAGCTATGAATGTACATTAGATCAGTTAATCAAGTTGAAGATCCCATGTGGGCGCTTTCAATTCAGATGCTGGTGGTATAGGAACATAGGAAGTTGGCGGATGCCATGTGAGTCCAGGGGTCTGTCTGAGTGAGCATTTTCCTCACTGACAGACAGCAATGTTTTGTGGTTTCAGAGAGAGGCTCTTCACAGCCTACCTTGGCGATTCCAGAGATGGAACCAGGGGCGCTTTGCATGCAAAGGAAGGGTCCCACCGCTGAGCTGCATCCCACAAATAATTTTAACAAAGTCTTGGGGCAAAGGGTTCATTAGTTTAAAATGCATGATGAGGATGTGGCATAGATTGTCCTTCTCCTACCTTTCAAGATTCAAGATTCAAGATTTCTTTATTGTCATTGTACAAGTACAATGAAATTGGATAAAATAATAATAATAATAATAATAATAATAATTTTTATTTGTACCCCGCCCTCCCCGGCAAAGCCGGGCTCAGGGCTGCTCACACCACCAAAATCACAATAAAACATGAAACATAAAAGAAAAAACAATTAATTAGAATACAGATTAAAAGATTTAAAAAACCGCCTTGATGCAACAGCCCATGAATTTATAACACATAGGGGAGGATCTTATAATACAATGTTATATTATAACACAAGGGTCAGGCTGAATCGGACTCAAAAGCTAGGCGGAACAGCTCCGTCTTGCAGGCCCTGCGGAAAGCTGTCAAATCCCGCAGGGTCCTGGTCTCTGGAGACAGTGCGTTCCACCAAATTGGGGCTGAAACTGAAAAGGCTCTGGCCCTGGTTGAGACCAGTCTAGCCACCTTATGGGTTGGGACCTCCAGCGTGTTATTATTTGTGGACCTTAGGGTCCTCCGCGGGGCATACATTTAAACAATTGTTTCCCCCAACCAAAAGTGTACTCAACACGAGTAATAGCAGTAAAAGCTACGGTAAAAAAATAAGGGAGAGCACTGAGCAGCCGCTGCGTCTATGCGCGCCGCCATCTTAGAACTTAGAACTGTTACAAAAAATAACAGGAATTTAAACAAAAAACAAAACTGAGCCCTCTCTGCCAAGCAGCGGTGGCGGCCCTTTATAGAGCCCTTCAGGCCCCACCCTAGGCCAGGTGGTGAGTGGCAGGACTGGGGCCTCAGGCGCTGAGCAGGGGAGTCCTCCTGGGTGGCAGCAGCCGCAGCAGTTCTTATAAACCCACCAGGCCCCTTTCCTACAGTCAACCTATAAAGAATCAGTGCAGTGTGATGGTTAGTGTCTGGTTAGGACCTGGGAATCCAGGGTTCAAATCCCCACTCAGTCATGAAGCTCGTGGGTGACCTTGGGAGCCTCTCCCAGCCTAACCTACCTCACAGGGTTATTGTGGGGATTAAAGGAGAGAACCATGTGCAGCACCTTGAGCTCCTTGGAGAAAAGGTGAGGTGCAAAAATAATGCAATGCAATGTTCTGCTTCACTGTTCTGATAAAAATAATTGAAAATCCCTTCCTGCTTGGTGCACTTTGACCCTGAGGGATTTTAATTACATGTGCTAATGATATGGCCTCCTTTTCTTTCTTTTCCAGGCATTTCCCTGATCGTGGCCGACAAAGACACCAAAGAGATGTTGGCCAAATACAGCATCCCTGTGAAGTACCTGCAGCCCTTTCACCACTACCACTGTGCCCTAGTGCTGGTAAGCCACAACCCACAATCTGCTCCCGTTATCTGCCTGGCTGTCCAACCTTGGGCATATGTACCATTGGCTTGTCAGCCCATGCCTAACTTAAGGTTCAGAAAGGGCAAGTTGTGCCATCACCATAGGCCCGGACCATTGTGGAAGACATACCATATTTTTTGCTCTATAAGGCGCACCTGACCATAGGACGCACCTAGTTTTTAGAGGGGAAAAGCCCCATTTTTTGTGGATCAGCTCAAATTTCTGCAGCTTCTTTTGCAAAGGAGAAAAGCCCCATTTTTTGAGGATCAGCTCGAAGTTGTTGAGCTTACTTTGCAAAGGGAAAAAACCCTGTTTTATGGGGTTAAACTCACAGTTCTGCAGCTTCAGGAAAGGGAGCCATTTCTACAGTTTCCAGACAGATAATCTAATCAGCCAGTCACATGTTGCTGGGGAAACAGCCTCCCTCTGCAAGGGGGCGGGGCTGGATTCTCTCTCCCTTATCTCTCTCCCCGATCGTTTGCTGAGCAGCTGCTTAGCGGGCTTCCTTTCAACACCCCCTTCTCTCTCTCTTTTTTAAAAAAGCACGATCTGCTTTTGCCCCTGGGCAGTTCAGCTCCAGGGACCATGCATTCACTCCATAAGACGCACAGACATTTCCCCTTACTTTTTAGGGGGGGGGGAGTGCATCTTATGGAGCGAAAAATATGGTAGATGGTTGTTCACATGTTTGGTTGCTGGGTTCCATTCTCTCTGGCCATTAACCAAGCCGACTGGAGGAGATGGGAGCTGCAGTTAAGCCATGTCTGGAAGGCTGCAGGTTCCCCTCTGCCTCCTCCTCTGGGAAGCTGCCCCCATGCTTTGATGGTTGGGAGAGGCACTGCTTTGTGCTTGCCTGCTGTGCCATCTGAGATGTGGCAGGCTGGGGTGCAGAGCCTCAGGTCCTGGGGGCCAAATGTGACCCTTCAGGCCCCTCTGTCTGACCCTTGGAGCTCTCCCCAGGCCAAAGCTCAATTACTGTGCTGTGCACACACCCCTCCTTGAGCGTTTTTAAGTCTGCTAATGCAGTGTGTGGTGTAGTGGTTAAGAGCGGTGGACTCATAATCTGGTGAACCGGGTTCGCTTCCCCACTCCTCCACATGCAGCTGCTGGGTGACCTTGGGCTAGTCACACTTCTCTGAAGTCTTTCAGCCCCACTCACCTCACAGAGTGTTTGTTGTGGGGGAGGAAGGGAAAGGAGAATGTTAGCCGCTTTGAGACTCCTTCGGGTAGTGATAAAGCGGGATATCAAATCCAAACTCTTCCTCTTCTTCCTCTTCCTTGTTTGGATGGAGGTTAGAGAGGGGAGTGGGAGTGTGTGCACACAGTTGCCTGCCAGGCGAAGTTAAATGTGGCATGAGTTGCAGTGCCCACTTCTGCCTGTGGCCTCATCCACGACTGGCCTGTGGCCCTTAGACAGTTGCCCAGGCAGGAATGTGGCTCTTGGGCTGCAGAAGGTCCCCACCCCAGGCTTGGATGACCTATGCAATCTAAAGGCCTGGCCTGTTTGTGCCCTGATAGGTTGCTATCCATCTTCAAAGATGGATTGTCGTGAATAAACAAGTGCTTTACTGTAGAGAGGGGGAAACTGAGGCCTGCAGGCCAATTATGGCCCTCCAGGCATGTCTGTCTGGCCCTCAGGGCTCTCTCCAAGTTGCCAGCCTCTCACTTGCTCTGCTTTGCACCCTCCTTGAATATTTTTGCCTGGCCTCGAGCTCTGATAATGCCTCTTGCTTGCCCAGATGGAGAACAGGGAGGGCCGTGTGAGAATATTAGCGTATGTTGCTCCACCCACTTTTGCTTGTGAATCCACACACCACTGTGGATAAGGGATGGATGAGCCCTGATTCTACTGCATGGAGAAGAGAAGATTTTGCAGCAGGGAGTTCTCACCTAGCCTCTTCCTTGATTTGCTGTGTTCCCATTTGTTGTGCATTTTTCTGACACAGAGAACTGTTTCAAGTGTACCATCTGCCTTCCGAGACAGTCTTCTTCTTCTCTCCCGAGGAGGCATCTTTACTTTCCCCGCATGTTGGGATCCAACCTCCTAATTCCAGGCTTACACACTACATTCTACAGCAGCCTCACTCACACACACATTTCACTGGGGTCAGGCCCAGGAAATCTTTATGCAAAGGCAATAATCCGTGGTGGGAAAATGTTTCAGGTTTTCAAAGCCTGAGAAGTCAGAAGCATGTGCTCGAGTAAATGTGGTAAGCCAGAGCCCTGGGGTCCCTTTAAAAGAGGGGAAGGGCCATCATCTGCTTTGCCTGGGTTTGAGCTCTGACATCTCCAGGTAGGATGGAGTGAGACCTCTTGTCTGAAACCCTGGAGAGCCATTTCCAGTCAACATACCGGTAGATCAAGCTGGTCTGAGCCAGGCTGCATTCACATGGCAGTTTACTCTGTTTTCATGACTTCCCCGCCTAACTAAGCATAAGAACATCAGATCAGCACCTGCTGGATCAGGTCAGTGGCCCATCTAGTCCAGCATCCTATTCTCACAGCAGCCAACCAGAGGCCTGTAGGAAGCCAGAAAGCAGGACCCAATCACAAGAACAGCCCTCTGGCCTCCTGGGGCTTCCAGCAACTGGCCCTCAGAAGTGTTGCTGCCTCCTTCAGTGGAGGGCAGAGCAGAGCCATGTTGGCCAGCAGCTAACAATAGTTTTATCCTCCATGAATTTGTCTAGGTGGCGCTGTGGTCTAAACCACAGAGCCTAGGGCTTGCCGATCAGAAGGTCGGCGGTTCGAATCCCTGCGACGGGGTGAGCTCCTGTTGCTCGGTCCCAGCTCCTGCCAACCTAGCAGTTCGAAAGCACGCAGTGCAAGTAGATAAACAGGTACCACTCCGGCGGGAAGCTAAACGGCGTTTCCGTGCGCTGCTCTGGTTCACCAGATGCAGCTTAGTCATGCTGGCCACATGACCCGGAAGCTGTATGCCGGCTCCCTCGGACAATAAAGTGAGATGAGCGCCGCAACCCTCACGACTGGACCTAACGGTCAGGGGCCCCTTTACCTAGGTTGGTGGCCATTGCTGCCTCCTGTGGGAGGGAGTTCCGTGTTTGTACTCTGGGAAGAAGCCCTTTCTTTGAACTGTCCTGAACCTCTCCCAACTCTGTAATACAGCGTCCTTTTTTAGGTGAGACAACTGGAACTGAACACAGGGAAGTCCCTTCTGGAACCGTAGTGGAATATAGTGCGAGTTTAGGACTCTTTTCCGCTTTGTGTGCTTCCAGAAGAAAATCCATATGGGCCCCAAAGTCATAGCTGTCAACCCTCCCTTTTTTGGTGGGAAACTCCCTTATTCCAATGCCGTTTCCCGCTGCTATCCCGGATTGTTGATATCCCTTCAATTTCCCGGATTTCAAATGAAGCAGCTCCTCTCCCTCCCTGCCAGCCAGGGAAGCTCCTCAGCTGCGTTGCTCGGCTGCCAATAAGGAGTCTGAGACCGACTGGGGGCGGAGCTTGCATGTCTTGTGCAGCCAGACCCTCACGCCCAACCAGACAGCCTGCCTGCCTGCCGTCTATGCGCTGGCTCTTTCGCTCACCCATTTGCGCGCAGCCTCTGGAGCGCAGGGTGGCGAGGCTACTTGGTGCCATTGCACTGCCCTCGCAGCATCCCTTATTTTCAAATCCAAAAGTTTGAAAAAAAAACCTTATTTTCAAATCCGAAAGTTGACAGCTATGCCCAAAGTCCTTCCCTCACAGCACCCCTGAACCTGGGACCTTTGGAACTGCTCCATTGGGGCGGATGGGGCCCCACCCTGCCCATCTGCCCTCAGCCAGCCCCCACCTGCCTGCTGCCTATTTACATCTGGTCCAGGGGATAGCAGTGGATGTCGGCTTCTTCCTCTCCCCCAGACTCAATTGCTGTCCTTGTAGGGAGGGGGAGGGGGCAAACCTAAAACTCATCAGCTCTGGGTAAGATGGGCTTGTCTTCCTCTGCCTCAAAAGGAGCCGCTGCATCCTGGGCGGGGGTGGGGGGGGGTAATTCTGCATTTTTGTCAAGGTTTCACGCAGGGCAGAATGTAACGCCTGTTAATTTCCTCCCTCTCTGCATTAAAAACCTGACCTTTATTCCATACACCATTTCCCCTCATTTGAACAGTGATTTTTAAGGAGAGTGCTTGTATTGATGAGGTAATAATGATTAGCTGTCTTGTGGCGTGATTGCTCCAAAGTCCATTTGCAGACTCCGGTGGGCCCAAGATTAGCTTTCCATGTGGTTCTTTGTGGTTCTCTGGCTGATTTATTCATGATCCCAAACGGTCATCCAAAGCAGGGCTGCTTTACTCGCATTTAAGAATCTGTAGGGGGGGGGTCACCATTTTGTGGCAAGTCCTCACAGCCCTCAGTTCAGTGTTGGTGCTAGGAATTGTAGTGGCACTGGGAATCATAGCTCTGTGAGAGGCAGACTACAGTTCCCAGGACCCTTTGGGGGAAACAGTGTGTTTTAAATGTATAACGTCTGCTCAGCCTTCGTCTCTTTTCTCTGCTGATCCAAACATTATTTACTTTTCCCATAGAGGTTGGTGGCAGGTCTTCATGGGCTGCGAAATGTTTAAATGTCAAAGAGGAAAGATTGATGACATTGATCTTTCTAGACAGGGCACTCCAGAGGACAATGGGCTTTAATTATCAGTGCCGGCAGTTATGGCTGCTCAGGGCCGCCGCAGAGTAATCTGGACTGTTGAGAAACTCTTGGTTTGTTGCCTCATTTGCTTGCTCTCTCTCCATTCCCATTTCACCTTAAGCATTTCGTTCTTTCCCGAACAGCCTAGGAAGAAGGACCCAGCGGGGACCAAGCTGCATGTCACCATAATCCGTAAAGGCAGTCTCATCCCCCGCTACCCTGGAATGAATTACACAGGCTTGGAGGTAAGGCTCAGGCCAGCAAATCCAAAGTGGTGGGCGAGGTGGCATGGGCGAGCTTTGGGACCTTTGAGGAGGTGAGCGGCACCAGGCCAGTGCCAAGACCTTTGGGGTCAAATGCCCCACAAGTGCCTGCGGCTGCAATCCTGTTTCTGCTGACCAAATGGATTGGCAACAAGTTCAGAACATACAAATGTAGGGAATTTTCACACAGCAGGTGGTGACTTTAAATGAATGGAAACTAATTAATTAAGGAAGGTGTTGACTTGCTGGAATATGTGCAGAGGACAGTGACTGAGATGATCAAGGGTCTGGAATGAATGGATCCTTTCCGTCCTACCTCCTTTCCCCTCCCACCTCTCCCAGTTTCTATCACTGCTTGCTAGAAATCCTGTCTCCATTAATTTTGTTGTATTGGTGGAAATGAGAAAGTGAAGGAATAGGAGGAAACTCTCCTCCATCAGGAATGATTGTGCACCCCCTTTTAAGGTACCTTAAAAAAAAAACTTAATATTGTTACATAGCACCCGAGTCTCTGAGCAGTGAGAATTTCCAGGGGTTCCAGCACTCACTCTGGGTTTTGTCTCCTTGGAAGGAAGGTCAGTGGAGACTGGTGTCGGCAAGGTTTTCCGGCCATGGGCCGGATCATGTGCAGCATGATGCCGGAAATCGCGTCTGCGCAGAAGCGATTTCCGGCGTCTGGGCATGTGCAGATGTGATTTCCGGCATCGCAGATATGCGCAGACGCCATTTCCGTCACCACTCGGCGAGTCCCTGTGCCGTGCTGTGCCGCTTTAGCGCAACGCGCGGGGGAGTTGCTGAGCGGGCGGCTTGGTGAGCGGGCGGCTCATGGGCCGGTTAAATGGCCTCCGTGGGCCGGAGGTTGCTGATGCCTGGGACAGATTGTTTTATTTGCAAATCTATACAACCTGAGCATAACATGGAGGGGCTCACAGCACAAATGCCCCCCACCCCAAGATTCTGCTCCTCCACTAGTTGCACTTGGCCATGTTGGCTGGGGCTGATGGGAGCTGAAGCCCAACAACATCTGGAGGATGCCACCTGAACAGGAGAGCTTAAGGGGGAGGGAGACAATATTACAGATGACAGGGGATAATACTGGTACTGGTGATAATAGCTTGATTGATGCATAGGAAACTGAGGTGGTGCCCCAGAAACCTGATAAAGGGCAGGAAACTGCAAGAAGAAAGAGAATGACTCGTGGTTTCAGTTGTCTCTATACTAATACTCAGAGTATGGGAAACAAGCAAGATGAATTTGAACTCTAAATGCAAAATGGCAAATCTGATCCTAATAGGCATTACTGAAACCTGGTGGGATGAGACTAATGATTGGAATGTAGAAATTGAAGGGTATAACCCATTCAAAAGGAATAGACCAAGCAGGCAGGAAGGGGGGGAAGTAGCAGCATTATACATAAAGAATATGTACACTTGTGACGAAATCCATGACCTGGAGCATGGGACACTATGGAACACAGATTGAAGGCATATGGGTAAAAATTGTCAGAGAGGCAAGCAACAGGGACCTTACAGTGGTGTCAGCTATAGACCGCCAAGCCAGACTGAAGACTTGGATGATGCCTTCCTAGAACAGATTGCCAAACTTCAAAAAGGAGAGATATAGTAGTCAAAGGAAACTTCAGCTACCCTGATATCTGTTAAACTCTGCCAAGAATATAAGGTCCAACAAATTTCTCCCTTGCCTCGCTGACAATTTCATTTTTCCAGAAGATGGAAGAAGCAACAAGGGGATTGTCTATCTTGGACTTGGTCCTTACCTACAGGGAGGAACTGATTAATGAAGTGGAAGTACTGTAAACCTTGGGAGGAAGTGATCAGGTCCTCTTGGGTTTCATGACACAGAGGCAAGGCATAGCTGAGTGTGGTTGGACGTGCACTCTAGACTTGAAAAAGGCTGGTTTCGAAAAGCTTAAAGAACTGCTGGGTGAGATCCCATTGCTAGAAATACTCTAAGAGAAGGGAGTACAGGATGGATGGGAGTTTCTTAAAGGTGAAATATTGAAGGCACAAGGCAGACCATTCTAACAAGAAAGGAAAGTGGGAGGCATCTAAAGAAACCAGTGTGGCTGCATAAGGAGCTTACAGATGAGATGAGATGTAAGAAGGGAATTCATAAGAAATGGAAGAAAGAAGTTATGAGAAGTCAAAGGTGCTAAGAGGTAACATTTAGGGCAGAAGTGAGGGGAAGGGTTGATGATTGTGAACATGTGTTAAGAGCAGAACCAGGTCTTTGGTAATCATCGTTCTCTCTGATTTCAGGTATTCCTCAAGGGGATCAATGAGCCTCTGGAACAACCCGACGGCACTGTCTTAGCCGTTGGTCGGATAGTGAGCAACGTCGAAGCTTACATGTAAGTGGGGAGAAATCACAACAGGCTGCTAAGAATATAACCAAAGAACTGTAAAGTTGGAAGGTACCCAAAAGGTTCATCTTGCCCAATCCCCTGCAATCAGGGCCGGCGCGTCCATTAAGGTGAACTAGGCAGTTGCCTAGGGCGCCAAAATGGAGGGGGCGTTGGACAGCCTGCCCCTCACCCTCCGCTGCCACCCGGTGCCTCCCCAACCAGTGGCGAAAACCGCGGCGGCGCAGGGCGGCCGACCAGGCCGGGGGCGGGGCACCGTACATCATCCGCAATGACGTCACGTGGCCCGCCCCCTCGCCTAGGGCGCCAAAATCCCTAGCACCGGTCCTGCCTGCAATGCAAGAATTCTAGCTAAAGGCACATGAATGGGGTGGGGGTGGGGACAGCGCAGTCCTATACATGTCCTAACCATAACCCTAAGCACCTTTGCACAAAAGGACATAGATTCTGCCTTAGTGCAGATCCTACCAAACATCCCCCGGTGAGCGAAAGAGAGCCACTCTTGGTCAATGTAGGCAATACTGAACTAGCTAACTTGAACTTTCTGAACTGAAGCTGTCCAGAAATGAAGCACAAACCAAAATGCAGCCATTCTTCAGAAGTCACGCTCTCCCAAATATCGCAGTGCAGTTCTCCGGCCTAGTAGTGTTGGCAAAAATGCATATACTGAGATAACGTGTTCATACGAATGCAAGTATCGTGACTATAGCACACAAAAATTCGTTGTATTGGGGGAAATTGCTTTGCCAAGATGTGCATATTAGATGTGCATCCAAAAAGTTGTATGCTAGGAGAAATTAGCACTAAAATGCTGGTGAAGTTTTATGAAGACTACAGTATATTCCTGCGTATAAGACTACTTTTTAACCCAGGAAAATCTTCTCAAAAGTCGGGGGTCGTCTTATACGCCGGGTCGTATTTCTTATACGGCAAGTATATCCCAAACTCTATATTTTAACTGGAAAAGTTGGGGGTCGTCTTATACGCCCAGTCGTCTTATACGCCGGAATATACGGTATTTTAAAAAAGCGAAATGATGTGGAAATGTGGAGAACTGAATTTAAGATGGAAGGAACAAGAGAATTTGAAATGGACAGACTTTCCCACCCTTGCTTCTGAGGAAATGGGGCTAGAGTTGTGTTGTCATTCTTAGACATCTGGCAATACATTTCTGAAGTGGTAGCTGCAAACAACCCTTATAATTCCATTCTCCCCCTCCCTCCCTCTGAAGAAAAGAGATGAAGGCCCGGCCGCTTGATGCTCACCCGGCCCCAGAGAAGGACATCACCTTCCCAGATCCTCCAATGGAGGCTTTTGAGGTCCCACAAGTCACCAACCAAGGACACCCACAGGTACTAGCCAAGGGTCGCTTGAAAGTTTTTTGCCTTGGGGAAGGACATAAGGAGAGGAGAGGAGCCTGCTGGATCAGGCCAATGGCCAATCCAGGCCAGCATCGTGTTCTCACAGTGGCCAGCCAAAAGTATCCAGAGGTGGATTTAGGGCAGCACAACCAGTTCCCCCCACACTGGGCGCTGAGCAAAGGAGGACACTGCAGAGCATCACACAGAATGCAAGGCTAGAAGGGGAGGGAGCTGGATTTTGGCCTCACACAGGGCACCACTGAAATTTAAAAGACCAAACCCACCCCTGTGCCCATCCGCCCATTCATCCATATCCATATAGCCTGCCTGCCTGCCTGCCTGCCTGCCTTCCTTCCTTCCTTCCTTCCTTCCTTCCTTCCTTCCTTCCTTCCTTCCTTCCTTCCTTCCTTCCTTCCTTCCTATCTCTCACTCTCTGAGCTTGGGGCTGCACAGAAAGAGGTGGAGGCCCCTGCCTGAGGCCCGTGGCTAGTGGGTTGCACAGTTGCACTGGAGAGGCTGGAATTGCTCTCCCCAGCATGACTCAGGCACAGCAGGAACAAATGCTGCTGGAGGGCCCTGAGTGTGCTTGCTTTGTTTGTTTTCGCTCTTCATCCAATTTGGAATTGGAGGGAGGATTTCAAGCTTGCTCACAGTACCTATCCCCATTTTCAGTTCCTCCAAAGCCTCTTCGTGGACCACACCTACCTTACCTTTTGCATCGCTTCCTGCCAAGATGAAGGAAGCTGCCATCCGAAACAGATTCCTTTTGGCTCCTACAACTTAAGAAACAGCCCCTCTGGGGATGCACCAGTGGGGAGAGGGGAAATTAGCCTAAAGAGGAAGACATTTGCAGCCAAGTCCCATCAAAAGGAGGTTCATCCTGATTCAGCTGACAGCCTCTTTGATGAGGCCTGGTGCCAAGCAAAGCTGGCAAAAAGGAAGCAGGTTTGGCGACATAAATGATTTAGCAGAGCCATCTGGGCTGAGAAAATTTATTCCTTTCGTCACACACACCCTGTTAATTTTCTTTAAAAGCCTTGATTGAATGTTGGTTTTAGAGAAGGCTTTTCAATTAAATGGCCCAGTGGAACTGGCCAGTCTCCCTTCTCTGCTCTTTTGCAGATTTGTTGTGTAGTATTAGAAAAAGCTACCTTTGCACTGATTGGCAGCAGCTATCCTGGGAGAAGGTAAAGGGATGCGGGTGGAGCTGTGGTCTAAACCACTGAGCCGCTTGGGCTTGCCGATCAGAAGGTTGGTGGTTCGAATCCCCATGAGGGGGTGAGCTCCTGTTGCTCTGTCTCAGCTCCTGCCAACCTAGCAGTTTCAAAGCACACCAGTGCAAGTAGATAAATAGGTACTGCTGCTGCGGGAAGGTAAACAGCGTTTCCGTGCACTCTGGTTTCCGTTGCGTCAGAAGCAGTTTAGTGCTGCTGGCCACATGACCTGGGAAGCTGTCTGTGGATGAACGCCGCCTCCCTTGGCCTGAAAGTGAGATGAGTGCCACATCCCATAGTCACCTTTGACTGGACTTAACCATCCAGGGGTCTTTTGCCTTTCTTTTTTATCTTGGGAGAGAGCCCTTCTCCAGCCTAAGCCAGAGACACCAGGGACTGGACCTCAGTCCCTTCTGCATGCAGTGCGCTCTGTTGCTGAGTGGGAATAGAGGAGAAATTCCGTTCAGTTTGCATTCTGTTCAGTTTGCATTCAGAAACAATGCACAGGTGGACACATATAAGCATCCTTTAAATTCACACCTCTGAGTTTTGCAGTGCGGCTCTTCATTGGTTCGGGTCTTACCCTCTAGAGCAGAATAATAACAATAATAATTTAGTATTTGTACCCCACCCATCTGGCCGGGTCCCCCCAGCCACTCTGGGCGGCTTCCAACAAATATCAAAATACATTAAAATATCACAGATTAAAAACTTCCCTAAACAGGGCTGCCTTCAAGTTTTTTCTAAAGGTCAGGTAGTTGTTTATCACTTTGACCTCTGATGGAAGGGCGTTCCACAGGGCGGGCGCCACTACCAAGAAGGCCCTCTGCCTGGTTCCCTGTAGCTTTGCTTCTCGTAGTGAGGGAATAGCCAGAAGGCGCTCGGCGCTGGATCTCAGTGTCCAGAGAAAACAAGCTTGCTCCATCCTCCATGTGACAGCCCTTCAGATAGTTGAATCTGACAATCATATCTCCTCTCAGTCTCCTCTTTTCCAGGCTAAAGATACCCAACTCCTTCAACCATTCCTCATAAGACTTGATTTCCAGACCCTCGGTCATCTTGGTCGCCCTTCCTCTGCACAACTTCCAGCTTCTCAACATCCTTCTGAAACTGTGGTGCTCAGAAAACATTCAGTGTGGAGAAAGCTGAGCTTAACTCAGTATAGGTCAGCCTTCTACATTCCTATGCACCATGCTCCTCCATCTTCAGAGGGGTATACTTTGAATTCCGTCAGCATAACACGGAAGCCTCTGCCAGGCCATGACTTTAAGATCAGGAGAAACAGCTGGGAAGGGAGAAGAGGAGTATACACACACACACACACACACACACACACACACACACACACACACACACACAGATATATACATATAGTTTATAAGTTATGTGACTTTGTTTCTCAATTCGAGCCTTTTACATTTTTTAAATGTATTGTGATATTTTATGCATTGTGACTTGCTGTTGTTTTTATTGATTATAGTTTAGTAATGATTTGCTGTAACTGCTGAGAGGGAATTTCTGTTTAGTTATTATTTGCTGATACTTTGAGAGTTGGGACGTGGGTGGCGCTGTGGGTTAAACCACAGCGCCTAGGACTTGCCGACCAGAAGGTCGGCGGTTCGAATCCCCGCGATGGGGTGAGCTCCCGTTGCTTGCTCCCTGCTCCTGCCAACCTAGCAGTTCGAAAGCATGTCAAAGTGCAAGTAGATAAATAGGTACCGCTGCAGCGGGAAGGTAAACGGCGTTTCCGTGCGCTGCTCTGGTTTGCCAAAAGCAGCTTAGTCATGCTGACCACATGACCCGGAAGCTGTACGCTGGCTCCCTCGGCCAGTAAAGCGAGATGAGCGCCGCAACCCCAGAGTCGGTCACAACTGGACCTAATGGTCAGGGGTCCCTTTACCTTTACCTTTACTTTGAGAGTTCATTTTATTGTGTACTATTATATTCTCATGGATCATTGAGTATTACTTTGTTTGATAGGTTGATTAGCTTCCAATCCTATTTTTTTGTTATGATTGGATTGAATTGTTATAAGATGCCTGGTCTTTGCTGCATATTTTGTTGTTGCATTAGCTTGCAAACAGCCTCGTGCCTATAGCAATACAGAAAGGCACTGTGCAATCTGAATGTGAAATGGAATGGAATGGAATTAAAAATGCAATGAATGTGTGCAACAGTGCAGGAGGGCTATTGGCAGGTTCCGAGTTCCAATCCTCGCCACCTCCAGGTGGGGCTGGGACTCTGCTCGGCCTGAAACCCTGGAGAGCTGCTGCCAGGCAGTGTAAACCATACTGAGCTCGATGGATGAAGGGTCTGACTCTGTATGAGGCAGCTTCCTCACTTTTGGTTTCCTCCTGCCCTTTGAAAACCCCATTCTCCTTACAGGAAAGCCAGTGATTTTCTTCCTTTCCCCAGAGCAGGCAGGGCGATGTCTTCATTTTAGCCTTGGGATCAGATTGATCCGTAATGGGAGGTTGGGGTATATTCTCTTCTTAAGCGACAACTTCTGAAAGCTGATATCTCTTATTTAGCCTCAGAAGCAAGAGGAGGATTTAGAGAAGCAAAAGACAAGAACGCAACACCACCCACCCCCCAACCCAGTGTGGTTTGCTTTACATACCATAAATCATGCTTGCTGCACACAGGGTTGCATTTAGCAATTGAATTACAAATTAATCCGCGGAGGGAATTGAACTGTCATGGTATTTCCTCCCCCTTCTTCCCCCCTCCCTTCCCTATGTGCTTTTTGGCAAGCTATTTAACTCCTTGTGCACAACATGGGCTGAGTATGCTTATGGCTAGAGGGCATGCAGTGGTGTCCCTTAGAAATAGAGTACGGGGCACAATTAACAGTCCAGACATTGCGCTTCTTGCATAAGTTTTGGAAATAGTGGCCAGTTTTACTCAAAACTTTGCTCCAGGGAAGCTGAACATAAAGTCCCTTTCTAAAGACTGTTGTTACGCCTCTTGCATTCTTTAATGCCAAGTCCAGCCCACCTTAGCCATCTCTGCATTTTTTAATCAGTGCATGGGGCGGGCGTGTTGGGGTTGGGACTGCAGGTGCTCACAGTGCCCTCCTCCGGCACATTCAGCCCCCCCCCAACCTGGACATATGCTCACTGGGGCAGATTTGCATATAGTTATGCCGATCAGAAGGTCGGCGGTTCGAATCCCCGCAACAGGGTGAGCTCCCATTGCTCGATCCCAGCTCCTGCCAACCTAGCAGTTCGAAAGCACATCAAAGTGCAAGTAGATAAATAGGCACCGCTCTGGTGGGAAGGTAAACGGCGTTTCCGTGCGCTGCTCTGGTTCGCCAGAAGCGGCTTAGTCATGCTGGCCGGAAGCTGTACGCCGGTTCCCTCGGCCTATAGAGCGAGATGAGTGCCGTAACCCCAGAATCATCCGCGACTGGACCTAATGGTCAGGGGTCCCTTTACCTTTACCTTTTAAGTTCAGTCAGAGTGGAGCTCAAAGCCCTGTAGAGAGGCAGTGTGGTGCAATGGGAATTAAATGGGTGGGATAACCATGTACACCACATTGAGCTCCTTAGAGGAAAAGGTGGGCTAGAAATGCAATGAATAATCATCATAAGAAGAGTTTGTATTTGGATTTGATATCCCGCTTTATCACTACCTGAAGGAGTCTCCAAGCGGCTAACATTCTCCTTTCCTTTCCTCCTCCACAACAAACACTCTGTGAGGTGAGTGGGGCTGAGAGACTTCAGAGAAGTGTGACTAGCCCAAGGTCACCCAGCAGCTGCATGTGGAGGAGCGGGGAAGCAAACCCGGTTCACCAGATTACGAGCACACTGCTCTTAACCACTACACCACACACATAATAACAATATAAATAATAAATAATAATAATAATAATAATAATAATAATAATAATAATAATAATAATAAATAATTTATTATGTGTACCTCGCCCATCTGGTTGGGTCTCCCCAGCCACTCTGGGCGGCTTCCAGCAAACATTAAAATACATTCACACATCACAGATTAAAAACTTCCCTGAACAGGGCTGCCTTCAGGTGTTTTCTAAATGTCATGTAGTTGTTGGTACTTTTAACCTCTGATGGGAGGGCATTCCACAGGGCGGGCACCACTACCGAGAAGTCTCTCTGCCTGGTTCCCTGTAGCTTTGCTTCTCACAGTGAGGGAACCGCCAGAAGGCCCTCGGCGCTGGACCTCAGTGTCCGGGCTGAACGGTGGGGGTGGAGATGCTCCTTCAGGTATACAGGACCGAGGCCGTTTAGGGCTTTAAAGGTCAGCACCAACACTTTGAATTGTGCTGGGAAACGTACTGGGAGCCAATGTAGATCTCTCAGGACCGGTGTTATGTGGTCCCAGCAGCCACTCCCAGTCACCAGTCTAGCTGCCGCATTCTGGATTAATTGCAGTTTCCGGGTCACCTTCAAAGGTAGCCCCACGTAGAGCGCATTGCAGTAGTCCAAGCAGGAGATAACTAGAGCATGCACCACTCTGGCGAGACAGTCTGCGGGCAGGTAGGGTCTCAGCCTGCGTACCAGATGGAGCTGGTAGACAGCCGCCCTGGACACAGAGTTAACCTGCGCCTCCATGGACAGCTGTGAGTCCAGAATGACTCCCAGGCTGTGCACCTGGTCCTTCAGGGGCACAATTACCCCATTCAGGACCAGGGAGTCCCCCACACCCGCCCGCCCCCTGTCCCCCCAAAACAGTACTTCTGTCTTGTCAGGATTCAAATCAACCAAATATTGTTTCACAAAGTGTGAAATAGGTAGAGCTAGCATAGGAAGCAGATGTAACCCTTGTTACAACAGCTCCACTGACTGCCAGCCTGTTTCCGGGCACAATTCAAAGCCCTGGTTATGACCTATAAAGCCCTACATGGCATAGGCCCAAGGCTATCAGAAAGACCACATTCCCTCATACGAACCTGCCTGGGCTTCGAGAACTTTTTTGTGGGGGGCTTCTCTCGATCTCCCCACCCTCACAGACACTCCTGGTGGGGACGTGGGAGAGGGCTGCAGTGCTCCCAGGCAACTTTGGAACTCCCTCCCTAGAGAAGCTAGACTGGCTCCCTCCTTGCCGTCCTTCTGCCGGCAGGTGAAATCCTTTTTCCAACAGGCTTTTGGGAACTGGGTGCTTTTAATGAAAGAGACGGCGCTGTTATGCTTTTTATTGTCATTATCTGTATGCCAAGGCTTTAAGAACAACAGAAGCAACTGGTAAGAGAAAGAGCCATGGAGATCTTGAAAACTGCCTTGTGCCTGGCAATTTAGGAAGGAAATCAAAAGTGAAATGGAAATTTAATTTGTATTAGCGTTTAATTGTGTTTTAATGATTCCCCTTGTTACAGGAATTTCCCCTCCGTTAACACCTGCCTCCTAGGTTTGTAGCTGCTTCTATTTTAGCTGCAAGGTGCCTTGAGCCCCTGTCTGGGAAAAAGGCAAAATAACAGTAATAATAACTGCCCACCTTTCATCTGCTCCCAGATGAAGACCGGGGGGGGAGAGGGGGGGCTTCCATGGTTTCCCCTTTGTGCAAAAGGCTGATCGATGCATTTAGTTCTCTGGATCTCTGAGGGAAGGCCGAGCTCTGCTTAGGGAGGTTAATGGCTTTCCACGGGCGAATCTTATGCGCCAGCTAATGAGCTTCGATCCTTCTGCCACCCCAGCAGTGACCCACCCCTCACTGTCACTCTGCATCAGCATCCACAGACAAGGGCTCTGTATGTGGTCAAGCTGACATGGGCATCTCTCCTCTCAGGGTGCTGCTGAGGGGAGAGCAGCCAGTGCCCAGGTTAACCCCTTCTGAGAATTTGTTGTTTAGTCGTGTCCGACTCTTCGTGGCCCCATGGACCAGAGCACGCCAGGCACTCCTGTCTTCCACTGCCTCCCGCAGTTTGGTCAGACTCATGTTGGTCGCTTAGAGAACACTGTCCAACCATCTTGTCCTCTGTCATCCCCTTTTCCTTGTGCCCTCAATCTTTCCCAACATCAGGGTCTTTTCCAGGGAGTCTTCTCTTCTCATGAGGTGGCCAAAGTCTTGGAGCCTCAGCTTCAGGATCTGTCCTTCCAGTGAGCACTCAGGGCTGATTTCCTTCAGAATGGATAGGTTTGATCTTCTTGCAGTCCATGGGACTCTCAAGAGTCTCCTCCAGCACCATAATTCAAAAGCATCAATTCTTCGGTGAATCAGCCTTCTTTATGGTCCGGCTCTCACTTCCATACATCACTACTGGGAAAACCATAGCTTTAACTATACAGACCTTTGTCGGCAAGGTGATGTCCCTGCTTTTTAAGATGCTGTCTAGGTTTGTCATTGCTTTTCTCCCAAGAAGCAGACGTCCCAAGAAGCAGGTGCTAGCACCTTTTTTTCTAGAAAAAAAAAAAATCTCCCTCTCTCTCCCTCTATAGCATGGTACCTCTGATCTACTCCAATCAACTGCTAAGCACAGAGATTTGTTTTACAATTCACAACTTGAGCTCAGCTTAAGAATGGATAGGTTTGATCTTCTTGCAGTGCATGGGACTCTCAGGAGTCTCCTCCAGCACCATAATTCAAAAGCATCCATTCTTCGGCGATCAGCCTTCTTTATGGTCCAGCTCTCACTTCCGTACATCACTACTGGCTAAATAAAATAAATAGCTCTCTGCCTAAATAAAATAAATAGCTCTCAGCCTTGATGATGTGTTATAGCATCATAAGGAAACCAGAAGAGCCTACTGCTGGATCAGGCCAGTGACCCATCTAGTCCACCATCCTCTTTTCAAAGTGGCAAACCAGATGCTTATGGGAAACCCAGAAGCAGGATCTGAGCACAAGAGCTCCCTCCCCTCCTCTGGCCTCTAGCAACTGGTCTTCAGAAGCGCTGCTGCCCTCTGCAGAGGGCAGAGCATAGCCATCCTGGCTGGCAGCCATCGATAGCCCTCTCCTCCTCCATGAATTTGTCTGGTCCTCTTTTGAAGCCATCTAGGTTGGTGGCCATCCCTGCCTCCTGCAGGAGTGAGATTAACTATGTGCTGCATGAAGAAGGCCTGTCTTTTATGTGCCCCAGAGTTGGAAAGGGGCTCATTGCCGATAGCCATAGCTGTCAACCCTCCCTTTATTGGGCGGGAAACTCCCTTATTCCAATGCCGTTTCCCGCTGCTATCCCGGATTGTTGATATCCCTTAAATTTCCCAGATTTCAAAGGAAGCAGCTCCTCTCCCTCCCTGCCGGCCAGGGAGGCTCCTCAGCTGCGTTGCTCGGCTGCCAATAAGGAGTCTGAGACCGACTGGGGGCGGAGCTTGCATGCCTTGTGCAGCCAGACCCTCACGCCCAACCAGACAGCCAGCCTGCCTGCCATCTACGCGCTCGCTCTTTCGCTCACCCGTTCGTGCGCAGCCTCTGGAGCGCAGGGTGGCGAGGCTACTTGGTGCCATTGCAGCACCCTTGCGGCATCCCTTATTTTCAAATCCGAAAGTTTGAAAAAATCCCTTATTTCCAAATCTGAAAGTTGACAGCTATGCCGATAGCTTGCCATGTACCCGCTGCTCCACTTTCCAAGGCTGGTCCTCTTGGCCTCCCTCCTCTGCAATCTTTATAATACTCTCAAAAGCACAACAGTAGGAAACAGATTGATCAAGCATTTATTATAATTCAATACAAACTCATGGTGATGTAGAGTATCAGAAACAGCTGCTGAGGACCAGTCCTGTGTCTGCTCACACACACACACACACACACACACACACACACACACACACACACACACCTGGGAAAGGGCTCCTCACATGCCCAGGCAGAAAAATCTTTCTTTTAAAAAAAAAAATTATTAAATTTCAGTTTTAACATTATCATAAACAACATATATCCATATCATTCATATTAAATTCCCTTCTCCCCGGGCTTCCCCCAACTCCCCCTTCTGGTCCCCCCCCTTATTTAACACTGCTATATCTATTAATTTCAATATACTATTTTCTTATTAACAATATATCATGCTACTAACATCGTCAATGTTTATTTAAATCCTGCCATCAAGTCGCTGGTCGTCTTCTGTTTCTGCAGATAGTCTATAAATGGCTCCCATTCTCGTTCAAAGTCACTGTTGTCCTTCTCCCGTAGTCTGTTTATCAATTTTGCCATTTCTGCATAATTCACCAGTTTTTCTTGCCATTGTTCTTTTGTTGGTATTTCTCCAGTCTTCCAATTTTGTGCTATTAACATTCTCGCCGCAGTTGTAGCATACATAAATAAAGTCCTCTTCTCCTTTGGAATATCTTGCCCTAGAATGCCTAGCAAAAATGCTTCTGGTTTTTTTACAAATGTATTTTTAAACATTTTCTTCAGTTCATTGTATATCATTTCCCAATATTCCCTCATCTTTTTACATTCCCACCACATATGACAAAAAGAGCCTTCTACCTCACATCTCCAGCATTCTTTCTTTTCATTTTTATACATTTTAGGCAGCAAAATCTTTCAGCCTCTTTAGTCTTGATTTCTTTTTTACTCTCAGAGACAGGAATTGACCACTTGCATACTGTTTTCAGTGTAATGTGGAAGCAGGTTCCATCAAAGGTCCAGATTGCCTGGGACTTCTTTTCTCTTTGTGGGATATTTAAGACAAAATAAAAAATAAAAAAAATTCCTTCCAGTAGCACCTTAGAGACCAACTAAGTTTGTTCTTGGTATGAGCTTTCGTGTGCATGCACACTTCTTCAGATACACTGAAACAGAAGTCACCAGACTTTTATATATAGTGAGAGGGTGGGAGGGGTATTACTCAGAAGGGTGGTGGGAATGGGTGATAGGCTGATAGCTGTGGTAAAGCTGTTGAGGACTGTTAACGACTGCAATTAGTCTTACAGGAAAAAGCAAGGGGAGAGAAGGTTAAAAATAGCTTTGTCATGTATAATGAGATAAGAATCCAATGTCTTTGTTCAGACCAGGTCTCTCCATGGTTTTAAGCTTGGTAATGAGTTGCAATTCAGCAATTTCTCTTTCCAGTCTATTTCTGAAATTCCTTTGCAATAAGACAGCTACTTTGAGATCTTGTATAGAATGTCCTGGGAGATTGAAGTGTTCTCCTACTGGTTTCTCTGTCTTGTGATTCCTGATGTCAGATTTATGTCCATTTATCCTTTGGCGTAGGGTTTGGCCTGTTTGTCCAATATAGAGAGCTGAAGGGCACTGTTGGCATTTGATGGCATACACAATGTTAGACGATGAGCAATTAAATAGTCCTGAGATGGTGTGTTTGATGTTGTTGGGGCCAGTAATGGTGTTGTCCGGGTGTATGTGGCAGCAAAGTTGGCATCTGGGTTTATTGCAGGCTCTGGTGCCATTGTCCGTGTTAAGTCTGGTTGTAGTATTATTGTGGGCGAGGAGTTGTTTAAGACTGGGTGGCTGTCTGTAGGCGATGAAAGGTCTTCCTCCCAGAGCTTGAGAAAGAGAACTGTCATTGTCTAGGAGAGGTTGTAGATCTCTGATGATGCGTTGTACTGTTTTAACTTGGGAGCTGTAAGATCGTTCCTTTCCGCTGTCCCTTCAGAGGAGTACACTGGGCTCTTTTCTGCCCGCTGTTGAGGGTGGGGAAAATAAGGTGGGAAACCAGATGGGAGAGAAAATAGAATGGAGCATACAGAACAGGAGCAAGCCACTTTGCTGCAGATCCCCCTGGTCTCTCTTCTGAAACCCTGACCGGACTTCCTCCACTTTTCACTGACCATCAGGTTTCTCCAGCTGCTGGCCCCCCTGAGCAGCCAACGTGGAACACGTCCTACCTGTTCCAAGGACGGGATGGAGCCACAGCTTTCTCGGATGATACCGCCCTGGTGATTGAGTACTACAAAAAAAGTAAGTCTATATCTCTGGGAGGTAATGGTGGAAGTTGATAAAATTATGCCTGGCTTGGAAAGATGAGTGTTTATCCCACTCTTGTAGCACTAGAATTGGCAGATGCCCAATGAAACAGAATGCTGGAGGATTCAGGATAAAAAGAAGTCTTTCTTCACACAGTACATAGTTAAGCTATGGAACTCACTGCTGCAGGAGACATTGCTGGCCACGAACTCAGATGGCCTTAAGAGAGGATTGGACAAATTTATGGAGGAGAGGGCTATTAAGCATGAGGGCTATGTTCTGCCTCCACAGTCAGAAGTGTGGGATGTGAAACACAGAGCAGTCAAGTACAACATCCCTAGAGTGGACATAGAAGGGGATGTGTGGTCCAGCCAGTCGGAACTTCCTGTTTCTCCTGGGCTGCGACACACTTCCTCTGCATGTAACCGGAGGTGGGTGTGGCCTCACCTGTGTGCAGGTAAAACAAAAGCACTGGGGCCAGACGCCATCTCTCTTCTTTGATTTTGTTCTCCAAGCAAGCAACGTGCTTAGCTAAAGATGCTCTCTTGGCCTCCAGCCAAGAGAGGACAAAATGAGCTATTTCCCTTATGGAATGGTCTCCTAAAATGTATGTAACTTTACTAAGCCTGCCTTCTGGGATCCTTTTGTGAACAGATGTGTAAGTAAACTCTTTTTTTAATACTTTTATAAGAACACTGTGCCGTGTCTTATCTTTTAGGAGGGAATTAAAAGGGGGAAATACCAGGACGTTTATTATAGAGGTTCTAGCGAACCTGAGCAAGCTATCCGCTGTGTGTGTTTAAAAAGGGGAATGTAAACTCTGCTGAGGGACCCAGGTGGCGCTGTGAGTTAAACCACAGAGCCTAGGGCTTGCTGATCAGAAGGTCGGCGGTTCGAATCCCTGCGACGGGGTGAGCTCCCGTTGCTTGGTCCCAGCTCCTGCCCACCTAGCAGTTCGAAAGCACGTCAAAGTGCAAGTAGATAAATAGGAACCGCTCTGGCGGGAAGGTAAACAGCGTTTCCGTGCGCTGCTCTGGTTCGCCAGAAGCGGCTTTGTCATGCTGGCCACATGACCTGGAAGCTGTACGCCGGCTCTTGGCCAATAAAAGGAGATGAGCGCCGCAACCCCAGAGTCGGACACGACTGGACCTAATGGTCAGGGGTCCCTTTACCTTTACCTTAAACTCTGCTGATATTGTTGAACTTGTAAACACAAGTTGGAATAGGATATCTTAAACAATATATCCTCTCCTGCATCCCTGAACATTCCCACAAGAAGCAGTGATGCTAGAAACTGCAAGAGGGGAGAGTGCTCTTGGGCTCAAATCCTGCTTGCAGGTTTCCAATAATAGGCATGTGGTTGGCCACTGGGAGAACAGGATGCCAGGCAAGATGGGCCTGATCCAGCAGGCTCTAGCGATGTTCTTAGCGAAGTTTTGACCCCAGCCTCCACCTTGCTGAGTTCTATTACAGCAGCAGCGAGGTTAAGGAGGAGCAAGCTGAGAGGCAGACACACACACACACACACACACACACTGGCTTGGTTGTAAGTAGGAAGGTGGACTGACGCTGGTGGGGCGGTGCCCAACCTGCCCCTCTGGACCAACCCCCCAGTGAGACTAGACCATATGGGAGTGTGAAATTATTTGTGGGGGATTCTCAAGTTGAGATGTGGTGCTTAGCAGCACTAAGATCTGGAGTAAGGCATTCGATTCATTTTTGGATTGTGGACTGTCAAAAATAGCACTGCCTGATGGTCAGTTTTGGTTAAGAATGTAGCACTCTTGTACTATATATATAGACCACTGTGGTTGGCCCCTGTGAGAACAGGATGCTGGACTAGATGGTCCATGGGCTGGATCCAGCGGGCTCTTTCTATGTCCTTATGTTCTGGATGCAAGGTCCATCTTGACCAGCAGCCCCAAACATCAATTCCTCGTGGAGACAAGATCGGCTGGTTTGCAACTTCAGGAGCCTGGGGTGAAATTTTGGACGAGGAGGATTTTGAAAGCATCCCTGCCATGTTGCAATGGAGGACTAATCAAGATGTTTTATCCCTGCTTGCCCACCAGATCCGGATGGAGACCTGGAAACTCCACCAAAGTCTTTGGGCTTCTCTGTGCTGCCACTAAGTAATCGTGTCTATCGGAAGCTTGTGGCAGACAGTAGCAGGGATGGAGTTCGTGTAGAAAACCTTCCCATCCAGGTAATAGCAACCATAGGCAACAGGACCTGCTGCAAAATCTCCTGGTATATTCTAACCTTGCCCCCTCCACTGTAAAGGACATTAAGATCAACAAATGAGACCTGGTTAGTTTTTGCTATGGCCTGATGGTTATCGACTTGTGGTAACCATAGCTGTCAACCCTCCCTTTTTTTGGCGGGAAACTCCCTTATTCCAATGCCATTTCCCTCTGGTATCCCGGATTGTTGATATCCCTTCAATTTCCCGGATTTCAAAGGAAGCAGCTCCTCTCCCTCCCTGCTGGTCAGGGAGGCTCCTCAGCTGCGTTGCTCGGCTGCCAATAAGGAGTCTGAGACCAACTGGGGGCGGAGCTTGCATGCCTTGTGCAGCCAGACCCTCACGCCCAACCAGACAGACAGCCTGTCTGCCGTCTACGCGCTCGCTCTTTCGCTCACCCGTTCGCGCACAGCCTCTGGAGCGCAGGGTGGCGAGGCTACTTGGTGCCATTGCAGCGCCCTTGCCGCATCCCTTATTTTCAAATCCGAAAGTTTTTAAAAATCCCTTATTTTCAAATCCAAAATTTGACAGCTATGGTGGTAACACATCAACAGTCTTTTTCATTGCTGTGGAATTCTCTTCCTGCTGAAATACTGGGGCCCCCATCAGTACTGGCATTCTGCTGGGTCTTGAAAACACAGCTTCTGACTTGGGTCTCCTGTTTTTGGTTGCTGCTTCAAGTGTTATGCTGATTTAATGGACTTGTATGTCATATTATGGATGCATGGTTGTATTACTATGCATTTTAATTACAGGTAGCTGTATTTTTTATAATTGTTTGTTTGTGGACCACCTTGGTACTCCTGTTCAGAGTTCCACCCACTCTTCCTCTAGTGACCTACTCCATTTCTGGTCATGACTGATCTTCATGACACTCCTCATTGCTGAGGGCCGCAAATTCCCCAGCCCTGAATTAGACCACCTGGAAGTTGCTGATGCCACAGCCTCCACAGACCTGCCCTTAGTCCTTGTGGATCCTGTGGACATTCGCTCTTCTGCTTGGTAATGTGCCTCCCACGCTGCTGGACAGCTGCTCTGTTTGGCAAAGTGGAATGGAGAACTCAACATAAGACTGGGAGAATGAGACATGGAGAGGAACCTACAGATACACTCATCCCTGGGCCCGTCCCCTCACCTATGCTCTTATAATCATAGAATCATAGAATTTTAGAGTTGGGGGGGACCACGAGGGTCATCAAGTCCAACCCCCTGCAATGCAGGAATCTTTAGCCCGACATGGGGCCTGAACCCATGACTCTGAGATGAAGAGTCTCATGCTCTACAGCAGGCATAGGCAAACTTGGCCCTCCAGATATTTTGAGACTACAATTCCCATCATCCCTGACCACTGGTCCTGTTAGCTAGGGATGATGGGAGTTGTAGTGCCAAAACATCTGGAGGGCCAAGTTTGCCTATGCCTGCTCTACAGACTGAACCATCCAATTTGAATGATTCAGTCTTTCCAGACAGAGCGCTATTACTTTGATCTCCTTCTTGTTTCCTCTCACTCAGTCATTGCAGGATCAATCCAGACACCGAGGAAAAGGAATCCACCATGATAACTCCCATTAAGCTTATACAGCAAATCCCTCCCTCTTTTCTAAGTTTAAGAGTCTCACGCTCGTACCAACTGAGCTACCCAACATCTCCTTGCTGGTGGGCTTTCAAATACACACATAGCTGTCTGTGCGCTGACTGGTCCCTAGGCTCGATGGACTTGTGATCTGATCCAGCCATGCAGTTCTTAACTCTGTGTGTTGACAATTTTTAATCAACCATTTGTCTTTGTCGATTTCTCAGAATACAAACCTGCGCACCAGAAGTGGAGAAGTCCCAACTGTCCAGCTTGGTGTTCAGTTGATAAATTCAGAGGTGAGACACGTGGAAATGCCAGCAAGATCGGCTTGGGGAGCTCCAGATAGGAGATATCTGAGATTCTTGCCTTTGTTTAAAAAAAGGGGGCGGGACTGGACAGCTCAGATGGTCCATGTAGGACACTGGTGAACAGTCTGCACCCTGAGAGCTGCATGCAGCCCTCAGCCCAGTTTCAGGTAGCCCTTGGCCTGATTCATGTGGTTGGGGAGCAGCGGCGTCGGGGGCTTCAAATCCCCCAATATATTTTGGCAGGTGGCAGCGCCCCACCAATATTGAGGGGACCCCCCACTTCCACCGCTGGGTGCCCTCCGTGCTCCCCAGACCCAGCCTCCGCCCGGCAGCCCAGGAGCCAGGCAGCGGCTGGGATGAGCAGGCATGGAGCTCGCCCTCTGCACATCCTGCCCCACCCAGGGCATCCCGGGCAGTGTCACGTGTCATGTGACAGCACCCCCTCAATGTGTGGGGCATGTTGGCATCCCTGCTGGAGAGGAGGGGAAATATGAAGGTAGCAAGGAAAGAGAGGAAAAAGGAGTGCCCCCACCCACAATTGAGTCTGGCCTCTTCCATTTCAGGCTCTGATCCCATCCACATTTGACTCCGGCCCCACCCACCATCTGTATGTGGCCCCCAACAGATTCACCTTGAGGGAATGTAACCCTTGACAGGCGAAAAGGCTGCCCACCCCAATGTGGGACATCTGTCTTCCTCTAAGGTAGATAGTGTGCTCTGTCCTTAGGGAGACCTTTCCTTAAGAGAGGGCCCACACACCCAATCAGGCATCCCCAAACTTCGGCCCTCCAGATGTTTTGGGCTACAATTCCCATCATCCCTGACCACTGGTCCTGTTAGCTAGGGATCATGGGAGTTGTAGGCCAAAACATCTGGAGGGCCGCAGTTTGGGGATGCCTGCAAGACACTCCTCTCCCCAGTCGTCACCCAGCGCACCTCAGATTGTGGGGGCACCTCGAGAGGAGTCTGAATGTGGTGTGGACAGGTTCATGTGGGAGTAAGCACTTGGAACCCAAGCTGTAAGTGCATTGTGATCATTCACAAACCATTGCCTCATGATGTTTAGTTGGAATCTCCTTTCATAGACGTGTAGAATGGCAGAGGAGGAAGGGACCCCAATTCTGCAATTCTATAATTCTTTGAACTCCTGACTCTGTGATACTTTGGATAAAAAAGGTAAAGCGACCCCTGACCATTAGGTCCAGTCGGGTCCAACTCTGGGGTTGCGGCGCTCATCTCGCATTATTGGCCGAGAGCCAGCGTACAGCTTCCGGGTCATGTGTCCAGCATGACAAAGCCGCTTCTGGCGAACCAGAGCAGCACACAGAAACGCCGTTTACCTTCCCGCTGCAGTGGTACCTATTCATCTACTTGCACTTTGACGTGCTTTCGAACTGCTAGGTGGGCAGGAGCTGGGACCGACCAACGGGAGCTCACCCTGTCGCAGGGATTCGAACCGCCGACCTTCTGATCGGCAAGCCCTAGGCTCTGTGGTTTAACCTTCTATCCTTCAAATGTGATCCTTTGTCAGAGATGCCAACACATTGAAAGCACTCCGATTCCAAATGTTCTGGGTAGAGTATGGGTGTGACACTTGTTTTGAGAATGCTAAACGTTCCAGACCTTTGCATGCTTGGCACCAGACTGCACACTCCTGACTCTAAATAGCATGCTGCTGTTTGAACCTGGGCCTGCGATCCTGTGTTTGTGCTGCTGCCTTGAATGGAGCTCCCCTCCGCCGGCCCTCATGTGATCATGTGGTTCTGCCCGAGAGGTGCAAAAATCACTGCAGACAGCAGGCAACCGGGCAGCCAACTCCTCTGGAAAGAGAGAGTGCCCCTGGAGGCAGTTCATGAATATAGATGATAGTTTGCATTCTCTTGTAAAGCCCTCTGCCCTCCCTCCTCTGCCTCAAGCGCTTGCAAAGGAGTCTGTGTTAAAATAACAGAGAAGCCGAGAGACTCAGCCTTGCTAAGCACCAACTCCAGCCTGTCAGTCCAAATTAGGTTGTAAAGGATGGAGGGAATGTGGCTGCCCGAAAAAGGGGGAGAAAGTGTGGGGGAGGGAGGCTGATTAAAATACCAAGAGGTTCTCTTCTGCCTGCCAGCAGCTGGCCCACAAATAACAGGAATCGATGGTTGCGTTGAGTCACATGTTCAAATCTAACCTGCTGTTCCCAGTGCTCAGAGTTCATGGCCTCTCTCAGGTTGCCACTTGTCATGGACTGTTTGGACACAGAGGAATGGTGGGAGGAACCATTCCCGCTTGGACTACTGCAATGCGCTCTACGTGGGGCTACCTTTGAAGGTGACCCGGAAACTGCAATTAATCCAGAATGCGGCAGCTAGACTGGTGACTGGGAGTGGCCGCTGGGACCACATAACACCAGTCCTGAGAGATCTACATTGGCTCCCAGTACGTTTCCAAGCACAATTCAAAGTGTTGGTGCTGACCTTTAAAGCCCTAAACAGCCTCGGTCCTGTAGACCTGAAAGAGCGTCTCCACCCCCACCGTTCTGCCCGGACACTGAGATCCAGCGCCGAGGGCCTTCTGGCGGTTCCCTCACTGCGAGAAGCAAAGCTACAGGGAACCAGGCAGAGGGCCTTCTCGGTAGTGGCACCCGCCCTGTGGAACGCCCTCCCATCAGAGGTTAAAAGGATCAACAACTACATGGCATTTAGAAAACACCTGAAGGCAGCCCTGTTCAGGGAAGTTTTTAATCTGTGATGTGTTAATGTATTTTAATGTTTGCTGGAAGCCGCCCAGAGTGGCTGGGGAGACTCAGCCAGATGGGCGGGGTACAAATAATAAATTATTATTATTATAACCAACTGAGGAACCATCAAGGGAAGAAGGCTCGGATCCCAGGGAATGATGATGGGACAATGATGAGTAGTCAGAGGGAGAAGACTGGGAAGAGGAGGTGTCGGAAGATGAAGGGGTAACAGGCTCAGTGAGTTGAGAGTCTGTGGCAGAAAGAAATCAAGAATCGGGGCAGAAGCCGAATCAGATAAGTGAAAGGAAGGGAGGTCAAGAGGCAGAGATGTGTCAGGCTAGTGAAGAGTCATGAGTGTCTCCCTCTCCTGCTGCAATAAGCTCCCCTCCTGCCTGGTCTCACAGAACCAGGAGAGGCATGGAATGGACGGAGCAAAGACAGGCTGCATGCGGGCGCACTCTCGGATTGCGTGAAAGAAGCCCTAGAGAGGAGGAGACATAGAAGGCTCTGGGGGGAGGCAGGGACTTTGAGTCTCAGCAATGATTTCATGGAGTAAGACCTAGAAGGCATGAGCTGCTGTGTTCGTTAGGCCTCAAACTCCACCGCGCCTGTGAGGATTGTGTTCCGCAAATGAAGAGTTAACGCCAGCTTCGAACGGTGCCATTTACTGACCGGCTCGCTTGGTGACACTGCCTTCCCGTAAGCCTTGGAGGTCAGGCGTTCGGCCTCATCTGCACTCATTGCAAATGCTAAGCTTTTCTGGACTCCAGAACATTAGCTGCAATATTTGTTTGCTTGTTTGCTTGCTCTTGCCCATTGTAGGTAGTCGCACTAGACACTGGCACCATATACAGGGGGCCCTGGGTGCCTGGGCACCCATAAAATTTTGCTGTGGGTGCCTGGCCTCTGCTCCCCGCCACTGTCACCCCCTGCTGGGTCTCATTTAGGTACATTAATTTCAGTGGGTCTGCTCTGAGCAGGGCTAACCTTGGATGCAATCCTCTGGATTGTGCTTTTTATTTTTCCAGAAACTGCTTTGAGACTTATGGTGAAAAGTAGGGTATAAAATTCTTCAGTAATATTGCAATTAATAATAGCAGCTACAGACTGCACAGAGTAAGAGACTCTTTCATTGCCTGGAACCTCACAAGTCTTTACAGAAACATTATTTTTACAGGGGATGGGGCATTCTGGGACTGGCGCTCCAGTTGCAGAAAACAGCTGTGCCTTTGCCTTCTCCCCACCATCACCCCTCCCCACCTGCAAAGTTAATTTGGGACTGAACTTAAAGCTGGCAGGTTAATTCCATTGCTCTCCCCCCACAAAGAGCCGGGCCCCCTGGCTGGGGCATGGCTGTCTGGCGAGCTACTTTGGAGTAATGGCCCAGGGGGGTCAGCAGAGGGGGGCTGCGTGTGATGAATTATTCACAGGGGTGTTGGTAAGTGCAGAATTAATCCCCTTCCTTCCAGCTGGCTGCTGCACTAAATTATCACTCCTAGTCATGCGGGAAAATGCTGCGGAATTCATTTAGCTGATTATTGTTTTGATCTAAGGGCTGTTGTGTTCTTTTTTATCCCCCTTCCCCAGTTCTCCTCCTCCTCTTTCTCCCCCTCCCCAACTAATGTATGTACAAGCGAGGGAGCGGGGGGGGGGCGAAATATCAGGTGACAAGCTCAGCTTCTCAATCCTGCCCTTAAAGCTTGTTTCAGCAAATCGGCCCTAGCAACAATGGAGAAAAGAATGGATTTGTTGCTAGCGGCACGAAGGAAAGGGGGGAGGGCGGTTGGAAGCGGCGCCGCGGGTTCAAGCAATCACAGCTTTGCGATGAACTGGACCGTTTTAAGTGCTAACCTCCCAGAATCCATCAGATATTTTTTTATGAGCAACCTGGCAGGCGGTCGGTGTAAAGAGTGCAGGCTTTGGAAAGGTTTAAAACGTGCCAAAATCACTGGTATCCAAAGAGGCAGTTCAAGTCACCTGTAGATCCTTTGTGCGCGGTGCTTGGATTTTTAGTTGGGGAGAGTGCTGTCACGCTCGGATCCTGCTTATGGGCTACCCAGAGGCATCTAGTTGGCCAACGTACAAAAGAAACGCCAGCCTAGACGGGCCATTGGCATGATCCAGCTGCTCTTATGTTTTTCATTTCTGCCTCTACACACACACACACACACCCCATAGCTGCCAACCCTCCCTTTTTTTGCGGGAAACTCCCTTATTCCAATGCTGTTTCCCGCTGCTATCCCGGATTGTTGATATCCCTTAAATTTCCCGGATTTCATAGGAAGCAGCTCCTCTCCCTCCCTGCCGGCCAGGGAGGCTCCTCAGCTGCGTTGCTGGGCTGCCAATAAGGAGTCTGAGACCGACTGGGGGCGGAGCTTGCATGCCTTGTGCAGCCAGACCCTCACGCCCAACCAGACAGACAGCCTGCCTGCCGTCTACGCGCTCGCTCTTTCGCTCACCCGTACGCGCGCAGCCTCTGGAGCACAGGGTGGCGAGGCTACTTGGTGTCATTGCACCGCCCTGGCAGCATCCCTTATTTTCAAATCCGAAAGTTTGGAAAAATCCCTTATTTTCAATCCGAAAGTTGACAGCTATGACACACACACACACACACACACACACACACACACACACACGGGACCAAGTCTTCTGCATGAGCCTTGGTATGGCAACAGGCTAGAGTGAATAAGGCAAGAGGCCTGTGAACCTACAGTTGTGTTTCAGCCATTTGGAGAAGAAGAAGCGTTTGGATTTGATATCTCGCTTTATCACTACCCGAAGGAGTCTCCAAGCGGCTAACATTCTCCTTTCCCTTCCTCCCCTACAACAAACACTCTGTGAGGTGAGTGGGGCTGAGAGACTTCAGAGAAGTGTGACTAGCCCAAGGTCACCCAGCAGCTGCATGTGGAGGAGCGGGGAAGCGAACCCGGTTCCCCAGATTACGAGTCTACCGCTCTTAACCACTACACCACATTGGCTCTCCAGTGGAGGAAGGGTTGCCTCCTTTTAGGAGGTTTCCTCACGTTTCCCCCCCTACCTCTAGATACCCCAGCAATCCCCCAATCAAACACAGTCCTTCATCTTCTTTGTGGGTGATGCTACTTTGGCATAGTGATTGGCACTCACTGCCAAACTTAGGAGCTAGTGGGAGCAATTATGTATGTTAGCAGGATTGGTTTGCCCAGCAATTCAGAGAGTGACGACTCAAAGGCATGTTAGGGAGCTTACAAAGGAGGAACATGCTGGTTCAGTTAAGCATGAGAAAAAGGTGAGCTCTGTAGGTTCCAGCCTCCATCTCCTCCTTCTCTTCCTGCCTCCCCATTCCACTGAGACTAGGGTTGCCAATTTTTTGAGTTTTTATTGTTGAGTTTTTTGGAGGAACCCCCCCCTCAAAAAAATCGTGATTCTAAGCTTTTTGAGCTGTTTCTGCTTATTTTTCCATCGCATTCCTGATGCCATTTTTACACCCGAAAGCCTCCACAGCTGGAGGTAGCAATCCTTCTGAATGCCAGTTTCTGGAAAGCGCAGGAGGGGAGAGAGTGGATCTTGAGTTCGAATCCTGATTGCTGGTTGTGGGAATGTTCAGGGAGGCAGGAGAGGATATATTGTTTAATTATATCCTTTCCAACTTGCATTAGCCAGTTCTATAATTTAGCAGCAGAGTAACATTCCCCTTTTTAAACTTACACAGCGGATAGGTTTGCCAGGCTTGTTTAAGCCTCTAAAATCAGTTTCCTGGTAATTCACCTTTTATTCCCTCCTAAAAAGAATAGACACAACACAGTCTTGTATAAAAATATAAAATAGTTTACTCACACATTCTGTTCACAGATGGATCCCAGAAGGCAGACTTAAGTTACAAAATATATCCACCTGGAATGTATCCCATAAGGAGATAGTTCCTTTGTCCTCTCTTGGCCAAGAGAACATCTCAGGCTGATGCTTCTTCTACGAAAGCAAAATAGAGAAGAGATGTGGTGGCCAGTCCTGTGCATTTGTTACCTGCACAGGTGAGGTCACGCCCACCTCTGGTCACATGTAGAGGAAGTTTGTCCCAGCACAGGAGGAAACAGGAAGTTTATCTACTGGCTGGACAAACATCCCTCTTCATGTCTAAACATGTCCACTCTAGGAATGTTGTATTTGACTGCTCTGTGTTTCACACCCTACACTGGTTTCCCACAGACAACTGTTCAGCCACTGTGAGAGCACAATGCTGGGCTAGATGGGCCACTGGCCGGATCCAACAGGCTTTCCTTGTGTGGGGGACAGTCTCCCCCCCCCCCGGCTGGTTTTCCGACATCCTTGTGTTACATTTTTCACCCTCGAGAGTCGCTGCCACATGGACCAAACTAGTCATACGTCAGCACCTTATGTTCCTATGAAGCACTGTCAACATATGCACCACCAGAAACCCCCCCCCACACACACACACACAAACTGACACAAAATCTGCATTTGCGTGGTATGAGGTAACATTTGGGGGGATTTAATTAAATCTAATAGAAACAGCACATTTGCTCCTACATTTCTTTTTTTCCCTTTTTTCAATTTTTTAAATTGATTTTAACAATTTTAAGCACTTAACAATACCGTTAAATTTTCATCCTTCCCCCCTCTCACTGAGGGAAGCACATTTCCACCCCCCTCTCTCACCGGGAAAACCGTAGACATTGTACATTTAACGTAGCTAACATATTAAATATCATTGCTTAGGCATGACCCATTTCTGTGGGCCAGGTATTCCTCCTTTCCTCAATTTCATATTTCGGTTGACTTCCTCAAGTTGAATTCATTATCTATCCTCTTTATCAGTTTCCCAAGTTCATAAACTTCACAATAACATAAAATACCAAAATCATTTTACTTAAACTAACTCCTTTTTTCCCCTACCTTAGCACCTCATTACTTCTGATCCTTTCCTCAAGCCTTATCAAATTCCCTTACTCCAACCTAATTTAAAACTCCTAATTTTCTACTTTTTACACCCTTACCTCCCTCCGGTCTCGAAATTGATCCTACATTTCTTTTCCTTGCTCGCTGTCACTTTAAACTGTTTTAACCAAGTAACAAATTGGGGTTTTCGGGTGGTCTTTAGAAGAAGAAACACACACAAAAGGCAATCCCGACTGATAACAGTAGAATTAAACACCCCATCATGCGATGCGACTTGCTTTAAAGTGTCAGGTACTGACACGTCCCTTAGTGCCCAGTGAGCTGTATAAAAGTGGGGGAGAGAACATAAATTAAACTGATAATGTTTGACGATGGGAAGAGAGACACTCTTTCCCTTGGGGTGGAGGAGAGCAGTCTTTTGCCAGGGCATCTGGGCATCTACTCTCTGACAGCAATGACTGTTGTTGTTTTTGTCACTTTGCCTGCAGAGTGGTGCCATTTGTTGATCTTGTTTTATTTATTAATCGCTTCCCAGGTAGCATCTCAAAGCCATGTAGCAATTTTAAAAAAAACACCCCACAATAAAAATGTGTATTAAAAAATATCCTATGTTAAAATAAATTAGAAGCATTTCATATATTGCAAACAGCTTTAAACCCAATACCCAGATGCAGACTGGGATTAATGGTTTAAAAAAAAACACACACACACATACATACACAATCCTTTGCTTCTTGAAAAAGGCATGAAAAGAGATGGTGCTGCTCTAATAATATGTAATGGGGAGAGGCTCTGTTCAGCTCTCTTACAAGACTTTGGAGATTTCAGGGTTTGGGGTGAAGTCAAAGGGGCATAATATAGGGTCTGAAAGGAAATACACATCAAGAGCTCTGGCCAGAAATTTCAATACTAGGAATAAATCCTACTCGTGAGTTATAGTTAAATAAAAGTATGTATTCTGTTAAGAATTACAGTCTTAGACAGAGAATGTCAATTCAAATAAGAAAAACAGTTTCAAGTTCACAATAATATGTGTAGCTTCAAATGAAAAATACAACTTCAAATTCAAAAATACAACTTCAAATTCAAAAGGTTCGTTTTATAAGTAAAGCCGGAGTGAAGAGTCGATTCAGGTAAAGCAACCAGGACAGGGCCCTGTTTCAATATGGATGTCTTCGTCAGCTAATTTTAGAGTTCATGTTAATTTGTAGAGTGCATTTGGAAGTATCATGTAACTCTGTTTTTCAAATGTAGTGGCTCAGAATGAAGAGATCAGCATGTATCTGAGCTTTTCTGTACACAGAAAACCTTTTGAATTTGAAGTTGTATTTTTGAATTTGAAGTTGTATTTTTCATTTGAAGCTACACATATTATTGTGAACTTGAAACTGTTTTTCTTATTTGAATTAACATTCTGTGCCTAAGACTGTAATGCTTAACAGAATACATACTTTTATTTAACTACAACTCACGAGTAGGATTAATTCCTAGTATTGAAATTTCTGGCCAGAGCTCTTGGTGTGTATTTCCTTTCAGTATAATATAGGGTCTGGCACTGGTAGGCAGTGGCTTCCCCCAGAACCCTCCCACTCCCATCAGAACAACACTACACAGACCAATCGTTCCTGTTGCCACAAAAGCAGGTGACCAGGCCACTGGTACGCCAATATTATTGGAGAATTTGCAGCTCAGCCCAAAAATAAATCTGAGCCTACATGAGAGCAAAGAGGCACCCCTACAAGGAAGTGTTTGCCCTTCTCTGTGTTGAGCTCCCTAGGGATTGAGGGGCCGCAACAGGGATGGGGGGCCTGTGGCCTCTTCAAGCCCCATCTGCCCGGCATGGCCCAGGGACGACACGGATGTCTGGCTTTATCTGACGGGCGACTGCGGGGTTCCCACTTCTACGCCTCTTTACATCCTGGCAAACCGGATCTTTCTCTCTCACACGCTCATTCTCAACAAGTGCTGTTTTCCACAAACATCTTCATTCTCTTAGTGCAGGGGTGGCCAACTTCCAAGAGACTGCGATCTACTCACGGAGTTAAAAACTGGCAGTGATCTACCCCCCTTTTGGGGGTTCAGGTGAAAGTTGTTGAGCTTTTCTTAGGAAGGAGGAAGGCCCATTTTGGGGGGTTCGGGTCAAAGTTGTTGAGTTTTTTCAGGGAGGAGGTAAACTGTTGAGCTTTTTTTAGTTGTTCAGCTTCTTTGGGGGGAGCCGATGATCTGCCAGTGATCTACCGCAGACGTCCAGTGATCTACCGGTAGATCACAATCCACCTTTTGGACATGCCTGTCTTAGTGGATGTGTGTATTTAGTCTTCTTCCAGCTGAAATGGCTTCCTTAGGTACTGTTGCCTAGTTATAATTTATTTATTCATTTATAACAATACATTGATGAGCCAGTGAGTAAATCACGTTGTGCATGTTGGAGTTAACTCTTTATTAGCAAGACCAGGATCTGCACAGACATGGCAGAATGTCAGGCCTAATGAGCACAGCAGCTCATCCCTGGTAGGTCCTGCCCTATGGATCAGTTGCTGAAATCCCCTGCCTCCCCACTGCTGTCTTAAGTCTCCTCCTTTCCAGGGCTTTCCCCAAGTAATCAGAGACTATGCCTCTGTGAAGCTAACCTCTCCTCTGCTCTCTTCTTGCCTCTCCCCCCTTCTGGGAGACCAAGGGGGAGGGGAGCTCATTGCAGCAGGAGGGGGAGACACTCGTGCCTCTTCACCAGCCTGACCATAGCTGTCAACTTTCGGATTTGAAAATAAGGGATTTCCCCAAACTTTCTGATTTGAAAATAAGGGATGCTGCCAGGGCGGTGCAATGGCACCAAGTAGCCTCGCCACCCTGCACTCCAGAGGCTGCACGCGAACGGGAGAGCGAAAGAGCGAGCGCGTAGACGGCAGGCAGGCTGTCTGTCTGGTTGGGCGTGAGGGTCTGGCTGCACAAGGCATGCAAGCTCCGCCCCCAGTCGGTCTCAGACTCCTTATTGGCAGCCGAGCAACGCAGCTGAGGAGCCTCCCTGGCCGGCAGGGAGGGAGAGGAGCTGCTTCCTTTGAAATCCGGGAAATTTAAGGGATATCAACAATCCGGGATAGCAGCGGGAAACGGCATTGGAATAAGGGAGTTTCCCGCAAAAAAAGGGAGGGTTGACAGCTATAAGCCTGACTCATCTCTGCCTCTTGGCCTTCCTCCTCCTGCCCGTGATACCTGACTTTCTGCCAGACTCTCCCCACTGACTAAGCCCTGTTACCTCTTCAGCCTCTGACAGCCCTTCCTTGACTTCTCCCTTTGACCACTCATTGTCTTCCCATTGCCACTCCCCTTTTTACTCTGAGGAAAGCTTACTTGAATGTTACCCACTGCAGTAACCAGAAATTCTGTCAAAGCTGGGGAAAATTCGGAGAATATATGAAAAAAACCGTGCCCCACCTTAAAGACCTGGCTCCATATCTAATAATCCGTATTGATACACAAGAAAGAAGGGTATATGATATATTATTTTATTATATATATTGATTTAGTGGTAGTGGAAAGCAGTAATGATATGATTTGATGTAATAACCAGAGAGAACGACAAGTGGAAGTCTTAAGATGTGGATAGGAATGAATGTGGAATATATGTATGGTTTGTTTTGTTTGATTTATTTAGTTTTTTCTTGTTTTTGTTTGTTAGAAGTATTGAATGGTTTATGAATTGTTTTGTGATGTTATGTTTTATTTGCCTGGGTTTTTTTTGATTTGTCTGTTTTTGATTTGTACGTTTTATTTATACGTTTTGATAAAATTTTCAATAAAGATTATCTTTAAAAAAACAAAAAACAAAAATAAAATGAATGTTGGCCACTGCTACTGAGTGAGATGGGCCCAGTGGCTGGGCCCAAATTAAGGCTGCATCCTGCAATCCACTGCTTGTAGGCCAGGGGATGGACCACAGCACAGAAGTTTGTGGGGTTAGGAGCAAGTAAGTGAGCAAGTAGGGACCCAGGTGGCGCTGTGGGTTAAACCACAGAGCCTAGGGCTTGCTGATCAGAAGGTCGGCGGTTCGAATCCCTGCGACGGGGTGAGCTCCCGTTGCTCGATCCCTGCTCCTGCCAACCTAGCAGTTCAAAAGCACGTCAAAGTGCAAGTACCGGTAGATAAATAGGTACTGCTCCAGCGGGAAGGTAAACGGTGTTTCCGTGCGCTGCTCTGGTTCGCCAGAAGCGGCTTTGTCATGCTGGCCACATGACCCGGAAGCTGTACGCCGGCTCTCGGCCAATAAAGCGAGATGAGCGCCGCAACCCCAGAGTCGGACACGACTGGACCTAATGGTCAGGGATCCCTTTACCCTTTACCTTTAAGTGAGCAAGCAAACAAACAAGCAAGCAAGCAAGCAACAAGCAACTCCAGCAATCCCGCAGCTGTGCTTGCTTGCACATATAAGAGCCGTTGTGATTACAGTAAGGGGGAGGGGGGAGATTATTACAGAAGGAAATGAAAGGCTAGTGCCTGAATAGAGGTGGGCTGTGGACTCGCCATTATTCTCTGCCAGGTTCCTTCCTGCCCTAATCCCCCCCCCCTTGGCTCAGCGTCGTTAAAAAATCTTGATTGCTGCAGAAATTACAGGGGAGTGATAGAATGACTGCCGAATGGGAAAGGACTGAGCCAGCCTCGCTTTGTTAGGCAGCTAATGAGTGGAAGACAAGCAGGGCCAGAGCAAAGCGGAGCAGAACATGCAAGCGCGCGCACATGGAAATGAACGTCTTTGTGCAAGAACATTTGTCCGTTTCCACTCACTTCTCCCAGAGGAGGGTTTAGGAGAGAGCTAATTGAATTAGGAGCATGTGCAGCATTGCTAGCCAACCTGCCCTGCCTTTGTCAGGCAAAAAGTGGGGTGGGGTGTATCTGTATCCTTCCAGCCCACCTTGGGCGCCATCTGTGCACTTGGTGTCATTTGCAAGGAGCCTGATAAACTGTTGCATTTTGCATGAGCCGCTTCTTCCCCACGAGGGTCCGCACAAACTGGGGCGTGATGGCCGCCCAGGCCCACTGCTTTGGATGCCAAGGGCGCTCAGCCAAGGTCAAGACCTCCCAGCCGAATGAAATGTGATCCGGCCGATGGAGTTAATAAGGCGCTGGTCAACAAGGGCACCAGCAGGGCATCCCCCCTACCACCATTTGGGCAGATGCTCACTCTGCACATCCTTCTCAGTCCAGGGATGGAAGAGGATCTGAGCGAGAGAAGAAGCAGGACAAGTCAAAGGCAGTCCTTCTTCGCAAAGCATGTAGTTAAACCAGAGCCGTCTTTCCCATAGTGGTGCGTTGCACCAGGGCGCCGGCCTCTCAGGGGCGGCCCAACGAGTGGGGGAGCTGTGTGGCTTTGCCGGCAGGCTCCCCTTTCCCTGCACGCCCACCAGCTGTGCCCCGTCAACCATTTGTATACCTAAAGGATCGTCTCCACCCCCACTGTTCAGCCTGGACACTGAGGTCCAGCACCGAGGGCCTTCTGGCGGTTCCCTCACTGCGAGAAGCAAAGCTACAGGGAACCAGGCAGAGGGCCTTCTCGGTAGTGGCGCCTGCCCTGTGGAACGCCCTCCCAGCAGAGGTTAAAGTGATAAACAACTATCCTACATTCAGAAAATACCTGAAGGCAGCCCTGTTTAGGGAAGTTTTTAACCTGTGATATTTTGATGTATTTTAATGTCTGTTGGAGGCCGCCCAGAGTGGCTGGGGAGACGTGGCCAGATGGGCAGGGGACAAATAAAAAATTATATAATATATATATATATATATATATATATATATATATATATATATATATGCAGGGATCGCTCTCCTCCCACGGAGGCTTGGGAAGGAAGCTGCCTGCCCGCCAGCCATATATATATATATGGCTGGCGGGCAGGCAACTTCCTTCCCAAGCCTCCGTGGGAGGAGAGCGATCCCTGCAGAGGCTTAGGAAAAGGTCGACAACTCTGGGAAACGGGGGGGGGGCAGAGGGATCTTTGCACCACGGCGCTGGATATGCTTAAGATGGCCCTGAGTTAAACCCACAAGAGGCAGGGGTGGCTGCCATGGGCAAAGCCGGGGTTTGGGGAGGGGGGGCAGAACCAAGCTATCTGCAACACAATTAGTCAGTTAAGTATTTTTATTTATTTCCTTGATTTAGGGGGGCAGCTGCCCCCCCACGCCCGTCGGGCTACGCCCATGGGGACCGCCAACTTGGAAGACTTTGAAAGAGGATTGGACGAATTAATGGACAAGAGGGCTATCATTGGCTGCTAACCACAATGACTATGCTCTGCCTCCGCAGAGGCAGCCCTAATGAGGCATCCCGGCCTCTAGTCACGGAGGCAGGAGGCTCTGAGGGCCACTTCGCCACCAGCCACCCGCAGCGGCCAATTTGGCGAGTTACAAGAAAATGAGTCGGACGCATTTGCTGGGCACGTCAACGGATGCCGAGGGAGCTGGCGGAGATTGGCTCCTTCCGGGAATGATTGAAGTTTTTTGCGCTCGCTGAATCCGCTCCAATTAGAGAGCCACCCCTGTTTGCTTAAGGACCATCTGCCGAGTGTCGTTTGTTTGCACCATTGATGAGCTTCAGACAGCAGCTTCGTAATTGATCTGTAGGGCCCTGCCAAGGGAGGAGAGGCAGCCGCTCCCAAGCCAATAGCAGAGTGTCGAACCTTGTCGCTGATCTGGGGACGACAGTGATAGGAGGGTGTGATGGCTTATTATTTGCAAGAAAGGGGTCTGTGCAAGTACAGACATGTGTACTAGAGTTTCCCAAGTCGGACGTGCACACCTTTTAATAGTTGTGTGACAAGCCAGTGTTCACCAATTGATGCTTTTTCTGCTAACTGTTAAAGACCCAGCAGTCCAGCTAGGAAAATCAGTTGGCAATCTAAATGCATACTGAACCAAATTTTCCTCCTTCCAATTTCCCTCACATTCTGGTTCTCCGTTGACCTTGTCTCCCAGTCCTGCAGACCATCACCACCCTGTAGACCAGCCTCGACAGTTTTCCGCAGAGGTTTCTGATGTTTTTGAATAAAACTAACAATATTGATGGTTGTCATGATTTGACGGTTAATTTTACAATTTTCAAAACAGCATCTTCATCCATAGACAGGTTTCAGGGCTTTGTACATAAAAAAATGCAACTAGTCCTATACAGTGGTACGTTGGTTTAAGAACAGCTTAGTTTATGAACAACTTGGATTAAGAATGCTACAAACCCGGAGATAGGTGTTTTGGTTTGTGAACTTAGCCTTGGAATAAGAACATGTTTCGCTTCCTGTTGAGTGTGTTCCATTTGTAAACTGAGTCCCTCACTGCTATGGGAAAACACACCTTGGTTTAAGAACGCTTTGGTTTAAGAACGGACTTCCGGAACGGATTAAGTTCATAAACCAAGGTAAGGTAAAGGTCAAGGGACCCCTGACCATTAGGTCCAGTCGTGACCGACTCTGGGGTTGCGGCGCTCATCTCGCTTTATTGGCCGAGGGAGCCGGTGTACAGCATCCAGGTCATGTGGCCAGCATGACTAAGCCACTTCTGGCGAACCAGAGCAGCGCACGGAAACGCCGTTTACCTTCCCACCTGGAGCGATACCTATTTATCTACTTGCACTTGACGTGCTTTCAAACTGCTAGGTTGGCAGGAGCAGGGACCAAGCAACGGGAGCTCACCCCGTCGCGGGGATCGAACTGCCGACCTTCTGATCAGCAAGCCCTAGGCTCTGTGGTTTAACCCACAGCGCCACCAAGGTACCACTGTAATATTGATACAAAATATTAACCATTATCCATGCAATAATTAGCATTGTAATGTTCTATATTTCTTATTGCATAGAGGCCAGACGTGTTTTTGACATCATCCACCACAGATGGCCTTCCTGTCCTGGATCCAGAACTGGTGGGGGAGCTGGGGACCATCAAGGAGCCCTGGACAAGTATGGTGCCCCGAAATGAGGTGAGTGACTCCCTTTCCTTGAGCTATGTGAGAAGGTCTAGCGGCTGGGCTGCAGGGCTGTATTTCCCTTGAAGTTAGAAATCACTGGGGGAAAGTACAAAAGCAGAGCACATGGGAAGTAACCACACTCCTCAAGCAAGCAGCTCAACTGCTAGAACTGCATCAATTTATATATTTTTTATTTTTGCAATAATTTTTATTAAGGTGTTCAATCCTGCAATACAATATGAAAAAGGGAAACAGATACTAAAAGAGGAAAAAGGAAGCAAACAAACAGCAGGCAGAGGATTAAGTAGATATATCTGAGGCAATGGACTCATCTGGAAAATATATATTCCAGGAGAGGTGACAAGAGCTTATTTCTGCAATTGAGCGTGGTGGCAACTGATGTAGGTGCCTTTTTTCCTCTGGGTGTGTGGACGGATGGATGGACGTAGGATGGGTAATACCTGCACAGTTTTGTGGCCCTGCCTTTTCCTTTGCTTCTTTGTATTTGGTGGCCATTTTCTCTTGTGCCAGGAACCTCACAGCAGCCATTTTATGACTGGCACCGATGGCACTTTCTCAGAATTCCAAATGTGCCCACTACCTCACTGTGGGTTAAAGCACAGAGCCTAGGGCTTGCCGATCAGAAGGTCGGCGGTTCGAATTCCCTCGACGGGGTGAGCTCCCGTTGCTCAGTCCCTGCTCCTGCCAACCTAGCAGTTCGAAAGCACAAAGTGCAAGTAGATAAATAGGTACTGCTCCGGCGGGAAGGTAAATGGCGTTTCTGTGCGCTGCTCTGGTTCGCCAGAAGCGGCTTAGTCATGCTGGCCACATGACCCAGAAGCTGTACGCCGGCTCCCTCAGCCAATAAAGCGAGATGAGTGCCGCAACCCCAGAGTCATCCACGACTGGACCTAATGGTCTGAGGAATGGTGGACCGGTCCACGGCTGAAAAAGGTTGCTGACCCCTGCTCTATGACAGGTGGCCCTCCAAACTGCATCATCCCTCTAGGTTAGGAGAGTCCACTGCCACCTTCAACAGCCCCCTCCTCCATGAATTTGTCCAAACCTCTTCTAAAGCCATCTAGGTTGGTGGCCCTCCCTGCTTCCTGCAGCAGCGAGTTCCACAGTTTAACGCTGCGCTGCGTGAAGACGGACTTGCTTTTCCTCTCTCCTGATGATATAATTTGAGAGGAGATGGAGCAGGTTCCTCTAACTTGCTGTCCACTCTGCCTTGGTGGGGTAGGGGGAGCTGTGTATTTTGGTTCATGGGGAGCGGAGGGCAAACAAAAATGGAGGAAGCAAAGGGAGAGTCGGGGGGGGGTCTTTCTCGGGAGGAGACCCTGCTCAAGCCCAGCCCCCCCCCCCCAACCTGGAATTGACAACTGGTAGCAGGTATTGTACTCTGACCCCATTAAAAAGAAACAGCAGCCCATGCCTGTCTGTATGAGTTTCAAGGCTTCCAGCACAATCAAGAGGATTCAGTTCTGAATCCATTTAGCTAATTCTTCGCTATTACAGCTGCATTAGTCTTTAGACCCCAGGCTTTCCCCAGAACTCGTATCTTTCAGGACTGTGAATATATGGCTGACTTCAGCAAACCTGGAGGGTTGATAAAATCGTTACTAGTGCCTCGGTCACTAAGTGAAGGTCTCGCACACTTCATCTGTCAGGATATTTAAACAATAAAATAGCATGCCATTAAAATCTGGTTATTAAATGCCCAGGAAGAGGAACAAAGGGTGCAATGGGAACAGCTGCATTTTTTAAAGCACTTTAAAAGGGGGGAATTTACACACAGCAGAATTTGACATTTTTGCATCCTTGGCCCAGATGTTCCAGAGCAGCCACAGATCTAGATTTGCCACAGTTGCTGTCTGAACCAGAGAGTGGTAATCACAGAGCTCTGCAAGTGTTGCCCTAATAAATGTGTTTGTGAGGAGAGAGAATGGAATATTATTATTATGGTGATTGTTTTAATTTATTACTCCCCTTTCATCCTAAGGTCCCAGTGCAGGCTGCAATAATTTCAAGGAAATAACATCGAATGAAAATAACAATAATGTCTATTGAAATGTAACAGTTCATACAATAGCTTATATTGCATTTAGGTTTTCAGTCTTTCTGCATTATAAAACTTCAGGATAAGGGTGGTGAAAGCATAGGTATTGGATGCACAGGGGTGTGGATGTGTGGTTGTGTGAGAGAGAGTATTCACATGGTTTGGTTTAGCCTCCTCGCCATTTCCCACTCTAAATTTCTCCCCCAAAGCTTGTTACGTACTGACTTTTTCCTCTCGCGGCTTTGATTGAAGACTTTAAAATCTTATAAAACCATGCAGAAGATTCCTTAACAAGCTAAGTGTCAATGGAGCTTGTTTCAAGAAAGATTTTGGATATCTGCGTTAAGTTATGCAGCTGTGAAGCTTCAGGGTGGTAGATGTAAATAGAGAGATTCTTTCGGTGGGTTTCCCCCATTATATCTGGTTTTGTGTGCTCTTCTATCTGCCCCTCCTCCCCGTAAACACGGTTTCTCTATAATGCAGAAACTAATGCTTGCATCTGCAACGTGTTAATTCAAGCAATGGGTTTATTGTAATGCAAAACAACAACAGCACTGTTTTGTCTTCACAAAGCAACGTATTTTTTAATGCTGCAGAGGAATTTGTATGGGTTTAGTGCATCCTGCTACCTTCATTGTGATGATGCTGCCGCCTGCTTGCTAACCGCTGGCTCTCTCTCGGCTTGTGCAACAAGCCCATCCGTGGCTTTGGGCTCTCATTCCACATGCCAGAACAAAGCTGGTGTTGTAAGAATTTTAAGAGAGTTATCTAGATAAAGGGTTCGATTCCGGGTGGAATCCTGAACCTCGGCAGGACGTTATTTTAAAACCCCTGCCTGCGCAGAAAAGACAGAGACCAGACCAGAGTTCTAATGGGAAGCAAGACGGCTAGTAAGCCTGATCTTTATTAACAAATACTGTTGCAACATGGTTCTCCCTCACCACATGCTGGATGGAGGAGCAACCTAGAACAAAAGTGCGCCCGCCCCTATATAGACATTTTGAATCCCCCCCCCGGACCAAGACCACCCCCCAGAAACACCATGCATACACCATAGGAGGGGTGTAGCCCAAGACCCCCATCCTTGACCCTCCCCATGCCTCCTCTTGCCCTCCACCCAAAAACCCATCAAGTAAAACAAAAGAGATATTTACATTTCCCTGTTTCCCAGCCAAGTTAATCACACCCTTTTGTCTGGCACTCAGGTATCAGGAAGCCAGGATTATCACTTTATTTTCCTGAGACAATCACCCCCCTCCTTCCTTGCAGAGAAACAGTTTGTCAGTTTGGGAGTGAAAAATGGTGAGGCCTGTCTTGTCATGTGATACACATTGTGTGGTATTATACATACAAGTTTAATGTTTAAAGTGTATGGTTAGTTCAGCTTATATTTTAGATATTAGTCATTACGATCTTAATATTTTCAACAGGTATGCATATTTTCATATTTATTATTAACATGAACACAATATTGCACATTTATTTTGTATCCCAAGTAAATATTTTTAGCTGATCTGTCCTTGCTGAAACATTTTCCCCTGGGGTCCAGACCTGCTCTTGGCGGCTGTGTCCTAGCCGACACGAATCTCAACATTGCACAGAAATAGGACAGTTTGCAAGGCCCTCAGCCACAGCCCTTTTGCAAATGCCAAGCTGGGTTCATGCCCCATTGCATTTTTCCTTTTTTAGAGAAATGCCTTGTTCTCTGGGTATGGCACATGAGGTTCATCATGAGCCGCAATCTTTCCTGACTCTTCCAACTTTCCTCTTGTGAGCTGAATGACACGGGAGTCCCAGATCGCAGTTTGTATTTGTGATAGAAAACGTTGATGATCTTGCCTGCTGTTAGGAGCAAGAGACAAGAGGCAGAAGGAGAAAAGCAGCTGGTGTGCGAATCTGGCTCTGGGGGGAGTTTTCACACATGTCACTCCAAGCACCTTTCAGCTGCACTCACACTTGTCTGTTTGTATGTGTGAATGTTGGCATCGCGAGAGAGAACGTGGAATGAGCCTTTGATCAAGGTGCATTTTAGCCAATGTAGGTTTTTTTATATATATAAAATGCATTCAACACACAGCGGCAACCACCAAGGCCTGAAGTTCTTATGGCCGTCACAGTAGCAAACTCAGCTGGTGAGTACTGATGGGTTGGAGTCTCTATGGAGGAAAAAGAGAGAGAGGAGGAGGAGGTACCAATATTCTTTGGGGGGGACCCAGAAGCTTCAGAACCACAAGTAAGAAGGGGGGGGAAAGCAAATTCACCCCCCCAAAAAAAGTCAGTGAGGACTGAGCCTACTCAATAGTCACGGAGTGATGACTATCAGCTGGAAAGGGGGGGGGAATTATGGCAGAGGAAACATATATTAGCATCAAATGTGTGCAAAAATGCATGTTTAAGCTTTTTGAAAGGAAGGAAGGAAGGAAGGAAGAGAAAGAAAGAAAGAAAGAAAGAAAGAAAGAAAGAAAGAAAGAAAGAAAGAAAGGGAAAACCATAAACATATGCAGTAATGGGGTGAACATGGCTAGAGTGTGGGACGCCCACATTCCCAGACTATACTCTGTACTTTTAACCTGTCAGTCGTCTCTTTCATCAAGATTCACTAGCCAAAGGGTTTCAATAACTTCCTCATTTGGATAAGGGATGGGAGAATACTACTGGTAGCAGTTCCAGTTCCTCTCAATTTCTAATTTTCCCACTCACACACTTCCCCACATCTATTTGCATTTAAAAAAAAAAAAAAGTCCTCATGAAAATTCATCAGCATTTTCATGCAAATTTCTCCTAATAGGCACATTTTGCCTAATATACACATTTTGCAAAGCAGGTTCCCCTAATATAATGCCTTTTTTTAATGTTACCTTTTCTTTGTGAGCTTCACTAATAGATGCATCTTTATTCACGCTTTGCCCCCAGCATAGGCTCTTTTGTACGCATTACACGGCTAGAGGACTCCACTGTAAAATTCAGAGAAGGGCCAATTTAGAAGGACATTTCTATGTTTCAGTTTGCGTGTTGTTTCGGGAAGTGTGGATTAGGCAAATTCACCTTTCAGTGCACACTGAATCGGCTTTCTCCCTAATTCAGATGTGTAGCCATACTCTCCAAGTGTCCCGATTTTTCCGAGACTGTCGCAAAATTCCTAAATCACGGCTTCTGACTTGATCCTAGGGCGCCTCAATTTCCCCTGGCCAGCACACAGGGGCCGCGGCGGCAGCTCCTTAGGTGGCAGCATTGGGAAGGAGGCAGGTGGGCTCTAAAGGTAAAGGTAAAGGGACCCCTGACCATTAGGTCCAGTCGTGACCGACTCTGGGGTTGCGGCGCTCATCTCGCTTTACTGGCTGAGGGAGCCAGCGTACAGCTTCCGGGTCATGTGGCCAGCATGACTAAGCCGCTTCTGGCAAACCAGAGCAGTGCACGGAAACGCCGTTTACCTTCCCACCGGAGTGGTACCTATTTATCTACTTGCACTTTGTGCTTTCAAACTGCTAGGTTGGCAGGAGCAGGGACCGAGCAACGGGAGCTCATCCCGTCACGGGGATTCGAACCGCCGACCTTCTGATCGGCAAGCCCTAGGCTCTAGGACCCTGCTAGTGGTCTCACACCTTCTGACCCCTCCTCTTGCTGCTTTTTTCAGGCAAGGGAGAAGGGGCTTGCCCAGCCAGGTCAAGGCAAACGGAGGAATTAATGGGGGCCCAGAAGGCCTCTCCAATCCCCGCCCTGCAGGGCACAGCACCTTTGTCATGTTTCCATGCAGTATTGTAGTCACTCGAGAGGCCCTGCTCTAGGGCTGGGATCCCATCCTCTCCCCACAGCCCTGCCTTCACCCTCAACAGGACGTTGTTGCAGTACTCGATCTTTGCGACATCCCTGGATGCCACACACACGGCTCCGTTCTGCATGGGTCCATTGTCAGACGGAAACTGAAAACATTTGATGGGTGACATGGCCATAGCTGTCAACCCTCCCTTTTTTTGCGGGAAACTCCCTTATTCCAATGCCATTTCCCGCTGCTATCCCGGATTGTTGATATCCCTTAAATTTCCTGGATTTCAAAGGAAGCAGCTCCCTCCCTGCCGGCCAGGGAGGCTCCTCAGCTGCGTTGCTCGGCTGCCAATAAGGAGTCTGAGACCGACTGGGGGCGGAGCTTGCATGCCTTGTGCAGCCAGACCCTCACACCCAACCAGACAGACGGCCTGCCTGCCGTCTATGCGCTCGCTCTTTCGCTCTCCCGTTCGCGCGCAGCCTCTGGAGTGCAGGGTGGCGAGGCTACTTGGTGCCATTGCACCACCCTTGCGGCACCCCTTATTTTCAAATCTGAAAGTTTTGGGAAATCCCTTATTTTCAAATCCAAAAGTTTGGAAAAATCCCTTATTTTCAAATCCAAAAGTTGACAGCTATGGACATGGCCAGGCCAGCCTAGGTGAGTGGAGAGGTATAGAGATCTTTTATCTCAATTTCCTGAGACATTCCCCACTTTTCCTGCCTTGGGTTTCTGCCTTCGGCCTGCTTCCAGGGCAGGGCATAAGGCACTTGGGGAGTTTCCCTCCTTGCTAAAGCCGCACACGTATTCTACAACTGGAGCAGACCCACCATTTATGGGTGTCAGTATTCCTGGCTCGTCTCACATGCCCCTTAGTAACCTACTGGGGGCTTTTCCAATTTGGAAGACGGTATAGCAAGATCCTGCAAGTCTACTGTTGGCCTTGCCGCCTCTCTGCCAAACCAGGGGTTGTCGAGAGCAGTCCAGGCAAGAGGCTGTGAAAGTCAGGGTGGCTCCAAGATTCTTGGGATCTTTTCTGCTTGACATCCATCTGCAGTTGTTATAGTGCCATCTAGTGCCATTGAGAATCAATGCGCATGGGCCCCGCCAGGCCTGTGCATTCAGCAAAGAGCATGCACCTCCCTGCTCCATTCAGGCATTTGTTCTGACATGCAATGCTAGTCATGTGCAGGAGGGAGCGAGGAGAGCTGCTGCTGCCCTCATCTCCGGACTACAGGCTTCCCATGGCCTCCCACAACGGTTGGCCGCTGTGAGAACAGGAGGTTGGACTAGGTGGGCCACTGACCTGATCCAGCAGCCCAGACTCTTCTTATCCTCCCTGTATTTTCCCGACAAAATGCATTTGCCATGCTTCAGTTCTGTGCTTTTATGTGTGATTGAAGAGGCTTGTTACCAGGGATTTTGACCCCCTTCCAGCTCTAATCATTCCTATTGTTGCTCTGAGCTGGAATTGGCTCCTGTTTCAGGGCCGGAGCAACCGAGCAAAGCCAATTTGGCGAGGAGGACAATGGAAGCTAATGCATTTCGTGGTGCTGGATTGCACCAATCTTTTTCCAAGCTTCTCTGCGTTACAGCCCTTAATCCTCTGCGATTAGCTGCCACCTGCCGCAAGGCTTGTTATTACCAAGGTAGAATTTGGAGGCTGATCCCTTCTTGCTGGCTTTCGATAAATGGCACTTTGAAGAGGGATGCCTGAGTAAGACGATCTGAGAGGAGAGTCAGAGAAAGGGGGGTGGGGGAAGGCTGCAAACCCCTCAGCTTGAGGGGTAGGTGTCACTAAGGCTGTCATTCTGTGGACACATAGGAATATAGGAATCTGTGTTGCAGGGGTTGGACTAGATGACCCTCAGGGTTCTTTCCAGCTCTTCTATCTATGATTCTGTGCCTCTTTGCTGAGTCAGGCCATTGGCTGGCATCCGTTTGTCTTGGGAGACAACAGAGGAGTGTGCCTTTGTGGGTGAGGTCAGGCTGTTGGAAGTTTGCAGTACCTGCTGTGGTTGTAGAGACCAATTGGGGAGAGACATGTTTTGTTGCAGATGAGGCAGATGAAAGTGCCCAGTTCTGTTGCTGCAGATGCACCATGGTGTTTCTTAGAATCATAGAATCATAGAGTTGGAAGAGACCCCAAGGGCCATCCAGTCCAACCCCCTGCCAAGCAGGAAACACCATCAAAGCATTCCTGACAGGTGGCTGTCAAGCCTCTGCTTAAAGACCTCCAAAGAAGGAGACTCCACCACACTCCTTGGCAGCAAATTCCACTGTCGAACAGCTCTTACTGTCAGGAAGTTCTTTCTAATGTTTAGGTGGAAGCTTCTTTCTTGTAGTTTGAATCCATTGCTCCGTGTCCTCTTCTCAGGAGCAGCAGAAAACAACTTTTCTCCCTCCTCTATATGACATCCTTTTATATATTTGAACATGGCTATCATATCACCCCTTAACCTTCTCTTCTCCAGGCTAAACATACCCAGCTCCCTAAGCTGTTCCTCATAAGGCATCGTTTCCAGGCTCTCTGCACTCCTTCCAGTGGTCATTTCTCCTCTGGTCACTGCTATGAATACATGACTGCCTATCTCTAGGCACTGTGGTCATCAGCAAGGGATTCCCACATTGCAGGGTTGATGTCAGCCTTCATGTGGTGGTTGCAGACATCTTTGTAGCGCAGAGTTGGCCTGCCAATTTGCCTTGTGCCTGAAGGCAACTCCCTGTGGAGAACTTTCTTGGGAATCCTGCCATCTTCCATTCTGTGGACGTGACCAAGCCAGCGTAGAAGTCGCTGAGACAGGAGTGCAAACACCCTGGGAATGTGGGTTTAGAAGAGCACATCTTTGTTTTGAATTCTGTCCTGCCATTTGATACCCCAAATCCTGACACAGTGCATGTAGAAGGCGTCGAGGCGTCACTCATGACGGTTGTAAGTTGTCCACGACTCCCATAAGAGAGCCAGTGTGGTGTAGTGGTTAAGAGCAGTGGACTCGTAATCTGGGGAACCGGGTTCACTTCCCTGCTCCTCCACATGCAGCTGCTGGGTGACCTTGGGCTAGTCACACTTCTCTGAAGTCTCTCAGCGTCACTCACCCCACAGAGTGTTTGTTCTGGGGGAGGAAGGGAAAGGAGAATGTTAGCCGCTTTGAGACTCCTTCGGGTAGTGATAAAGCGGGATACCAAATCCAAACTCTTCTTCCCATAAAGCAGCGTGTTCAATGCATAAGCCTAGTAGACCTTCATCTTGGCATCACATTTTCCCATACCCTTTTGGGGAGGCTGCCTTACCAATATGCTTGTCCAGCTCGGCGATGGTGGAGAGATTGCTGGTTATGCTGGGACCCAGGTACAGAGAATTGTCTACCACTTCAAACATGTGGTCACCAGTGCTGATGCGTGGAGTGCTGGCGACATCCTGACCCAAGATGTTGGTCATCGTCAGGCTGATGGTAAGGCCAAACTCCCTGTCAGCTTAGCAAAACAGCTGATGAGTCTCTGTAGTGATGAGTGTGCTGTCAAGGCTGCGTCATCTGCAAACAACATCTCTTGGATAAGGATCTGCCACACTTTTGTCTTGGCGCAGAGACATGCCAGGTTGAACAGACCCCCGTCACTCCTCAAATGAAAGTACACACCATCTTCAGTTGAGTTGAAGGCATAGGAGAGCAACGGGGAGAAGAATATCCCAACGGGTGTTGCAGCGAGAACACAGCCCTGTTTCATGCTGCTCTTTATAGGGAAGGTGTCTGAATATGAGCTGTCAGATTGTACAGTGCCGTACATGTTCTCATGGAAAGACACAATCGCCTAACTCAATATTGTCTACAGGCAGTGACTTGCTAGGGTTTCACACAGAGGTGTTTATTTGCCCTTCCTGGAGATGCCAGAGATTGAACCTGGGACCTTGTGCATACAAAGCAGAAGAGCACCAGAAGCTGCTTCATGCCCAGGTATGTTCTAGGTTCTTCTAGCTCAGTATTGCCCACACTGACTGGCAGCTGCTGTCTAGGATTTCAGGCAGGGATCTTCCCTGCTCAATCAGAGAAGCATAAGGACATCAACAGTATCTGCTTTAGAAACCAAGCTTGCTGGATTCATCCACCATCCTGAGATGACAAGCAGAGGACCCAGTTTTATCCTTTCTGGGAGAGATTTCTACTAACCCTGATGCCTATGATCTCCCTTCCACAACTGGAGGCAATAAACTTCTGGATGCCAGGGTGTTGAGTGTCCCATAGGTGGGGGTGCTGTTGTACACAGTTTTTCTCCCTCTCTCTCCCTCTCAACACTAGAACTCAATGTGGACATTCAGTGAAGCTGGACATTGGACATGTCAGGACAGACAAAAGAAAGCCCTTCATCACACAGTGCGTGGTTAAACTGGAACTCGCTCCCACAGGAGGCAGTGATGGCCACAAACTAAGATGGCTTTAAAACAGGTTTCACAAATTAGGAATAGGAATAGGAATAGGAATAGGAATAATTTATTGGCCAAGTACATTTTCCACCATACTTGGAATTTTGCTTCGGCTACATTGCAATGTAAACATACCTTATACAAACACTGTTCCACTCACAATACAATGACACAGCAAAGAAACCCCACCCATAACTGGCCTCCCCTTCTGCTACATAACTACGAATTTAACAATTTAAAGGCACAAGGGAAAAAACTGTTCCTGTGCCTGGTCGATTTTGTGTATAAAGTCCTGTAGCGACGTCCAGATGGAAGTAAATCAAACAGATGATGACCGGGATGCAAAGGATCTGCGACAATTCCCTCTGCTCTCTTCCTAACTCGGGTAGCATAGAGTGTCTCTATTGAAGGCAAGCTAGCACCAATTACCCTCTCTGCAATTCTTACTGCTCGTCGGAGCCTTTTCTTGTCCATCTTGGAGGCTGTGCCATACCAAGCAGTATGGAGGCAGAAATGTTTCTGAATGCCAGTTGCTGGAAGCCGCAGGAGGGGAGAGGGCTCTGGTGCTTGAATCCTGTTTCCAGGCATCCCATTGAGGCATCTGGTTGGCCACTGTGAGAAGAGCATGCTAGATTAGGTAGGCCATTGGCCTGATCCAGCAGGCTGTTCTTGTGGAAGAGGGCTCTTGTGCTCTAATCCTGCTTGCTGGTTTCCCACAGGCATCTGGTTGGCCACTGTTATGTACTGAGCTGAATAGGATCCAGAATGCAGCAGTCTGATTGGTCCTAGAACAATAGGATTCAGAATGCAGCAGTCTGATTGGTCCTAGAACAATAGGATCCAGAATGCAGCAGTCTGATTGGTCCGCAGGAGCCACCCAATCCAGCTCCAGGGGGAAATGAATCCGCAACCTGATTGGCCTGCAGGAGTATCCCAGAATTATCCAATCACGTGGGGCCCATTGTGTAAATAATGTATTTATAGCAGATATTTTGGGGAAACATCCATTTTTTCCCTTGCTACTGTGGGATGTAAACACTAGAGCAGTCAAGTACAACAATGCTAGAGCAGACATGAAGGTGTCTCAGTCCTCCAGCCACAACTTCCTGGTCACCTGGACTGAGACAACTTCCTCTTGCAGCTAGAAGTGGGAGTGGCGTTACCTGGGGAGGTATGAACAAAACCCACTGGCCAGCAGCCATTCTCTCTCTTGCCTCTCTCTCGCTTGGACTGTTAGGAAGGATGCTCAGTTGGCTTCCAGCCAACTGGGGCCTAATGGACTTCTCTCCCACATGGAGAGATTCCAATTGTATATATCTTTACTATGCATAAGCCTGCCTTCTTTTGGGATCTTGCTGTCTCGAACTGAATGTCCGTGAGTAAACCTTTTATATCTTTTTTTATAGAAGACGTGTGCTGTGTCTTATTTGGAAGAGGGACAAAAGGGGAAATATATAGTGATAAACCAGGAAACTAGATTAAGTTGATTCTAGCGAATCAAAGCAACTTTCGCTGTGTGTATTTTAAAAGGGAATGTTACTCTGCTAGTTGAACTTGCAAGCGCAAGTTAGGATGAGATATATCAAATTATAAATCATCATTCCCACAGCTACTAGGAGCTGAATAAAGAGCATGAAATTCACACTTGACCCCGAGTATATTTCACTGGCAACAAAGGTGGGATTCGAACCCACGTGTGCATAGCACAATGGATTAACAGGTAGCTGGACCAGAAGTGCCTTTGGACTGGGTTGATCCAGCAGGCTATGTTCTTTTCTTCTCAAGCACTTCATACCTATTTGGGAACAAAGATGAAATTTGGATTTTACAAATTCCCCATATATTCCTATGAACTTTGTTGCATATGCTCTCATTCTTCAAGAGCCTGCCATGGAAATTGGCGGGGGGGGGGAGAATGGGTCCAAAGCACTTCTGGTAGATGTAACTGAGCTGTTGTGCAGCATGGATTAGAAACTGGCTGAGTCCTGCCTAGGCAGCAGAGCGCTGCAAAACCTCGTTGTTGCACTTGTCATGGAACAGTTGATTGGTGCATGATTTACTGCTAATTCTGTAAGCCAAACAGACCTTTTTAAGTGCTAATTAACAGCCCAAACGAAAGGAGCTCATTAGACGTTGTTGTAGCTAGCTCGCTAACAAGCCCAAATTATTTTCTGCTAATTAGAATTCTGAGCCAAGCAGGGTTTGCCAGCCAAACTGAAGCAGATAGAATATGAGCAGAATATGGTGTATGTGAGAAATGTCATATCTTGGCATATTGAATGGTGAGGGGGAAGAGAGAGATGTCTTTGTTTTCTTTTTGCGTCATTAACCCCCAATGGCATATCAGCATTATCAGTGTTGAATGAAGCATATCCCAGCCTTGTAGTACAAGCTGACCTTATGCTCTTTGAGTAAATGGACAGACTGCCCACCTTGGGCTAGTAAATAAAACCCACAAAGACACTAGCATTAAAATATGTAGGCTCAGTGAACAACTTCCGTGGATGGGAGAAAAGGTGGTTATTATTATCAATTACATTTGTATTGCGCCCTTCATCCACAGATCCTAGGGCTGTTCACGACATTAAATAACAGTATAAAAACCACAAAATACATAGTAAAAATAAGAACAACAAGCCAATAATCCCCCCTCCCACAACACATTGAAAAGGGCATCAGATGTCAACCAGCCAAAGGCCTGGTTGAAGAGGAACATTTTTGCCTGGTGCCTAAATGTATATAATGAAGGCACCAACTGAACATCCCTGGGGGGAGAGCATTCCACTGCAGAAAATACCCATTTTTGAGTTGCCACCCTCTGGACTTCTTGTTAAGAAAGCACATAAAGAAGGGCCTCAGATGATTATTGCAGAGTCCAGGTTGGTTTATATGGGAAGAGGCGGTCCTTGAAATATTGTGGTCCTGAGCTGTTTAAGGCTTTATAGGTCAAAAGCATAGGTCAAAATACATGTAATGAGAATGCAATGTAGCAAAGAAGGTATACCGTATTTTTTGCTCCATAAGACTCACTTTTTTCCTCCTAAAAGTAAGGGGAAATGTGTGGTCGATCTCTGGCTCTCTTTCTGCATACAGAGGCTGTTTGTTTCCCCAGCGACATGTGACTGGCTGAATAGATTATCTGTCTGGAAACTGTAGAAACGGCTCCCTTTCCTTTCCTAAAGAAGCTGCAGAACTGTGAGTTGAACCCCATAAAAACAGGATTTTTTTCCCCTTTGCAAAGTAAGCTCAACAACTTTGAGCTGATCCTCAAAAAAGGGGGCTTTTCCCTTTTGAAAAAAAGCTGCACAACTTTGAGCTGATCCTCAAAAAAACGGGGCTTTCCCCCTTTGCAAAAGAAGTTGCACAACTGTGAGCTGATCCCAAAAAAACCGGGGCTTTCCCCCTTTCGTCCTCTAAAAACTAGCTGCGTCTTATGGTCAGGTGTGTCTTATGGAGCGAAAAATGTGCCTTCACTGCCACTAGGTAGGTTTGATGATGAGCCCTCACCAATGTCCAGTTGCATTCAGGCAGAACTTTCCTTCACCTGCGTTTGAGCTGTCTCCAAACTTGCTTCCTTGCCCTAAACTCTGGAGTAATGGCCCCAACAACATCAAACATACCATCTCAGGACTATTTAATTGCTCATCGTCTAACATTGTGTATGCCATCAAATGCCAACAGTGCCCTTCAGCTCTCTATATTGGACAAACAGGCCAAACCCTACGCCAAAGGATAAATGGACATAAATCTGACATCAGGAATCACAAGACAGAGAAACCAGTAGTAGAGCACTTCAATCTCCCAGGACACTCTATACGAGATCTCAAAGTAGCTGTCTTATTGCAAAGGAATTTCAGAAATAGACTGGAAAGAGAAGTTGCTGAATTGCAACTCATTACCAAGCTTAAAACCATGGAGAGACCTGGTCTGAACAAAGACATTGGATTCTTATCTCATTATACATGACAAAGCTTTTTTAACCTTCTCACCCCTTGCTTTTTCCTGTAAGACTAATTGCAGTCGTTAACAGTCGTCAACAGGTTTACCACAGCTATCAGCCTTTCACCCATTCCCACCACCCCTCTGAGTAATACCCCTCCCCACCCTCTCACTACCGTGTTTCTCATAATATAAGTCATGCCTAAAATATAAGGCATGGCAGGATTTTTAAGGGGTCAGAAAATATAAGGCGTACCCCGAAAATAAAGCGTACCGGGTACCGGGAGTAATACCATATTGGGGACCATACCTGGTGAGTGTGCATCTCCGGAGGGCGGCAAGGAAGAGGAAGTTGGCGCCCGGAACCGGATGCTGCTGCAGCCCCGCCTAAACACCCAGCAGCACGCGGGGCCCCAATCCAGCAGGAAACAGCCAGCAGCAGCGCGTGCCGCTACACCGGGAGGCAGCAGCAGCAGCCGCCGCCGCCGCACGAAGCCCCGAGTGGCTGGGACCCAGCCGAAGCCTCAGCTGCAGCGCGCGCCAAGTGGGTCCCTGATCCACTGGGAGCAAGCAGCAGCGCGCTGTGCAAATCCCTGCCTGATCGGGACGCAGCAGCAGCGCGCCGTGCGAAGCCCCGAGTGGCCGGGACCCAGCCTCAGCTGCAGCGCTCGCCAAGTGGGTCCCCGATCCACCGGGAGCCAGCAGCAGCGCGCTGCGCGAATCCCTGTTTGATCGGGACGCAGCAGCAGCGTGCAGTGCAAAGCCCCGAGTGGCCGGGACCCAGCCTCAGCTGCAGCGCTCGCCAAGTGGGTCCCCGATCCACCGGGAGCCAGCAGCAGCGCGCCGCGCGAAGCCCTCAGTGGCCGGGAGCCAGCAGCATCAGCAGTCCAAGGTACTGAGCTGGCATAACCATTTACCGGTAGTTTAAATGGGGTTTTTTATTTTTTTTATTTTTTTATTTTTTTTATTTTTTTTATTTTTTTTATTTTTTTATTTTTTTATTTTTTTATTTTATTTTATTTTATTTTATTTTATTTTATTTTATTTTGGTTTTTTTGGGGGGGGGGTTTAAAAATCCTCTGCTTTTGATCTTTTTAAAGGAACTGAATAGAACAAAAGTTATGGGGACATGGAGAGAATCTGTATGAACTTAACATTGCTTATCTTATATTTTTACTTGTTATACTTTTAATGTTGCTACGGTAATGCCGTAATGCTTTATAGATTATAAATGCCATACGGTACTGATTTGTTAATCGTATGGTACCGTACCGGTAATACCGTATGACTTTTTCTGTAATCGTGATGCAGTTTGCAACATACGGTAAAATTAAGGGCCAATTTGCTGCCTCACTCTGCCTACCGTAATGGTACAGCTGGCCCTGGATTCCTTTAAGAAAAAGGGGGATATCAATGGTACCGGTAATAAATCAGAATGCACAGGGTGCTTTTGCTTGGTGCAAAAGTAATACCGGTATTTATGCATGGTTGATGCAAGCTGTACGGTAACGGTAATTGCATGCAATTGCTTTCACCACCAGGGTGCTTTTGCTTGGTGCAAAAGTACCGGCAATACCGTATTTACGCATGGTTGATGCAAGCTGCAATTGCATGCATGAAAGTAAAAGTCTGCTGTTTTACTCATCACTGTGGGTGGGTCTCTCTCCCCCAGCACCAACCAGCAACAACCCCCAGACAAGATGAGTGGAAAAAGAAAGAGTTATTCTGTTGAATACAAGAAAGGAATTGTGGAGGACTCCCAGGGCAAGAATCTTACGGCTTTCTGCAAGGAGAAGAAGTTGGAAATCCGATTGGTCCAAAAATGGCGGGCAGAATACAATAACCTCAGTCTACAGGTGGTCATGGGAAATTCTAAGAAGCGCAAGTGTGGTTCTGGTCGGAAACCTTTACTTACTGACCTGGAAGACATGATCAGTGAATGGATTGCTGACAGGAGAGCAAAGGCTTTGGTTGTGCGCAGGGCTGATATTCAAGCATTTGCCCTTGAAATGGCACCACGATTGGAAATATCCCCAGATTTCAAAGCATCACAACGCTGGCTGGATGGCTTCCTTCAGCGACATGACTTGTCTCTCAGAAAATCAACAACACTGTTTAAGTTGGAAGATGCTGAAGTTGTTAAGCGAGCACTTGCATTCAAGTCCTTTGTGGATGGCATCGATTTTTCTAAATACCAACCTTGCAACATGATTGCTATGGATGAAACTGCAGTGTTTATGGGTCAAGGAGCCCAAACGGCAATTGAACAGAGGGGTGCCTCCTCAATCTACGTTCCCTCCACTGGTCACGAGAGTTCACGTGTTACCTGTATTTTGGCAATTCGTATGGATGGAAAGAAAGCCACACCTGTTATCATCACTAAGGGCAAGAAAGAGAAGATTGAACGTGTTTCCGGCATTTTTGTTCTTGAATCCGAAAAAGCCTGGTGCACACAATCAGTTATAAGGAGGTGGCTTGATTTAATGCTGCCACTTGTTATGCGAGGTGGCCAAAGAGGTCTGCTGGTCTGGGATTCAGCCAGCACTCACCGTGCTAAAGACATGAAGAAGTTCCTTGCAGAGAGAAGAATAGATCAAATAATGATTCCTGCAGGAATGACTGCCTATCTGCAAACTCTGGATATTGCAATAAACAAGCCATTCAAAGACAATTTGCGTATGGAAATTAACGACTACATTGAAAATAGAATGACAAGAAATCAGCGTGGAAATTTTGTGAAACCTAACCTGCAAGAGGTCGTGAATTGGGTGAAGAATTCATGGGATAAAATCACTGACAGTGTTGTTGCCAAAGCAATCCGAGCAGGTTACCTGGATAAGAGCTGCTCATTTACTGAGACCTGTATCGCCCGACATGAAAGATTGGGGCCAATGGTTCTGAAGGAAATGGAGTCGCAAGAAATTAAGGATGGAATTCCGGGTTTGGAGAGTTATGATGATGTTCCAGAAGAAGACGACTTAATTATAATTGAATTAATGTAGATTGCTGTACGGAATTCTGGGTTTGGAGAGTTACGACGATGTTCCAGAAGATGACTTAATTATAATTGAATAAATGTAGATTGCTGTACCACACTTAATAAAAATAAGACATCCCCCGAAAATAAGCCATACTGTGTTTTTTGGAGGATAAAAAAATTATAAGACGGTGTCTTATTTTAGGAGAAACACGGTATATATAAGGGTCTGGTGACTTCTGTTTCAGTGTATCTGAAGAAGTGTGCATGCACACGAAAGCTCATACCAAGAACAAACTTAGTTGGTCTCTAAGGTGCTACTGGAAGGAATTTTTTTATTTTGTTTTGACTATGACAGACCAACACGGCTATCTACCTGTAACTAAACTCTGGAGTATACCAGGGAGCCAAATGGGCTCCACAAACTTTGAGAGGGCACTCAGGAGCGATCGTGGCAACTGGCCAAGCAATTTGGATTCAGCAGGAGTGCCAGCCATATCATCCAGAAAATCCCCCACAACTGTCTGGAAACCCAAATCAGCCTCAGAGGACGGACCATCCTCAAAAGTCCCCTGCCTCTGCAGAAGAGAAAAGGTGCTGAAAGCCTACATCTCAACAGGAAGCTTTGGGAACAAAATTCCTGGCTTTATCAAAGTGAACCAAAGGGTGAGGCATGGGGAGAGAGTTGGAGGAGGTGGAGAGTGTCATATAGATCTTAAAACGCTGCATGTGATGGACTCTTGCAATTGGCCTTGACCAAATGCAAAAGCAAATTAATAATAATAATAATAATAATCCTATATAATAATCTTGCTGTGTCCCTGCGTCCACTTTCTGTGTGTCACGGAAGTGCGCAATGCGCATGACCGGGACTCACACGGACGCAGGGATTGGAGCGGGCGGAGAGGGGGGCGTGTCCGCGAGGCAGCGGCGGCGCACGCGCGTTGTCATTTGCGCCAGCGCCGCTGCCTCGCACGGACGCAGAGGGCCGGCCCATCCTCGCCGCCACTACCTCCGCCCCCAGGGAAAACGAAGGGGGCGAGAGCGAGCAGCGCGGCCTCCTCCTCCGCTGCCGCCGCTGCCACCTCGACGGAGGAGCCCCGAGGAGGAGGACGGACGGCCCGGCCTGGAGGCAGCGGCGACGAGGAGGACAAGGACGTCGCCCCGCAACCTCCTCGCCCCGGGTGCCGGGCGCCTCCAGCTCCTTAGGCTGCCCGTCCATGCTGCTTTCAAGCAGCACGGACAGGCAGCTCCAGGAGCCGCCACTCCCTCGCCGGGAGCTGCAGCGCCGAGCGGGATGCATCCCGCCCGGCGCTCCTGCTCCCGCGGTCACTGAGCGACCGGCCGAGGGAGCGTCGGCTCCTTAGGCTGCCCGTCCGTGCTGCTTTCAAGCAGCACGGATAGGCAGCTCCAGGAGCCCCCACTCCCTCGCCGGGAGCTGCAGCGCCGAGCGGGATGCATCCCGCCCGGCGCTCCTGCTCCCGCGGTCACTGAGCGACCGGCCGAGGGAGCGTCGGCTCCTTAGGCTGCCCGTCCGTGCTGCTTTCAAGCAGCACGGACAGGCAGCTCCAGGAGCCCCCACTCCCTCGCCGGGAGCTGCAGCGCCGAGCGGGATGCATCCCGCCCGGCGCTCCTGCTCCCGCGGTCACTGAGCGACCGGCCGAGGGAGCGTCGGCTCCTTAGGCTGCCCGTCCGTGCTGCTTTCAAGCAGCATGGATAGGCAGCTCCAGGAGCCCCCACTCCCTCGCCGGGAGCTGCAGCGCCGAGCGGGATGCATCCCGCCCGGCGCTCCTGCTCCCGCGGTCACTGAGCGACCGGCCGAGGGAGCGTCGGCTCCTTAGGCTGCCCGTCCGTGCTGCTTTCAAGCAGCACGGACAGGCAGCTCCAGGAGCCCCTACTCCCTCGGCGGGAGCGGTGCTCCCTCGGCGGATCGCTCAGCGGTGACTGAGCGATCCGCCGAGGGAGCGCCGGCTCCTGAGGCTGCCCGTCCGTGCTGCTTTAAAGCAGCACGGACAGGCAGCAAAAATCTTCTAGAGCCCGTAATTTTACGGGCTTAATATACTAGTAATAATAATAATAATGCAATGTGATTCTTGGCTGCATCAACAAAAATCTAGTGTCCAGATCAAGGGAAGTAATAGTACTGCAATATTCTGCCTTGTTTGGACCCCACCTGGAGTCCTGTGCTCTGTTCTGGACATCACAGCTTAAGAAGGATATTGACATGCACAGAGGAGGGCGACCAAGTTGCAGGAGGGTCTGGAAACCAAGCCTTATGGGGAACGGTTGAGGGAGTTGGCCATTTTTAGCCTGGAGAAGAGAAGACAGGTGATATGATGGCCATCTTCTGAACTCTGGGAAGCCAAGACTGTTATTTTTGGGTATTTTATTAAATTTATCCATATAACCCAAGTAACAAAATAGAATTTCGTGAGACTTTAAAACTGAACCAAACTAAACCAAGGCTGCAATGGGATGGGACATTCACAAGAAGTAATGAGAAAGCTGGCTATCGGGATGTTTGAGATGAGATGCAGACAGGCAAGTGGAGAGCCCCATTGTAAGAAGCGAAGAGAGCAAGAGTGTGGTACACAAGACTTACAAGATATACATAAACATAAACATATGACTTAAACCATCAGAGGTCCAAGGACTACCAAGAATAAAAGACTCTATATTACAACAATAGCATTTCCCCACCAATTATAAGTTATCTATCCCAAATTTTTTGAACGACTTGTGGAGGAGATACCGGTAAATTGTGTTTTTTATGTATTCAGTAAAATTCCACAAAAGAGGTTGCCTTTTTCTTTCTTTCAAAAAACAGATGCACCAGTTAAGTTGCTCGTGTAATGCAATTTTCCATATGTTACTGCACCATAAAGGTAAAGGGACCCCTGACCATTAGGTCCAGTCGTGTCCGACTCTGGGGTTGCGGCGCTCATCTCGCTTTATTGTCCGAGAGCCGGTGTACAGCTTCCGGGTCATGTGGCTAGCATGACAAAGCCACTTCTGGCGAACCAGAGCAGCGCACGGAAACGCCGTTTACCTTCCCGCCAGAGCGGTTCCTATTTATCTACTTGCACTTTGACATGCTTTTGAACTGCTAGGTGGGCAGGAGCTGGGACCGAGCAACGGGAGCTCACCCCGTCGCAGGGATTCGAACCGCCGACCATCTGATCAGCAAGCCCTAGGCTCTGTGGTTTAACCCACAGCGCCACCTGGGTCCCATTACTGCACCATAATGAGGTGTTAATTCCAGACGGTGTTTTCCATGGAAGCCATGACTGTTAAAAGTGGCTCACCACACCCTGTTTCAATGCTAAGAAAGTTCTTAGGCAAAAGTATGCAAAGTTGTGTGGAAAAAAACGCTAGGTAGTGCATTTTGTGCCTCAAACTATCCTTTTGAAGGTCTGGTCTTTTTCATCGTCGCTTGTGCTTTATACCTCCTTTGCTCTTATTATTTGGGCCACGGTCTTTGAGCCTGAGCCTGCGACACGCATCTTTGAACATGTTTGGTCGGAGGCCGTGGGAATCCGCTTGATGACTTTCATGTCTCCCAGTGTTCTAGCCCTTTGAGAAAAGGGAACGGGGAGGGAACGTGGGGGTGTTGCGGGAAAATCGGAGGGTTTGTGTGACACCGCCCAGGATGGATGGCTGCCTCCCCTGCCTTATCTCCGAGGAACAGGCTGAGCAAAGCCAACCCCAGCCAGATAGAGCTTGTCTCTTCAGAGGGTTTACTAGTGTAATCCAATGGCTTTTATTCTGTTGCTTGATATACTATCTTCCTTCGACAGCTGGGTCTGTGGTGTGGCAGTGATGACCATCTCTTTGCCCTCCCTCAAAACCACCCGTTTTGAATGGGGCAACTGGGAGTGAAGCTGTGTCTCTATTAAGCCAGCCTCAGCCGAGATCAAATGCTTTTCGATACAATCCAATTAACTCTCAAATTGAATAGCAATGCGGAGGATAATATACCGTTGTCATCCCTGGCATGAATTTTCCTCTCCTTCCTCCTTCCAGCTCCCATTACAAGACTGCAGGCCGTCTTGCCTCACAGTAGATGAAGGCAAAAAAGAGTTGGAAATAAATACAAAGCGGGGGTGGGGGTGGCTGATTTTAACTTTCAGAAGGTCCCCCTGGGGGTGTCCCTCTGCCACTGCTCAGTCTCACATGCTCAATGTTGTCTTTCTCCCACTGGTATTGCAAGGCCACCCTCAAGGTCAGGATTTGACCCATGAAATCTTTGCTTGATTTGAAACCGCACTGAAACCGTAAGTTGAGTTGGTTTTGGCAAAATGGAATCTCTCTTCCATCTCAAATGCAAGCGTTCCCAAGGGAGGAGATTCCAACGCAACCTTGGGAGGAACTTTCTGGCTGTGAAGGGCCATTTGATGGTTGGACAGACTCCCTCAGAAGTGATGGAGTCTCATTCTTTGGAGACTTTAAAAGTAAGTCAGTGGAGCAGTGTGGTGGAAGGCCTATGCTCAGATGTGTGATCTGATCATAGCTGTCAACTTTCGGATTTGAAAATAAGGGATGCCACAAGGGTGGTGCAATGGCACCAAGTAGCCTCGCCACCCTGCGCTCCAGAGGCTGCGCGCAAACGGGTGAGCGAAAGAGCGAGCGCATAGACGGCAGACAGGCTGTCTGTCTGGTTGGGCGTGAGGGTCTGGCTGCACAAGGCATGCAAGCTCCGCCCCCAGTCGGTCTCAGACTCCTTATTGGCAGCCGAGCAACGCAGCTGAGGAGCCTCCCTGGCCGGCAGGGAGGGAGAGGAGCTGCTTCCCTTGAAATCCGGGAAGTTTAAGGGATATCAACAATCTGGGATAGCAGCGGGAAACGGTATTGGAATAAGGGAGTTTCCCACACAAAAAAGGGAGGGTTGACAGCTATGGCTAGGAGCCATCACCAGTCCTCTGCTCCTTCCTGAATTTCTTCAGTCCTTTTTTAAAGCAGTGTTTCCCAACCTAATCTAGGCAACGGCACACTTGAATCAATGAAAAAATCTCGCGGCACACCGCTCCTCCCCCACCCGGCTGCGCCGGGTCTCCTGACCCAGAGTTACCTCTGGGATCAGCTGTAGCGCGGCGCGCGAGAGGCTTCCGGTCGGGATTCTCGCGCGAGGCTGCTGTTGTTGCTGCTGCTGCAGCAGCCAAGGGAGCAGCGCCGCCCTGGCTTCCGCTTCGCCGCCGGGCTCCAGCAGCGCCGCCGCCACAGTCCTGTGCAGCCCTGGGCTGCAGGTCCCTTTTTCCGCGGCACATCAGCCGGTGTCTCGCGGCACACTAGTGTGCCACGGCACACCGGTTGGGAAACGCTGTTTTAAAGCCATCCAAGCTGGTGGCCATTGCTGCCTCCTGCTGGAGGGAGTTCTGTAGTTCTTGCATTGTGGACTTTCTTTTATCAGTCCTGAATTTCCCTATACTCAGCCTCATTGGAAGTCCATGAGTCCTAGTGTTATGGCACTCTGACCATTACACCACCACTGGCTCTCTGTCAATATTATGTTAGAACATCTGGCCTGGAACTTCCCTACTGTCTGCTTTGAGGGTGGGGGCATATTGAGCATCAGAGTCAAGTGACTCCACTAGCTGAGAGATCTATGGCAATCCTGTGGGAAATCAGAAGGGATAAAGCCAAGCAGAGGAGCCCCACGGGAATGCAAACATCAGTGATCCTCAGTACAATTAAGATATCAGGATTAGGAAAATGGGTTGTCTCTTTAACAATGGCATGCAGGGGAGCAATGCAGACAGAGGATGGATTAAATAAGAAAACAGACAACCTTGCATCTGTGATGTCCCTATCAGTGGCTCATCTGCTGGTAAGGACTGCATCAATTGGACCTGCCAGCAGCTGATGGATTAAAACCTGGGCTATTGGACCTAAACAAGGTGACAGGCTCAGCACACGGCATCTTGTGCATTGATAGCAAAGTTGCTTATTCTGAGTGGAGTCAAACTGGCATCACCTGTGCACAAGAGGGAGGTAACAGCAGGCTTCTGCAGAAGCACAAAAAATGGGGCAGGGGGCAGAATAAAACTCCAAAAAAGCCCCGTGAGAACTGAGCATCCTCAAGAATATATGGAGTGCTGCAGATTCCCCGTTCTTCTCTTACATTTGTTGTATAGCTTAATCATACGGGGTTGCATTTTAATTGTTGTCATAAGGTGCACTGAGCAATGTGTTATTGCTGTAAGCCGCTTTGATGTTCTCTTTTTATGGCATTTTATTATTTTTTGTTTATTTTGTAAAATGTATGCACCTCTTGATTGTAAAAAAAGAGGTTTACAAAAAGGAAAAAAAGAAGAAATCACATCAGTACTTTAAAACATACAAGAAACTAAAATACATTAAAATTCACACACCAGTATTTCTAAGCATCTGCGTAGGCCGGCCAAAAGAAGAACATTTTTAGCAGAGGCGTAGGAAGGTGAGGTGGTACCCGGTGCGGAAAATTTCTTGTCACCCCCCACCCCCACACACACATTGGGGTTTTTTTGTTTGTTTGTTTGTTTGTTTTTGCCTGCAAAAGTGGTTTTAAGTTATTTCATATTTTCTTACAAAGGAATAATAATAAGTAAAAATAAACTTTTATTTATATCCCGCCCTCCCCGGCCGAAGTCGGACTCAGGGCGGCTAACATCAGACACATAACGTTGATATAAAATCAAACAATAATTAAATTACCTCCTAAAAACATGTCAAAATCAAATTAAAGTCTAATTCACAACATAGGAAAACAGCCAAGTAAACAGCTATTTTCGTGGAGGAGGGTCAAGATATTAACTGATATGCATGAAATTTCATATATAGCTATATAATCCCTAGTGTAGTAAGATAAGACCTTTGGAGCAGGCATTTTCAAATAAAAAAGTTTTTTATGAACCACCCTAGTAGGGCAGTAATTGTTCCTTGATAATTTGTCACCCCCTCCATGATGGAACCTGGGGTGGACCGCCCCCCCTGCCCCCCCTTCCTACACCCCTGATTTTTAGCAGGCACTGGAAAGGAGTTCCAAAGTGCTACGCTAAACAATTAGGTTCTTACCAGGGTTGCCACCCATCCCTAGAAAAGCGTGATCATCCTTTTTTGGGGGGGAAGTGTCCCCTGTCCTGTTTAGACTTCAAACGGGACACCTCTTTCACATATTCCAGCTCCTCCTCCTCCAACTAGTGCTCAAAACTGTGGGGTGGGGGGAGAGCGAGAAAAGGGATTTGCAGGGGCCTGTTTTGGTGTGGGAGGAAAAAGTTCTTGTGGGGGCAGAGGGCGTGGGGTGGATTGGACCTCTGGCAGAGGAAGAGGAGTGCGGGGGGGAGCGCACCGCCCCCTGCAGCGCGATCCCGGTGGGGTGCCATCGCAGCTGCCCCCCTGCCCGCGCTGGGTGCCACGCCCCCACAGGTGGAGTGCCACGCCCCCAGGACGCACACCACACCCCCGCGGGTGGCACGTCACACCCCCGGGACGTGCGTCAGCCCCGCCCCCACCTCCTCTCCGCCACTGGATTGGACTTGGACAGCAAGAGGGGGGTTTGCATGGCCCTGGTGGAGAGTGGGGGTGGGGAGAGTTCAGGTGCGGGCAGAGGTGGGTGGGCTGGAGAAAGGGGTTCCGGTTCCCTTCTGTCCGGTGGAGAATAAACCGTTGTACAGTGGTACCTCTAGTTACAAACTTAATTCGTTCCGGAGGTCCGTTCGTAACCTAAAACTGTTCTTAACTAGAGGCGTGATTTCGCTAATGGGGCCTCTTGCTGTCGCTGTGCCGCCAGCACGCGATTTCCGTTCTGATCCTGGGGCAAAGTTCTCAACTCGAGGCAACTCTTCCAGGTTAGCGGAGTTTGTAACCTGAAGCGTTTGTAACCTGAGGCGTTTGTAACTCGAGGTACCACTGTATACCCCATGCACCATTGTAATGGATTGCTTTGAAGTCATTTGTGCACCAGGTAAATTGATTTTTAGACCCCCGATTCCCTCTCAGGCAGTGAGAGATTTTACTTCCTTGGGCTCCATGATCACTGCAGATGGTGATAGCAGTCACAAAATTAAAAGACGCCTGCTTCTTGGGAGAAAAGTGGTGACAAACCTAGACAGCATCTTCAAAAGCAGAGACATCACCTTGCCGACAAAGGTCCGTATAGTTAAAGCTATGGTTTTCCCGGTAGTGATGTATGGAAGTGAGAGCTGGACCATAAAGAAGGCTGATCGCCGAAGAATTGATGCTTTTGAATTATGGTGCTGGAGGAGACTCTTGAGAGTCCCATGGACTGCAAGAAGATCAAACCTATCCATTCTGAAGGAATTCAGCTATGAGTGCTCACTGGAAGGACAGATCCTGAAGCTGAGGCTCCAATACTTTGGCCACCTCATGAGAAGAGAAGACTCCCTGGAAAAGACCCTGATGTTGAGAAAGATGGAGGGCACAAGGAGAAGGGGACGACAGAGGACGAGATGGTTGGACAGTGTTCTCAAAGCTACCAACATGAGTCTGACCAAACTGCGGGAGGCAGTGGAAGACAGGAGTGCCTGGCGTGCTCTGGTCCAGGGGGTCATGAAGAGTCGGACACGACTAAACAACAACAACAACAAAGATGGCAACCCTAGTTCTTACAAATGCAGAACGAGTATTATTTGGCACCTGCAGCATTGTCAATCTTGTAGATCAAAGCAGTTGAGTGGGCATATATAGAGAGTCACAGGTAAACTGGGTCCTAAGTTGTAAAGGCATTTGAATACTAATAGTAACACCTTGAGCTCAGCTTAGTAGCAGCTCAAGAACCAGTGAAGATCTCTGAGCACACAGGCCTCACTCCCGTCATGCTGCAGCATTCTAATTGCAACATGAAGCCTCACCTACTGCGGTAAATAAGTATTTTTATAAACAAATAATTGGACTGGTATGTCCCTAAATCTCCCCTGCGGAACCACTCATTCCATCTGTTAAAAATGGAGTTGGACAAAATCTTCCTGGTATTGCATTTTTCGCAGGGAATGAAGGATGTTTTTCATGCCAATGTTGATGTTTGGCACTTGGTGGCGCTGTGGGTTAAACCACAGAGCCTAGGGCTTGCCGATCAGAAGGTCGGCGGTTCGAATCCCTGCTACAGGGTGAGCTCCCGTTGCTCGGTCCCAGCTCCTGCCCACCTAGCAGTTCAAAAGCACGTCAAAGTGCAAGTAGATAAATAGGTACCGCTCCGGCGGGAAGGTAAATGGCGTTTCCGTGCGTTGCTCTGGTTCGCCAGAAGCGGCTTTGTCATGCTGGCCACATGACCCGGAAGCTGTATGCCGGCTCCATCGGCCAGTAAAGCGAGATGAGCGCCGCAACCCAGAGTCGGTCACGACTGGACCTAATGGTCAGGGGTACCTTTACCTTTAAGCAGCACACACTACCATTAGAGGAAAGCGCAGCTTTGCGCTCCTGGGTCTGATGCTCTTTGTTTTTAAAGCTGTTTCTGATGACGTTCACAGCCTTGGAGAAACCGGGACAGGGATTCTGTGGACAGAAGGCAACAGAGAACGGCCAAGAGCATCAGCAAGGCAAGAGGCAGTAGCCCTCCTGCAATCCATGAGTGCGTGCTGCAGATAACAGCAATGCCTGAGCACAGCCTGGTAGAATCATCATCATTTACGCAGGAAGGCCTTGGGCTACAGAGCAGCATCTGTAAATCTTGTGTCTCCGTGACCTCTAGTTACTGACACTCTTTGCTCTTCTCCAGGGAGACATAGACCATAATTGCTTCGGAATGAGGGCCAGCCATTAAGACTGACCCAGCTGCCCTTTCTTTCACCCTGATTCCAGGGCCAACTTGAAGCAAACAAACAATTCCAGTCGCTAGGAACCACAGGAAGGGAGATGGCTCTTGTGCTCGTGTCCCGCTTGCAGGCTTCGCATAATGGGCATCTGGTTGGCCACTGGGAGAACAGGGTGGAATATAGGCATATATTAAAAAACGTTGTGAAAATGCTTTTTTAAAAAAAGTTTTGAAAAAATATGTTGAATTTGCCATAGCTCACCATCGCCACCTAGTGTCACATTTGTATAAAGAACTTTACAACACAACACTTTATTTGCAGCTGTATAGCTGAGTCGCAGGATGCTGGAGTCGAAGGGCCATTGGCCCAATCCAGCAAGGCTGTTCTTAGGGTGCTTATGTCTTAAGGGACTAGGGTCTGGGAGACCAGGGTTCAAATCCCCGCTTGGCCATGAAGCTCCTGGGGTGGGCTTGGGTCAGTCCCTGGCTCTCAGCTTAACTTACCTCACAGGGTTGTTGTGAGGATTCTGTGGGGAAGAGGAGAACCATGCAGGCCTTTGTGCTTTCTCTGTACCCTTTTTCACTGGCGTCGCAGGGGGAGCGGGGGGGCGGTCTGCCCCGGGTGCCACTCGGGGAGGGGCTGCCCCGCCGCCGCTGCTCCCGTAGCACCCTTGCAAGCCGCCGCACCAAAAGCAGCAGCGGCGGGGCACCCCCCCAGCCGCCGCACACGATTTCAAAGGAAGCAGCTCCTCTCCCACCCTGCCAGCCAGGGAGGCTCCTCAGCTGCGTTGCTCGGCTGCCAATAAGGAGTCTGAGACCGACTGGGGGCGGAGCTTGCATGCCTTGTGCAGCCAGACCCTCACGCCCAACCAGACAGACAGCCTGCCTGCCGTCTATGCGCTCGCTCTTTCGCTCACCCGTTCGCGCGCAGCCTCTGGAGCGCAGGGTGGCGAGGCTACTTGGTGCCATTGCACCGCCCTTGCGGCATCCCTTATTTTCAAATCCGAAAGTTTGGGGAAATCCCTTATTTTCAAATCCGAAAGTTGACAGCTATGGCCAGGAACCATGCTCAGGATGGCTTATAACGTAAAAATTACATAACTACAAACATAACAAAAGCAGTCATAAACAATAAACAAAACATCAAAAAACACACAATGAAATTGAACAATTTCCACATAAATAATAATAAAAGCTAAAATATATATACAAAAAAATCAATAACAGCAACATTGACACACCCACCTCGGCCTCAATCATGCACAGAACATCCTATTTATGTGCAGACTCTGAGACTTGTATAGTACTTATCTATTACTTAGATACACCCTTTGAAAAAGAAACTTCAAAGTGGCTTACGAAAAAAAGGACAAAACAATAGCCTTATTGATAAGAACAATGAGCAAGGATTGTTTAAACTTTCAAAAAGTAGAAGTAACTAAAATCAGATTAAAACTCGCATTGACTTTCTAAACATCTGCGTAGGCTTGTCTAAAGCAAGAGTGCTCTGACGTAACAGGCACAAAAAGGGCAGGGGCGGAGGAAGTCTCCTCGGTACCCGGGGCGGCGCGACTGGAGGCACCCCTGGGGGCGGGGCATCGTGACTTTCGGATTTGAAAATAAGGGATGCCGCAAGGGCGGTGCAATGGCACCAAGTAGCCTCGCCACCCTGCGCTCCAGAGGCTGCGCGCGAACGGGTGAGCGAAAGAGCGAGCGCGTAGACAGCAGGCAGGCTGGCTGTTTGGCCAGGCCACCTCTCAGGGAATCAATGCTGCTCTCTTTGAAATCCGGGAAATTTAAGGGATATCAACAATCCGGGATAGCAGCGGGAAATGGCATTGGAATAAGGGAGTTTCCCGCAAAAAAAGGGAGGGTTGACAGCTATGTTCCTGGCTCAAGCCTCCATAAAACCCATCTGTTGAGGGCCTGCGAAGAAATGCAGCCAGTAGCTGAGGGTCTTAAAACACCAGGGGAAGTTATGAGAGTTATGAAAGTTGACAGCTGTCACATTTAAAGGGCTGTCACATGGAAGATGGAGCAAGCTTGGTTTCTGCTGCTCCAGAGGGGAGGATCCAAACCAATGGATTCAAGTTACAAGAAAGGAGATTCTGACTAAACGACAGGAAGAACTTTCTGAAGGTGAGAGCCATTCAACAGTGGAACTGACTCCCTCCGAAGGTGGATACACTCTCTTTCCTGTGAGGTTTTTAAGCAGAGGTTGGATGGTCATCTGTCAGGGATGCTTCAGTTGAGATGCCTGCATCGCAGGGGGTTAGACTAGATGACCCTCGGGTCCCTTCCAACTCTACAATTCTATGGTTTCTACCAAGGCTCTTCCCACACACAGCTGCCTCCTTTTCGCCCTGTCTGGAATAGAAAATGTGGGCATGTTAAAAGGGCAAACCTGCCCCCTGAATCCCATTGCCTGTATTTACCCCTTGAAATGCACCAGGTAGTCCCTGGTGTTTTTTGGTGGGGGTGGGGGGTTTGCAGCTGGGCCCGTGAGATCATGTAAAACAGTTTCTTCGCAGGCATGGCAAGATTAATAGATTCCAACATCTGAAGCTCATCGCAGGCATCAAAGACTCCCCAAGCAATTTGTGAAATAAATAAATAAGTGTGCAGGAGAAAGCACTGAACAAATATATATATGTGATGAACGAGAGAGGGGGAAAGAGGGAGATCATACAGGGAAATTTCTCTTTGCTAGCATATGAAGGATATACAAAATTACTAAAGGAAGCTGTGGGAATATATATGTTTAGAATCTAAATAAACCTCAGGCTGGCAGGAAATGCAATGCTTTTAACTTTCTTGTAGTCATTAATAAGGAATTTATCATCATCACCCTTCCCTCGCCTGGCTGTTGGTGAGAAGGAAAAGGGCCGGAGGTGTGTGAGAGAGAGCTAGAAGCAGGCAGAAGCCTGAGTGGGAGATGCATGCTTGATTTCTGCTTGAATCCAAGGCTTTGGCTATGGGAGAAGCAAGACCTTCTTACAGAGTTAATGCTGGGAGCCCCTCCATCGTAGGTTCAGGCTGTATATATGTGTAAATAAACCATATATCCATAGCTGTCAACTCTCCCTTTTTTGCGTGAAACTCCCTTATTCCAATGCCGTTTCCCGCTGCTATCCCGGATTGTTGATATCCCTTAAATTTCCCGGATTTCAAAGGAAGCAGCTCCTCTCCCTCCCTGCCGGCCAGGGAGGCTCCTCAGCTGCGTTGCTCGGCTGCCAATAAGGAGTCTGAGACCAACTGGGGGCGGAGCTTGCATGCCTTGTGCAGCCAGACCCTCACGCCCAACCAGACAACCAGCCTGCCTGCCGTCTACGCGCTCGTTCTTTCGCTCACCCGTTTGCGCGCAGCCTCTGGAGCGCAGGGTGGCGAGGCTACTTGGTGCCATTGCACCGCCCTGGCGGCATCCCTTATTTTCAAATCCGAAAGTTTGGAAAAATCCCTTATTTTCAAATCCGAAAGTTGACAGCTATGCATATATCCTAAAGATATAGCAGTCTCCACTTTCCCTCATTCCAAGGAAACTGAACTCTTAGTAAATGCCTGGAACACTGGCAATCTCACTTCACTCAGAGATTGTGGTGGCATGGAACACTGGTGTCAAAAGTGGGATTCATTTTTCCTGGAGGAGGACCTGAGTCCAGGTGAAGGGAGGAACAGGTATACCTCTGGAGCAGTTCAGGTTGATGCTCCAGCAGCAAAGCCAGGAACAAATGGAGCAGCAAGGCCAGTCGGATCAACTGCTTGACAAACTGGAGCAACGGCTGACAGAGCCAGTGGTTTGCTAAAATGGAGCAGCTGCAAGCAGAGTGTGGGAGAAGCCGCCTCAGAGGAAAAAGCCAGAGCCCTGCCTGATGAGATGCTACACGGGACCTAAAGTGATCCAGGAGCCCAGCTGTGAGGCAACCAGATAGAAGGGATGGCTGAAGAGATCCAGGATGTGGGTGGGCAGCTGAAGGGCTGGGACTGCGAAGAAATTCAGCCAGTAACTGAAGGCAAGGGGGAAGACGACGCCTTGGAGAAAAGTGAACTGGCTGGAGCTGAGGATCTGCTTCTGAGTGATTTCTCCACCCGATCCCTGGGAGCCTGCTGTGGAAGAGGGAGTGCAGGATGAAAAGCCAGTGAAGGAGGAGGAGAGCCAACTGCAGTGACGTTAACTTAGTGGCACATTGGATACAACCCAATATTTTGCGTGTGTACTGGGGGGAGGCGAACGTTGGTACTTACCATGATAAGTTCCTTCTCTGTAGGGAGAAGTATGATGCTGTGTGGGTTGTCACTCCATCTCACCACTGGCAGGAAGTAACTGGTTTGTTTGTGGGGTTTTTAGAGTATTCCTGGGGCAGGGACAACCCCTTTATCTCCAGTTCAATTTGTGCTTAAGCAGGTAACTGTACAGCCAGGAATAAACAACTAACAAACTAAAAAAAGAAGGAAACCAAATAGTTAGGGGCAGGAAATTCAGCAGTCCCAGTGAGGCATGCCTCTCTGTTCCCTGGACTCCTGTCCCAAGCTTGCTGTGTAGATAGGACAGGTGAAGAGGAAAAGGGGGACGCCGCCCCCCGCCCCCGGTCATAGCTGTCAACTTTCGGATTTGAAAATAAGGGATTTTCCCGAACTTTCGGATTTGAAAATAAGGGATGCCACGAGGGCGGTGCAATGGCACCAAGTAGCCTCGCCACCCTGCGCTCCAGAGACTGCGCGAGAACGGGTAAGCGAAAGAGCGAGCGCGTAGACGGCAGGCAGGCTGGCTGGCTGGTTGGGCGTGAGGGTCTGGCTGCACAAGGCATGCAAGCTCTGCCCCCAGTCGGTCTCAGACTCCTTATTGGCAGCCGAGCAACGCAGCTGAGGAGCCTCCCTGGCCGGCAGGGAGGGAGAGGAGCTGCTTCCTTTGAAATCCGGGAAATTTAAGGGATAGCAACAATCCGGGATAGCAGCGGGAAACGGCATTGGAATAAGGGAGTTTCCTGCAAAAAAAGGGAGGGTTGACAGCTATGCCCCCGGTATGTGCTAAAGAGCAAGAGGGACAGGGAGATAGGAGGCCCCTGAACATTGTGGGGAGGCACATCTGGCCCCCGGGCAACCCTCCCTGCTCTGTGTCTGATGACCTCTCCCATGTACACAGCAGTACCTGGGAGGGCCGGATCATATTTCTCCCTACAGAGAAGGAACCTATCATGGTAAGTGCCAACGTTCGCTTCTCCTGTAGGAAGGGAATATGATGCTGTGTGGGATGTATCTCAGCAGTTCCCAAATCAGGTGGGAGCCGCTGTGGGCCCTACCTCTTTGGTGTTAAAACACCTGTTGAACCACTCTCCCAAGGAGACCTCCGCTGCGGCATAAGCTTGTAATGACACAGGTGCCACACATCTAAACCCTACGGGGGTCGCGATTCAGGTTGCAGCACCTTGCGTAATGTTTGTCTCCACTTGCTGATTCAAGGCAGGAGTTTATTGTGAATGGGCTTTATTCTTCTGGGTTGTTCTATTTTCAAATTCAAATTCAAAATTTTACTGCTGTAAGCCTCCCAGGAAAAGCTGCATAGGAATATTGGGTGCTGTGCAATGGAACATTTCCCCCTTTCCTACCCCCCCCCCCACTATGTGCACTCTCTGCCTTCCCCTGTTTGCTCAGGAAGGTTGCAGGGAAACCCCAGAACAGATTTAGGGGGGCTGCAGGAGGGGTGGGGAGGAAGGGAACCCATTGCACTAACAGAATGAGTGACTTAGTGCTGCTTTGGATAGCAGTCATTCTTTTATTTTTAAAAAAAATGAGTGTGCAAGGAACTTATCCACATATGTGGTGGGGATATCAGAATGTTCAGCAGTTCCGGAAGCAAAAGTTCTCTGCCATGGAGATTGACATTATTGTTGAAAAACAGGTCACCTTGGATGCTAAATTGTGTCTCTCATCCATCTTGAATGGAGCTGAAGCTGGCCAGTGTGGTGTAGTGGTTAAGAGCGGTAGACTCGTTATCTGGGGAACCGGGTTCGAGTCTCCGCTCCTCCACATGCAGCTGTTGGGTGACCTTGGGCTAGTCACACTTCTCTGAAGTCTCTCAGCCCCACTCACCTCACAGAGTGTTGGTTGTGGGGGAGGAGGAAGGGAAAGGAGAATGTGAGCCGCTTTGAGACTCCTTCGGGTAGTGATAAAGCGGGATATCAAATCCAAACTCTTCTTCTTCTTCTTCTTCTTCTTCTTCTTCTTACTCCTCAACAATTAATTCTGTACTTGCTGGTTGCAACTCATCTAGGGATCTCTGGAGGAAGGACGCATCCTGTTACTCTCTGGATTGAGGGTTTTTAGGAAATCCTGCTGATTACCATTTCCAAAAAACTGATTTATAAGCCAGGGATGAGGTGGACCCCTCCAGCTTCTGTTTGCAGCGATTTGTGATTGATAGTTGACGCGTTCCTACTAAATGAGTTTATTTGGCAACATTTGTGATTGTTTCATGTTACGTATAAATGTGAACCTTGTACCCCACCATGGACTATATTTTATGCTACTCATTCTTTTTTAAAGCTTTCTATGTTCATCTTGATTTGTATTCTGCTATTTTGTATTACTCTTTTGACTGTTTTTATTCTTATTTTTTAACTTGTTTTGTTTGCTTGTTTTTGCTTACTGTATTTGCAAATCCCATTTAATAAAAACGAGTGTCTCTAAACCTGCCTGGCTAGCTCTTGACATCTTTGTGGTGCGGGGCGTTCTTGGAGAACCAGAAGCAATAGCTGTTCAGAACTCAGATGCCCCAGTCCTGCATTCTTCATATCCACACCATGTTCAGTGGATTTGATTTTATAACCATTTTCTTCTGTGAGGATTGTCCTTGGAGGAAAATAATAGGGGAAACTATATTGTGTTTTCCAGAAATCCTTCATTGCTCCTGAACACAAGAGCTCCTTGTTTGACCTAAGAGAGGTGAGTGTGGCTCAAACCACCGTGTTGTCTGATTTCATGATCAAAAGCATGGTTCCCACTTGAGGGATGTGTCCCCTTGACTATCTACAGTGCTGTTTGGCCAGGCCACCTCTCAGGGAATCAATGCTGCTCTCTGTTTTCACAGCACCATCAATCATAGCTGTCCACTTTCGGATTTGAAAATAAGGGATGCCAGAAGGGTGGTGAAATGGCACCAAGTAGCCTCGCCACCCTGCGCTCCAGAGGCTGCGCGCGAACGGGTGAGCGAAAGAGCGAGCGTGTAGACGGCAGGCAGGCTGGCTGGCTGGTTGGGCATGTGGGTCTGGCTGCACAAGGCATGCAAGCTCCGCCCCCAGTCGGTCTCAGACTCCTTATTGGCAGCCGAGCAACGCAGCTGAGGAGCCTCCCTGGCCGGCAGGGAGGGAGAGGAGCTGCCTTCTTTGAAATCTGGGAAATTTAAGGGATATCAACAATCCGGGATAGCAGCGGGAAACGGCATTGGAATAAGGGAGTTTCCCGCAAAAAAAGGGAGGGTTGACAGCTATGCCATCAATATATTTTATTTTATTTTATTTTATTTTATTTTATTTTATTTTATTTTATTATTTCATAAGATTTATACACAGCTTGGTTGTAAAAAAGAAAGAAAAGCAGCTTACAGAAAGACAAAACAAGAAAATCAATAAAAAAATTTACAACAGTACGTTACAACATACAAAAGTTAAAATACGAAACAGATTAAAGTTACCTCCGCATTCTATACACCTGTTTTTAAGCAAGCGCCAAAAAGAGCACAGCAAAGGCAACCGGCTTGATATCAATCAGCAGGGAGTTCCAAAGTGCAGGCGCTGCAGAAAGGATATCGTGTGGCCCCTGTAGCGGTGCCAATTCCAGCGATGGAAGTATAGATGGACAGGTCCCTGCTCCAAGGCTCAAAGAGGAAGCCACTCTCTTGCTTTGTCACTGATCACTAATGATGCTAATTCTTTAGGGCAGGGGTGGCCAACTCCCAAGAGACTGCGATCTATTCACAGAGTTAAAAACTGGCAGTGATCTACCCCCTGTTTTGGGGGATTCAGGTCAAATTTGTTGAGGTATTTTTTGGGAGGAGGAAAGCGCAGTTTTTTAGGGGTTCAGGACAAAAACGTTGAGCCTTTCTTAGGGGAGACAAACTTGTTGAGCTTCTTTGGAGGACCCAGTGATCTACCAGTGATCTACCGCAGATGTCCAGTGATCTACCAGTAGATCACGATCTACCTGTTGGACGTGCCTGCTTTAGGGTTTTAAGCATTAAACATCTATGGCCGCATCCCCGCTTGTCTGTTTGGCTGAGGTGAAGCATATCCTTAACAAAGATACAGATTTGCTGCTTCTTTTTTGTGAGTGTTTTTGGAGTTACTTCTCTAAAAAATTATAATAACCTTGGCTTGTCAATATTTACTGACTTGTTACAGTAAGCCCACAGCTCCCACAGGGGTTACGTTCCAGGGATCATACCTAAAGTCAAAATTGCAGTTGTATAGTTAAAACACATTGGGTTCAGTGACAGGTGAGATTGCCAAAGTCTTCCCCCCCAGATGCATGACCCCTTTCTGCCCCACCCTTTTAATTACTTTGCTAACCATGTAAAATTGAATATGAGCAGGTTAAATGCATGTAAGTTGCAGGCTTAATGTAAAGGTAAAGGGACCTCTGACCATTAGGTCCAGTCGTGACCGACTCTGGGGTTGCAGGGCTCATCTCGCTTTATTGGCCGAGGGAACCGGTGTACAGCTTCCGGGTCATGTGGCCAGCATGACAAAGCCGCTTCTGGCGAACCAGATCAGTGCACAGAAACGCCGTTTACCTTCCCGCCAGAGCAGTACCTATTGATCTACTTGCACTTTGACGTGTTTTCAAACTGCTAGGTTGGCAGGAGCAGGGACCGAGCAACGGGAGCTCACCCGTCACAGGGATTCGAACCGCTAACCTTCTGATCGGCAAGCCCTAGGCTTTAACCCACAGCGCCACCCGCGTCCAGTGGGAGCCAGTGTGGTGTAGTGGCAATGGGAGCTCACCCCGTCGCAGGGATTCGAACCGCCAGTGTGGTGTAGTGGTTAAGAGCGGTAGACTCTTAATCTGGTGAACCGGGTTCGCATCCCCGCTCCTCCACATGCAGCTGCTGGGTGACTTTGGGCTAGTCACACTTCTTTGAAGTCTCTCAGCCCCACTCACCTCACAGAGTGTTTGTTGTGGGGGAGGAAGGGAAAGAGAATGTTAGCCACTTTGAGATTCCTTCGGGTAGTGATAAAGTGGGAGATCAAATCCAAATCCAATTCTTCTTCTATAGGCTTAATGTGCTTACTAATTATTTATATATTACATTTATGTCTCAATTTTTCCTCCAAGGAACTCGGGGTGCCGTACGTGGTTCTCCTCCTAATTTTACCCTCACAGTAGACCCACTAGGTAGGTTAGGATGAGAGCAAGTGACTGGCCCCCAATATCACACCCAAAGAGCTTAATGGCTGAGAGGGCGGGGATTCGAACTCTGGTCTCCCAGGGCCTGTTGTCTGCGTGAAGTACTCTTCCCGTACTTTGTGAACCTAAAGCACATTTCTGTGAAATCTTACAAAGCGCAAACAGGGCGAAGGAGCAGGTCCCCAGCTGACAGGATGACGGAGTTGATGAGCAGCAAAGTATATCTCTGCCTCTGCCTCTCTCTTCTGTGCCCTGTCACCCAGCAGTGTGCCCCCTTGACCTTAACTGGTCCCACTTGACCTATTAAATCTAGCAGAGAGCCAGGGGTGGTGTCGCGGACAGAGTGATGGACTATGAGCTGAGAGAGACCAGGGTTCAAGTCCCCGCTCCACCAGGAAGCTCACCGGCTGTGACCTCGGGGGCCGGTCACTCTTGCCCTTCAGCCTGGCCTACCTCACAGGATTGTTGTGGGGATTCAGTGAGGAGGTGGGAGAACCATGTATGCCACCTTGAGCTCCATGGAGGAAAAGGTGGGATATAAATGCAATAAATACATTAAATAGATAGCAGAGGAAATATAACTGGTTGGGTCTAAACCAGGGGTAGGCAACCTAAAGCCCATGGGCCAGATGCGGCCCAATCGCCTTCTCAATCTGGCCCACAGACGGTCCAGGAATCAGCATGTTTTTACATGCGTAGAATGTGTGCTTTTATTTAAAATGCATCTCTGGGTTATTTGTGGGGCCTGCCTGGTGTTTTTACATGCGTAGAATGTGTGCTTTTATTTAAAATGCATCTCTGGGTTATTTGTGGGGCCTGCCTGGTGTTTTTACATGCGTAGAATGTGTGCTTTTATTCAAAATGCATCTCTGGGTTATTTGTCGGGCATAGGAATTCATTCATTTCCCCCCCAAAAAATATAGTCCGGCCCACCACATGGTCTGAGGGACGGTGGACCAGCCCATGGCTGAAAAAGGTTGCTGACCCCTGGTCTAAACCATGTGGCAGAAAAGTGCTGGCTCCACCCTCCTCTGGCTGGCTGTCTTGGTAGCCAATTGGAGAGAGGCTCCAGCCTTCTTGGGGGGATTTCTGAGGGGCTGCATCACCAGACTCAGGTCTGGCTCTGCTGTCCATCAAAGCCATAAAGCACACTGGGTGTGACTTTGGGCGAGCCAATGCCTCTCAGCCTAGCTTACCTCACAGGGTTGTTGTGGGTGAGGAGGTGGGGGGAAGCATACACACCGCCTTGAGCTCCTTGGAGAGAAAGGAGGATAGAAATGCCACAAATAAATAAAAAATAAAGCATGCCTTGAAGGCTGTCGCTTCCCCAAGGAAGAGCCACCATAGCTCAGTGGAGGAGCATGTGCTGTGCAGGTTCAGTCTCCACTCGTTGCATCTCCAGGTGGGGCTGAGAGAGACCCCTGCAAGACTGAAACCCCACAGAGCATTTGCTGCACTGCCTGTCAGTGGCCAATATGAGCTAGACGGACAAATGGCCTGATTCAGTGGAGGACAGCTCCCAACATAGACGCGTGCAACTTTACGGGGGGAAATGAAAGCAGCGGATCGCCAGCACAAGGTCATTTTGGCTGCTGAAAGAAGACACAGCAGACGATGCAAACCAGGCCCCACAGACAGATCCAGGAGGGATGCAGCAAAACAGACCGAGCTGATGCCCAAGGAGATCTGAGGCGTTCCCAGGAAGGTCACGGAGGGAGACGTTTAAAAGCTGAGAAGCCTCAGAACCTAATTGAGCCTTTGAAACATGAGAAGCGGAGCGCATGGCAGAGAAAGGTGCTGAGGCAGCAAAAGGCTCTGGTGCTCAGCATCTAAGCAGCAGGGAGTGAGGGACTGATACCTCTCTCTCTGTCATCTCTAAGGGAGCCTGGCGCTGAGTCAGAGAGAAGGACAAAGAGAGTTAAGGTTGGGCTCTGGCTGGTGGGGGTAGGGAAACACATGGAGGCCAGGCCAGTCAGGGGCCACAGCCCCCACCGCACATTCAAAGCCCTGCTGTACCACCGGAGTGGTTTAACTGTCAATCCTTCTTCTTCCCAGGGAAGTCTGGGAATTGTAGCTCTGTGAAGGGAATAGGGAGTCTCTCATCAACTCTCCTTCTCCTTGTGCCCTCAATCTTTCCCAACATCAGGGTCTTTTCTAGGGAGTCTTCTCTTCTCATGAGGTGGCCAAAGTACTGGAGCCTTAACCTCAGGATCTGTCCTTCTAGTTTTCCCAGTAGTAATGTACGGAAGTGAGAGCTGGACCATAAAGAAGGCTGATCGCCGAAGAATTGATGCTTTTGAATTATGGTGCTGGAGGAGACTCTTGAGAGTCCCATGGACTGCAAGAAGATCAAACCTATCCATTCTTAAAGAAATCAGCCCTGGGTGCTCACTAGAAGGACAGATCCTGAGGTTAAGGCTCCAGTACTTTGGCCACCTCATGAGAAGAGAAGACTCCCTAGAAAAGACCCTGATGTTGGGAAAGATGGAGGGCACAAGGAGAAGGGGAGGACAGAGGACGAGATGGTTGGGCAGTGTTCTCGAAGCCACTAACATGAGTTTGGCCAAACTGTGAGAGGCAGTGAAGGATAGGCGTGCCTGGCGTGCTCTGGTCCATGGGGTCACAAAGAGTCAGACACGACTGAACGACTGAACAAAACATCAACTCTCAGCACCCTGGACCAAATACAGCTCCCAGGATGCTTTGGAGGGGGAGCCATTACTATTCAAAGTTGTCCAGAACCACTTAAGAACATAAGAAGAGCCTGCTGGATCAGGCCAGTGGACCACCCAGTCCAGCATCCTGTTCTCACAGTGGCCAAGCAGATGCCCCAAAAGGAAACCTGCAAGCAGGATTTGAACTCAAGAGCAACTCTCCCCTCCTGCGCTTTCCAGCTACGGGTATCTGGAATCATTGCTGCCTCCCACTGTGGAAGAAGAGCAGAGCCCCCAACAGCCCTCTCCTCCTCCACAAATGTGCCTGATCCTCCTTTAAAGCCACTCAAGTTGGTAGCCATCTCTGCCTCCTGTGGCAAGGAGTTCCATCGATTAGCCATGTGCTGCGTAAAGATCCTTTTAATTGACTTTGAAAATTCTGACTCCAAATATACTTGGGAAATTATTAGGAAGAAACTTATAGAAAACAGTGTTCTCTCCACTCTTGAGGTTTCAAAGTGCAGCACTTGCTCTCCTCTCTATTTAAATCTCCCTTTGTGTAGAGATTTTCAAAAGGGATACATGGCAAATCTGAAGAATCATGAACTGTGCAGGCTGTTTATGTTAGCCAGATTCAATATGTTCCCCTCTATGATGGTGAGAGGAAGATATTTAGCTCTCCCAAGATCTGAGCGTCTCTGCAAATGTAGTAAACAGGAACCAGATACTTTGGAGCATATTTTCTTTTCTTGTGATTTTGGCATTTATGCAAGAAGACAATTATTAGAGACCTTACAACGCGACAGGCTGATTTCTATGCCTCCAACGATACAGAACCTGCTTTTGGACAGTAATGATCAAATTACTCTTATAGTAGCTGAATTTTTGAGTGCTGTCCATCTAGAAAGACTGGGAGATTTAATGGTTTTTAATTGGATGGGGAAGTGGTAGTGTTGTATTGCTGTATTATACACAAATTGATTTTTTAACAAAGGGTCATTGTGAGAAATTCGGAGTTACTTGTGTGGACGAGTCTGGAATTCTGAAGTTAAGGATTTGATTGGTATAAGTTTGGTTCTGTTGAGCTCGTCTTTTGCACAATTTGTATACAGAGTCTGTTTGATAACATGTGGTCTGTTATGCCTAATAAAGGATATTGTATTGTATTGTATTGTATTGTATTGTATTGTATTGTATTGTATTGTATTGTATTGTATATTGTATTGTATTGAAGTCCTTCCTTTTATCTGTCCCCAATCCCCCAACATTCAGCTTCATTGGATGTCCACTTTTCAATTTATGGTGTAGAAGTGACCTCCGTCGGCACCCCTGCTTCCCAGAAAGTGCATCGCAGCAAAGGTCCCCATCCATTGGCCAGGGGCTGCTGATTTGCAAGTGTTCATATGTGTGTGCATCCTTCCTGCAGTCCATCTCAATCCTTTCACCTGGTGCGGATGACCCGGGGCCCTCCAGGTGTTGTAGTCCAACTTTTGTAGTCCTTTCTGCTTTCTGCCAGGGCACCTGAGCCTTTAACAACTGTCCAGAAGAAACCCAACATTCAACAGGTGCTGCATTTGCGTCCCTGTGTGTGGCAAAGGAGATTTGACACCCTGGTTGCTACGAGGAGCTGTGTTGTAGCAACGGTAGCTTGCGGAGTGAGCTGGGCAGCAGGTCACCTCTGAAATCAGGTGCCAACACCTGCCCTGCCCACAGGAGAGTTGTGGCTTGTCCTCATGCAGCAGGCAACCTCTGTAAGTTTAGGGTCCGGCTGGCATTGCGTCCCATTAGCACTTGATTCTGTTGGTGATGGAGCCGGCAGATGTGATGCAAAGCGCTTTTGGAGCCTCTTCCGGAGGACAGGTGAGCACACCTGTTTGCTTTGCGGTTCCGGAGTTTGTGCAGTACCTCTGGAGGTTGCTGTTTGGAGTGACAGGCGCCTGGCAACCAGTGGAGAGGCTTGTTAATCTGATCTCTGCCAGAGGATCTTTTTATTTCTGCCCCGCATGGGATGGCGTGAGGCACATCCAAAGCACGCAGATGGCTATGTATTACCGCCCCTTCTCTGCAACAGTGAGTATCTGGGGCTGCAGGAGGAGGAAGGAGAATCCTTACAGTCTTTCTTTGACTTTGGGGTTCTTGCGGCTGGGGCTGAACAAACCATTTCTGCTGCAATCCTATGTACCGGTACTTCCATGAGAGGAAATCCCGCTGAGCTCTGTAGGGGCTTCCCTCTGATTTTGTCATATATATTGAGAGTCTGTCCTACCCTGCAAGTCTGTTGCTGTCTACCTTCACATTCGTTTCGTGTGAATTAGTGTTACATGCCCCCTCCCCTCCCCTGAGACGTCCAGAAGTCAGAGGCGTAGCAAGCCCAGGTGGTACCCGGGGGCGGAATTTTTTTTGTCACCCCCCACCACTTTAATTTTTAAAAAAAATTAAAAAATTAAAAAGTGTCACCCCCCTCTGATGGTGCCACTTTGCGAGGTGTGGGGGTTTTGTGTGTGTGTGTGTGTGTGTGTGTGTGTCTATGTCTATTATCTCTTTTTTTTCAATAAAGTTAAAATAATAAAAAATAATAAAAAATGATAAAAAATAAAAAAATAAAAAGTGTCACCCCCCCCCCCTCTGATGGTGCCACTTTGTGAGGTGTGGGGGTTTTGTGTGTGTGTGTGTGTGTGTGTGTGTGTGTGTGTGTGTGTGTGTCTATTATCTCTTTTTTTTCAATAAAGTTAAAATAATAAAAAATAATAAAAAATGATAAAAAATAAAAAAATAAAAAAAAATAAAAAGTGTCAACCCCCCCCCTCTGATGGTGCCACTTTGTGAGGTGTGGGGGGTTGTGTGTGTGTCTATTATCTCTTTTTTTCAATGAAGTTAAAATTTAAAAAAAAAAAATGTTAAAAAAAAAAAGTGTCACCCCCCCCCCTCTGGGGTGGAACCCGGGGCGGCCCCCCCCCCCGTTGCAACGCCCCTGCCAGAAGTAACAGCAAATGGGATTTGGTTTAATTTAGCATGACACTGAGGTTGGTTGGTTGGTTGGTTGGTTGAATAATATTTATATACTATTTGATTGTTTTTAAAAAAACAACAACATCGAAACACAAGAAAAGATTGCCACAATTCTTTAAAACATGGAAAAGTTAAATATTAAAACAGATTAACATTCATTCACATCAACTTTCTCAGCATCTGGATGGACTTGTCTAAATAATGATGTTTTTAGCAGGCACCAAAACGAGCACAGCAAAGGTGCCTGCTTGGTATCAATAGGCAGGGAGTTCCAAAGTGCCTAAATGATCAAGTGTCTTTCTAATATCTACTGATGGATGATAGATTGATCAATGGATGGGTAAGCAGAGCATAGAAAGGAGAAATAGCTTCCTGTGAGGGCTGGGTTGAAATGACATTATTAATTATTATTGTTATTACTATTTGCTTGTATCCAAAGTGGCACTTAAGTCTCTGGCTCTGTCGGCGCAAGGATTTGCCCTTGCATGCCACCCGCCTCATGCGGCTTCCCTGTGAAGAGGGTTTTACTGCAAAACCACTTTGAGAACTGTAGCTCTGTGAAGGGAATCAGCACCCTCAACAAACTACAGCTCCCGGTCATGACTGTTTGTAAAGTGGTAGGATGCTGCTTTAGTGGTATAGTGCAGAAGGGGCCTAGGTGGCCTTGCAAGCAGTCATAATCCCTCTGTTTGATCTACCTCACTGGGCTGCTGAGGGAGCAGGAGGGAGGCGAAAGAACCATATAAGCTGCCTCAAGTTCCTCGGAGGAAAAGTGGGAGGAGAGCACAACAATTCCCTGAGATTCTGGTGATTCTGCTATCAGCATACAACCATATCAAAGTGCTGCAAAACTGCCAGCCACCTGCTACCAAGGTTCAGGGTCCTTGACAGCTTAGGTCCAGGATACCTCAGGGAGTGCCTAAACCCTTATACCCCCCAGCTTGATCACTCAGATCACTTGCAGGAGCGTCGTGAGGCTTGTTTGACAATGATGAGCAATAGAGCCTTTAGTGTCATTGCCCCGGTCTTGTGGAACTCTCTGCCACTAGAGCAGGGGTAGGCAACCTAAGGCCCGGGGCACGGATGCGGCCCAATTGCCTTCTCAATCCGGCCCGCGGACGGTCCGGGAATCCGCGTTCTCTGTTAACAACTTTAGACAACTGATCTGCAGGAATTTCGTTTCCTGGCATGAGTAGAATGTGTCCTTTTATTTAAAATGCATTTCTGGGTTATTTGTGCGGCCTGCCTGGTGTTTTTACATGAGTAGAATGTGTGCTTTTATTTAAAATGCATCTCTGGGTTATTTGTGGGGCATAGGAATTCGTTCATTTTTTCCCCTCCAAAATATAGTCCGGCCCAGTGGTGTCTCAAGGGAGGCGGGGGGCGGTCCACCCCGGGTTCCAGGGGAGGGGGGTGACACTTGGGCCGGCCCCCGCGGGCCCTGAGCAAGCCACGGAGCAAGGCTGCTCTGCTCGGTGGCTCGTGGGGGTGCCCTGCCGCCACTGCTTTTCGCGCGACGGCTCGCAAGGCCGCCACAGAAGCAGCGGCACCGGTCAAGACGGAGTGCACACGCACAGCATTTCATGCATGCGCACTCCGTCGCCAGGCCGTCGCTGCTCCTGGCAGGGAGATGCCTCCGTTCGCCGCCCCGGGTAGCGAGGAGGCTTCCTCCGCCCCTGGTCCGGCCCACCACATGGTCTGAGGGACGGTGGGCCGGCCCACGGCTGCAAAAGGTTCCTGACCCTTGCACTAGACTAGATTCAGCAGGTGCCTTCTGTGCCAACTTTTAAATGCTTACTGAAAACAGGCCTGCGCAGGCAATTAAGACTAGGACTTTCTGCCATGGTTAACTGATATTTGTTTTGAACTTTCTATATGGCCTTTTATGGGTTTATTGTATGTTTTTGTTGCTGTAAAGCAGTTTGACTTTTTTTTAATGATATAGAGGTATACAGATACAAACAAACAAATAAATAAAGCACAACGGCTGGAGGGGGCGGGAATGTAGCAAGGCACCACACTGACGGCTGCCACTGTGGGCCTCCACTGTGTTCTGAGTAATGAGGTGACAGCAGCCTTTACCTGACGGTTTTCTTTAGTGACTGTCTTCTGTCTCGCAGATAAATCCAGATGAGTTGCCACCCCACGATGCTGTGATGGAGATTCTCCCAGAGAAGCGTCCCAGGTAGGGTGGGCCGCTGAATTCACAGGAGGGCAACCTACTTCCCAATGACCTGCGAAGGACCTGGGTCTAGGAAGGGGTGGGGAGTCCAATCCATCTCCATTTAAAGGCAAACTCACAAAGGATCTGAGAACCAAAGCAGAGCCATCCTTCAAAACCTGCACGTTCTTCAGATTTTGAAGTGCAATTCTCCAGCCCAGTAATGTGTACAAAAATTGCATATGCAGGGACAAAATGAGAATTTAAATGCATAGATTAGTGAAATGACATACAAAAATGCATTATATCAGTGAAAACGGCTTTGCAAAAATTAGGATAAATTTACACTAAAACGTTGATTCATTTTGATGAGTGTGGGAATGTTTGGAATGTGGATGAGGATATATTGCTTAAGATATCCTTATCCTAACTTGTGTTTACAAGTTCCAACTAAGTCAGCAGAGTTACATTCCCCTTTTAAATCACACAGCAGAAGGTTGCTCAGGTGTGTTTAAACCTCTGTAAAATAGTTTCCTGGTATTACCCCTTTATCCCTCTTCAAATAAGACACTACACAAGTCTTCTATAAAAGCATGTAAAAACGTTTACTCACAGACATCAAATGGTCACAATAAGATTCCAGATGAAGGCAGACTTAAGCTTAGAAAATATATGTACCCTGTTTCCCCTTTTTTAATACGTAGTCATAAAGTAAGCCATGGCAGGTTTTTTTTACCTTTGTGAGAAGTAAGACGTACCCCAAAAGTAAGCCATGGTGCCGCCATTGTTCCCGTCGCCTCCTCAGCCCCTCCTGCGTGCGCAGGGAGCCAGCGAACCAGCGAGAGGCGCGCGCGCGCGGGGGGAACGTGCCTCTTGCGGAGTTCTGCCCCACCTGCTCAGCGCGCAGGGGGAGGCTGTACCGTAACATACTTACGTAATAAAAATAAGACATCCCCCCAAAATAAGCCACCCTGTGTTTTTTTGAGGAAAAAAAATTATAAGACTGTGTCTTAAAAAGGGGGAAAGACGGTACATGTGGAGACTCTCCATGTAGGAGAAGGCTCCATTTGGGCCCTCTTGGCTGGAAGCCAAGAGCCCATCTCTGCTCTAAGATGTTGCTTGCTTGAAGTCCCGATCCAAGAGAGGGAAAATGGCCACTGACCTGTGGTTTTGTCCTAACCTGCCCAGGTGAAGCCACTCCCACTTTCAGTTACTTAGAGGAAGTTGTCTCAGTCCAGGTAAACAGGAAATTACGGCTGGAGGACTGAGACACCTTCATGTCCACTCTAGCAGTGTTATATTTGACTGCTCTGTGTGTTTACATCCCACAATGAGGACCTTTTAATGCAAACTGGTGTGGAAAGGCAGGGAAATGAGAAACTAACAGAAACAAAAAATGACATATAGGCTACTCCCCATTGGCATGCACTCTATTTACACATGTGTGGTACAGGGAAACCACAAGTGGATCCCAGAAATGGGGAGTCCTCCTGGCTCACAAGGTGACCCTCCCCAGAGCCCAAGGTGACCATCCTCTTCAGGCTCTGGGGAGGGGTCTCCTCGCAAGCAGGAGGCCTTCCCACCTAACAGCTGGCATGCGAGGAAGCGCAGCCGTGGCTGCTTCCCTGCACATCAGCTGGGCACGCCATGCTGTCCCTCCTGCTCATGCGGCTCTGTGGACCAGCAAAGCTGAGCTGATACAGGCGACTCCCCATTTCACTGGTGTGCACACAGGGGGTTCAGAACGTAACCCCCGTGTAAATGGAGTCGCTTGTATTTGACCACCTCTACCTGGGTCGTGTCTTTGTCACAGACCCAGCTGAGAGTTGTGGGCCAAACTGTTTGATAAACGCACTTTAAAAGAAGCGGAAGAAGAAGCCGGCTTTAGTTGGTTGTTTTATTTCTGAAGCAGGAGGGTGTTGTAAGAATTTAAGAGAGTTATCTAGATACAGTGGGACCTCGACTTACGAAGATAATGCGTTCCGACGCAATCTTCGGTAGTCGAAAACACTCGTAAGTCGAGTCCCCATAGGGATGCATTGAGCGAAAAAAATTCATAAGTCAAAAAACTCCTATTCAAAAATTCGTAAGTCGAAAAAATCCTATTCAAAGCGGCCGCGACTTCCTTTCGGAAGTCAAAAAATTTGGTTGCGGCAGCCATTTTTTTTCTTCCGGAAGTCATTCAGAAGTCGAAAAACACGTAAGTCGGGTCACTCGTAAGTCGCGGTCCCACTGTAAAGGGTTCGATTCTGGGTGGAATCCTGAACCTCGGCAGGACGTTATTTTGAAACCCCTGCCTGCGCAGAAAAGACAGAGACCAGACCAGAGTTCTAATGGGAAGCAAGGCGGCTAGTAAGCCGGATCTTTATTAACAAATACTGTTGCAACAGGGTTCTCCCTCACCACATGCTGGATGGAGGAGCAGCCTAGAACAAAAGTGCGCCCGCCCCTATATAGACATTTTGAATCCCCCCCCCGGACCAAGACCACCCCCCAGAAACACCATGCATACACCATAGGAGGGGTGTAGCCTGAGACGCCCCCCCAGATACATCATGGTTACATCATGAAAGGGGAGGTCTGGTGGCAGCAATCTGAGCATCCTGGACCCTGCCCCCTCTTGTCCTCCACTAAACACCCACCAAGTGAAACAAAAGAGGCATTTACATTTCCCTGTTTTCCAGCCAAGTTAACCACACCCTTTTGTCTTCATCTGGGTTTGTTATCTCTGGAATGGCTACCTGTCTGGCACTCAGGTATCAGGATGCCAGGCATTATCACTCAAGCAGAGGGAGGGCTGCTGAGTAGCTGGAGGGGCAACCCCCCTTTGTTCCTGAGACAAAGAAATACACACATGTGGCCTTGTTTGCTTGGCACACTTATGAACATTATATATATATATATATATATATATATATATATATATATATATACATATGGCCTTGATTTCTTATTACAAGGGCAAGCCTCAGGGCCCTGATCTAGAATGTTCTTCCCATCCAGATTGGCCTCTTCCTTGCTGAGTGCCCCACCCCCACCCCCAGGACAGGTAATAGCCCCCAGGTGTGTTGCTCATTGCAAAATGCACAATCCTGGTCCAATTGTCAGGGTTCTGGAGCCAGATAACTTCTTAGTCTGTCCGTGCGTGGAAGGCCACAATTTGCCTGCCTTCGTCATGCCCTCCATACAAATGATGCCTTCACTGGGAAGGTCCAAGGAAGGTATTCCCAGTACTGACTTATACCTTGTTCTGCCTTTGGCAGGCCCATCGTCGAGGAGGTCCCAGATCGGGTAAGAGATCTAAAGGATTCCTGTTCATTTTATGCTTGTAGGAAGGGTGGGGTTGGGAAGGTGCGGCAAATAAATGCAGAGGGCTCAGGTGAAGCAGCAGGTGTGTATCTATTTTGTAACAAATGACCCATTTTGCCAGATGGGGCCCATTAGGTTCAACAATAAAAAACAAATTTGATCCATTTTTACATGCTAACCTTACTTTGTGGGGGAACCCCTTACTCAGAATTGCAAAAAAAAAAGGTGGTAATGTAGAAAAGTTGGGTGGAAACAGGTGTACTGACGTTGGACCAACTGAGGAAGATGAATTTTATACTTTTGTTGTTTTAAGACAAAATATCATCTATCAGACGTGGCCCAATGGCAATATCTTCAATTACAACATCTCCTAACAAGTGTGTTTGGGCCGGCAGCCCTCTCAGCTTCCAAGACTTGGAGCAATTGGACAACTGATTCAAAACTGAAAAACTAACAATTACTTTCTATAGATATTTATTAACAATAAATAAGTTCAATATGCAGACCCCTGGGCCCTCACTTGTAGGGGTGCCACAGGGTTCCGTCCTGTCCCCCATGCTTTTTAACATCTATATGAAGCCGCTGGGAGAGATCATCAGGGGGTTTGGACCGGGTGTCCATCAATATGCTCTACCTGTTTAGGGAGGCTTTTAATGTTTAATAGATTACTGCATTTTAATGTTCTGTTGGAAGCCGCCCAGAGTGGCTGGGGAAACCCAGCCAGATGGGTGGGGTATAAATAATAAATTATTATTATTATTATTATTACCTCTCTTTCAAATCAGAACCAGTGACGGCGGTGAAGGTCCTGTGTGAGTGTCTGAAGGCGGTTGGGGGATGGATGGCGGCTAACAAATTGAGGTTGAATCCTGACAAGACAGAAGTACTGTTTGTGGGGGACAGGGGGCGGGCGGGTGTGGGGGACTTCCTGGTCCTGAATGGGGTAACCGTGCCCCTGAAGGACCAGGTGCGCAGCCTGGGAGTCATTTTGGACTCACAGCTGTCCATGGAGGCGCAGGTTAACTCTGTGTCCAGGGCGGCTGTCTACCAGCTCCATCTGGTACGCAGGCTGAGACCCTACCTGCCCGCAGACTGTCTCGCCAGAGTGGTGCATGCTCTGATTATCTCCCGCTTGGACTACTGCAATGCGCTCTACGTGGGGCTACCTTTGAAGGTGACCCGGAAACTACAACTAATCCAGAATGCGGCAGCTAGACTGGTGACTGGGAGTGGCCGCCGGGACCATATAACACCGGTCCTGAAAGACCTGCATTGGCTCCCAGTACGTTTCCAAGCACAATTCAAAGTATTGGTGCTGACCTTTAAAGCCCTAAATGGGCTCAGTCCTGTATACCTGAAGGAGCGTCTCCACCCCCATCGTTCAGCCTGGAGACTGAGATGATGATGATGATGATGATTATTATTATTATTACCCTTTAATCAATGGGTTGATGATATGACATCACTTACAACCTATGAACAGACTGCTTACAGGCTCAGACTCTGTTTGGATAAATAGGATAACATTTGGACAGAGTTATGGCGCTGAAAAGAATACAGGGAATAATAATAATAATAATAATAATAATAATAATAATAATAATAATTTATTATTCATACCCCGCCCATCTGGCTGGGTTTCCCCAGCCACTCTGGGCGGCTTCCAACAGAATATTAAAATACAATACTCTATTAAACATTAAAAGCCTCCCTAAACAGGGCTGCTTCAGATGGCTCCTAAAAGTCTGGTAGTTGTTTTTCTCTTTGACATCTGGTGGGAGGGCGTTCCACAGGGCGGGGGCCACTACCAAGAAGGCCTGGTTCCCTGTAGCTTTGCTTCTCGCAGTGAGGGAACCGCCAGAAGGCCCTCGGTGCTGGATCTCAGTGTCCGGGCTGAACGGTGGGGGTGGAGACGCTCCTTCAGGTATACTGGACCGAAGCCATTTAGGGCTTTAAAGGTCAGCACCAACACTTTGAATTGTGCTCGGAAACGTACTGGGAGCCAATGTAGGTCTTTCAAGACCGGTGTTATGTGGTCTCGGCGGCCGCTCCCAGTCACCAGTCTAGCTAGGAAGATTGTGTTGTGTTGCGTTGCGTTGAGTTGAGTTGAGTTGAGTTGAGTTGAGTTGAGTTGTGTTGTGTTGTGTTGTGTTGTGTGCGATTTGCTCTGGAAATCTTTGGGAGAACATGAACTATTGGAAGCTTTTTAAAACAAATCTATTAAAAGAAAGATGCTGCCCTCTGCAGCAAGGAAGTAGATTTGCAGAAACGCCCCAGCAAGCTAATAAATAAGCCATCCCAATGTTCCCATGCTACAACTCACTGTCCTTTGGCCATACTGTCAGCGACTGATGGGTATTAGGGTTGGTATTAAATTTCTATCCCACCTTTTCTCCCAAAAGGCAGTAAACACCAAACTTTTAAAACAATGCATTTTTCAAAAACGTATTTAAAGCACACCATACATTTAGAGCACATGGCTCCCCTTCCAGGAATCCTGGAAACCGTAGATTGTTAAGGGTGCTGGGAATTGTAAAGGAGCTCTGCATTGTCTGAACAGGGTGCTGGACTAGATGGGTCACTGGCCTGATCCTGCAGGCTCTTCCTACATCTCTTTCCTCTCCATTTGGCAGTTCGAATCCCTGCAACGGGGTGAGCTCCCGTTGCTAAGTCCCAGCTCCTGCCAACCTAGCAGTTCGAAAGCACGTCAAAGTGCAAGTAGATAAATAGGTACTGCTCCAGTGGGAAGGTAAACGGCGTTTCCGTGCGCTACTCTGGTTCGCCAGAAGCGGCTTAGTCATGCTTAGCCACATGACCTGGAAGCTGTACGCCGGCTCCCTCAGCCAATAAAGCGAGATGAGCGCCGCAACCCCAGAGTCGGTCACGACTGGACCTAATGGTCAGGGGTCCCTTTACCTTTTAAGCAAGCACCCTACTGGGCACCCATCCATTCCCCTGCCAGGGGCTGAGGCCTTCAGCTCTGACGCCTGGGCCCTGAGTCATATCAGGATACTGCCATGCACAGTGATCTCCAGCAGGCTTCCTCGTCACCCTTCAGAAGGCCAGGCATTCTCCCCCACTCCATAATTCCAGGCAGTCAATCTCCCCGTTCTGCAAGCAAACAAACCAAGCTTATCTCTTGGCATCCCATTGAAAGCTGGGGCAAGGCTAAGTGCCTGTGAGGTCAGCAGTCTGGCATGGAGGCAACTCTGTCATGGCCATCCCAGTCCCCAAGTGCCCTCTCACACACACACACACACCCCACTGCCAAGGGAAACTGCTGCTCGCATTTGGATTTCCCATGATCCGCTTTGGACTCCCTTCTGCCCCAACAGAAGCATTTGCCTGGCAGGAATCGGGCTGCTATTTAGTGGGAGGCATGGGGAAAGGACCCAGGTGGCGCTGTGGGTTAAACCACAGAGTCTAGGGCTTGCTGATCAGAAGGTCGGCAGTTCAAATCCCTGCGACAGGGTGAGCTCCCGTTGCTCGGTCCCTGCTCCTGCCAACCTAGCAGTTCGAAAGCACGTCAAAGTGCAAGTAGATAAATAGGTACCGCTGCAGCGGGAAGGTAAACGGCGTTTCCGTGCGCTGCTCTGGTTTGCCAGAAGCAGCTTAGTCATGCTGGCCACATGACCCGGAAGCTGTACGCCGGCTCCCTCGGCCAATAATGCGAGATGAGCGCCGCAATCCCAGAGTTGGACACGACTGGACCTAATGGTCAGGGGTCCCTTTACCTTTACCTCTATGGGGAAAGGATTTGCATTTCAAGGCAAAGCTGCCTAATTAGTCATTTTGGGGCAACTTCTGTGTCCACTCCTGTCGCTTGAGGCTCAAGTAGCCTCGGTAACACAGATTGCCTTAACTTTGACTGGTGGCCCAGCTATTTGGACAGGGGTCGCCTAACTTCGGCTGTCTATGCTCTGGTGACCGCCAGGATCAATTCCTGCCATGCATTGGGCATAGGGCTGCCTTTGAAAACAGCTCAGAGACTACAGCTGGTGCAGAATTCTGCGGCCAGAGTGCTGACCAGGGCAAGGCAGTCTGAGTCTGTTAAAGCAATTCTGGCACAGCAACACTGGCTGCCAGTTAGTTTCTCAGCTCAGTTGAAAGTGCTGGTTTTGACCCATAAGGCCTTACATAGCTCAGGACTCTGGTACCTCCAGACCGCCTGTCCCCACATGAACTAGCCTAGCCCCTGAGCTTGGCATCTGAGGCCCTTGTCTGTGTGACCCCTCCAAGGCAAATGCAGAGGGGGGGAGACACGAGAATGGGCCTTTTCAGTGCTGGCCCCCCACTTGTGGGATGCCTTCCCCAGGGAGCCATATACCTTCACTATCTCCTTTTAGGCAGCATGGAAAACGCTTCTCTTTACCCAGAATTTTGACCCTTAATTTTGAGGGGTTTAGCTATTTGTGCCCTCTTTCACTGGCCAGAATGTGTTAGACCTGCCTTTGATATGTATGAATGTGGTTTTAGGGTTGTTGTTGTTTATTTCATGCGGGTTTTAATCTTTGTGCTATTTTGTAAGTTGCTTTGGGTTGCCTTTTATAAAAGAAAAGCAACAAATAAGTGCAATTAAATTATTATTATTATTATTCACACTTTCCAAAACAATATGTGACTTTCCAAAACACAGCTATTCTTCAACATTCACACTTCCCCAATTTTGCAATGCAGTTCTCCAGCCAAAGTGTGCCTTCAAAATGCATGTGTTAGCATGGGAAAACCTTTAAAAATGTGTCGTGTTAGGGGGAAATGATTTGCGTATATGGCAAAATCGCATAAAAACATGTGTATATTAGCAGAAATATGCTGATGAGTTTGCCAAGTGATGTGGAGAACTGAACTTAAGGTTGGAAAAATTAGAACATTGACAGCCTTGCCCATCCTTAAAAGTAAAGGGACCCCTGACCATTAGGTCCAGTCGTGACCGACTCTGGGGTTGCGGCGCTCATCTTGCTTTATTGGCCGAGGGAGCCGGCGTACAGCTTCCAGGTCATGTGGCCATCATGACTAAGCCGCTTCTGGCAAACCAGAGCAGCGCACGGAAACGCCGTTTACCTTCCTGCCGGAGCGGTACCTATTTATCTACTTGCACTTTGACGTGCTTTCGAACTGCTAGGTGGGCAGGAGCTGGGACTAAACAAAGGGAGCTCACCACGTCGCGGGGATTCGAACTGCCAGTGTGGTGTAGTGGTTAAGAGCGGTAGACTTGTAATTTGTTGAACTGGGTTCGCGTCTCTGCTCCTCCACATGCAGCTGCTGGGTGACCACACTTGGGCTAGCCACACTTCTTTGAAGTCTCTCAGCCCCACTCACCTCACAGAGTGTTTGCTGTGGGGGAGGAAGGGAAAGGAGAATGTTAGCCGCTTGGAGACTCCTTCGGGTAGTGATAAAGCGGGATATCAAATCCAAACTCTTCTTCTTGTTCCTTCTGATCGGCAAGCCCTAGGCTCTGCGGTTTAACCCACAGCGCCACCCGCGTCCCTTATTTAGGCCAATTTGGAATTTATTCTAATCCAGGAGGATCTCCATTTCCGGCACCAACATTAGGGATATGTGTAAGAACACATTATTGTATTTTAATGTTCTGTTGGAAGCCGCCCAGAGTGGCTGGGGAAACCCAGCCAGATGGGCGGGGTATAAATAATAAATTATTATTATTATTATAACACAAAGCTTGCACTTTGCCTCTCTCATATCTCCTTTTGTGCCTACATGCTTCCTATAGCAGGATGGGTCACTATCTTCATTCAGAGAAAAGCTGCAGGTGATTGGGAAAACATCTTGCACTGTGTGGGAGGGAGGACAAGGCCCCTCTGCTGCAATTCTGCTGACCTTTTTGCGTGCAAACCACTTGCCTTTTGCTGAGAGACAAGCGGGAGGGAGGGAAGAGGGAGAGCAGTGGGGCTTGGAACAAGGAGGCAAGGTCGCTCTCGCACTGCGGGGCAGGATCTCGCTGAACCAAAACAGCTGTCGATCTCACACGGGAGGAAGTTGGCGTGTGCAATCTGGCCAAGGTTAGAGGGGGTTGGGGGGGGGGAATCCTTTTTAGATTGCTTACCTCATGAAAACACAGCCCTACAGCTAGATCAGGCCGAATGCTTGTGTTGTTCTCAGAGGGGCCAGCTGGATGCCTCTGGGGAGCCCACAAGCAGGCCCGGCCTGACTGCAACAGCAGCAGCGCTCCCCAGGCTTGTGGTTCCTAGCAAATGGCATTCAGAGGTATGCCCCTCCCATACTGGAAGCAATAGGTGGTTACTGTGAACAGCAGCCACTGATGGCTTGATCCTCCGTGAATTTGTCTAACCACCACAAGTGTCAGAAATTAGACCCAGGCTGAAATCATCACATGTCAGCCACTCCAGGCAAGAGCCACTACAGATGGATCCTCCTCACGACTCACACAGTGAAAAGACATGATGAAAAACAATTTCATCAAAATGTTTAAATAAACACCCATAATTCCATAATGCAGAGCCAGTGTGGTGTAGTGGTTAAGAGCGGTAGACTCGTAATCTGGTGAACCGGGTTCGTGTCTCCGCTCCTCCACATGCAGCTGCTGGGTGACCTTGGGCTAGTCACACTTCTCTGAAATCTCTCAGCCCCACTCACCTCACAGAGTGTTTGTTGTGGGGGGAGGAAGGGAAAGGAGAATGTTAGCTGCTTTGAGACTCCTTCGGGTAGTAATAAAGGTAAAGGGACGCCTGACCATTAGGTCTAGTCGTGGACGACTCTGGTGTTGCGGTGCTCATCTCACTTTATTGGCTGAGGGAGCCGGCATCTGTCCGCAGACAGATTACTCTCTGACTAAGTAAGGACCCCCCGGTGTCACTGGACATCGGATGGGTGACTTCAGGAGGCAGGGCCTTTTTCAATGGTGGCACCCAGGTTGTGCAAGGCCCACCGGTAGAGATCTACCTGGCTCTTCCTTTTAAAAGGTAAAGGACCCCTGACAGTTAAGTCCAGTCGCAAACGCCTCCGGGGTTGCGGGGCTCATCTCGCTTTACTGGCCAAGGGAGCCAGTGTTTGTCCGCAGACAGCTTCTGGGTCATGTGGCCAGCATGACTAAGCCGCTTCTGGCGACACCAGAGCAGCGCATGGAAATGCCATTTGCCTTCCCGCCGGAGCGGTACCTACTTATCTACTTGCACTTTGACGTGCTTTCAAACTGCAAGGTTGGCAGGAACAGGGACCGAGCAACGGGAGCTCACCCCGTCGCGGGGAGTCGAACCGCCGACCTTCTGATTGGCAAGCCCTAGGCTCTGTGGTTTAACCCACAGCGCCACCCGCGTCCCATGGTGGTAATAAAGCAGGATATCAAATCCAAACTCTTCTTCTTCTTCATAAGAACATAAGAAGAGCCTTTTGGATCAGGCCAATGGCCCATCTAGTCCAGCACCCTGCTGTCACAGTAGTCACACAGGTGTCTCTTCTGGGAAACTTGCAAGCAGGACCTGAGCAGAAGAAGAAGAAGAGTTTGGATTTGATATCCCGCTTTATCACTACCCGAAAGAGCCCCATGGTTTCTAGCAGCTAGTATTCAGAAGCACTGCTGACTCCAGCTGTGGCTCGTAGCCATCACTAGCCCTCCCCTTCCTTTTTTTCAAAGACATTTTATTTTTCAAGATTTCTAAAATGACAACATTTTCCCATTCATCTTAACACCAAATTCATCTTGTCTGACTCCCCCACCCCCAGTTACAGGTAGGTAGCCGTGTTGGTCTGTCATAGTCAAAACAAAATAAAAAATAAAAAAATTCCTTCCAGTAGCACCTTAGAGACCACACTAAGTTTGTTCTTGGTATGAGCTTTCGTGTGCATGCACACTTCTTCAGATACACTGAAACAGAAGTCACCAGACCCTTATATATATTGAGATGTCTGACCACTTATATATAGTGGTCTGAACAAAGACATTGGATTCTTATCTCATTATACATGACAAAGCTTTTTTAACCTTCTCACCCCTTGCTTTTTCCTGTAAGACTAATTGCAGTCATTAACAGTCGTCAACAGGTTTACCACAGCTATCAGCCTATCACCCATTCCCACCACCCTTCTGAGTAATACCCCTCCCACCCTCTCACTATATATAAGGGTCTGGTGACTTCTGTTTCAGTGTATCTGAAGAAGTGTGCATGCACACGAAAGCTTATAGCAAGAACAAACTTAGTTGGTCTCTAAGGTGCTACTGGAAGGAACTTTTTTATTTTTTATTTTGTTTTTCCCCACCCCCAGTTTCCATTTTTTTAAAAACATTTCTTCCCCTTGCATATAATTACTTTTCCAATTAATTTTCTATTCTTTCTTTATCTAAGATATCCAATTATCTCACAAATGCTACACCAATCCTGCTAATGTTTTAACATATTTACAGTGTTCTTTAACATAATCTATAAATTTTATCCAATCTTGCTTGTATTTCTTCTCATCTTGATGCCTGATCTTCACGGTACGTTTTGCCATTTCAGCATAGTCTATCATCTTGTTTGTCCATTCTTCCTTCGTTGGTACACCATTTTCTTTCCACTTTGGGGCAAATAACAATTTAGCAGCCGTGGTAGCGTACATAAAGAGTCTCTTTACATTCTTTAGTATTTCTTCCCCCATTATTCCAAGCAAAAAGGTTTCTGGTTTTTTATGAAAAGTTATCTTAAACATTTTTTTTTATTCATTATATATGATTTCCCATAAGTCTTTTGCCTTTTTGCAAATCCACCACATGTGAAAAAAGTGCCTTCATTATCTTTACATTTACAACATAGTTTGGATGAATTTTATACATCTTTGCAATCTTTACCAGAGTTAAATACCAGCGATACATCATTTGCATATAATATTCTTTCAATGTACTACACACCGTAAATTTCAAATCCTTTTTCCACAGCTTTCCCCATGACTCAAGTGGGATATTATATCCCATATCCTTTGCCCATTTTATCATTACGTCTTTAACCTCCTCATCTTTCGTCTCCCATTCCAACAGTAGTTTATACATTTTTTATAATAATTTTTCATTATTCTCCATCAGTTCTTTTTCATACTTTGAGAATTCCTTCCCAAAGCCTTTTTCCTTATCACTTCTGAACATGTCATTTAGTTGATGGTATTGTAACCAATCTGTTAACAGGTGGCTTATTTCCCCATACTCTTTTACCTTCAATTTATTTTCCACCTCTGTTAACAGATCTTTGTACATAGGCCAATTCTCTTTCATGTTTATTTTTTTTTTGCGAATGTATTGCCAAGAATGTTATTTTTGTTTGAATCAATACCCGTCATCAGAGAAGCAGAACACTTCAAACAATGGAAAAAAATATATTTTTTAATTTGTCTGGCAGGGGAGAAAGCCCAGAATAAAATATAAATTATTCATGGATGAAAAACAAAGTGGGGGATTCTCACTGCCGGACCTGAAATTATATTTTGAAGTGTCTTGTCCTTGCTGGTTGCGGAAATGGGTACAATTAAAGAATATGGATAGACTGGATTTAGAAGGACATGATAACAGATATGGTTGGCATGCTTATCTATGGTATGAGAAAGTAAAAATACACAAGGGATTCCTGAACCACATTGTAAGAAAATCAGTTTTTATCACTGAGATCCTTCCCCATGATGTTAAATTCATCCTTCTCCATAGTTCTTTTAATTCCATTCCACACTTTTACATACAGTGGTACCTCAGGTTACATACGCTTCAGGTTAAGAACGCCGCTAACCCAGAAATAATGCTTCCGGTTAAGAACTTTGCTTCAGGATAAGAACAGAAATTGTGCTCTGGCGGTGCAGTGGCAGAGGGAGACCCCATTAGCTAAAGTGGTGTTTCAGGTTAAGAACAGTTTCAGGTTAAGAACGGACCTCCGGAACAAATTAAGTACTTAGCCCGAGGTACCACTGTAATTATCTTTAAAAATATTTATGTTTCTATTTGTTAACCATATCCCTAGATGTTTTACTGTCTTTACTACCACTAAATCCATTTTTTGCTTACATTTATTTTTCATTTGTTCTGACATATTTTTCAATAACGCTTTTGTTTTGTTTTTATTAAGCTTGAAACCTGCTACTTGTCCAAATTTATCTATCTTTTTTACCCTTGGTATATTTTCCAAGGGTTCTTCCACAGTTATAACCAGGTTGTCCGCAAATGTGGTGTAGTGGTTAAGAGCGGTAGACTCGTAATCTGGTGAACCGGGTTCGCGTCTCCGCTCCTCCACATGCAGCTGCTGGGTGACCTTGGGCTAGTCACACTTCTTTCAAGTCTCTCAGCCCCACTCACCTCACAGAGTGTTTGTTGTGGGGGAGGAAGGGAAAGGAGAATGTGAACCGCTTGGAGACTCCTTCGGGGAGTGATAAAGCGGGATATCAAATCCAAACTCTTCTTCTTCTTAACTTATACGCTTTACTCTCTAATGTAATTCCTCTTATGCTTTCATCCAGTCATATTCCTTGTCAATGTTTCTAATACTAAAATAAACAGTAATGGAGACAGAGGGAATCCCTGTCTCGTTCCCTTAGTTATTATACATTTTTCAGTTAATACACTGTTTACTATTAAGTTCGCCTGTTGTTCAGAATAAATTGCACTTATACCTTTCATAAATGTCCCCTTCCAATGTATAGTGGTACCTCTGGTTGCGAACAGGATCCGTTCTGGAGGCCCGTTCACAACATGAAAAGAGCGCAACCTGAAGCGCCGAATCTGCGCATATGCACGAAGCATGATTTGGCGATTCTACGCATGCACGAAGCGCCAAACCCGGAAGTAACCTGTTCTGGTACTTCCGGGTTTGGCGCGTTCGTATCCCGTGATGAACGCAACCAGAGGTATGACTGTACAACAAAACCCATCCATCCAAACAGCACCAATGAAAATAAAAGGCTCTAGGCAACGTTTGTCTAAACAAGTGTGTCTTCAAGAGCTGGCGGGATGCCAATGCTGATGGGGGTCTTTCGTATTTCAGCAGGAGAACATTCCGCAACACAGGTGGCACCGGTGAAAAAGCCCACCTCCATCTTGCCACAAGCTGATAATCACCAGGCCCTGTCAAAACTAACAGGGTACAAGTTGTGGATTCTAACTATCTTTACTGGGTCATGATTCTTCTTTTCCAATGGCTGCCAGGAGATGGACAATTACCATGCGGCCATGCAGAGGATGGCGGATGATATCCTGTCCCTGCGCCAGCACGTCACCAGCCTGGAGTCTGAGAACAGCACCCTGCGACGCAACCTCGCCATGCATGAAGATGTGGGCCGCATCCTGTTTCACGACATAGACCCTGACGTCATGACAAAGGCCGAAATCATTGACAGGATATGTAAGGAGATTGAGCACTTCTCTGCCAATCTGTATGACACAGGAGGGGACAGGTGAAGGTCCCCCATGGGGAAAAAATGTAGAGCTTGTTGGGTGGCAGCCGGATTGGGTGGCCATTAGGCACTGTCCCCAAACCTAAGACTACTAGCCATGATTGGTGCATGCTGCCTCCTCTGTTGGAGGCAGTATACCTCTAAGTACCAGATGGTGGCCATCACAAATAGGGCCGTCTTAAGCATATCCGTGCCGTGGTGCAAAGATCCCTCTGGTACCCCCCCCAATTTCCCAGAGTTGTCAACCTTTTCCCAAGCCTCTGTGGGGGTCGCTCTCCTCCCGCGGAGGCTTGGGAAGGAAGCTGCACACCCGCCAGCCATATGGTTGACGGGACGCAGCTGCCAGGTGTGCAGGAGGGAAAGGGGAGGCTGCCAGCAAAGCCGTGCAGCTCCCCCACTCACTGGGGCGTCCCTGAGAGGAGGACGCTCTGGCGCAACGCACCACTAAGCCCTATGGGAAAGACGGCTCTGATCACAAATGCAGAAAGGGCAGCCAGGTAGTTGACAGATTGGCCCGTCCTTGTTTAGGGCCAAGCTGGAATTTGGTCCTGACATAGGAGGATCAGTGCTTTGAAGCAGCCCTGTTTGAAAACCAACCATAGCCCTGTGGGAAACCCATAAGCAGAACCCAAGGACAAGAGCACTCTCCCATAAGAAGAGCTCTGCTAGATGAGGTCCATGGCCCATCTAGTCCAGCATCCTGTTCATAGCTGTCAACTTTCGGATTTGAAAATAAGGGATGCCGCGAGGGCGGTGCAATGGCACCAAGTAGCCTCGCCACCCTGCGCTCCAGTGGTTGCGCGTGAACGGGTGAGCGAAAGAGCGAGCGCATAGACGGCAGGCAGGCTGTCTGTCTGGTTGGGCATGAGGGTCTGGCTGCACAAGGCATGCAAGCTCCGCCCCCAGTCGGTCTCAGACTCCTTATTGGCAGCCGAGCAACGCAGCTGAGGAGCCTCCCTGGCCGGCAGGGAGGGAGAGGAGCTGCTTCCTTCGAAATCCGGGAAATTTAAGGGATATCAACAATCCGGGATAGCAGCGGGGAAACGGCATTGGAATAAGGGAGTTTCCCGCAAAAAAGGGAGGGTTGACAGCTATGATCCTGTTCTCACAGTGGCCAATCAGATGCCTGTGGGAAACCTGCAAGAAGCGACCCAAGCAGAAGAGAACAGGATGCTGGACTTGGTGGACCATTTGCCAAATCCAGCACTCTCTTCTTATGTTCTCATCTATGGAATTCTTCGCCTTTCCTGGTCATCCTCTGTATTGCTCAGAGCTAGAGCACACAATTTGCACAAAGAAAGTCCCAAATTCAACCCCTGCTGTATCAGGGTTTTTTATTAAAAAAATAAAATGGGAAACACCCCTGCCTGAGACCCTTGAGCAGTGCTGCCAGTCAGAGTAAGCAGTGACAGATGAGATAGTCCAATGGTCTCATTCTGTATAAAGCTGCTTCCCATGTTCATAGCCTCACTCACTGATGTTGAGAACATAAGGCAAGAAGCCTCTCATATCATGGAATCATAGAATTGTAGGGTGGAAGGGACCCAAAGGGTCATCTTGTCCAATCCCCTGCAATACAGAAGGCAGAGCATCCAGCATGGTGTATGAGAGCCATGGTCCTCCCTGGATGGGGTTTTCTTCAGGCTCTGCCGTTTGCTTTTTAGTAACCCTCAAGCAGAAACTAAGTGCTGGGGCTCGGGAGATGGCCAGAATGAAGGACCGGGTTCAAAGGCTGCAGAATGAACTGATTCGGGTAAGCGCTTCTGTGTTTGCCATTCATCACAGCTTTGGAGAGACCCTGCATTGTGGGTAGGGATGGGGCAGTGATTTATTTGGTCCATATTTTAATAGGAACCTACCTGATTCCCAAACCAGGATGTAAAATGAAACATTGCCAGCTTCCCAAACTCACACTTCACTGCATTTTGCAATGAAGTTATCCAGCCCAAAAATGCATACCCAAAGGAGAAAGTGTACACACATGCTTCTCTTAGTTTCTTTTTTTAAGGGTGTGTGTGAAAAAAATGATGATATATGGGGAGATTTTGTATGCAAAAATGTGCTTAATAGGTAAAATGCACATGTGTGCGATTTTGCATGTTCACTTTAAAAAAAATCACAAACTGACATGAGAGAAGTGAACTTCACTTGAGAGAAGTGAACTTAAGATTGAGAAAATGAGAAACTGAAAGAAATGGAATTGGATAGATTTGTCCATCAGGGATAATGGGATTTGTAGTCCAGGAACCCCTGGAAGATCACAGGTTTTCCACCTCTGTTCAGCAGAGGATCAGTCGGTCCCCACTAGGTCTGGGTCTGGGTCTGTCCAGGGTAGGGTTACCAGACGTCCCCAGTTCCCGGGGACAGTCCCTGGATTTGCAAATCTGTCCCCAGACAAATTCCGTCCCTGGAATGTCCCCCGATTTGCAAATCTGTCCCCGGGAAACGTGGCAGCGGCAGCCTCAGCAGCCCGGAGCCAGCCTGGTAGCGCAGTTGGATCTGGCTGGCTTCAGGAGCTGCTCGCTGCCGCCGCCACTGCCAAAGGGGAACTGGGGACCTCCAGCGATACAGATCTCCTGCCCCCTCCTCGCTTTGTTTTGAAAGATCGAGGGAGGCTCAGGAGTCGTGGGCTCCGTTGCCCAGGAGGGACGCAAGGCACACGGTTTCTCTGCCAGGCAAGGTGCAAAGCCCTTCTTTCATACCCTGTGAAAGAGTTTTTTAAAAACTGTGCAACGGCCACCCGCCCATGAATCCCAAGCCTCCCCCGATCAGTCAAAATAAAGGGGGGAAGAGATTGCGGGAGGCTCGGGAGTCACGGGTGCGCGGCGTGCCATTACCCAGTTTTTTAAAAACTCTGCACATTTATGTTTCACAGGATGCAAAAGAAGGGCTTTGCACCTTTATACAATATGGATGTGTGCTTGAGCCCAGGGTCTTTTGCCTCACCATCCCCACTACTGACTCCCTGTTGCTACTCAGCTTAAAAATAAAAATAAAAAGTGTCCCGGATTCATTGAAAAAAATCTGGTAACCATAGTCCAGAGTCCTCCACAAATAAGCCTCTACCACTCACTCCCCATCCCCAAAGAAACCAGGACTGTGGTTCCATCCCATCTCAAGGGCCTTGGTCCTTTCCCACCACCAGAAAAACGACCGAGAAAAAGACCTCGTGATGCTGCAACGAGCTCACCAGCAGCAGCAAATGGTGCTAAGGAAATACCAGGCCAAGATCGCCAAGATGCAAACTCTGGAAGATGCGGTGAAGAAACAGGAAAAGGTGAGGGGGAACGGTTGGGAGAAATGTGAAGACATCAGGGTAGGGCTTGGGGGCAGAATCTGGGGAGGCTGCTCAGGAGGGACTCCGGGCACAAATGGCAATTTGGGTTTCCTGTGGATTGCTGTTTGGTCTGATTCAGCAGTCAAGAGCGGGCTTCTATGGGGAAATCACCAGGGCAAAAAAGATACTCGGTCTCAGAGATTTAAAGCATAGACCTGGAACTGTGGCACAGAAAGATGTGTGGATGAACCCTGAGTAGAGTAAGACGCCTTGCCATCTATAGGGCACTCACTCCATAAAAACATTAACCCCAGAATCTGAATATGTCTGCTGGTACGCGGGTGTCGCTGTGGTCTAAACCACTGAGCCTAGGGCAGGCATCCCCAAACTTCGGCCCTCCAGATGTTTTGGACTACAATTCCCATCATCCCTGACCACTGGTCCTGTTAGCTAGGGATCATGGGAGTTGTAGGCCAAAACATCTGGAGGGCCACAGTTTGGTGATGCCTGGCCTAGGGCTTGCTGATCAGAAGGTCGGCGGTTCGAATCCCCGCGATGTGGTGAGCTCCTGTTGCTCTGTCCCTGTTCCTGCCAACCTAGCAGTTCAAAAGCACGTCAAAGTGAAAGTAGATAAATAGGTGCCGCTCCGGCAGGAAGGTAAATGGCATTTCCGTGCGCTGCTCTGGTTCGCCAGAAACGCCTTAGTCATGCTGGCCACATGACCCGGAAGCTGTACGCCGGCTCCCTTGGCCAATAAAGCGAGATGAGCGCCGCAACCCCAGAATCGTCCACAACTGGACCTAATGGTCAGGGGTCCCTTTACCTTTACCACCTAATTAAAGTCACTGTAAGGTAGCTGGTATCATGTGGCAGCTGACAGAATGACCTATGTGATTGAGCCTGTTCAGCTTCTGCTTAGATAAGTCAACTGAAGGAGAGACCACCGTTTCCCAAGGACGTCTGTTATACCAAATTTTACCCATGAGGCAATCTCTCCCAGTAGCATAGGTGCCAACTCCCTGGGTGCCCAAGCACCCACAAAATTCCCCATGAAGGGGCCGGGCAGCCACAAAATTTGGTGCCAGGGCAGTGCACACTATATGGCAGCCACGGCCCCGGGCACCCATGGTCGTGGGGCCAAACTGGCACTGCTGCCCAGTAGTTCACTCAGGGCTGCTTCCTCGCCATTTCCATCTTTTGCAATGAAATGTGACTGCTGGTCTATGGCAGTGAGCAGGAGCTTTGCACTGAGCCCATTGCTGGAGACCAGCACATCACAACAGTGAGGAGTCCCCTCCTATAAACTCATCCGTTGCTTCTTTCCATTGAAAGGTGATTGAGAGGATGGAGATGATGCTGGAAGGGAAGATGAAGGAGCGGTCAAAAGAGGACACCCACTTTTCAGAGGCATCCCTCGGCTCAGGTGAGTGGACTGCTGGCAATTTGTGCATCTCCAGCATCTCTGCCGCACTTGCTGCCATTCAGAGTTGGTTCCCTGCATTGGCAAGGCTCATTTGACAACATCAAGAAAGCGAGCCTTTCGTGTCATTGGCTCAGTTCTGGGGAACACTCTGCCACTGGAGATTCAGCAGGCACCTTCTGTGCCATTTTTTAAACACCTGCTGAAATCTTTTCTGTTCCACCAGGCAATTAAGACTACAGTACATCCTTCCACAGGGACGCGGGTGGCGCTGTGGGTTAAACCACAGAGCCTAGGGCTTGCTGATCAGAAGGTTGACGGTTTGAATCCCCACGACGGGGTGAGCTCCCGTTGCTCGGTCCCTGCTCCTGCCCACCTAGCAGTTCAAAAGCACGTCAAAGTGCAAGTAGATAAATAGGTACCGCTCCGGCGGGAAGGTAAACGGCGTTTCTGTGCGCTGCTCTGGTTCGCCAGAAGCGGCTTAGTCATGCTGGCCACATGACCCGGAAGCTGTACACCGGCGACCTTGGCCAATAAAGTGAGATGAGCGCCGCAACCCCAGAATCGTCCACGACTGGACCTAACGGTCAGGGGTCCCTTTACCTGTAAATCCTTCTACAAGGGCTAATTGATGTCTCATTTTATGGTTTTATTATTGTAAACTGCTTTGATATATTTTTATGATATAGTGGTATACAAATATTTTTGTAAATAAAGAAACCTGCGCAGCCCATTCCCATTGCAAGCCAGGGGTGACCAGAGGGGCCCACAGAGATGGGGCCCAAGATGTAGTGATGGCTACCAACTTAGAGAGCATACCTATCAATGACTATCACTCACGATTGCCCTATGCCACCTCCAGTTTTGGAGGCCACAGTTGCTGGGGACCATACGTCACTGGGGAGAGTCCTGTTATGCTCTTGACCTGCTTGTGGGCTTTTCAGAGGTGCTTGGTTGGCCGCTGTGAGAGCAGGCAGTGAGATGAGGCCTTTGGTCTCACCCAGCAGGGCTCTTACCTTCTTACGATCTTCACTGTGAGCTCAGACTGAATGGTGGTAGGGTGCTCAACAATGCACCTGCTTTCGGGTGCAGTCCTTGGCACCACCTAGTAGAGGTTGTGAGAACTCCTGTTTGAATCCCCAGAAGACAGTCAGTGAAGAACTGGAGAGGTCAGACCAGGTTTGCAAGGTCTCATTTATATTGTTCTGGAACTCCGTATCTGCCAGAGAGCCACATGCAAAGGCAATCGATCTATAGATTGATTGATCACCATTTTTCTGGCGCTACTCAGTACCAGCACCTTCCCCCCACCCAGCTGGAGACGCTCAGCATGGGGAGCTGCAGCATGAGCAAAGCCCCACCAGAGCTCGGCTGCCGCCACTACCCCACAAGGCTGGTCGGAGCACATGAGTCCTGCTCCCTGAGCAGCATGAGAGTGGGTGGCACAGCATGTGATGCTCTTCCCCCTCCACGCACTGTGCTCTGCTGCTGGTCATGTGCACCCTGTTCACCTCGCTGGTGGTACTCGCGGTGGTCATGTCAAAGAGGGTGCAGGAGCTGCTGGTGTGTGTTGTTATTTAGTCGTTTAGTCATGTCCGACTCTTCGTGACCCCATGGACGAGAGCACGCCAGGCACTCCTGTCTTCCCCTGCCTCCCGCAGTTTGGTCAGACTCATGTTGGTAGCTTCGAGAACACTGTCCAACCATCTCGTCCTCTGTCGTCCCCTTCTCCTTGTGCCCTCCATCTTTCCCAACATCAGGGTCTTTTCCAGGGAGTCTTCTCTTCTCATGAGGTGGCCAAAGTATTGGAGCCTCAGCTTCAGGATCTGTCCTTCCAGTGAGCACTCCGGGCTGATTTCCTTTAGAATGGATAGATTTGATCTTCTTGCAGTCCATGGGACTCTCAAGAGTCTCATCCAGCACCATAATTCAAAAGCATCAATTCTTCGGCAATCAACCTTCTTTATGGTCCAGCTCTCACTTCCATACATTACTACTGGGAAAACCATAGCTTTAATTATACGGACCTTTGTCGGCCCCTGCTTTTTAAGATGCTGTCTAGGTTTGTCATTGCTTTTCTCCCAAGAAGCAGGCGTCCCAAGAAGCAGGTGCCAGCACCCTTTTTTCTAGAAAAAAAATCTCCCTCTCTCTCCCTCTCTCTCTCTCTATAGCATGGTGCCTCTGATCTACTCCGATCAACTGCTAAGCACAGAGATTTGTTTTACAATTCACAACTTGAGCTCAGCTTATAGTCCTTGCATATAAAAATCAATTGCTGGTTCCCTTGAGCTTTCTTCATTCCAGCAGCCTAATTTGGCAGGGTTGAGGGGAGCAAGCTGTTTTGTCATTGCCATTGTTGAATCACGTCTGGAAAACCTGTGGTCTCCCAGAGTTTGGTGGATTCCAACTCCCCTCCCACCTTCCCTGACCGCTGACTGTGTTGTCTAGAGTTGATGAGAGCTGAAGTCTGATACTATATGGAGGACCCATCCCTTTGTTAAGCACTTGGGAGTCAGAAATCTTTGTCAGCCTCCTGCAAATCACCCAGACATCTACAAATAAATCTGCCTATCCGTAGGTGATACGGATGGAGTCAGTGTAAGGGAACTTTCTGTGTTCCCTATGTGCTAATTAGCACTGCGGGTTTCAGTTCCACAGGTTACAGCATGGATTCAGCTAAGGTAATTTCCAATCTAGAAATCAGTTGAGCTTGCACCCCTGAAAATGTAAAGAGGCTTCTCCCTACTCCCTACTCCTTTTTGCAGCAGCTTTCTCTTTCCTTTAGTTGAGCATCTTCTGCTGTCTTTACCCCCAGTTCCAGGTGACAACTGGTCCAAGGGTTTCTACTCCACCTTGATGATGGAGAACATGAGGCTGCGAGACGAACTGGGCAAGTCCTCCTGCTATCGTTCCCCCATCATATTGCAGCAGCAAGCACTACCGGTAAGAGGTTGCTGTTCAACAACCATCCATCCTGTGTATATTACCCTGGACAAAATACCTTACAGAAATAAAACAGGGCATTTGTCCTGTGTAAAATACCTTACTGGATTAAATCAGGACAGTTCTCCTGTGCATAATTCCCTGTTGAAATAAATCAGGGCAGATGTCCTGTGCATTATACCCTATTGAATTTACTCACATTTTACCTTACTATACTGTATAATAATAATAATAATAATAATAATAATAATAATAATAATAATTTATTTATACCCCGCCCATCTGGCTGGGTTTCCCCAGCCACTCTGGGCGCCTTCCAACAGAACACTAAAAACAGAATAAAACTTCAAACTTTAATAACTTCCCTAAACAGGGCTGCCTTCAGGTGTCTTCTAAAAGTCTGATAGTTATTTATCTCCTTGACATCTGATGGGAGGGCGTTCTACAGGGCAGGCACCACCACCGAGAAGTCCCTCTGCCTGGTTCCCTGTAACCTTACTTCTCACAGTGAGGGAACCGCCAGAAGGCCCTCATGGCTGGACCTCAGTGTCGGGGCAGAATGATGGGGGTGGAGACGCTCCTTCAGGTATACTGGACTGAGGCCGTTTAGGGCTTTAAAGATCAGCACCAATACTTTGAATTGTGCCTTTTTTCTACAAATTACTTTGCTGGAGAACTGCATTGCAAAATCTGGGTAAGTGCCAATTTCAAAGGATGGCTACAGTTCAGTCTATGGATTGTTTAGAAAGTATGAATTCGGTATTGCCTTTGAATGCAAACTGAATTTCCTTTAAATGCAAACTGAACCAATTTTCTCCCTCATCCCTAGTGAAATTCCAGGTAAGGCTGCTTTCTGATCCCCAGAGTAGTGTGGATTAGGTCAGTTATTATCAGAAACTGTAAAGAACAAATTCCTTGAGCATCCATGGTATTAGCTAATCAAGCCCTGGACTAAGTCAAAAGTGAGGGAGAAGATGACCCCCCCCCTGTTTGCCACTAGCCCATAATTAATCTACTGTGACTGGGTCTCTTCCCTGACTCCTGACACCTGATCCTTTTGATCAGAAATCCCAGGCAGTGGCATAGCATGGGGGTGAGGGGAGCAACCCACGCTACACCACTGCCCAGAGGTTGGACATCACTTCTGCATGCAAAGACACCACAAAGCTGCGGTCCTCCACTAAAGAGATGGGAATATAGCAAGAGGGAGGCCTCTGTAGGCTGATCTCCAGGTGAGCAGAGCTAGGTGGAAACAAATAACGGGTGGCAAATAATGCAGTTGGGCAGAAAGTTTTCAAAGGAAGAGAGATTGTGTATGCGGAGAAGTGGGTGTTACAGGCAGCCTAATTCCATTGGTCTTTGCAACAAGAGCTGGGGATTAATTTGATTTTTGCTTGCATCTAAATGAGAAAGTACCCGATTTGAACTTTTTGAACTAACAAGTGAGCCCAAAACAGCTGCAGTTTCCCAATTTTGTGATGCAGCTCTCCAAGCAAACAGCTGATTAAAATGCACACTTTGGGCTGGGGGGGAATGTGCATAATATTTGTGAAAATAGCACACACAATATATGGGGAAATTGCTTGCAAAAAATACTAACTAAGCCTAAACTGCATACAAAAATGTGCGTATTGGGAGAAAATTCACACTAAAATGCTGGTGAATTTTCATGAAGGGTTTTTTTTTTTTTTTTTTAAGCCAGCTGATTTGGAAACATGGAGAACTGAAATTAAGTTTGGAAAAATGAGAAACTGAAATGGATGGGATTGTCATCCCTGTCTGAAACCCAGTGGCTCCCTGGGATGTCATGTACTGTATTACCTTTCTCATGCTAAAAAACCTTCTCTCCCCACCCTACAGGATACATTTTCCAACAGCAACGAAAAGCTCTCTTTGATTTCAAAACTGGAGAGGGCAGAGACTCGCATCAGTGCCTTGGAGTCCCAGGTAAGGGGCCTCTTTTTAATCTTCACAGCCGTTGGCATGAATTCCTCTTGGCGGCAGCACTTACGCTCCATGCCAGAGCATTTGTCCAAGGCACAATCTGCGTCATGCAGAATATGGATTTGTTCACAATATTAAACCTGGGTGGGTTTTTTGGGGATGGAGGAAGGCCGAGGCAGTGAGTCCCAGTGATCTTGCCTGACAGCAGGAGTGCCCTGAGCACAGAGGCGTAGGAAGCCTCTTGGGCACCCGGGGCGGCGTTACAGTGCGGAGGCACCCCCTGGGGGCGGGGCGTCCTGACGCGTGCGTCCTGACGTCACGACGCATGCATCAGGACGGACTGCGCATGCCTGGAAATCCCGGAATTTCCGGGTATGCGCAATGCATCCCGGCCTTCGGATAAGGGCTGCCTTCAGATGTCTTCTAAAAGTCTGGTAGTTGTTTTTCTCTTTGACATCTGGTGGGAGGGTGTTCCACAGGGCGGGCGCCACTACCGAGAAGGCCCTCTGCCTGGTTCCCTGTAACTTGGCTTCTCGTAGTGAGGGAACCGCCAGAAGGCCTTCGGTGCTGGACCTCAGTGTCCGGGCTGAACAGTGGGGGTGGAAGCAAAATAAAATAAAAAAATTCCTTCCAGTAGCACCTTAGAGACCAACTAAGTTTGTTCTTGGTATGAGCTTTCGTGTGCATGCACACTTCTTCAGATACGGTGGGGGTGGAGACGCTCCTTCAGGTATACATCAATCAATCATTCTTGATTATTTTTCTTTACTGATATTGTGAATGTTGAGAACTTGAGTCAAGAGCAAAGGAAGCGGATTCTCAAGCAGTATACCTACTCTTGGGCCACCCTGTACAAAATCCCAAATGTTGCAACCTTTCTTCCTAGTGGAGTCTTTCCATCCCCTCGATCATTTTGGTTGCCCTTTTCTGAAACTTTTCCCAGCTCTACGGTATCCTTTTTGAGACAAGGCAACCAGAACAGTGCACAAGTTTGTCACAGGGATTGTCTGTTCTCTCTGCTACAGCTGGAGGAGTCTGCCAGGAAATGGGGGCGAGAGAAGCAGGACTACAGCACCCGACTTCTGGAGCGCGATCTGGGATTGGACCTGTCACCAACCCCTCTACTCTTAGGCGACACATTGCTGGTGAGTAAGTAGCATAACTGTGGGCAGGAATAGAGTTTCCCGGTGCAAGTTATGATGGCTTTCTGGTTAGGCCTTAGGGAGACATCTATGCCTAACCGTTTTCACCAAGGGTGGGGCAGTTTATCCCATTCCTTCCTGATCTAATTGAAACAGGTATTGGTTGACATCCAGACCATCACAACTTGGGATGGAAGCATCTGTCAATTTCTATTATCTTAGTTTCTCATTTTTCCAACCTTAAATTTGGTTCTCCACATTTCTGCATTAATTTGCAAAATAAATAAATCCACCAGCAATTTTAGTGCCAATTTTTCCTAACAAACACATCTTTGTACGCAGTTTTGATTGACGTACATATTTTTTGCAAGCAATTGCTTCTAATATAATGCATTTTTGTATGTTGTTTTCACCAATATTTTCATATGTATAGGGACTTCCCCCTAATAGATGCATTTTTGTAAAATCTGTTCAGTTGGAGAAGTGCATTGAAAAATTGGAATATGTGTGAATTTCAAAAGGTGCTTATGTGTCTTGGTTCTCAACTTATTTTGGAAAGAGAGAATTTTATAGATTCAGCTTCATGTGCCAACTGAATTGATTTTCTCCCCGATCCCTCGCCACAACTATCCAGTGGAATTCTTTGTGTGCTAGAAACAGAAATAGGGGCAGAAATTCCTGTAATCTGCTTGTTCACCTGAGGTCAGGAAAGTATATATGCTGCATTTGCAGTCTTTTTTCAGTCCAGTTTCCAAGGTCGAGAAGGCACCAGAGCTCCCTCGTGGCTCTTATTGGCCAGATGTAGGGATGCAATTTCGGTCGCATCCTGGTTTTGTTGCAATCAGTGTGGTTTCCATTCTGCTGCAGTTCAGCTTCTGCTAAAATTTAATGCTTTTCATCTTACTATCCACCATGGCTGAAGCTTATGTAATTAATTTCAGTGGAAGGATAACGTCAAAAGCAATGCAGGAAATAATGTAATTATGTATCTAACGTTTGTTCGAAAGGGAAAGGGAAAGTAGAGGGAGTTATGGTTTCATCTGTGCACAACCCCACCCACCCCCAAAGTTCAGCCTAGACTTAGCTTGGAAATAATAATAATAATAATAATAATAATAATAATAATTTATTATTTATACCCCGCCCATCTGGCTCGGGCTTCCCCAGCCACTCTGGGCGGCTTCCAACAACATATTAAAATACAATAATCCATCAAACATTAAAAGCTTCCCTAAACAGGGCTGCCTTCAGATGTCTAGTATGTCTCTAGCTCATCAGTGTGCTCCCTTACCCAATCACAGGATGAGAAGGAAGGGAGAGGAGATGAAGAGCAGAAGAACGCAAAGATATATGGAGTGAAGGCGAGCGCCCCAAAGTAGCCCATGTCCAAGGTTGGCTCCATTATAGGTCAGTGCAAGGACTGCTCCTTGTTGGACAGGTGTCTTGAGCCAGCGGCTCAAGGGCAGGGAGAGGGAGCCCTGTGTTGCTAAATTCCAGCTCCCATCATCATCCCTGACCATTAGACAAGATTGTTGGGGCTGATGGGGGTCCAGAGTCCAGCAACACACCCATTCTCATGTTGCACCAAGGGTTTCTCCAGGAATCTGACAACCAGAGATGAAGTTTTGGAACCTCAGGTGCCAAAATCCCCTACAAACGTGGGGTTCTGCCTCATGCAATACCAATCCACAGAGTCCCTAGTTTTTGTTAATTGGGGACAGGTGTTACAGAGAGCAGCCTGAGAACCCATTCCACGTGCCTGGTCCAAAGGATCAGCATGGCCTAATCCCACCTAACCTATCAGTGCTGAGGGATGCTCCTTTGTGAGAGGCTTCTCTGCAGGGATGAGTCAGACGGTGAGCTCCCACCTTTTCCCTGAAGACTCAGCTAGTAGTCAGGTTAGGCCGCAGCCTTTTCACAGGGTCCTCCCCCCCCCCAATGCCTGCCTCTCCTTCCTGCCCACCCACCCCCAACAGCCATCGGTCCCCCTGGGTCATTCAACCTTGTTGTTGTTGTCGTTTAGTCGTTTAGTTGTGTCCGACTCTTCGTGACCCCATGGACCAGAGCACGCCAGGCACTCCTGTCTTCCACTGCTTCCCGCAGTTTGGTCAGACTCATGTTGGTAGCTTCGAGAACACTGTCCAACCATCTTGTCCCCTTCTCCTTGTGCCCTCCATCTTCCCCAACATCAGGGTCTTTTCCAGGGAGTCTTCTCTTCTCATGAGGTGGCCAAAGTACCCTGTTTCCCCTATTTTAAGACGTAGTCATAAGATAAGCCATAGCAGGATTTTTTCGCATTTGTGAAATATAAGCCGTACCCTGAAAATAAGCCATAGTGATAGGCGCAGTTCTGGAGGGCGCCATGGAAAACGTGGGGCTGGGCTTACGTAATAAAAATAAGACATCCCTCAAAATAAGCCATAGTGCATTTTCTTGAGGGGAAAAATATATAACACGGTATTGGAGCCTCAGCTTCAGGATCTGTCCTTCCAGTGAGCACTCCGGGCTGATTTCCTTCAGAATGGATAGGTTTGATCTTCTTGCAATCCATGGGACTCTCAACCTTACCTGCACCAATTTGTGACTTTCTGTACCAACACATCTGATGCCTGATCTTTCTAAATAGGCTCCCTGGCAGATCGGGGGCATGTCTAGAGGTCATTCTGCCCAGGGGGGGGGGTGTCCAAGGAAACCCCTACACCATTGCCGTTTTCCCACACACAGAGATGTTGAGTGAAATTTTGCCGCGTTTTTGCACCATGTTACGGGGTGCACCCCTTGCGGCAATCACATTGTGCAGGCCCTCAGAATGCTAGGCGGAGTGGGTGGGAGATCTGGCAACTGGGTCAAGGAGATTCTAGACACCTTCCTGACCCCTGCTCTTTCCCCTTCTCAGAAGACTCATCCAAATTAGCAAACTCAGCTCAAGAAGCATTGGAGTCTTCGTCCTTTGGGCAACCTGTGGCGACCTACGCTCGACGGCAGGGCAGATCATCTGTTGTAAATATACCCCTCAAGTTTTATGCCCCTTCCTCAAGAGACTGAATGGAGCATATAGCATTCCCTAATAAACTTTATTAAAGTTTTGGCATACGTTCCCTGCAAATGGATACTTTCAAGATCAATGGACTCCCACCAGCTGAGGCCGATTTGCTCGGGAAGAAGAAAATTACTGGAGATGCAGGTGGAGGGAGGGCAGGAAGCATCCTGGAGGTGGGGTGGAAGTGCAGTGCTTGCTTACCGGGAGAGAGGAGGTTGGCGCAGGGCAAAGGCGCTGGTGGAAGCCAATCCTTTGCTCCTGCTGGGACCATTTGCCGTGCGCAAGAGCTACCCAGCCACCTCCCTCCTCTCCCTCCTTATAAGTGTCATAAACTGGCTGAGTCAAGATGATGCAGAGGGAGGATTCACCAATGACAGGGGGTGGCTCTGACAAGAGTGGGTGGATTTGCCAGGGAGGATCCTGGCATAGCTGTCAACCTTCCCTTTTTTTGTGGGAAACTCCCTTATTCCAATGCCGTTTCCCGCTGCTATCCTGGATTGTTGATATCCCTTAAATCTCCCAGATTTCAAAGGAAGCAGCTCCTCTCCCTCCCTGCCTGCCAGGGAGGCTCCTCAGCTGCGTTGCTTGGCTGCCAATAAGGAGTCTGAGACCGACTGGGGGCGGAGCTTGCATGCCTTGTGCAGCCAGACCCTCACGCCCAACCAGACAGACAGCCTGCCTGCCGTCTATGCGCTCGCTCTTTCGCTCACCCGTTCACGCGCAGCATCTGGAGCGCAGGGTGGCGAGGCTACTTGTTGCCATTGCACCGCCCTCGTGGCATCCCTTATTTTCAAATCCGAAAGTTTCAAAAAAAAATCCCTTATTTTCAAATCCGAAAGTTGACAGCTATGGATCCTGGGGGTGGGGGCATCCTCAACCTGCCCTCTCATCTCCGTCCCCTGTGAGTTCTGCCCCTTTCTTTGTCCCCTGCAAGAAGGGGGGGCTTGTTGAAGGACGCTGAGGTTGGGGGGGGCAGTACCCCATTCACCATATAGAAAAAGGATGATGGCTAACAGAACAACGTCTGGCTGCCACATCCCCAGACAATGCCTGCCTGAATAATGGGTGCTTTTAATGGCAACAAGTGAGTTCCCCCAAACTCAGATCAGACCGCCTTGGCTTGGCTTATTCTGCTTCCTGGACAAATTTGGGGCTAGTTTGGGCTGAGTTCTAAGGCAGTCGAGACTGAATTTCAAACCAGATGTCCCTAGGGAGTGAACATTTCCTCCACTGAAATTGATTGGCAGGGGATTAAAGACAGGGGAAAGAACAAATTTCTCCACACAACATGCAGTTGATTTGTGACATTTGCCACCAGCGCCTTTAATTGGGTATTCAACAAATTTATTGGAGTGGAAGTCAAGCAACAGCTGCTGGCTCAGTAGAAGACCCATCTTCAGAGGCAGTCGTGCCCCACTGTTGCTGGACGAGGGGGCAGCAGCTTAGGAGACCTAATGCCTTTAAGGCCTGTTTGCGGAGCCTCCTCACAGCACTGCAAGAAGCTGGGTGCTGAACCACTGAGCTGCCTGGTCTAGCACAGTTTGTCTAACATTCTTAAGCCTTTAGACTCCGTATTTTTCGCTCCATAAGACACACTTTTTCCCTCCTAAAAAGTAAGGGGAAATGTCTGTGCGTCTTATGGAGCGAATGTGTGGTCACTGGAGCTGAACTGCCCAGGGGCAAAAGCAGATCGTGCTTTTTAAAAAAGAGAGAGAGAGAGGAGGGGGTGTTGAAAGGAAGCCCGCTGAACAGCTGCTCAGCAAACGATCAGGGAGAGAGATAAGGGAGAGAGATTCCAGCCCCGCCCCCTTGCAGAGGGAGGCTGTTTCCCCAGTGACATGTGACTGGCTGATTAGATTATTTGTCTGGAAACTGTAGAAATGGCTCCCTTTCCTGAAGCTGCAAAACTGTGAGTTAAACCCCATAAAACAAGATTTTTTTTCCCTTTGCAAAGTAAGCTCAACAACTTTGAGCTGATCCTCAAAAAATGGGGCTTTTCTCCTTTGCAAAAGAAGCTGCAGAAATTTGAGCTGATCCTCAAAAAATTGGGGCTTTTCCCCTCTAAAAACTAAGTGCGTCCTATGGTCAGGTGCGCCTTATAGAGCGAAAAATACGGTACATCTGGCTTGGCCCTAAGACTATGGGAAGACCTTTCCTTCCAGTGTCTAAATCAGGGTTGAAAACCTTTCTCAGCTCCGGGGCCACGTTCCAGTGGTGGGCGGAGCCACCAGCCCTGGTCTAAATTGTACTGCATGGGAGTCAAGGAGTCCCACCCCAAATTATTTACCTCAATGCTAGTGTCTCCCATTCTTACATTTGGGAAAAGTGGCCACTGGACACCCAGGGATCTTTATGCACAGATATGAGTGGACCAGTCAGGCAGCTCCCCATCCTCCCTAGAGTGAATGAGGCTCCATGTGTCTTGCCTAGCCCCAAAGGCTGATGGGAACTCCCTCTCCTTTCACAGCTGGGAGTCCAGAGGCCCTAGGGTCAAGTGGATGGGCTTGTCTGGAACCAAGATGAGGTCGAAAGTGGTGTTGATGTCCACTCCCCTCTTGGTCTCAATCTTGAAGTTCTGCAACATCTAGAGAGATGGAAGGAAAAGGGGGCAAGAGAAGCATTTAGTACCAGGGTGTGAGCCAAGAGAACAGGTGGGCTTGTGAGGGCATAGCCAGGAGCCCCAAGACTCAGATTTGGAGGTCCATACCCAGGGCAGGAAAATACAGATTGTGTCTCAGTATTACTGACAGTAAACCCGAATCCATGCAATTAGTCCGGGATCCATTCCGGAGCCCTGGACGCTAGACGAAAGGGACGCTCGACAAAGTGTTGTTCTGCGCACGCGCGTGAGCGTTTTTACGCTTCTGCGCAGGCGCGAAGCTCGATTTAGCGCTTCTGCGCATGCGTGAGCAGCAAACCCAGAAGTAACCCATTCCGGTACTTCCAGGTTTGCCGCGGACGTTCCACGAAATGAACGCTAAATGGGGAGGACTCACAACGAGGTACTACTGTACATGATTGATTTCAACAGGGCTATTCTGAACAAGTAAGTTGGATACAGCAGGTGGCATCTCGATACAAAACAACTACCAAGAGCATGTGGAGGAACGGGGAATCAAACCCTGTTCACCAGATTACAAGTCCACCACTCTTAACCACTACACAGCCGTCTGGTAGTTGTTTTGTATCGAGATGCCACCTGCCACATCTTTCAGTGGAAAGGTGGGATACAAATTTAAGCTAATAAAAAAAAGAATTGGGTGTGATGAGCCTTTTTCAATGGCTCCTTAATTTTCCTTTGCTTTGGTACTCAGAACTGGACATGGGACTCCAGGTGGTGTCTGACCAAAGCAGAGGAGAACAGTACCATGACTTCCCTTGATCTGGACAAAAGACTTCTGTGCATGCAGCCTAGAATTGCATTAGCCTTTTTTGCAGCTGCATCACAGAATGCAGTCTCCTACCCCTAGATCCTTCTCACATGCCTTGCTGCCAAGCCAGGCATCCCCCATCCTATATTGGCGCACCTGGTTATTCATGTCACAGGGGAGGCAGGGCCAGACTCACATGGATCAAGAAGAGCTGCATCTCTAGCTCAGCAATCCGGCGCCCAAGGCACTGGCGTGGGCCAAAGCCAAAGCTCAGCCCCCGGAAGTACGTGGAGCCCGCCTGCAGCCACCTGTGCGGGTTGTACTGCTCAGGCTTGGTGAAAAACCTGGGATCCCGGCCCATCGCGTAAATTCCCACCTGGACCAATGTCTGTGCAGAGGAAGAAAAGGGTTAGTGAATATATACCTAGGTTTTCGGATTATTTCATGTATGTTGCCCAATGGCGGATCTATGAGAGCGCAACCGGTTCAGTAACACCAGACATGGAGCTTCTGGACACCGCAGCAGGCGCCACAACTATGACGTCCCATGAAAGGTGAGAGGTGGGGGGAGCACCGGATTTTGGAGTTGCACAGGATGCCACTGAAATTTGAGGCGCCAAGGTCCGCCATTGATGCGACCCTTCTCCAAACTCCCCTTTGGTGGTAGGCTAGGCTCGCTTTATTAAATATATGTCCCGCTTCCCACTAAAGTCCCTAAGCGAGTCACAACCAAGTAGTAATAATAATGAAAATGCAGCCATCAAGTCACATTAAGATATTTAAAATGGGTTTAATGGTACAATCGTATCAATGATGCCGCCCTAACATCGCTGTCAACTTTCGGATTTGAAAATAAGGGATTTTTTCAAACTTTCGGATTTGAAAATAAGGGATGCCACGAGGGCGGTGCAATGGCACCAAGTAGCCTCGCCACCCTGCGCTCCAGAGGCTGCGCGCGAACGGGAGAGCGAAAGAGCGAGCGCATAGACGGCAGGCAGGCTGTCTGTCTGGTTGGGCATGAGGGTCTGGCTGCACAAGGCATGCAAGCTCCGCCCCCAGTCGGTCTCAGACTCCTCATTGGCAGCCGAGCAACGCAGCTGAGGAGCCTCCCTGGCCGGCAGGGAGGGAGAGGAGCTGCTTCCTTTGAAATCCGGGAAATTTAAGGGATATCAATAATCCGGGATAGCAGCGGGAAACGGCATTGGAATAAGGGAGTTTCCCACAAAAAAAGGGAGGGTTGACAGCTATGCGCCCTAAGGCCCGGGAAAACAAAGAAAATCTTTGCTGATCACTAAATTGGATCATGGCATCATTATCAACACGCAGCATCACAACGGTAATGATAGATCAAAGAATAGTGCCTTCCCAACCTGGTTACTCACCTTGGCAGGAATACAGTAATTCTGAAGGATGATGTCTTGTGCCAGGTATCTCTGTAACGTCACTGCGACCGGGTGGAGCCTTCAGGAAAGAGGGGAGACATTCATCCACTCAGCCCTAATCCACTCTGGAGAGCTTGACCCCAGGGGTAGTAGCATAGAATTGCAGAACTGGAAGGGACCCCAAGGGTCATCTAGTCCAACCCTGTGCAATGCAGGAATCACAGCAAAATAATCCCTGACAGGTGGCCATCCAACCTCTGTTTAAAAATGACCAAGGAAGGAGAGCCTGCTACCTTCCGAGGGAGTCCATTCCACTGCCAAACAGCTCTTGCAATCAGAAAATTCTCCCTGTTGTTTAGTCAGAATCGCCTTTCTTGTCATTTGAATCTGTTGCTTTGGGTCCAGCCCTCTGGAGCAGAAGAAAGCAAGGTTGCTCCCTCTTCCCTGTGTAATGGTTACGTGATCTTGAGCCAGGCCTCCCAAAGCTCAGAGGTGGAACACGTGCTTTGTTAAAGCAAGGGGGGCTGCTTTGCTCCCTCCCCATTCCTGCCAACCCCATTTGTTCTTGCTGACTTCCTACCACCACCCTCTCCCCCCCTCCTTGCTGTGGGATGTATAACACTGGTGCAGTCAATCACAACATGTACACAAGGGGCCTCAGTCCTCCAGCCACAGTTTCCTGTTCCTGGACTGAGACTCCTCCCTCTCTGTGACCAGAAGTGGGAGTGGCCTTACCTGCAGTTACTCAGAAAGTACACAGGTGAGCTGCTACTCTCTCTCTCTTCCCTCGGACTCCTCCCTCTCTGTGACCAGAAGTGGGAGTGGCCTTACCTGCAGTTACTCAGAAAGTACACAGGTGAGCTGCTACTCTCTCTCTCTTCCCTCGGATCTTCAAGCAAGCAACATCTCAAGAGAAGATGCTCTCTTGGCTTCCAGCCAAGAGAGGCCACATGGAGCCTCCTCCCTTATGGAGAGACTCCACATGTAAATACATTTAATCTAAGCTAGCCTGCCTTCTGAGACTTGTATAAGCTTGGAATGTCTGTGAGTAAAACCTTTATACTTTTAAAAGCTTATGTGTCGTGTATTTTCTGTTAAGAGGGAACCAGGGGATATATGCCAGGAATCTGCCTTGTTATAGAAGTTCATAGGAACTTAAACGCCACGTTTTGCTGCGCTTTATTGGGGATGAGAAACTCTGCTAGTTTGGAGCTTGTTAGCACAAGCTGGGATAGGAAATATTAAACAATATTCCCTCATCCACATTCCTACTCATCTCCCACACTTGCCACCCACCCAAAGTTAGCCTGGGTGGTTGCCCCCCTATGCGGCAATCCTTCCACCACAGACAGGGACCGCCCCATCGCTTGCTGCCCTACCTCAGTGTCTCCTTGATAGCAGCTCTGAGCAGCGGCACAGATTTCAACATCTCCAGGACATCCCCCTGGCAAGACGACCTGGCAGCAAGGATCTCCGACCGCAGCTGCTCCTGCAGGCCAGGGGCCCGGGCCAATTCATACATTGTCCACTGGAGGGTCATTGAAGTCTGGAAGCACACCAGGAATCAACGGGGAGAGAAGGAAGGAGATACTGGGCTGGCTTCTGTCCCAAATATTTGTACACACTGGATCGATGCCTTCTTCAAACGTATTAGCTTGTTTCGTAAAATTTATACACTGCTTGGTTGTAAGATAAACCTCTCAAAGCAGTTTCCAGCAATAAAGCATAAAATTATCAGTAAAAACAATTATTTTAAACAGTCAATAAAATCAGCGATAGACTAAAAACAGATTAACATTCACATGTTAATTCCAATCGGGATTTAGCCCGGACACTGAGGTCCAGCGCCGAGGGCCTTCTGGCGGTTCCCTCACTGCGAGAAGCCAAGCTACAGGGAACCAGGCAGAGGGCCTTCTCGGTAGTGGCACCTGCCTTGTGGAACGCCCTCCCAGCAGAGGTTAAAGTGATAAACAACTATCCTACATTCAGAAAAATAACTGAAGGCAGCCCTGTTTAGGGAAGTTTTTAACCTGTGATTTTGATGTATTTTAATATCTGTTGGAGGCCGCCCAGAGTGGCTGGGGAGACCCAGCCAGATGGGCGGGGTACAAATAAAAAATTATTATTATATTATTATTATTATCAATTTTCTAAACATCTGGTGGACTTGTTTCGACAAGAATGTTTCCAGCAGTCGCTGAATAGAGTACAGCGAAGGTGCCTGCCTGATTTCAATAGGCAGGGAGTTCCAGAGTGTCACACTAAAAAACTGAGTTCTTACAAATGTGAAACGGGTGCTATGTGTCTCCTGTAACAGTTTGGTTTAGAGGCAGGCATTGCTGAGAAATTCAGTTCAGGATTCCTTTAAAGCCAAATCTCTACAACTCACACTTGTTGTCAACAGCCCTGCCAGCATCTCCTCTTACCGTGTCTACACCTCCTGCCATCATCTCTGTGACGCTGGCTTTCGTATCCTCGAGAGGCAGCTTGTTCTGGAGCAAGAGGCTGGACAAAATGCCCGTGTACTCTTGGTCACTTCTCCGTTTCAGGCGGAGGTCTCGGTAGATGTTCTGGATACACTTGTCAGCTGGTGAGACGGAGAGGAAGAAAGTGGGTGCTGTGTCCAGTTCTGGGCACCACAGTTTAAGAGGCATGTTGACAAGCTGGAAGGTGTGCAGAGGAAGGTGACTGAGATGACCAAGGGTCTGGAAACCAAGACTTAGTAGGAACAGGAAGGAGCTGGGGATGTTTAGCCTGGAGAAGAGGAGACTGAGAGGAGGTAGGAGAGCCATCTTCAGATACCTGAAGGACTGTCACAATGTCACATGGAAGATGGAGCAAGCTTGCTGCTCCAGAGGCGAAGACCTGAACAAATGGACGCAGGTTACAAGAAATGAGATTCTAAGAAGCATTTCATAGGCCATTGTGAGAACAGGATGCTGCGCTACCGTTTCCCCTTTTTTAATACGTAGTCATGAAGTAAGCCATGGCAGGTTTTTTTTACCTTTGTGAGAAGTAAGACGTACCCCAAAAGTAAGCCGTGGTGCCGCCATTGTTCCCATCGCCTCCTCAGCCCCTCCTGCGTGCACAGGGAGCCAGCGAACCAGCGAGAGGCGCGGGGGAGGGGGACGCGCCTCTTGCGGAGTTCTGCCCCACCTGCTCAGCGTGCAGGGGGAGGCTGTACCGTACCATATGTAATAAAAATAAGACACCCCCCCCCAAAAAATAAGCCAGCCTGTGTTTTTTTGAGGGGGAAAAATTATAAGACGGTGTCTTAAAAAGGGGGAAAGACGGTAGATGGGCCATTGGCCTGATCCAGGAGGCTCTTCTTCTGTTCTTACTGTTCTTTTACAGTTAACGAAAAGCATTTCCAAATAAATTAAGACCTCACTGTGTGACCTTGGAGAACGCAGCAGGGGTAGCACAGGGCGAAACGGATAAATGACCATATGTCATCTTCTGATGTTTACACGTTCCTAGATGTAGCCTTGATGCTGAAGGCAAGCTGGGGGTCTGAGTCTCCCTTGCTCTGTCCCCCTCCCCTTCTCCTTCAACTGCTCAGACACCATTCCCATAGCTGTCAACTTTTGGATTTGAAAATAGGGGATTTTTTTCAAACTTCCGGATTTGGAAATAAGGGATGCCGCGAGGGCGGTGCAATGGCACCAAGTAGCCTCGCCACCCTGCGCTCCAGAGGCTGCGCGCGAACGGGTGAGCGAAAGAGCGAGCGCGTAGACGGCAGGCAGGCTGTCTGTCTGGTTGGGCGTGAGGGTCTGGCTGCACAAGGCATGCAAGCTCCGCCCCCAGTCGGTCTCAGACTCCTTATTGGCAGCCGAGCAACGCAGCTGAGGAGCCTCCCTGGCCGGCAGGGAGGGAGAGGAGCTGCTTCCTTTGAAATCCGGGAAATTTAAGGGATATCAACAATCCGGGATAGCAGCAGGAAACGGCATTGGAATAAGGGAGTTTCCCGCAAAAAAAGGGAGGGTTGAGAGCTATGACCATTCCTGTGATTCATTGAAGCACCTCAAAGACCTCCTTTCCCACCCTGCCACCCCCAGGTGGAGCTTGGAGCTACTCTTTGCCATGTTGCTCTTTCAGGTGTGTGGCACCTGTGGCTCTCCAGATGGCCCTGAACAACTCCTCCCATCATCCCTGGCCACTGCCCATGCCTCTAGTAGCAACTGGAGGGCCAGTGGTTCTCCACTCCTGCTCTCGTTTGTCCATATCAATGGGAAATGAACATCTCTGGCCTGGTGTGACGGACAGTTGAGCCAGACCAGAGTCTGGTGATGCCATGCCTCAGAATTCTGCCCGAGGGCTGGACCCTCTCTCTGATTGGTTGTCAAGACAGCCAGTCGGGGGGGCAGAGCCATCACTTTGGGAGGGAGAATAAAAGGAGCCGTTTGAGAAAGAGGGAGATGGTTTAAGAGGGAGCCGGAGGGAAAGTTAGGGAAGGTTGGCTCTGGTCTGTGTGTGTAACATCCACCCTGAGGAAAACACCTATGGCTAGAGAAAGGAGTCTGGAAATAAGCAGAGCATTTAACATCTATTCTAGGAACCTGTAACACCTAATGGAAGAGCAATGACAGAAATAAGCCACTGAAGTTTAAAAGAAGCTGTGCATTTACTACCTTGTTTAGAATACTGTAACATCCACTAGATTTAGTATACCGTATTTTCGCTCTATAAGGCGCACCTGACCATAGGACGCACCTAGTTTTTAGAGGGGGAAAGCCCCAATTTTTCGAGGATCAGCTCAAATATCTGCAGCTTCTTTTGCAAAGGAGAAAAGCCCCATTTTTTGAGGATCAGCTCAAAGTTGTTGAGCTTACTTTGCAAAGGGGGAAAAAAACATGTTTTATGGGGTTTAACTCACAGTTCTGCAGCTTCAGGAAGCCATTTCTACAGTTTCCAGACAGATAATCTAATCAGCCAGTCACATGTCGCTGGGGAAACAGCCTCCCTCTGCAAGGGGGCGGGGCTGGAATCTCTCTCCCTGATCGTTTGCTGAGCAGCTGCTCAGCGGGCTTCCTTTCAACACCCCCTTCTCTCTTTTTTTTTAAAAAAAGCACGATCTGCTTTTGCCCCTGGGCAGTTCAGCTCCAGGGACCACACATTCGCTCCATAAGACGCACAGACAAATACGGTAATTCTTAACAAGTTATCTGTTTCCTCAAAGACCTTGACCTCGTGACACTTCATTTGTTTTACCAACTCTGTTTTGTAAAACAAATCAGAGTCAGATAAAATCAGAGAACTCTTTTCTAGTTGTAGATATTTCCCTCAGAGTGGATGTGTTCTTGAACTCTGGTAATCACAGAATCTTAGAACTAGTGTTGGAAGGGATCCCAGAGGTCTTCTACTCCAACCCGCTACAATGCAGGAAAGCAACTAAAGCAACATGTTTCTTGCTGACCTGAATGAAGGAGAGAGAGAAATCTGAGCGTGTTTAGGGACTAGCCTACTGCACAAAGGTAAAACTTGCATTTTCTGCTCTGCCTCACCCATGACTGGCATGTGAACCCTGGGAGGTTGCCTAGAAGGGCCAGCGGCCCTCGGCCTTATAAAGATGCCCCATCGTTGGTGCTCCATGTAAACACATGCTCACCATGCTGGAAGATGATGTCCCAGGCCTTCACATGGTCCAGCCAGATCTTGGAGTTGATCCTGCGCAGGAGGCTTGGCGGGATATACAGCATCGGCGAGGTGGTGTGGAACATCAGGGTTACGGCATCGATGAACTGCTGGCTCTCTGGGTCAATGACGTCCTGCAGGAGTCCCAGGCGGGTACCGTACAGGACATTGCACACCGCTGGGCGAAAGGGCAGAGGGAGAAAATGAATCCCTGCTGTACGGAAACGTCCCATACACTGTCCAATTGGGGGTGGGAGTCAAATGGTCATCCCACAGATGACCCTTTGGGTCCCTTCCATCCCTACAATTCTATGATTTCCTGTGGTTGGGTGTCGTTGCACAGTGGACTTTAAGATCTCAAGAACATAAGAAAAGCCTTAGCCCAGCATCCTCTTCTCACGGTGGCCTGTGGGAACCCCACAAGCCCGACCCGAGCATAACAGCAACTCTCCCCTCCTGCGCTTTCCAGCAACTGGTATTTGGAAGCAATGCTCATAGCCTCTCCTCCTCCATGGATTTTTCTAATCCTCTTTTAAAGCCATCACATGTTGGTAGCCATCGCTGCCTCCAGTGGGAGGGAGTTCCACAGTTTAGCTATGCATTCAGGGCCAGTCCTACAGTGAGGCAGCAGGTGCTGAAGAGGCCAGAGCTGAGTGGCGTGTGGCCTGCCCTGTAGCCCCTAGGCCAGGCATCCCCAAACTGCAGCCCTCCAGTTGTTTTGGCCTACAACTCCCATGATCCCCAGCTAACAGGACCAGTGGTCAGGGATGATGGGAATTGTAGTCCAAAACATCTGGAGGGCTGAAGTTTGGGGATGGCTGCCCTAGGCTAACCTGCAGTGGAAGACAATGTCCTATGGAAGGCTTCTTCATGTGCTTTGTCTGTGGGATGGCGCCATCTTGTCCTTGTCAGCAGCACCATAGCAAGGACAGGCAGGGATGAAGAACATAAGAAGAGTCTGCTGGATCAGGCCAATGGACCATCTAGTCCAGCATCCTGTTCTCACAGGGGCCGACCAGATGCCCCAGGGAGAAACCTGTGATGGCCTGGGATTCAGACTCAGATGCTGAACCTGAGGGATCCCAGCCTGCACAGGATTCCCTGCCTCCAGAACCAGCAGAGCCGGGGCTAGGGCCTGAGTCTGAAGGGTCCTTACCTGTGCTGGATCCTCAGGTGCAGGCATCTGATGAGTCTACTCTGGCTCCTGCTGGGATGGAGGACCCATTGCCTGCAGGTGCTCCACTCTCAGCCCTGTCAGAGGAAGCTGAGGTTGCCTCTGGGTCCGGTAACCCTCCAGCCTCTCCTGAGCTGCAAAGGCTCAGGGCAGAGAGGCGAAGGGAACTGAGTTCCCGCAGGAGGAGTGCTCGCCTCCAAGCCAGGAGAGGCGAGTCACCAGAGGATCGGGGCCGCCCTATGCCTCGGGGCAGATAAAAGCCAGCCAGCCCCAGCCCCAAGTTGCAGGAGCAACATTGTTGGATACCAGTTCCTGCTTGAAACCTGTCCTGCTTTCCTGCCTGAGCTCCTGACCCGCCCTGGTTTCCCGCTTGCCTACCTGTTCCTGACTTTGCCTGACTCCCTGCCCTGCACACAGCTTCAGTTACTACGGACTGCCTTTACGTTACCACTCTGACCACGGACCGGACTTGGACCTCGCCTTTTGGATACCCCACGGGACCAGCACAAAACCCATAAGCAGTGGAAGACCAACACACTCCCTCTCCTGTGACTTCCAGCAACTGATATTTGGAAGCCATGCTGCCTCTGACGGTGGAGGCATCTGTATCCTCTCTCAAGCTACCGCTTATTCCTGGACAGGGTGGATAAAAATCAATGATTTTTTTTAAAAAATCGGATTATTATTATTTTTTAATCAGATTTTTTTTATTTAAATCGGATTTTTTTGATTTAAATTGGATTTTTAAAATAAAATGCTTTTGGAGGAAAAATCTTTCTAAATATAGTCTTCTATTTAAGTTACATTGTAGTCCAAAGGCTATTCATCAGGAAATAAGGATTTGTTTTAAGTGTATCAAGTGTGCTAAAACTCAGTCTAAGTTTTTTTTTAAAAATGTTTAACCACATCAGTTAACAAACATGGATACATATGCTATCATGTTATTGTTTTAGTTAAATAAATTGTTTAAATGGTTATTAAGGAAATGATTATTTTTCTCCTTCCAATAAAGTACAGCAGAAAAGTTGTCCAAATATAAACAGTTAACTTATTAAACCTCACCATAATTTCATAATTATCTGTCTATGTATTTCTAGTAGTATAACCAAATCAGTAATTTTTGATATAACTGTAAAAACCACTCTGAAAATTTATTATTCCAAAAATGAAACCTTCATATGGTTGTAAATATTAAGATTATACCAGCAAGAATGAGTCTTTTTGCAAAAAAAATATTTAAATCAAGTCTTACTGACTAGTGATTTAAATCGTGATTTAAATCGTGATTTAAATCAATTTAATTTAAATCGTGATTTAAATCAATTTAATTTAAATCGTGATTTAAATCAATTTGATTTAAATCAAATCCACCCTGTTCCTGGAATCATAGAATGACAGAGTTTGAAGGGACCCTGGGGGGTCGTCTAGCACACCTTCCTGCAATATATTCCCTCCCATCAAGCCCCCTTGCCCACTCACACTCCAGAGCAAACCGGAACAGGTCGTTGGTGAGGTCAGCCGTCCATCTCCCCTGCCCACTTCTTTGGATCTGTGTGTGCACTCTCCGGACAAAATCTTCCCCCACCTCGTTCAGGAGAGGCACAAAGTGATTGGTCATCTTGAGGGACAGGGCCTCCTTGTTCATGGCCAGGCGGTCATGGCGCCAACCCTCGCCACTCCTAAGCGGGTGAAAGAGAAACAGAAGGGTCAGCGAGGAGGGATCTCCCTGGGAAACGCAGGAGAAACATGCAGGGCCTTACATCATTTCATATTACTTTTTTATTTCGTGGCATTTATTATTGTAAAAAGAAAACCCTCAAAACAGGTTTCTTTTAATAATAATAAGATAAAGCAATAAAAGTCATAATAAGAATTAATAAACATGTAAGACTTTCAAGATGTTAAAATATAAATAGACTAAAAACAGGTTAAAAGTTGCATCAACTAAGCATCTGGGTAGGCTTGTCTAGACAAGAATGTTTTTAGCCAGCACCAAAAAAAAGTTCAGTAAAGGCATTTGCTTGATATCCATTGGCGGGGAGTTCCAAAGTGTAGGTGCTGAAAGGTAGAGGTCTTGTGAAAGTGGAGCGGGTGATATGTGTAACAGGGCCAGATCTGCCCATCAAAGTGATCAAGTGGGGTAAGGCATCATGTGTTACCCCACATGATCACCTTGAGGGACAGTGCCTCCTTGATCCCGGAGAATAATCCCCGGGGATCCCAGTGAATAAACTAATCCCAAATTTACACTAATAGTAATTACCTGGACTTCCAATAAGTGTTAGCGAACAGCATTTATAGGAAGTCCAGCGACTCCTGACCTCTGTGACCTCCTCATCTGAATGTCAAAAGGGGTCAGATTCACCCAAATGCCTGGGTAAACAGGAATATTTTCAAATCCCCCCTGAAAGTTATTAATAATTGGGTTTCAGGGTTGAACGGTCCTCATTTCTAACCCTTTGACATGCTGGTTGGGGCTGGCCGGAGTTAGCATCCAAAGCAGTGGCTAGGGAAGGCAGCACAGAGCTGGATGCCCATCAACTTCAATAGATCTACTCTGAGTAGGACTCAAACATAATACTTCCCAGTGACTGGCGGTCACCATTAAAATGAACAGCCCTCCCCTAAGACTTCCTGCAGGTGCTCTTTGTATGCTTTTCTGCAGTTATTCCCCACCCCTGTAGATTCCCTGGTCACAAAAAGCCCTCTTGCCCGCAACACATCGCACGGGCCTTACTTGAGAAGCACTCCGTATGCCTTATTGCGGAAGTCGCGATAGGCCGTCCAAGGTGGTACCCGGAACCTCTCTGGGTACACGCCTTCCGCTTGAAAGACCAGAGCAGCATCCTCAGGCTCAATTATGTTGACGCTTTCGTAGGTGCCCAGCTTCTCCCTGCAGCAAGAGCAACGAGGGACACTGGTGAATGGCAACTGCTCACCACCCAGGCCTTCTCTTCTTTGGAGGAAGAACGTAAGGAGAGACCGCTGGATCAGGCCAATGGCCCACCTAGTCCATCATCCTGCCACATGGAGGACCTGAGCACAAGAGCACCACACTCTGGTCCTGTGTTTTCCAGCAGCTGGTGTTCAGAAGCGCTGCAGCCTTCAGCCTTGAAGGCAGAACACAGCCAGCCATCACGGCTTGCAGCAGTTGACAGCTGTATCCTTCACCAACTAGAGTCATGCAAGGAGAAAAGCCTTTCTCCATGCCAGGCATGATTTTAGAAACTTCCACCATGTCACCTCTTACTTGCCATTTCAGCAAGTAACACCAAAGTGTAGCAGCAGAAGACCCAGCATCAAGCAGGCTGACAGTGCTATGATTCCTGTACTGCAGGGGGTTGGACTAGATCAGGGGTCCCCAGATTAAGGTCAGCGGGCCGGATACGGCCTGCACGAGCCACTTATCCGGCCCCCGACAACCCCCGCCACCGCCACCCAATCTTACCAGGACAGCACGGCGCGGCTGCCCATCTCCGGGTCGGCACCGCGCCGGAAATAGCTTGTGTGCATGCGCAAGCGTCATTTCCGGCACACTTCTGGGTCTGCGGACGCCCATGCACACGTGCACTATTTCCGGCGCTGCGCCAACCCGGAAGTGCACCAGAAATTTTGCTTGCGCATGCGCACAAGCTATTTCTGGCGACGTGCCACGCCAGAAGTGCGCTGGGGAAAGCGAGTGCGCGCGCGTATGGGCATGCGCTCCCCCACCCTCCAACCCGCCGCGCAATCGGCACCAGAGGAACCGGCCTGAAGCCGGATAAGTTTGGGGACCCCTGGACTAGATTATGCTTAAGTTCCCTTCCAACTCCACAATTCTATGTCTCACTTTACAGTCCTCTGTTTAAAAGACTGTCAGGAGCATGGGTCGGCAAACTAAGGCCCACGGGCCAGATCAGGCCCAATTGCCTTCTGGATCCGGCCCGCGGATGGTCCGGGAATCGCCGCATAGATCGCACATTCTTTCCCTCTCCCTCCCTCTCCCTCACACGGCGTTGGCGCCTCCTCCCTCCCTCCTCCTGGCTTCTCCCCGCCCTGCCTACAGGAGGAAGGGGGCTGGGCTTTGTTGCTGCCAGCAGCAGCAGCACTCGAGTGGCCACCGTTTTAAGCAGCCCCTCTCCGGAGCCCTTTCGTGCGCCGCTCATCGTCCCGCCCCCGCCGCCAGCCCCTGCCACTCACAAGACACAGGTAAGCAACCACTGGGGCTCATGGTGCTCTTGCATCATTTCATTCTCTGGTGCTGAAATTGTCCTGAAGCAGCACAGTTAACCTATGGAACTCCCTCCTGCAAGAGGTTGTGATTGCCACCAACTTGGATGGCTGCAAAAGAGGATTGGACACATTCATGGAGAAGGAGAGGACTATCGATGGCAGCTAGTCAGGACTACTATGTTCTGACTCTACAGCTGGAGGCACAATGTATCTGAATACCAGGTGCTGGAAATCACGGGAAGGAAAGGGATCCTGTGCTCAAATCCTGGTTTCAGGTTTCGCATAATGGGCCACTGGAAGAACAGAGGGCAGAACTAAGATGGGCTCCTTTTGTCCGAATCCAGCAGGGTCTTATGTTCTTAAGCAAAAACAAAAACCACATCAAAATTGCTGGCAGCAAATTGTATTTGATGGAACGATCATTTTGAAGCACCCTGTTCTGCTGAGGCCTAAAATATTTTTATTAACTTATCTGAAAGACACACATAATCTCTAAAGACAGGGTGAGAGTAAGGAGCAAGGATCTGATATGCAAAGTAACAAGGTAAAAAGGACCCCTGGACAATTAAGTCCAGTCAAAGGCGACTATGGGGTCCGGCACTCATCTCGCTTTCAGGCCGAGGGAGCCAGCGTTTGTCCACAGACAGCTTTCTGGGTCATGTGGCCAGCAGGACTAAACCGCTTCTGGCACAAAGAGACACCATGATGGAAACCAGAGTGCACAGACTTGCACTGGTGTGCTTTTCAAACTGCTAGGTGGGCAGGAGCTGGGACAGAGCAACAGGAGCTCACCCCGTTGTGCAGATTCGAACCACCAACCTTCTGATCGACATACCCAAGAGGTTCAGTGGTTTAGAGCAGCGTTTCCCAACCGGTGTGCCGCGGCACACTAGTGTGCCGCGAGACACCGGCTGATGTGCCACGGAAAAAGGGACCTGCAGCCCAGGGCTGCACAGGACCGTGGCGGCGGCGCTGCTGGAGCCCGGCGGCGAAGCGGAAGCCAGGGCAGCGCTGCTCCCTTGGCTGCTGCAGCAGCAGCAACAGCAGCCTCGCGCGAGAATCCTGACCGGAAGCCTCGCACGCGCCGCGCTACAGCTGATCCCAGAGGTAACTCTGGGTCAGGAGACCCGGCACAGCCGGGTGGGGGAGGAGCGGTGTGCCGCGAGATTTTTTCATTGATTCAAGTGTGCCGTTGCCTAGATTAGGTTGGGAAACACTGGTTTAGAGCACAGTGCCACCCATGTCTTCCTCTATGCAAAGTAGGGGCTGTGCGGGCAAGTGCTCTCTCTTAAGGAAAACGTACACAAAACAATGGGAACTGGGAACTTTGGGCAAACCAGTCAGATGGGTGGCATATATATTCATATTCCCCTAGAGGCCTAGATCTTCTAAGATGTCCAACAAAGGGGAAACAAGGAAGCAGGTCTGAACAAGGACGGGCAATGTTTAAAGATCTTTGGAATAGTAAGCAGATGGTAAGGAGCTGCAATGATTTTTTGGTCTTCTAAGAGGGCACATTCATGGTCTTCTTGATATACAAAATCAAAATTAGGGAAAAAATCAAATAAAACAAACTCTACAAACTAAGCAGGCTGATTTAAACATTTTCCCTCTTTAATTGTAATTATTGTGACAATTCCAATTATAACTGTGAGTTATGTTCAACTAATGTTTACTCAGAGGAGACCTAAGAGCCATGGCTAATTTCAGCCAGTATACTCTGAGTAAGAATTGAATATAATCCTGAACATGTCTTATTTTTGTTCTTTCTGTTTAACTAACATATCACTCACTTGGCTGTTTTAATTGTTTAACTGATAATTGATTGAGCTACTCTGTGATTTTATTGCATCTTAATTGATTTTATTTGCTCTGACTTGTATAAATCTCTCTCTCTTTCCCTGAATGTCTGTGTTTATAGCTATACATATCAATTAGCAAATAGTATGCAAAAGGGCCAAAATAGCAGCCAAAGGGCCAGCCAGTTTGGGCCAGACTTTCTTTTGGGTCAGTGAGATTCCAGGCTAACAGCTCAGGGGTGAAGGAAATGGCTTTTTGCATGGCCCACTGAAGAGGACAGTAACACCATACAATTCAAAAACGGCAACATTTAATTGCACATTTATTCAAAATCCAGTTAAATAGTTACCGGTAAATAGTTAAAACTATTTAGTTGAATTGACCGAAATTGATGATCCCGGGAGACCAGCTTTTCAAAGTCTGAAGCTCATTTACACCTCCAGCGCCCACCCCCCTTGCCTCTTAGCGCCCCCCTGGGCAATCCCGCTGCCACCCCCTGCTTTGTGAACCTATCATTAGGACAACTGGAGCATATTTCCCCACCAAACAGACCTGGGAACTGTAATTTACCCCTCTGCTCCCAGCACTCATCGCAAACTACAGTTCCCAGGAATCGGAGCGGGGCGGGCGGGGTTGATGTGCTTTAAATAGCAGCCTAGTCTTAAGTGGTCCCATGAGCAAATCCAGTGCTTTTTTTCCTGGGGAGACGCGGGGGGACGCGAACTCCTGAACGTTTTGTGCATCTAAATGCGCCTGGGAAGGAGGCGGAGGACGCGGCGGCGGCATCGGCAGCAGGAGAGGAGAGGCAGGGAAGAAGCGGCCACCTGCGAGCTCCGCGGTCCTCTGGTCCTCCGGCCAGAACCTCCCTCCCCTTGGAGATGTGCCCCTTCCCCCCTTCCCCTTCCTTCTCTTATTTCACTAATTTACTCTCTCTTCTTCCAACCCCAACTGAAAGTATCTGGCAATGTCTGGTTGTCGTCCCCCTGTTTTACCATTACAGGTATTTTTGGATACAGGAAGGCTTTTGGGAGGACATAAATTCCCCTTCTTCTCTGGATATTTCTTTAAAAAATAATTTCTGTGGTCCTTAATAATCCTTTCTTTCTTTCTTTCTTTCTTTCTTTCTTTCTTTCTTTCTTTCTTTCTTTCTTTCTTTCTTTTTTATCTTTATCTTTCTTTATATCTTTATTGTCATTGTACAAGTACAACGAAATTGGATTTAAAATAATAATAATAATAATATAATTTTTAAAAAATCATTTTTCATTTAAACAATTGTTTCCCCAACCAAAAATGGACTCAACACGAGTAACAGCAGTAAAAGCCATACGAAACACTTAAAAATAAGGGAGAGCACTGAGCAGCCGCTGCGTCTATGCGCGCCGCCATCTTAGAACTCTTATAACTTAGAACTGTTATAAAAAATAACAGAAATTATTTTTTGGCAGAACCACAAATTTTGGTCTGAGGATTTGTGTTTTTCCCTCTGGGTTTCCTTTTTTAAAAAACATTAAAAGCCATCTTTTGGAATAAGTCTTCTCTGTCCTGTCCATTTATTTATTCTTCCCGATTTGAACTATAAAATGGTGATTTTTTTTTTTTTGTGAAAATGAAAATACCCATACACATATTTTTTTAAGGAAAAAAAAAAGCAATGAGCAAATCTTTTCAGAAATCCCAAGGGGCTGCTAGAAATGAGAGAGGGTGGAACGTATCAGCCAAAAGAGACCCCCTTACCTGTAGATTGGCCCAAATTGCTGGAACTTCTTTATCATGATGTTGTGGATATTATGGAGGCCGTCTTCCTTCCAGAAGTGGTACAGGTTGAGCCAGTTGTTTCTCCAGTGACCAGGTAATTGGTCAAATGGCCTCCCCACTTTCTCCCGTAGAGGAGAGGGGTACAACTCTCCAGAAGCTGCGTGAACTCTGCGGTGGCCCAGAGGCTGAGTAGTTTCAGACAGGTATAAGATCCTCAAGCTACTGGGGATCCCCAAGCCAGGCAGGCAGAAACCATGCCTGGCTTGCATTGCAACAGTAGGGAATGAAATAAAATAAAAAGAAGAGAGAACAAAGCAGCCAGAGGAGAAATCCTTTGGAAATGATGCAAGATCACCAAATATCAGGCTCTTATAGCAGCTGGGCTGCCGTCTCAAGGATGCAGAACGTCCAGTGGCATTCGGCTTGAAATCCCAGCCCATTCGCCCTCCCCTTTTATGATATTATTCATTTGAACAAAGTTTAAGGCCTTTTGGCTAAGATAAAGTGTAGGTTTAAAGGCAAATATGCACGAGATGAACCAAAACAAATGGGTAAGTAATTCTAAAGACAAGCAGATTCACTGGTGACGCTGAGAAGCGTAATGGAAGCAGAAACCTTTTGCATTTTAAATCTAGACCTTAGGAACGGTTTCCTTGAAACGAAGGTCACTGGAGACAGATGGCATTTTCGTTGAGGCAAGGTTTATTTGAACATACGTATATATAGGCTGAATGTAACATTGGAAACCGTTTTTGAAGCATTTTAGATACAGAAAAAGAGAGGGCTGGGTGGGTAATTCCCCTACTAAAATTATATTGCAGTCATACATCAAAGCCCCAAAAGACAAGCAATGGTCCATACTTCCTTGCAATGGAACATACCGGTACTTCCTTGCAACAGTTAAAGGTAGGTAGCCGTGTTGGTCTGTCATAGTCAAAGCAAAATAAAATAAAAAAAATTCTTCCAGTAGCACCTTAGAGACCAACTAAGTTTGTTCTTGGTATGAGCTTTCGTGTGCATGCACACGAAAGCTCATACCAAGAACAAACTTAGTTGGTCTCTAAGGTGCTACTGGAAGAATTTTTTTTTATTTCCTTGCAACAGAATCCTATTTATTAGAATATAAATTGTTAATAGTTGGAAATCACAGGATTGCACACAGAGAACAATTTTGGAAGTCTGGAAGTACAGAGATGAGGTCTTTATTCCGGGCATTTCCCCAATAATCCCATCACATGAACATCCAGGCTTTTACCTGAAGGATAGGGAAAGAAGCACTGATTAATGCATTAAAAGAAATTAATTGTATTAACTTGCAAGATTTATATACAGTGGTAAAAAGGTAAAAGTAAAGGACCCCTGGCAGTTAAATCCAGTCGCGAACAACTCTGGGTTTGCGGCATTCATCTTACTTTACTAACCATGGAAGCCAGCGTTTGTCCGCAGACAGGTTTTCTGGGTCATGTGGCCAGCATGACTAAGCCGCTTCTGGCAAAACCAGAGCAGCGCACGGAAATGCCGTTTACCTTCCCGCCAGAGTGGTACCTATTTATCTACTTGCACTTGACGTGCTTTCAAACTGCTAGGTTGGCAGGAGCAGGGACCGAGCAATGGGAGCTCACCCCGTCGCAGGGATTCAAACTGCCGACCTTCCAATCGGCAAGACCTAGGCTCAGTGGTTTAGACCACAGCGCCACCCGCACCCCTATGTACAGTGGTACCTTGGTTTAAGAACAACTTAGGTAGTTTGTGAACAACTTGGATTAAGAACGCTGCAAACCTGGAAATAGGTGTTTTGGACTTTGCCTTGGAAGCAGAGTTGTTCCGCTTCCTGTTGAGTGTAAATTGAGTCCCCCTCTGCTATAGGAAAGCACGCCTTGGTTTAAGAACACTTTGGTTTAAGAATGGACTTCCGGTACTGTTTAAGTTCAGAAACCAAGGTAAAAAGGGTAAAGGGACCCCTGACCGTTAGGTCCAGTCGTGACCAACTCTGGGGTGGCGTCGCTCATCTCGCATTATTGGCCGAGGGAGCCGGCGTACAGCTTCCAGGTCATGTGGCCAGCATGACAAAGCCGCTTCTGGCGAACCAGAGCAGCGCACGGAAACGCCGTTTACCTTCCCGCTGCAGCGGTACCCATTTATCTACTTGCACTGGTGTGCTTTCGAACTGCTAGGTTGGCAGGAGCAGGGATTGAGCAACGGGAGCTCACCCCGTCGCGGGGATTCGAACCGCCGACCTTCTGATCGGCAAGCCCTAGGCTCTGTGGTTTAACCCACAGCGCCACCCGCGTCCCTATAAACCAAGGTACCACTATATATATGCCAGACCATTACCCAGAGATGTGTGGAATCAAATTAGTACAGTCACCAGACAACAACTTTTATACAGCAAGGTAACAGAAGCTTAACCCAATCTGAAAAATTATGTCTTAATACAAATGACCAGGAGAAAGGGTTGATATCTGTCTTATAAACCATGTTACCTAAACTGACATGGGATCAAAAGAGGCCCTGAAAGGAGTGTGGAGTTTAGCTGCTATAGATAAGGAAGACCTGGGATCTTAGGATGAAGGGAGGGTAATTCCTACTGATGATGACGATGAAAATAATAATAGGATTGGGCAGCTGTGTAGGAAAAAAAATCCTTATAACACAACTTCAGCTAAAATTATTTGAAAACCGTACAAAAATGGAATGGAATGGTTACCAAAATGGAGTGGTGGGGCTGTGTCAAAGTTGCCCAGTTTGGGACAAGATATTGGCAAAAAATAATGAAAATGCTGGGAAAGTCTGTGAACAAACACCTCGCCAAATAGCATTCTTGAGTGCATTCAGCGGTGACAACCAGGGGCTATTATGAAAATGTTTAATTGATTGCTCATTTATGGCAGGAAGAATTTTGATAGCTAGAAAGGGTTTAAATGCACAAAAGTAATTTGGGACATTGCACATTCTGAAGAACCGACACAAAAACTTTGTGCGGCTACAGGGCAAACACCCCCCCCACACACACACACCTTGAGAGCCTCTTAGGGTAGACAGGTGGTCATTCATCCAGCACAGGAAGAAAAACTCTGCATGACAAACTACCTGCTTGTATTAACAATTTCCTTTATATTGATGGAAACTTCTTAGCATTAACACTCAAACAAATATTTAGATGCTGTTCCCCAGTCATATATTCAGAGCCTTGCTGCAACAGTTTTTTTGTTGGTTTGTTTTTGGTTTTTTTGTGGCAGCACTTTGACCCAAGCTTACATACCGAAGCAGATAGTTAATAAGATGAAATGCATAGTTAACCCTCCACTCCACCCCCCCCCAAATGGCCTGACCATTTTAGCAATAGCTTCTTCTGCTAAATAAGACTCAAATCTATAAAAATCACAAGATTGGAAGGGTTTCCTCATTGCAAGAGGTGAGCCCCTACAGGGAACCGGCAGAGGGCCTTCTCGGTAGTGGCGCCCTCCCATCAGATGTCAAGGAGATAAAGAACTGCACAACTTTTAGAAGACATCCGAAGACAGCCCTGTTTAGGGAAGTTTTTAATGTCTGATGTTTTATTGTATTTTTAATATTTTGTTGGAAGCTGCCCAGAGTGGCTGGGGAAACCCAATCAGATGGGCAGGGTACAAATAATAAAATTATTATTATTATTATTATTATTATTATTATTATTATTATTGGGACCTTTCCCTGAGCTGTGCAATTAATGATGGAGCATCCGATGGACAGACTAAGCATGTGCTGAGGGTAGCAGGGGGGCGGATATGAGAAAGGTGTTGTTGCTGTTTTGTTTTTAAAGGAATTTGACATTTTAAAAAATAAAAGGCATCATGGGAGGAAATCAGAACTTGTTTAGACTTCTTTCGCTCCATCCTTGCCCTCTTACTCCATTTTGTCCTGCTCTCTTTTTATTACTTATCTCCAGCTAAGGGAGGGATCCTATTAACATATATAAGAATGGAAGGAAATCTCATGTGTTGAAATAAATCTATGGGCTTTTTATTTTAGAATGTTGTTTTGTGGTTTAGTATTGTTTTAATTTTGGGTTACGTATAGCAGGGACACCATAATCTTTTCAGTGCTGAAAAGGCCTCTGAAGGTCTTAATCTGACCCTGTGTACATTCTGTTCTGACACAGCAGCAAAGTGTTCCTGTCAGCTTTTTCCATTGAAAACAGGAGGTTTCAAAACCTGCCTTTATAGAGTGCATAATTATTTGATTAACACTTTTCCTTTCTTTCTTTTATTACATCCCTGTGTGTATTTTATTAACAAACAGTAAAAATAAAAAATTAAGGGCATAAAGAAATACTATGACAGCAGGCTGAAAGCAACCTAAAATTGGACATTATCGTTGAACTTGTTGCTCACTGCCAAAAAATACCATTTCCCCTCACAAACCTGGTTTATATGTATTCTTTTGTAATAAGTGAACTTAATAATAGTTACTAGGGACCACATTTTCTCAATCCATTCAGATACAGTAGGAGGCAACTGAAGCAGCTCTGGAGCTCATCTCGCTTTATTGGCTGAGGGAGCCAGCGTACAACTTCTGGGTCATGTGGCCAGCCGTTTACCTTCCCGCCTGAGCGGTACCTATTTATCTACTTGCACTTTGATGTGCTTTCGAACTGCTAGGTTGGCAGGATGCAACATACAGTAAAAAGGTAAAGGGACCTCTGACCATTCGGTCCAGTCGTGTCCGACTCTGGGGTTGCGGCGCTCATCTCGCTCTATAGGCCGAGGGAGCCGGCGTACAACTTCCGGGTCATGTGGCCAGCATGACTAAGCCACTTCTGGTGAACCAGAGCAGCGCACGGAAACGCCGTTTAGCTTCCCGCCAGAGCGGTTCCTATTTATCTACTTGCACTTGGACGTGCTTTCGAACTGCTAGGTGGGCAGGAGCTGGGACCGAGCAACGGGAGCTCACCCCGTCGCAGGGATTCGAACTGCCGACCTTCTGATCAGCAAGCCCTAGGATCTGTGGTTTAACCCACAGCGCCACCTGGGTCCCCTGCAACATACAGTAGATGATACCGCACTTTTTACCACATGTGGTGGCAGTGTAAGAAAACTGAGGTGTTTTGGGATGACATCCATTTAGAATTGCAAAAACTATTAAAAAATTAAAAAACAGAAGCTTATCTTCTGAGGATTACAGATCTGGACTTTCCTTGGAAAATAAAGGATATCTTTTTATATGCTACAGTCGCAGCAAGAATGTTAATTGCTGCAAATTGGAAATCTGACAAACTTCCATCTATGCAGCAACGGATTCAAAAAATGATTGAATATGCGGAATTAGATAGTTTGTCCGAAAAAATAAAGAACAAACCAAAACAGGTATTTGTATCAAAATGGGAAGTCCTCAAAATGTATTTAAAACATAATTATAGCAGCTTAAATTCCATTGCAGCATTTGATTAATTTCAGTAGTAGTTTTAAGAATAATGTGAGACCTAAGAATAACTAAGAAGCAGTTTAATTATGATAATAGTTTGTATCGGCAACAAGTTTTGTGTATTTGAATTAAGGAGTAGATGGGAAGTCATTTGTGTTTTTCATTTGGTTTTGTAACAACTTTATTTACTTTCTGTATGGTAAGGGTGTCTTTTTCCTTTTTCCTTTGTTCGTTTCTATTTCTGTAATAATTCAATAAAAATAAAAATAAATTTTAAAAAATGGGACTTATTCCTAGAGAAGTGCATAACCCAGCCTCAGAGTAAGCCACATGGAAGCCAATGGGGCTCACTTCCAAATATAGGATTGCAGTGTAAGGGTGTGATCCTATATACCAGGACTGTGCACCAGATCTGGCTTAACCCTGGATCCCAAACCAAATTGTGCTGATTAGGCTGACCCAGGATTCAGCCAGATCAGGTTCAGGTACCCTGGATTGCCACAGATCCGATCAAGTCCACCTGCAGAGATCTGGGGCAGTCCAAAAGAGATGTTCTGCCAGCGAGGAGCAGGGGCGAAAAGGAGAAGCACACTTCTTCCCTTCCCCCGACTGCAGAGCTGTGCAAGGCCCCCAAATCTGGGTTGGATGGACCCCTGGGTCAGATTGGGGTCATTCCAAAGTCCCAGATCAGGCCCTGAATTAGATCAGGGGGACCATGAGCAACACTGCTGCATAACAGAGCTGGGGACCTTTTCCAGCCCCACTGATCCTCATTCACAGAGGTACCTTCATTTCCACCTGTCCTATGGGCTAGGGGCGGAGGAAGCCTCCTCGCTACCCGGGGCGGCGAACGGAGGCACCCCCTGGGGGCGGGACGTCGGGACGTCACGACAGACTGGGCATGTGCGAAATGGCGTGCATGCGCACTCTGCTGCCGGGCCGCCGCCGCTGCTCCCACGGCGACCTTGCAAGCCGCTGAGCGTGATCGGCGGCTCGTGGGGCGGCCCCGCCCCTGCTGCTTTTCGCGCGGCAGTTCACAAGGTCGCCGCGGGTGCAGTGGCGCAGGCCCAGACAGAGTGCGCATTGCGGAATGTCGCACATGCGCACTCCGTCTGGGCCGGCTCCGCTGCACGAAAAGCAGCAGGGGCGGGGCAGCCCCACGAGCCGCCGATCGCATGGGGCGGAGTGGCCTTGCTCCGTGGCTTGCTCGGGGCCTACCGGCGGGGCCGGCCCAAGTGTCACCCCCCTCCCCTGGAACCCAGGGCGGCCCGCCCCCATCGTCTCCCCTCACGACGCCACTGCTATGGGCAAGAGCAGCAGCACCATCTTCTTTGGGGCTGGCTCTGTCAGCTGGGGCCCTGTGAGTCTGCCTGGCATGACTTGAGCCCCAGGAGGCCTGAGCCCCACCCAGCAATGGCAGCTGCCTTCCAGCTGCACTGCAGTCCCTTCAGGGAAGGCTGGGTTCATGGGCGGACTGGGTCTGAAAACACTGGTCGTCAGGAGACAAAGGGGCCCTTATTTTTATAAGATAATAAATAAAAAATTCAAAAATTCAGAAGTGGGAAAAGGTACAATTTATTTATAAATGTATATTTTTTAGCAACTACACTGTACCTATTTTGTACATATTACAGGCAATATGCAGTTAATACTTAACATTAATACAGATTGTTATAATTGATTTTTTAAACAAATATTAAATAAATGGTGGATATTTTTAAATAGTTTGCTTGTGCTGAACACTTAACACATTAACAGGTGGTTCAAAAGCATATTTCATGCAGTCCACGACATTAAGAGCAATCATTTGAATTCACTAGTTGATTGTGCAAATCCGCCAGTAAGGGTAAAGGTAAAGGGACCCCTGACCATTAGATCCAGTCGTGTCCGACTCTGGGGTTGTGGCGCTCATCTCGCTTTATTGGCCGAGAGCCGGCGTACAGCTTCCGGGTCATGTGGCCAGCATGACTAAGCCACTTCTGGCGAACCAGAGCAGTGCACGGAAATGCCGTTTACCTTCCCACCGGAGCGGTACCTATTTATCTACTTGCACTTTGATGTGCTTTCGAACTGCTAGGTGGACAGGAGCAGGGACCAAGCTCACCCCGTCGCAGGGATTCGAACCGCCGACCTTCTGATCAATAGATGGCAACATGTATGATTCCAAGTTCTCCTCAGACAGTGAATTTCTTAGCCTTGCCTTTATGATCTCTTGAGCTTTGAAAATGTCCTCTCACATTGGACTTGAGGAACTGATAGTGTTGACTTTATAAAGTTCATAAAAGGGATCATATGCCTTGTCATGAACTCTGTTGGGTGCCATAATTTTTAGTACACACAATGGGCAAGTGCTACAAATTTTACACTTGTTGCAACTGGAATCCATATTCTCAGCATCATTAAGCCATAGCTTTAATACAGCAAAGTTCAAAGAAAAAGAAAACAATTCCAATATTACTTGTTCTTTGCTGATTTGTGGAGGCAGCTTAATAGTAACTTCCAATGGTTCATCTTTGCTGAGGCCAAGCAGGATAATTTTTTATACAACTTTATGTGTTATACAAGGGACGCAGGTGGCGCTGTGGGTTAAACCACAGAGCCTAGGACTTGCTGATCAGAAGGTCAGCGGTTCAAATCCCCGCGATGGGGTGAGCTCCCGTTGCTCAGTCCCTGTTCCTGCCAACCTAGCAGTTCAAAAGCACGTCAAAGTGCAAGTAGATAAATAGGTACCGCTCTGGCGGGAAGGTAAATGGCGATTCCATGCACTGCTCTGGTTCAACAAAAGCGGCTTAGTCATGCTGGCCACATGACCCGGAAGCTGTACGCCGGCTCCCTCGGCCAATAAAGCGAGATGAGCGCCGCAACCCCAGAGTCGTCCGCGACTGGACCTAACGGTCAGGGGTCCCTTTACCTTTACCTATGTGTTATACAAAACGAGAATCTAGTGACTAGACAAAGCGGTCCATTACAGTGCTACCTTGGTTTAAGAACAGCCCTGTTTACGAACTATTTGGTATACGAACTCCCCAAAACCAGAAGTAGTGTTCCGGTTAACGACCTTTACCTCGGTCTACGAACAGAAGCCGAACAGTGGAAGGGCACCGGCGGCAGGAGGCCTGTGATGCTAAAAGATAACAATAGAGAAAGAACTGGGAGAACACCTACTATGCAAACAGATGTAAGGCAACCCAGATATGTAACCTCATATGGCAGGTGTGTGTATATGCCTCAAAGATATATGTCATGACCTTAATTTTAAATATGTGTGTTTATTTTTTGTAATTTTTGACCTTTCCTTAACTTCAGTGTAAAAGGGAGATGTGATGTATGTGTCTTTAACTGTGGAACTTCATTGTGTGCACCTGAATCCTATTAGCCGGGATACAGGTATTTTAGTTGGAACCTGTCCCCCTCCCTGTAATTCATTTTGTCGTTTCCTCCCCTTTCGGTGTGGACGCCGTTCCTGAGTATGATTCCTTAATAAACTATGACTGCTGTTTAGTAAGGACTGTCTAGCAGTGTTGCTTCCTCATTGCTGAGGTCCAGGGTTTTCTGGAGACACTACAGCCTCATTAGGGGAGAGAATGCCTCGGTTTAAGAACGGCTTTGGTTTAAGAACAGACTTCCGGAATGGGTTAACTTCGTAAACCCAGGTACCACTGTAATAGTTTAAGCACATTTACTTGAAATCAGCTTGCGAATCTGAGGAATTTCCTTCATCATCTATAAGCTCATCTGCCATTCTTGTCTTCTTCCTCTGCCTCTTAACTGGCAGTAATATTTCCAAAGAGTCAGTTTCCAATGTTTGATTTTCATCCACATTCAACTGTGAAATCTTCTTGTTACATTTATTTACAAATCCCAATGCCTTGCTGTGAACGTTATCAAATGTTCTTGTCTGCTCCTTCAACTTTGTTATAGCTGAATTTACTAAACTCCATGCAGTAAACATATCTAAATGACCTGTCTGCAAATAACTTGATAACGGGGCTGTAGTTTCTAATATATACAAGTACGTAAATGCTGTCAAGGTTTTTTGAAACTTTAGAAGACTTTGACGTAAAACATTTGCTTCTTGTTTTGTTTGTGCATCAAACTTGTCTGAATCTTGTATCATTGATAATAAGCACGTCAATAGATTTACGAAAGTACTAACCATAGCTGTCAACCCTCCCTTTTTTTGCGGGAAACTCCCTTATTCCAATGCCGTTTCCCGCTGCTATCCCGGATTGTTGATATCCCTTAAATTTCCCGGATTTCAAAGGAAGCAGCTCCTCTCCCTCCCTGCCGGCCAGGGAGGCTCCTCAGCTGCGTTGCTCGGCTGCCAATAAGGAGTCTGAGACCGACTGGGGGCGGAGCTTGCATGCCTTGTGCAGCCAGACCCTCACGCCCAACCAGACAGACGGCCTGCCTGCCATCTATGCGCTCGCTCTTTCGTTCACCCATTCGCGCGCAGCCTCTGGAGCGCAGGGTGGCGAGGCTACTTGGTGCCATTGCACCGGCCTTGCGGCATCCCTTATTTTGAAATCCGAAAGTTTGGGAAAATCCCTTATTTTCAAATCCGAAAGTTGACAGCTATGGTACTAACAGCGGCAGCATCAAAACATGCAAATAAAATTACTGCTGCATTGGATTTTCCTGACCTTCTTGTCTCACCAATTAGCTTTAATCATTTCATTTTTTCTTGTCCTATATGTTTTCCAACAACTTCTATCTGTACAGCCATTCTCTTGTACAGTATGGTGTTTTCACAAAAGTTGCTAAAACATTTTGCTGTTTCAGTTATCACCAAATTCAAGACATGGGCATAGCACCATATAGCAGCGTTTCCCAACCGGTGTGCCGCGGCACACTAGTGTGCCGCGAGACACCGGCTGATGTGCCGCGGAAAAAGGGACCTGCAGCCCAGGGCTGCACAGGACCGTGGCGGCGGCGCTGCTGGAGCCCGGCAGTGAAGCGGAAGCCAGGGCGGCGCTGCTCCCTTGGCTGCTGCAGCAGCAGCAACAGCAGCCTCGCGCGAGAATCCCGACCGGAAGCCTCACGCGCGCCGCGCTACAGCTGATCCCAGAGGTAACTCTGGGTCAGGAGACCCGGCGCAGCCGGGTGGGGGAGGAGCGGTGTGCCGCGAGATTTTTTCATTGATTCAAGTGTGCCGTTGCCTAGATTAGGTTGGGAAACACTGCCATATAGGAACATGTTGAACAGCCACATCAGTAATTTTAATTTGTCAACCATTATACTGGCCATGATGGCTTGCAGCTCCATCTGTACTATCAGACGAACATTTTGGGGGATCAATTTTAAGATGCTGCCGTGTTTCGACAGATCAAAAAGTCCTTGTCCTGTACCATCATTACTTGGCACAACTGAAAGTAGTCGTTCACAGATAACCCCTTTAAGTACATACCAGATAATACTGCTAAACTGATGGATGGATGAATTATCTTGTGTTGAATAAACTTGAATAGAATAATATTCTGCTTCAGAAACTTCATGACTAATTCTTTCTTGTATCATATTCTTAATACAGTGGTATCTCGGGTTACATACGCTTCAGATTACATACACTTCTGGTTAAGAACTCAGCTAACCCAGAAATAATGCTTCAGGTTAAGAACTTTGCTTCAGGATAAGAACAGAAATTGTGCTCTGGCAGCGCAGCGGCAGCGGGAGGCCCCATTAGCTAAAGTGGTGCTTCAGGTTAAGAACAGTTTCAGGTTAAGAACGGACCTCCGGAACGAATTAAGTACGTAACCAGAGGTACCACTGTAATTTGGATTAACGTTAAAAGTTGTTTCATAACAAAAAAATTTTTTTTTAAAAAATCCTTCCAGTAGCACCTTAGAGACCAACTAAGTTTGTTCTTGGTATGAGCTTTCGTGTGCATGCACACTTCTTCAGATACACTGAAACAGAAGTCACCAGTTGTTTCATAGTTGATTGTATTATCTTGGAACTTCTATTTTCAAGCTGCTCAAAGGTTGTTGTTGTTTAGTCATTTAGTCGTGTCCGACTCTTCGTGACCCCATGGACCAGAGCACGCCAGGCACTCCTGTCTTCCACTGCCTCCCGCAGTTTGGTCAGACTCATGTTGGTAGCTTCGAGAACACTGTCCAACCATCTTGTCCTCTGTCGTCCCCTTCTCCTTGTGCCCTCCATCTTTCCCAACATCAGGGTCTTTTCCAGGGAGTCTTCTCTTCTCATGAAGTGACCAAAGTATTGGAGCCTCAGCTTCAGGATCTGTCCTTCCAGTGAGCACTCAGAGCTGATTTCCTTCAGAATGGATAGGTTTGATCTTCTTGCAGGACTCTCAAGAATATGCCTGTTGTTTTTGTCCATGGAGTTTTCTTGGCAGAGATACTGGAGTGGCTTGCCGGTTCCTGCTCCAGGTGGATCACGTTTAGTCCAAACTCTCCACTATGACCTTGAGCCACTCTAGGGACTTTCTCGCTGAAGGGTAGGATATAAATTATTATTAATTATATTTATTTATGTCCCACCTTCCCCCCCCAACAGGGACTTAAATAGGAACAGCTAAAACATAGATTAAAACATGCATATACCTGTAATTACAATAAAAACAGCACCAGCCCTTTCCTTAAAAACAGCCAGTTTATATGGGAGGATATAGTCCTTCAGAAAGCCTGGACCAGGGGTCAGAAAACTTTTTCAGCAGGGGGCCGGTCTACTGTCCCTCAGACCTTGTAGGGGGCTGGACTATATTTGGGGGGGAGTGAACTTAATCCTATGCCCCACAAATAACCCAGAGGTGCATTTTAAATAAAAGCACACATTCTACTCATGTAAAAACACCAGGCAGGCCTCACAAATAGCCTAACCCAGAGATGCATTTTAAATAGGACACATTCTACTCATGTAAAAGCAAGCTGATTTCCGGACCGTCTGCGGGCTAGATTGAGAAGGCAATTGGGCCAGATCCGGGCCCCGGGCCTTAGTTTGCCTACCCATGGCCTGGATCTTAGCCAAGCAGCTATTTCTAGGTCATAACCAGCCCTTTGAATTGTGCCCAGAGATGCTTTGACAAGAGAGAGACAGGGAGAGAATGCAATTTTCCACAGTAGTCTGGCACATAGCAATACTTTGACAGGTGAGCTTCTACCTACATGTAGGTTTCATCCTCACAACCCTGTGGAGAAGTGAAGTGCCTTCCACAAAGGAGCTTTGTCACACAGCCCAGATTTCCCTGAGATAAAATGGTCAGCTATGCCTCATGGATATACTCAGCTTTGTCAGCAAGGCTCTTTGTTTCAGAACCACTCAGTGGAGCAAACTTAAAACACCTATATATGTTAGATAGCAGCTTGTCCACTACCATCTGAACACCTCTAAATATATCATAACCCAGTGGTTCCCAATTAGCTAATTACAAGGACCCCCTATTTTTCAAAAGCCAAGCCGTGGATCCCCTAATTCTGAAAAATTTGATAACACTATCATAGTAACCTCTGCAATTTTTTGAATAAAATGTGGGGTAGCCCCTAATAAGCAAATAACTTTAGCTATACCCTAAAATCCCCAGACCCCTAACTGGGAACCACTATCGTAACCAATTTCTGCATGATGGTTCCTAAGTTTGAGGAGCAGGTTTCCTCTCAATGTTTGGGTACTATCAGGTGCCATTTTGAATCGAGATGATGGACTGGGCCTTTCAAAACTGCCCTGATTATAACCACTGATTTCAAAACTGCACCAACATTTAAGGTGTTTTGCGGGTCCCACCTCTTTTGCTACATTTGGAACACTTTTGCCTTTTTTCACAAATGTACTGTTTTTATTACTTTTACAGCTAAATTTTATTGTTGTAACCCGCCCTGAGAATTTCTGGTGAAGGTCAAGGAAGGAATCCTTTCCCCCTTTTCTTCCCAATGTCTCAACAAATGAAACTGATTTGTAAAAATGTTATATGGGGGAAAAAGCATGAGAGACATTGCACATTCTTTTGTAAATCAAGAAAATCTTTAATTAAAAAAAAATTACCACTAGATGGCAGACTCCACCCACAGCATGAGAAATCGCCAGCAATGCATTTAATCCACGGAGACCAAGTCGGGAATCTCTAGCAACTGCCTTGACACAATATAGAATCACAGGTTTCCATGTGCTGCATAAATCACTCTTTCCATCTGAAATTCAGATCTGTGATGGACGGCATTGCGTCACCAATTGTACACTGGACTCAAGCTGAGCCCATAACTCCTGCCCCAACCCAACCCCATGCAAATGATTATTGGCAAGTGTTAGGGATAAAGGAGAAATTTGCTGAGTTTCCATTTTAATGCAAACCTAAGGGCTGCATCTAGTGTAAATGCTGAGCAGAGTTGTTGACATCTGTCTATCTCAATAGACGTTGGAGTGCACCTCGGTAGGTGAAGTCAAACCGCTGTGTGAGCAGCACCAAAGTGACCTCTAGGTAAAGGTAAAGGGACCCCTGACCATTTGGTCCAGTCGTGACCAACTCTGGGGTTGCAGCGCTCATCTCGCTTTACTGGCCGAGGGAGCCGGCGTACAGCTTCCAGGTCATGTGGCCAGCATGACTAAGCCGCTTCTGGCGAACCAGAGCAGCGCACGGAAACACCGTTTACCTTCCCGCTGGAGCGGTCCCTATTTATCTACTTGCACTTTGACGTGCTTTCGAACTGCTAGGTGGGCAGGAGCTGGGACCGAGCAACGGGAGCTCACCCCGTCACAGGGATTCGAACTGCCGACCTTCTGATCGGCAAGCCCTAGGCTCTGTGGTTTAACCCACAGCGCCACCTGGGTCCCTAAAGTGACCTCTACTCCAGAGTAAATCAGGGTTTACTCCTGAGCCTTTTCTTTTCCTGAAGATATTCCACAAGGTAGCAGAGTTTAGCACCAGAATTTTCCTTTTCCTAGATGGGCTACCATCCCAGGTTGATGAGCCCCATCTGCCCCCCATTTCCCTCTACAGCACATGCAGAAACTGCCTTCTTGACCGTTGGACCCACTCTTGGTCTCATCTGCTCAGTCCGCTGGAGTCTGTCTTCGCATGCAGGGCAGGTCCCTAACTCACTGAAGGTTTGAGACCCATTGGCAGCCCTCACCTGGTTTAGCTAGCCAGTCAAAGTTGTTTCCCGGTGTGTGGCCGCTGTCGCCTGCTGACAACTTATAGGAGCCACAGGAGAGAGCTGAGTGCAGGGTGGGGACCAAAGGTGAACAATTACCTCAGAAGGAGCACAACGTGTCCCCCACCAGAGGTACTACCCCCTCCTTGAAAATAATTCACATACCAAACTCATTTCTTTTTTTGATAGTGTTACAAGGTTGGTGGATCAGGGGAATGCTGTGGACATAGTATATCTTGATTTCAGTAAGACTTTTGACAAAGTCCCCCATGGTATTTTTGTGGAGAAGCTGATAAAATGTGGGCTGGATGAGGTAACTGTGAGGTGGATTTGTAACTGGTTGTCTCACTGACAATTTCATTTTCCCATAAGTTTGAAGAAGTAACAAAGGGATCATCTGTCTTTGACTTGGTCCTCACCAACAGGGAGGAACTGTTGATGAAGTAATGGGAAACTTGGGAGGAAGTGATGGCAAGGGAAAGCGAAGTGTAGTCAGACATGCACTCTAGACTTTAGGAAGGCAAACTTCAAAAAGGAGCTGAGGTCCCATGGTCTGAAATACTCAAAGAAAAAGGAGTCCAAGTTGGACTGGAGTTTCTTAAAGGTGAAATATTGGAGGCACAAATGCAGACAGTTTCAACAAGAAAGAAAAGTAGGGGGCATCTGAAGAAACTGTTGTGGCTGCATAAGGAGCTTACAGATGAGCTGAAATTTAAGAAAGGCATGTATAAGAAATGGAAGAAAGTGGAAATCACAATGGAGGAGTCTACATGAATAGCCAACAGTTGCAGGGTGAATGTCAGGTGGGCTAAAACTAAGAATCAGCTCAGGCTTGCAAGAGAGGTCCACAAATTTTTTTTAAAAATGTTTATTCGGCTATGTTTGAAGAAAGAGGAAGAACAAGCAAGTTGTAGGTCCTCTGCATGGAGAAGACGGGGAAATGCTATTAAGGAACAGAAAGAAGGCAGAACTGCTTTATTGATGATGATGATGATGATGAAGATGAAGAAGAAGAAGAAGAAGAAGAAGAAGAAGAAGAAGAAGAAGAAGAAGAAGAAATTGTATACCACCCTATACCCACAGGTCTCAGGGCAGTTCACAGAAAACCACAATTAAAAAACACAAAATGCATAAAATAAAAGCAACCCTTAACACCCCCCCAAAACACATTTTAAAAGGGGGTTGAATGTCAATGAACCAAAGGCCTGGTTAAAGAGGAATGTTTTTGCCTGGAGCCTAAAGGTGTGTAATGAAGGTGCCAGGCGAACCTCCCAGGGGAGAGCATCCCACACCCAGGGGCATAGCAAGGGGGGGCGGGGGGCGGGCCGCCCCGGGTGCCACCCTGGGGGAGGGTGACAATTTGGGCGCTTTTTTAAAAAAAAAGTTATATTTTTTTTAAAAAAAATTTAGGCTATTTTCGGCAATGCCGTGGTGGAACCGCAGGGGCGGCCAGCGAGGAGCGGTGTCACCCCCCTCACTGGCCGCCCCTGTGGCTCCGCCCCGGCAGCGCCGAAAATAGCCCCCCCCTTCCAGCGGCTTTTCCCGCCGCTGGCTTGCAGAGCCAGGGAATGGAAAGGGGCGCGCCAGCGAGGAGGGGTGACACCCCTCCTCGCTGGCCCGCCCCTCTCCCTGCCCTGACTTGCGCTCCGCCCACGGAGCCCCGCCCCCGGGGCTGCTTCTTGGCTACCCGCCCCGGGTAGCCAAGGGGCTAGGAACGCCCCTGCCCACACCTACTTTGCCTCCGTCTTCACCCAAAAGGAAAGTGATGCCCAACCAGGTGATAACAGAATAAATGATGTTAGGAGGGAGCTGCATCCAAGATAGGAAAAGAGGTGGTAAGGGAACACCAGGCTACTTCAAATGAATATCTCCAGGGCCTGATGAGCTGCACCCAAGGGTACTGAAGGAGCTTGTGGGTGTCATCTCAGAGCCTCTGATGATAATCTTTGAGAATTCTTGGAGAACAGGTGAGGTCCCTGCAGACTGGAAGTGGGCAAATGTTGTCCCCATCTTCAAAAAGTGGGGGGGGGGAGAGAAGACCCAGGTAGCTATCGACCAGCGAGCTTGACACTGATACCAGGGAAGATCCTAGATCAAATAATTCAACAGTTGGTCTGTGAGCATTTAGAAAAGGATGCTGTGATTACCAAGATCCAGCATGGGCTTCTCAAAAACAAATAATGCCAGATAAGTCTCATTTCTTTTTTTGATAGAGATTGGTAGATATGGGAAATGCTGTGGACATAATGTATCTTGATTTTACTAAGGCTTTGACAAAGTCCCCCATGGTATTCTTGCAGAGAAGCTGGTAAAACGTGGGCTCGATGAGGTAACTGTGAGATGGATTAGTAGCTGGTTGACTGACCAAACCCAAAGAGTGTTCACTAATGGTTCCTCATCATCGTGGAAACGAGGGGCAAGTGGGTGCCACAGGGTTGTGTCAGGGGCCCGTTGTTCCGTGTCTTTATAAATGACTTGGGTGAAGGAATTGAGGGGATGCTCATCCAATTTGCAGATGACACTAAACTGGGAGGGGTAGCCGGTGCCGCTGAAGACAGAATTGGGATTCAAGATGACCTGATCAGATTGGAGAATTGGGCCTAAACTAACAGAATGAAATTCTATAGAGACAAATGTAAGAATCTTCACTTAGGCAGGAAGAACCAGATGCACCAATATAAGATGGGAGATACCTACCTTACTAGTAGTACATGTGGAGTTGGCTCCTATGCTGCCAAAAATTCCCAGAGTTCCATGGGAAGGTTGATTGATTGTTAAACCCCTTTGGGAACTGTAGCTTTCTGAGCTCTCAGCCCCCTTACAAGACACATTTCCCGGGAGTCTTTGGGGGAGTTTATGACTGTTTAAAGTGGAATGATCCTGTTTTAAGTGTGTAGTGCAGATGGAGCCAGAGACAGATGTACAACCACACATTTTGAACCCACAATAAACTGCAGCCTTATGGTAGAATATAGACATTTATTGGTCCTTTTTATATGATTTTGTACTGTATTTTGATTTTTGGTTCATGAAAGCAGACTATAAATACCATGAATAGAATGAATAGGTAAATAACCTTCCATGTGTTTCCGCTAATGGGAAGTGACCTTCGTCATTCCCAGGAAAAGGAGGAAGCAATTGAAAGAATGTGGCATTGTACCTCCAAGGACTTGGGGGGGGGGTTATTTCTTAATTTATTTTTAGCCCCGTGATCTCAAGCAGGAAGGAGACACTCGAGCCTGAATTGGTCTGTCCAGAGGAAGGAGAGACCAATAAATGAGAAGTGAAGACTTTGCTTCTGACCGGTGCTTTTTAAAAAAAGAAGAAGAAAGGGAAATACGGTGCTGGTACTCACCATGAAGTTGTTACAGTAAGTGCCACGCTTTTAACACAGGGGTGCCAGTACTGCGTACCCTTGAGAACCCCCAGAAATAAAGCATTGCTTCTGACCAAGTGTGACCAGCAGAATGAAGAGGAAGGCAGAAGAGCCAAATAGGTTTTGCGGAGAGGTGGACGGATGCCGGAATAGCCTTCTCTTCCAATTTATCTACAGTGGTACCTCTAGTTATGAACTTAGTTCGTTCCGGAGGTCCGTTCTTAACCTGAAACTGTTCTTAACTAGAGGCGTGCTTTCGCTAATGGGGCCTCTTGCTGCCGCTGCACCGCCGGCACACGGTTTTCGTTCCCATCCTGGGGCAAAGTTCTCAACTCGAGGTAACTCTTCCAGGTTAGCGGAGTTTGTAACCTGAAGCAGGGGCGTAGCAAGGGGGCGGGGGGCGGGCCGCCCCGGGCAGCGCCCTGCTGGGGGTGACAAATCGGGCGTGTTTTTTTTAAACCTTCTGATTCCAGGCTCCTCCTTCTGATTCCAGGCTTCTGATTCCAGGCTCCTCAGCTGCGTTGCTCAGCTGCCAATAAGGAGTCTGAGACTGACTGGGGGCGTATACTATTGGCATATAAAACCTTGCGGACTGGGGGCGGAGCTTGCATGCCTTGTGCAGCCAGACCCTCACGCCCAACCAGACAGACAGACAGCCTGCCGTCTACGCGCTCGCTCTTTCGCTCACCCGTTCGCACGCAGCCTCTGGAGCGCAGGGTGGCGAGGCTACTTGGTGCCATTGCACTGCCCTCGCGGCATCCCTTATTTTCAAATCCGAAAGTTGACAGCTATGCCCCAGGCCCCACTGGCTGTGCCTCACACCCTCCTTGAGTTTGAATTCTGATAAGGAATCTTGCATACTTGGGTGGAGAACAAAATTGTGTGTGTGTGTGTGTGTGTGTGTGAGAGAGAGAGAGAGAGAGAGAGAGAGAGAGAGAGAGAGAGAGAGAGAGAGAGAGAGAGAGAGAGACAGAGAGCAGAAACTAGTCTACTGCATGTTCATAACTCTGCCCCTTTTTGGTCCCTGCCCACCACTGGTATGTGCCCCCCCAACAGCTGCCCAGAAAGAGGTGCACCCCTCCAGCTGAAAATGATCCCCAACTCCTGCTTTAGAGAGTCAAAAAAATGATGACTCCCTGTCTGTCTGTCGTAGCCCTCAGTAGATAATCTGAGAGTAATAAAGGGAGAGTAAGAAGAAGAAGAAGAGTTTGGATTTGATATCCCGCTTTATCACTACCCGAAGGAGTCTCAAAGCGGCTCACATTCTCCTTTCCCTTCCTCCCCCACAACAAGCACTCTGTGAGGTGAGTGGGGCTGAGAGACTTCAGAGAAGTGTGACTGGCCCAAGGTCACCCAGCAGCTGCATGTGGAGGAGTGGAGACTCGAACCCGGTCTCCCAGATTAGAGTCTACCGCTCTTAACCACTACACCACACTGGCTCCATCTGCACCTTACACGTTAAACAGTCATGTCTTCCCCCCAAAGAATCCTGGGAACTGTAGTTTGTTAACAAGCACTGAGAGCTGTTCCCTCAACAGAGCTGCAATTCCCCAACTTCTATGCAAATAAACTCTTTGGGAATTGACTTTAAGATTGGAAACATTGAGAAATGAAGATAAACCAAGATTGATAGACTGATGCTCTTGTTTCTTTGTTATGGGTTACGTACTTTTGTACTGTGTACTGGAGTGAAATTTGTATAGCCAAAATGAAATTAAGCCCATCCTTGCACCTGATGAGGGCCTTTGAGGGAGAACAATGGGCAAAATATGAGCATGGACTTAGTCAGACAGTTGGCAAGTCACGCTGCAGTGTGGCACATGCATTCATAGATCCTGTAGCCCGAAAGGGAGACTCACCTCTGACTTGGCCCAATTACGTGCGAGCCCATTCTTCTGCTGTCCCGTTTCAGGATGTCCCAGGTAACCTCTGCTTTGCATGCCTGCAGGCTTCCTGTTGACAGAGGGCGAGGCTTGCTTGCATCAGACCCTGAAATAGAAACTCACTCTACGTGCCACAAAAGGGACATTTCCCGAATGTCCAAAAGCTGCCCCCGTTTTTCGTGAAACTGAAAGGCAAATGGGGAATGAGTGGGCGAAAAATTACAGTATTTTCTTTCCCGTATGCTGCCAGTCAAGCGGAAGCAGACTATGGTGCGAGAGACATCAGCATTACCTGGCTCGGTCTGGGTCGCATTTAGCATGCCAGATCGTCATCGGATTTCATGTCCCGGTTAAGCGATTGAAACCCTGTGCTCAGGTCACCTGCCTTTGATTTCTCTCCCCCCCCCCTTTGCCAAACACTGGAGGCCACTAGAGACTCCAGTGTTTGGCAAAGAGAAAAGACAGGCACCTTCATTGGAATAGGTATGGGGGCAAATGGAGTGCCCCCCAGAATGTTGCCAGACCCTCAATGATCAATGGCCAATGGTCACGGATGAGTCTACTTCATCAGATGCCTTGAAGAGTGTCAGGGATCTGCCTCCCCCTGCCAGTCCAGCTCTGAGTGTTTATAGGGAACAGCCACCTGTTTTAACTACTGATTACCGGTAATCTGAGAGTGAAATCAGCAGTCCCTCGGGGGAGAAGCAGTTAGTGGCTGGGAGCCAAGGGGTGCCAGCGGTCCAGAAATTGAGTGAGAGGCCTGGCACCACCCAGCAGGCTTGATCGGGGATAGAGTCGTCAGGTCCGGCGCGGAGATTACGTAGGAGGAGGAGGCAATTTAGAATGCCAAGACTGTGGTGTTGGCGCCAAAATCGGAGGGAGGCACTTCCGGATTCTGCCAGTGAGTGAACGGACATGATAAGATTAAGCTCTGCACTGTATATAATTGAGCACTGATTAAAAGAACTAAAAGACAGATGGTGTGGCTCTCTTATTGAACAACCGATAAGGGAAAACCCTGACAAAGAGATACGATCAAGCCATTCAAACTCATTGTTGTTCCGTAAAACAACAAATAGGCAGCTTCCAATGGAATAACGTCCTCGGAAGGTGAAGGACTCTCCTTCATGGGACTTTTTAAGCAGAGGTTGGATGGGCATCTGTTGGGGATGATTAAGCTGTGATTCCTGCATTGCAGGGGTTAGACTAGATGGCCCCCAGGGTCCTTTCCAACCCTACAATTCTATATAGCTCCACTGTGATCATTGTAAGTAGAGTTGGGAGGCAATGCTGAGATGGGGCCCAGTACCACCAGCCTAGGGCCCCCCAAAACCTGGCACCAGCGCTTCTCAGGGCGCACTGAGGCCTGGAGCCAGCCCTGAGATAGACATCAGACTCATGAAGTAGGTGCACTCTGTTTGTTGAGTTCCTCGTTCTATTAAAAGAAGGACAGAGGCAGCGCGATGTTCTGCTTGATAGCTGGAGAATAGGCTTCAAAGAGCAGCCCGTGAAGAACAAGGAGAACTTCTGCACGGATTGCAAATCTCATTCTCTTACGCCCACAGAGTTTCAGTGTGGGGGGGGCGGCCTGTGGAAGGAGAAGGAAGCCATTGCTTAGGGAAACCAGGCCTCTTGGATGATTCATCCCGACCACCAAGTGAGTCAGGGGCCATCAACACCTCCAGCCCACAGAACGGTGGGCGAATCAGTTTCAATTTCTCTTTGTTTGCTTTTCCCTGGCTTCACTGTTCCATATCAGCTTGTGGTTTTTCTTTTTTAAAGTCACCATAAAAAAAACCACCAGCACTTCAATGTGGGTTTCTCCTGATACAAACCTTTGCATACAACACAGCCCAATCTTTGGTGAGCAATTTCCCGAAGAGAATCCATCTTCGGACTTTCATTCTCGCGATGATATTCATTTTTTATGCATAGTGAATGCATTTTGGGGACATGTTCCTCGGGCAGGTCAAATACCAACAAATATAAATTAACTGCAATGAATCTACATTAACAGATTACATTAACATTAACAGACCTTAACAGACTGGAGAACTGGGTGCAAGCTAACGAAATGAATTTCAACAGGGACAAATGTAAGGTTCTGCACTTAGGCAGGAAGAATCAGATGCACAAATATAAGATGGGGACAATTGGCTTACTAGCAGTACATATGAAAAGGATCTAGGGCAGGGGTCGGCAACCCGCGGCTCAGGAGCCGCACGTGGCTCTCTTACACCTTTGCCGCGGCTCCAGGCGCTGTACTGGCTGCGAAGGAGCGAATCAGAGAGGGGGAGGGAAAGGCTCTAAGTACCCCGGCGCTGACTTGCCTCTCTTGCTGCCTTAGTGATCAGCAGCCAAAAAAGGAAAAAAAAGCTCAACAACGTCTTTCTCCCCCTCCCAAAATCTCAATGACAATGGGCAATTGCAGGGAGAACTCCTTCCGACACACAGCTGGTCACTGTGTGTGTGTGTGTGTGTGTGTGTGTGTGTGTGTGTGTGTGTGTGTGTGTGTGTGTTGCACGGACTGTTTTCCCCCTCCCTCATGCCGACGGGATTCATCGTTGCAAGGGAGCTTGGGAAATTGAGTTCCCTGGCATGTAGTTCCTTTGCGAGGGCTGAGGATCCTGAGAAACTTCTTCAGTAATCAAAGAATTCAGGATTTAGTGTGCTCTTGCTAAAGTTTCCAGTGCTACTGCTTACAAAATTAATTAAAATGAATAAATCAGCACAAGAATAACCATTTTTTTTTCACTCCTAAACTGACAAGCTGTTTCTCTGCAAGGAAGGGGAGGCTCTGCCTGAGTGCTAGATGATGGGCTATTTCCCTCACAAAGGGAATATCATTCCACTTTAATTTGTGGATTTGGCCCGGGCTAGAACAAAGGATAGTCCTTAGCTCTACATTAGCCTGGCCTGGCCAGGGCAGGAAACCAGTTTTGCAGAAATGTGTGTCTGGGAGGGGTCAAGGAGAGATGGCACAGGTGTGAGAATTCTCAGGTTACCTCCTCTGACTCTCCCTATTTGTGATGTAGTTCTGATGTATCTGTGATGTAGGATGATGTGTCTGGGGGTGGACTGGACTCCAAGGGGGGGATTTCAAAAGTCTATATAGGAGCTTGCACACCATTGCTGGGGGTTCCTCCTCCATTTTTGACAGCTGACTGCACGATCCTGTATATATAGCATTAAGGTAAGAAACAATATATGCAGTGTTATATTTGTTTTAAATGTCGCAATGGTTTTGCGGCTCCCAGGTTTTGTTTTTTCTTCGGAAACGGGTCCAAGTGGCTCTTTTTGTCTTAAAGGTTGCAGACCCCTGATCTAGGGGTTTTGGTGGACCACAAGCTGAACATGAGTCAACAGTGTGATGCAGCAGCAAAAAAAGCTAATGCTATTCTAGGCTGCATCAACAGAAGTCTAGTGTCCAGATCAGGAGAAACAATAGTACCACACTATTCTGCCTAGGGTGGCAGGTGGCGCTGTGGGCTAAACCACAGACCTAGGGCTTGCCAGTCAGAAGGTCGGCTGTTCGAATCCCCGCGATGGGGTGAGCTCCCTTTGCTCGGTCCCAGCTCCTGCCCACCTAGCTGTTCGAAAGCATGTCAAAGAGCAAGTAGATAAATAGGAACCGCTCTGGCGGGAAGGTAAACGGCGTTTCCGTGTGCTGCTCTGGTTCGCCAGAAGCGGCTTTGTCATGCTGGCCACATGACCTGGAAGCTGTACGCCGGCTCCCTCGGCCAATAAAGCGAGATGAGCGCCGCAACCCCAGAGTCGGACACGACTGGACCTAATGGTCAGGGGTCCCTTTACCTCAGTGTTTCCCAACCAGTGTGCCTCCAGATGTTTTGGGACTACAACTCCCATCATCCCTCGCTAGCAATACCAGTGGTCAGGGATGATGGGAATTGTAGTCCCAAAACATCTGGAGGCACACTGGTTGGGAAACACTGCTTTACCTTCACCTTTAGTAACACCTTGAACTTGACCTGGCAGCAAAGGAGCAGCAGAGGTTTTATGTGCTGGCATGGCCTCAGTCCTGTCAGCAATTGTGCTGCAGCAAACAGTTCCAACTGCAGCTTCTGGGTCAAGCACAAGAAAAGTCCCACTTTTGCTTCCCACTCGCACCCTGCACACAGCCCCTGAGGAAGGACAGCCCTCGAGCCGGAGCACGTTCCTCGCCACAGGTCGGCAGAGACATGTTTTGCTCCATTATAGAATGGAGTAAATTTGTAGATTATCTAAAAGAAAATTGCACAAGCTTAAAAACACTGACAGGACTTTTGTAATCCCTACGTGATAGGTAACAAATAACACCTGATCAGAAGATAAGACGTGAAATCCAAGAGAAGATCAGGGGTAGAGGAAAAATAAAAACGCAAAAACTAGCTATGACACGAAAACCGTTGAAAGGAGGGAGGGAGGTCATATCTCGGCAGAGAGACAATGATGTAAATATGTATGTAATATAATGTGAAAAAACTAATTGTAACAAGAAAATCAATAAAAAGCATTTAAAAAAAAAAAGAGACATGTTTTGCTCCTTACTGTGTTTGGGCAAAAAGGAAGCCTTTCCAAACAATGCTGGGGCTATTTTTGCCAGTTCTCATTTTTGGTCGCTTATCATAACAGGAACCGCCACACAATATCAGCAGATGCCAGTTGCGGAACAATAGTTTGGGGAAGGCTTATTCTTTCCAAGTAAGGAACCAGCTCACACCTCAAATGGAAATTCTTCCCCAAAAGAAGTTGAAAGCGAAACATTCAAGCTATAAAGCTGAACCCAGAGCACAAAGGGCATCAGTCATGAGGGGTGCTGAACCCCTCAGAGTTGGAGGGACCCGAAGGGTCATCTAGCCCAGCCCCCTGCAATGCGAGAAGAAGCCCCAGCCCTGGACTGTTGCAACATCTGAAGAGCTCTTGGTCAGGGATGACAGATGCAGCAACATAAAAGGGGCCATCTGTCCCCAAATTTGGCAGTGGTGGCTTTCCACATTTTGAAGGAAGCGAAAAGAGTGTTTAAGGCCACTAGGTCTAGAGCAGAAAATTGCCTCATTCTGACAATCTTGGCTGTAAAGGTAAATGTAAAGGGACCCCTGACCGTTAGGTCCAGTCGTGACCGACTCTGGGGTTGCGGCGCTCATCTCGCTTTATTGGCCAAGGGAGCCGGCGTACAGCTTCCGGGTCATGTGGCCAGCATGACTAAGCTGCTTCTGGCGAACCAGAGCAGCGCATGGAAATGCCGTTTACCTTCCTGCTGCAGCGGTACCTATTTATCTACTTGCACTTTGACATGCTTTCGAACTGCTAGGTTGGCAGGAGCAGGGACCAAGCAACGGGAGCTCACCCGTCGCGGGGATTCCCATAATCCCCTTATTTGGCTCGGTGAGAAACAGGATGCTAGATGAGGTGGTTCAATCCTGCGGGACTCACTTTAGCCTTGAGAAAACTACTGGATGAGCAGAACCCTTTGTGGCGCTTGCCTGAGGAGCGGCTTCCCTGCCAAGCCCAGCGTGAGGCAGCTCCCATTAGCAGCAGGTGCTTCTGGCCATGAGTCACCGGGAAGTTTGCTGGTCTCCGTCACTCAGCCTCATTGTCTGATGACTTTTCCCGCCAACAGGTTGGGCAGCTACAACGTGGCAGCTCTCTGGCTTTGTGTCATAGCTCACGTTTCCAAGCATTTGCTCACCTTGGACGCGGCCCAAAGTGAGTCAGAGAGTTTAAAGCCCTGGGCACATTCCCCCGTGGAACCTGCACATCTGATAGAGGGGCAGCTGTGAGCTGAGGGCAGGATGCGGCCTGCATCCCTGGGGTGTTACAGTCAAAGGTCTAGGTCAGTGGTGCTCAGACCTTTGGGGGCCACTTCCCCCTTGGTTTCATAGACTCCTCCCCTATAGAAAGCATTATTCAGAAAAGCAGCTTGCACTAAGATTACAATTCAAAACAGCAACACTTAATCACATACTTCTTCAAAATCCATTTAAAAACTATTTAGTTTAATTAATCCAGCAAAACTGGTGGACTTGATCTGATCCAGGGATTTTCAAAGCCATTTCTACCTCCAGCCATAGCTGTCAACCCTCCTTTGCTGATCACTAAATTGTTGATCCAATTTAGTGATCAGCAAAGATTTTCTTTGTTTTCCCGGGCCTTAGGGCGCATAGCTGTCAACCCTCCCTTTTTTGGTGGGAAACTCCCTTATTCCAATGCCGCTTCCCGCTGCTATCCCGGATTGTTGATATCCCTTAAATTTCCCGGATTTCAAAGGAAGCAGCTCCTCTCCCTCCCTGCCGGCCAGGGAGGCTCCTCAGCTGCGTTGCTCGGCTGCCAATAAGGAGTCTGAGACCGACTGGGGGCGGAGCTTGCATGCCTTGTGCAGCCAGACCCTCACGCCCAACCAGACAGACAGCCTGCCTGCCGTCTACATGCTCGCTCTTTTGCTCACCCATTTGCGTGTAGCCTCTGGAGCGCAGGGTGGCGAGGCTACTTGGTGCCATTGCACCGCCCTCACGGCATCCCTTATTTTCAAATCCGAAAGTTGACAGCTATGCCTCCAGCCCCTCCTCCTGCCACCCCTTGTCTCTTAGAGCTCCCCCCCCCCGGCCAAAAAAAAGCATTCCCACTTCTTCCCCCACCCCAAGGGGCACTAGTGTCCACTTTGGGCACCACTGGTATAGGGGATACATCTGTGGGTGGGGAATCCCCTCTGACTGACCCATCAGACTCTCCCCAGGAATGGGGGAGAAATTCAGTTCACATTTAACAGCAAATTTATCAAATTTGCACCTTCCAAAACAGTATGAGAACTGCAACACAGCAGTTCTTCAAAAGCCACCTTTCTCCAGGCAGTCAACATTTTAAAAAATGCCTAGTGCATAAAAATGAGTATTTTAGTGAAAATGACATACGAAAGGGCAAGTCACCTGCTGTCATTGTTAGGGGTAGAACTCTTGCTTAGGGTGCAAGACGGAATGCCAGCCAAGCTGCTGAGAATCCTGGATTTGGGGAGGGTTGCTCAGGGGCACAGCCCAGACTTAGAATCATAGAATCATAGAGTTGGAAGAGACCCCAAGGGCCATCCAGTCCAACCCCCTGCCAAGCAGGAAACACCATCAAAGCATTCCTGACAGGTGGCTGTCAAGCCTCTGCTTAAAGACCTCCAAAGAAGGAGACTCCACCACACTCCTTGGCAGCAAATTCCACTGTCGAACAGCTCTTACTGTCAGGAAGTTCTTTCTAATGTTTAGGTGGAATCTTCTTTCTTGTAGTTTGAATCCATTGCTCCGTGTCCTCTTCTCAGGAGCAGCAGAAAACAACTTTTCTCCGTCCTCTATATGACATCCTTTTATATATTTGAACATGGCTATCATATCACCCCTTAACCTTCTCTTCTCCAGGCTAAACATACCCAGCTCCCTAAGCCGTTCCTCATAAGGCATCGTTTCCAGGCCTTTGACCATTTTGGTTACTCTCCGCTGGACACGATCCAGCTTGTCAGTATCCTTCTTGAACTGTGGTGCCCAGAACTGGACACAGTATTCCAGGTGAGGTCTGACCAGAGCGGAATACAGTGGTACTATTACTTCCCTTGATCTAGATGCTATACTCCTATTGATGCAGCCCAGAATTGCATTGGCTTTTTTAGCTGCTGCATCACACTGTTGACTCATGTCAAGTTTGTGGTCTACCAAGACTCCTAGATCCTTCAAATGCAGAAGGTCCCCTTGGCTGCTTGCTAGTCAGAGTAGGAGGCAATCCCAGCCATGCGGCTCAGGGGTCTGATTGAGTTCAAGGCAGCTTGATATATTTGTGTGTTGGAACATGTAGCCCAGGAAAATTAGGACAAGGATCACCCGTGGGGCATTTTCCATCCCATTTTCCATGCAGGGAAGTAAAGATAAAGGGACCCCTGACCATTAGGTCCAGTCGTGACCGACTCTGGGGTTGCGGCACTCATTTCGCATTATTGGCCGAGGGAGCCAGTGTACAGCTCCCGGGTCATGTGGCCAGCATGACTAAGCCGCTTCAGGCGAACCAGAGCAGCGCACGGAAATGCCGTTTACCTTCCCGCCGGAGTGGTACCTATTTATCTACTTGCACTTTGACGTGCTTTTGAACTGCTAGGTTGGCAGGAGCAGGGACCGAGCAACGGGAGCTCACCCCGCCGCGGGGATTCGAACCGCCGACCTTCTGATCGGCAAGCTCCACCTTGAAGTAAGATGGGATTGCTGGAGCTCTTTCACGCCCTGATCCTTCTGGGGGAAATATGCATGGATTTGCTTGGAGCAAAATAAGCTTCGAATGGGAAATGACACAAGACAACATTATCCAAGGCCCTTTTTCATGTGCCCCACCCCACGAGGGGACTGGGGGGGGGAGGGAGGCGGCAACATGAGAACAGGCCTTTTCTGCAGTGGCTCCGCTGTGGAGTGCTCTTCCTAGTGAGGCCCACCTGGCTGCTTCCCTACATTTATTCCGGCGCCAAGTTAAAATGTTTCTCTCCAACCAGGACTTTGGCAAAATAAACAATCTATAGCCTTTAAAATGCGTTTCTGGCAGGGGAGGGTTATTGTTTTGGCTGTTATTATCTTGTGTATTTTTGTGTTTTTATAGTGTAAACTGCCCTGTGTTTCTCAGATGAAGTGTGATATACAAACAAACAAACAAACAAACAAAACCTTTCAAAGCCAGTGTGGTGTAGTGGTTAAGAGCAGTGTGCTCGTAATCTGGTGAACCGGGTTTGCTTCCCCGCTCCTCCACATGCAGCTGCTGGGTGACCTTGGGCTAGTCACACTTCTCTGAAGTCTCTCAGCCCCACTCACCTCACAGAGTGTTTGTTGTGGGGGATGAAGGGAAAGGAGAATGTGAGCCGCTTTGAGACTCCTTCGGGTAGTGATAAAGTGGGATATCAAATCCAAACTCTTCTTCTTCTTCTCTTTCAAACAGAGAAAAAGAAAAATTAACCAAAGAGAAATGAGTGGTCCAAGCCCAGAGCCAAGAATGGCCCAAATCCAAAGCAGAAGCTCCCAAGCTTCTAGTCCCTATGGAATTGGCTTTGGGCTTTTAAAGAAAGAAAGGCAGGAAATATAAAGGATGGCAGTCTTGAGAAACCGGAGGAGAGAGAAAATCCCTCCATCTCACTCAGATGGACATTCCCCGAGACTTAACAAAAATGTATTGTCCTCCAACAATACTCATGTTCAGTACTCCCAAGGGGTGGGAAGTCCAATGATCTGTGCAACAGAATTCTGCTTCCTCTGTCTGTAAAAACCCCCGCAATAGGGCTCAGTGGTGCCTGGTGGAGCTGGCCACGATTCTTGCAGGGGAGAAGGACCATGACTGTTAAAGTGGTTTCTGAGTGCTTCAAACGTATGGCATGGATATGACCACTGTGTCAGAGCAAGTGTTTCCCCATTTTCTAGTGGATTGCTCCCATCACTTTCTTTTTGGGGAACACAAGAACATAAGAGCCTGCTGGATCAGACCAAAGATGGCCCCAGCGGCGGAGGGACCCTCTCCAGCATCCGGGGCGGGACGCCGAGGGGTGGGGCGAACAGCTCGGTGACGCATGCACGACATCCATACAGAGTGCGAATGCGCGGCAGCCCACCGCTTGCACGGCGACCGTAGGGGCTGCCGCACAAGTGGCATCCCATACGGACTGCGCATGTACAGCATCCCATATGGAGTGCGCACACACGGCAGCCGATATGGCCACCGTGCAAGAGGCAGCCCGTATGGACAGCGTGCGAGAGTGCTGGTGCCCGTACTGATTGCGCACGCCATCGGCCGCTCTACAGCTGGGGGGAGGCAGGGGCCATCTTGTCACACACACCCCCAAGTGGCACCCAGGGCAGCCCGCCCCCCACTTCGTACGCCCCTGGATGGCCCCTCTAGTCCAGCATCCTGTTCTTTCAGTAGCCAACCAGAAGTCCCTTGCATAGCTGTCAACTTTCGGATTTGAAAATAAGGGATGCTGCCAGGGCGGTGCAATGGCGCCAAGTAGCCTCGCCACCCTGCACTCCAGAGGCTGCGCGCGAACGGGTGAGCAAAAGAGCGAGCGCATAGACGGCAGGCAGGCTGTCTGTCTGGTTGGGCGTGAGGGTCTGGCTGCACAAGGCATGCAAGCTCCACCCCCAGTCGGTCTCAGACTCCTTATTGGCAGCCGAGCAACGCAGCTGAGGAGCCTCCCTGGCCGGCAGGGAGGGAGAGGAGCTGCTTCCTTTGAAATCCGGGAAATTTAAGGGATATCAACAATCCGGGATAGCAGCAGGAAACGGCATTGGAATAAGGGAGTTTCCCGCAAAAAAGGGAGGGTTGACAGCTATGCTCTAGTCCAGCATCCTGTTCTTACAGTAGCCAACCAGAAGTCCCTTGTGGGAAACCCCCAAGCAGCATTAGAACCCAAGATCCCTCTCCTCTCCTGTGGTTTCCAGCAGAAGGTATCCAGAAGCATTGCTACCTCGAACTGTTGGGAAAGGGCATAGCGATGGGGGTAGTAGCCATTGATAGCCCTCTGCTCCATGAAAGTGGGTTTGTTGGGCAAGACCTCACAATCAACTACAATGGCAAAACCTTAATTTGTCCATAGGTGACTTAAAAGCACCCACAGACAGCTAAGAAGCCACACTTTTTCTCCAGTTGATTTTGACAAAGCTTTATTTATATATATAAAGACATTATTTCTGCTACAATGCAGCTGCAAAGCAAAATACAAACAGTATGTTAATATGTTAATAACTATTTTAAAGTGCATGGGCGGGGAGAAAATTCATTGCAATTAAGAGGAATGGAGCTTAAAAGCATTTTTTAAAAAAATTGTAGTGCAATGGAGTGTTGTCCCCTTGGCCTGAAAGCAAAGTTACGGAACCATCCCTTGCTAAGCCGAAAAGGAACACTCTTGAATTTCACAGTTTATGCTTGAGGGGACTCGTTCGCAGATGGTTTGCAAAGCATACAAATCAATATGGCTAACCTGATCCAAAACACCCACCCAGCCCACTCACACAGGAAAACAAAGCCCACCACAGCCAACCACAAATGAACAGCCACACCCTAGCCCAACCCCAATCTCTCTCACCACCAAAGGAACACAAGCGAACAGCAGAGAACCTGAGCAAGCAACGCTGACACCAAACCCTACATATATTAAGTAAAATAGAAACATCACCACCCAACCCCAACCCTCCTCCCCCCCTCCACCTCTTTCCTCCTTTCTTCCTAATGTCTCAACAAATGAAACTGACTTGTAAAAATGTTACATTGGGGGGGGGGAATAAGAGAGAGAGACATTGCACAGAAAAAAACAAAACAAAACAGTGGCACAAAGCAAAGGCAAGCGCACAGATTAGGCCTCATCCAGAAACTGGCCTCCTTGCTCCAGGTGGCAAGGGGGCCACCAAAAGCCATTTGCTATGCGGAGGGGGCTCTCGGGGGCTCTTGCATTTCTCAGTTTCCTTCCCCCCTCCTGCATTCCTAAGTTTTTCAGTCTTAAAGTTCCGTTTGCTACGTTTCTGCATCACTTTGCAATTTTTTTAAAAAAAAAGTCTGCATGAAAATTTATCAACCTTTCAGCCGGCATTTCATAGAACTTTCGCCGGAAGTGACCCAAATACTCATCTACGGTAGTCCAGAACACTGCAAACATCTACATTCCTCCAAAGAGTGACATTTTTTGCACGCTAATTCCCCTAGCATTAACAGCGTTTTTGGGTATGCCATCTTCACCAACCCATGCATTTTTGGCCACACTTTCCCCCAAAGAGACACTTTCTTTGGTTGGAGAACTGCGCTGTTTGGGGAAGCGTGAATGAGGTAGGTTTGCGTTTAAAGGCAAAGCGAATCAAACGTGCCCCCCCCCAACGCTCCCCCAGCAAAGTTGCTGCTCTCAAAACTAATCTGGTGGTTGCACTTTGCAATGACCCTCCTTGTTTAGCTACAACCCAACTGCAAATCCTTCAAGTCTCTTTGGTTCTGACATCAAGGAAAGCATACATGGAATATATGTGCAAGGTGTTAGATACAGATTAAATATTTTGGTTTTTTGCTGATGTAACTGAAGGCACAAAACAGGGATGAGGAATCTGTGGCCCCCCACAATTTTTTGTTTATTCCTTTTATCATTACATTTACACCCCACCTTTCATTTAAGGGGCCGTACACAATTCCCTTTTCACCCTGTTTCATCCTCACAACAACCCTGTGAGGTAGGTTAGTGACACCCAGCCAGAGCTTCATGGCAGAGCAGGGAATTCAAACCCTGGTCTCTCCCAGGTCCTAGTTTGACAGTATAACCACAACGCCACACTGGTTCTGGTTTGGAAGAGAGAGAATATATGAAGTAGTTTGTCTTTAGATACACATTTAAATGTGGATTCTTCCCCCCCCCCCTCCTCAAAACTGGCTAGAACAGGGATAAGGGGGACTCAAGTGGGGGTTGAAATGAAATAGACTCATTTGCCCATCACTTGGAGGTGCTGGTGGCAGCCAGCAGAGAAGTAAACACAAACAGCATACAGTATCACAGTGGTGATAATATGAACCAAAAACAACAACAGAAACCACCACACAATGGCTGACACTAGAATGAAGATTGAAAAATGAATTTATTATTCGGTTTTATTGTAAGATTATCGGTTCCTCATAAGAGTTTTGTATGTAATCTTCATTCTAGTGTCAGCCATTGTGTGGTGGTTTCTGTTGTTGTTTTCAGCCAGCAGAGAAGGCCAAGACAGGAAACAGACGTCTGCCTTACTCCGAAATCAGCCGTCGAACCACCTTGCTCAGCATCGTCTCGGCCACCGGCTGCAGCTCTCTAAGTTTTCAGGAGGCAAGAGACCCTTTTTAATGCCAGCAATTGCAGCTTTTGCACCCAGAGCCTGCGCTCCCCCGGCCATGACAGCCGTTCCTCACAAGGAAGAAGAAAAACAGACCCACATCCAGATTGCTGGTCTACTCACAAGCACATGTACGCAATATAAGAGGTAGAACTCAGCGTTGTGAACACCCTGTGATCTCCCCTCTTTCTTCTCTATATGAACTGACTTCCCAAAAAATCACCTCCAAAGGCTTTGAATAAAGCCCGGCATCACATCGCAGCCAGGGGTTTCACTCTCGGCACCCGCCTTCAAAGCTCTTCGAAAAGGGTTTCCAACATCTTTGCCTACAAGAGGCCCTGAGGCTTGTTAATTTAGTTCCCCACAAAAAGAGGATCTGATTTTTTAAAATATATATATATATAATAAATAAAAATAAATATCCTTCATCCAGTGAAATCACACAAAGGATTTCCGAACATCTGTGAGTTAACCGGCGAGGAAGCTTCCCCCGTCTCAGTTCCTGCTCTGATGCAGGGTCAGAAAGGCAGGAAACTGCGTCCCTGACACCCCACAGCACGGGCAATTGCGCCCACCCATTCTCCACCTTTGCCAGTTGGACAGGCTTAGAAGCAGGCGAATCTGGGACTGGGTGGTGGCCTCTTGACAGACCACTGGTCAATTGCCAGTTGACCACCTACTGCTAATGGAGAATCTTCCAAATGCTAGACTGGGTGGGCTCTTCATCTGAACCTACAAGATGTTTCCTTGTTCTTAGTGCATATTGGGGATGCCTTGATATACATTAATTATGCCTTAGAACTGTTCAGAGATCCTGAGCATGTATCGTTGCTTGGAAAATGTCAGGAACATCAAATGAACATTCAGAACGCCAGTTATTTAAAAAAAAAGAAGCAGTAGACCGTCAAGTCTTATAAACCTTGGGCCTGAAAGTTTGCTATCCAGTCTGAGGAAACTTATATTTAGCACGTGAGCTTTGTGTTGGGTCCTGACCTTCACAAGCCCTTCTGGCCACCTCAGCCATACCCTCCGCCTTGTTGTTTGCAATGGTTCTACTTCTTCGCCCAGATGTCATCATGTTCATTTTGGCAGAACCCACCCTGGAGTCTTTCAGGATCTCAGCGCTTCTGCAGACAGAACAGCCACCAACCTCTCCTTCATTCTGCTATCAACCATGCACCACCAGGTTGCCACTTCTCTAGGCAAGTGGAGGGTTGGTGGCCCCTAAGCCCAAGGGAAGAAGAACTATATCTATTGAGGGGCCTACTTCTGAGATGGAACAAGACACATAAGAAAGAGGTACAGTTTGGTCACTTGTGCTGGTAGGCAGTCAGAAGGTCAAGTCCTCAATGGGTGAGCAAGACGACTGCCGCCATATGCAACAGTCCTAGCCAGAGGGACAAAGATGTTTGGGTGGCCCAGTCCTTGGCCATCGTATTCCTGGGCTCCTCAAGCCGCATCTTCACCTCGGAGGGCTTCGTCAGGCATTCTGCTGCAAGCGTCTGGTTAAACCAATCCTCCTGGGAAACGCAGGAGTAAGTGCCATAGAGCTCGTCCGTCATATTGTCTATGAAGTGGATGCAGTGGCGATGGCCAGGTCCACAATGCGCCACCGTTTGGTCGTCACGGAGCCAGGTATAAGTGGCATGGTGGGATTTGATAGAGCAGTTGAGGTAATAGCGGGCGCCTGGTTCCACGGTCACAATCTCACAGTGCTGGCTGTCATCACCTGGACAGGAAGGAAGAGCAGGTGGTGAGAGAGAGAGAGATCAGTCCTTGCACACCCCGGTGTGGAACAGCAATCCTCAGGAGGCCTTTGTGGTGCCTGTGGTGTCATGATGGGACCAAGGTTGACTTCGAATCCCTAGCTACTGAATCACAGCGCATTATTCCTGCTCAAGAGATCCATCTCCTTGCTCACCAGCTGTTGGTGAACGTAAGAGCGCTGCTAGATGTTGTGCTGAGTGGCCTTTGGGTCCCTAAATCAGCCTCCTGCAACCTGATGGGCTACAACTCCCAGCAGGCTCAGCCAGCATGCTCAATGGTCAAGATCAGGGACCACCGCTAGCCCAATGGGCAAGGTTGCTATTGTTTGGCAAGGCCAACGCTGATCAAAAGGGGCATCATCCATGCTCGGACTAGCTGGCCAACTGGTTTCCTTCTAAATCTAAAACGCAGTAGCTAGACTGGTGACTGGGAGCGGCCGCCGAGACCACATAACACCGGTCTTGAAAGACCTACACTGGCTCCCAGTACGTTTCCGGGCACAATTCAAAGTGTTGGTGCTGACCTTTAAAGCCCTAAATGGCTTCGGTCCAGTATACCTGAAGGAACATCTCCACCCCCACCGTTCAGCCCAGACACTGAGGTCCAGCGCCGAGGGCCTTCTGGCGGTTCCCTCACTACGAGAAGCCAAGTTACAGGGAACCAGGCAGAGGGCCTTCTCGGTAGTGGCGCCCGCCCTGTGGAACCCTTCAGATGTCAAAGAGAACAACAACTACCAGACCTTTAGAAGACATCTGAAGGCAGCCCTGTTTAGGGAGGCTTTTAATGTTTAATAGATTATTGTATTTTAATGTTCTGTTGGAAGCCGCCCAGAGTGGCTGGGGAAACCCAGCCAGATGGGCGGGGTATAAATAATAAATTATTATTATTATTATTATTATTATTACTACTACTACTACTACTACTACTACTACAACTCCCACCAGGCTCAGCCAGCATGCTCAATGGTCAAGATCAGGGACCACTGCTAGCCCAATGGGCAAGGTTGCTATTGTTTGGCAAGGCCAACGCTGATCAAAAGGGGCATCATCCATGCTCAGACTAGCTGGCCAACTGGTTTCCTTCTAAATCTAAAACAGGACTGGGGGGGAACCTGTGGCCCTCCAAAAGCTGTCGGACTCCAGCTCCCATCTGCCCCAGCCAGAACGGCCAATGGTCGGGGTGATGGGAGCTGAGGTCCAACAGCATCTGGAGGGCTGCATGGCTCCAGGTTCCTGATCTTCAGGGAGGGCAAGACAATGGTTTATTTGCAAACATTACCTTTAGCAGGGCTGTGGCTTGAAGATGAACAAATATCCGTAACAGGATTGTGTGTTAGAGCCTGTAGCAGTATGCTAAAAGAAAAAGAGAGAGAGAATGTAAGGAGAGCCCTGGTGGACCAGGCCAGTGGCCCCTCTAATCCAAGACAGGAGTCGGGAGCCAGTCAGCAAGAACTCACAAAGTGTCAGTGTTGTCATTCAAAGAAAAAAAAAGAACTCAGGTTCAGTGAGCACAGCAACTCTTCCCCAGAGGTCTTGATCCATGCAGGCCGTTGCATAAAATGGGGAGAAAGAGAGTCATGGACACCACCTTGAGCTTTTAGGAGGAAAAGGTGGTACATAAATGTATTTAAATAACAAATACATTTCTAATGCTTTACCAAGGGTTCCCTGCAAGCAGAAAGCTAGCTCAGCAGCAAGAAGGTGGGGCTAGAGCAGGCATCCCCAAACTGCAGCCCTCCAGATGTTTTGGCCTACAACTCCCATGAGCCCTAGCTAACAAGACCAGTGGTCAGGGATGATGGGAATTGTAGTCCAAAACATCTGGAGGGCCGAAGTTTGGGGGTGCCTGGGCTAAAGCGTCTCGTGCTGAGATGATCACTTTCTGCATGCAGGAAGGTGTCATCCAGAAGTGCACTCAAATGGGCTGGTGCAAGTCTGCTTTGTCACCTTGCTCTGCCGCATGTCTGCATGCGCCGGACAACATGGAGATATAGAACGTGCAACTGTCAACAGTAGAAATGAAGGGGGGGAGGGACCTACCCATTTCCATGCTGGTCACGGTCATAAACAGAAGTGCATTCCCCGTTGATCCATCCGCAGTCAGGGTCCCTCGCCAGGATGCAGCTCTCACAGCTGTCCTTATACGCCCCACACATAGCCATGGGCAGCTGAACCACCTCATTCACAGAGGCTACAAACAGCTCCTTCTGCAAGATAAAATAAAGCAACAGCTGCACTGAGCTCCTTCCAAACAGCAGGACTAAGAGATGACTCATGCATATTATTGAAGGGCAACATGGACCAGCATATCTGTACCCAGAGAATGGGTAACATCAGTCTAACAGGAAAAGCAACAGCCACTGAGTGGCACACAGCAATTGCTTCGACTTTTGCAGAGGAAAAGGGGATTAGAGGGTACTGTATTTTTCACTCTATAAGGCGCACCTGACCATAGGACGCACCTAGTTTTTAGAGGGGGAAAGCCCCAATTTTTTGAGGATCAGCTCAAATTTCTGCAGCTTCTTTTGCAAAGGAGAAAAGAGCCATTTTTTTGAGGATCAGCTCAAATTTCTGCAGCTTCTTTTGCAAAGGAGAAAAGCCCCGTTTTTTGAGGATCAGCTCAAAGTTGTTGAACTTAATTTGCAAAGGGAAAAAAACCCTGCTTTATGGGGTTTAACTCACAGTTCTGCAGCTTCAGGAAAGGGAGCCATTTCTACAGTTTCCAGACAGATAATCTAATCAGCCAGTCACATGTCGCTGGGGAAACAGCCTCCCTCTGCAAGGGGGCGGGGCTGGAATCTCTCTCCCTTATCTCTCTCCCCGATCGTTTGCTGAGCAGCTGCTCAGCGGGCTTCCTTTCAACACCCCCTTCTCTCTCTTTTTTTTTTTTAAAAAAAGCACGATCTGCTTTTGCCCCTGGGCAGTTCAGCTCCAGGGACCACACATTCGCTCCATAAGACGCACAGACATTTCCCCTTACTTTTTAGGAGGAAAAAAGTGCGTTTTATGGAGCGAAAAATACGGTATATCCCTTTTGCACGCCAGTGTATTCAAGGAGCAGAGGGTTGTCAATGGCTCCAGCCAGGACGGCTCTGCTCTGCCACCACAGTTGGGAGGCAGAGATGCTTCTGGATACCAGTTGCTGGGAACCACAGGAGGGGAGAGGGGCCCTAGGGCTCAAGTCCGACTTGCCCTCCCATAATGGGCACCTGCTTGGCCACTGCGAGAAGAGGATGCTGGACTAGGTGGCCTGATCCAGCAGGGCTCCTCTTATGTCACCCCTAGAACAGATTCTCCTCGTGTTCAGGAAAAAAAGAGCATGAGACTCTTAGTCTCATGGTTGTGGGTTTGAGCCCCACCCAGGGCAAAAAGATTCCTGCATTGCAGAGGTTTGGACTAGACGACCTCTGTGGTCCCTTCCAACACTTCTATGATATCTGTATGTTCATTCTGAGATGAGGCCCTTCCAGCCCATAGAGAAAAAGCGGGAAGGCGTTTTTCAGATCCTTCGCACATTTTTTGATCCAGCCACTGCTGCTCTGCATCATTCCAGCGACCCAGCATGGAACAAGTCCGGGGAGGCCTGCAGTTTGCAAGCAAATGGTCTCGAACTTTGATGAAACAAAGCATGGAGCAGGCAAAGGGAAAAGAAGGGAGGTTCTTCCTTACTCTCTCGCTGTCCAGAGTCAGGGTCCGAATGGCAGCAGGAGAGAGGAAAGGCTGGATCTCCAGGACGTTGATGCCCCCCGTGGGCAAGACAGCAACCTTGTGGACGGTTCCTCTGTCTGTGTAAAAGGGCAGAAGAAAAGGTTGGGGAGCTGGAAGGAGGTAAAGGGAATGTGGGAAATGATGCTGGCTGGACAGGGTAGGGATGAAGGCTGTACGGCAGGGGTAGGCAACCTAAGGCCCATGGGCCTGATGCGGCCCAATTGCCTTCTCAATCCGGCCCGCTGACGGTCTGGGAATCAGCATGTTTTTACGTAAGTAGAATGTGTCCTTTTATTTAAAACTAGCTGACCCAGCCACACGTTGCTGTGGTTTTTGAAATGTTTTTGTAATGCTTAGGTGTAATGTTGAGTTTAGGTTAGGTTAGGTTTTGTTGTTTGTATCATAAGACTTGACGGTGTCCTCCCTCCCTCCCTTTCTCTGTTCTTCCTTCACTATTTCCTTCCTTCCTTCCTTCCTTCCTTCCTTCCTCCCTTCCTTTTTCTGTTCTTCCTTCCCTGTTCCTTCCTTCCTTCCTTCCTTCCTTCCTTCCTTCCTTCCTTCCTTCCTTCCTTCCTTCCTTCCTTCCTTCCTCCCTCCCTCCCTCCCTCCCTCCCTCCCTCCCTCCCTCCCTCCCTCCCTCTGTTCTTCCTTCCTTCCTTCCTTCCTCCCTCCCTCTCTGGGTTATTTGTGGGGCATAGGAATTTGTTCATTATTATTTTTTCAAAATATAGTCCGGCCCACCACATGGTCTGAGGGACGATGGACGCAAAAGGTTGCTGACCCCTGCTGTAAGATAAGACCTGTAGTCCTCTGGATGTGGCTGGGTGCAGCCCAAGGAGACCTAGGTTCAAATCCCAACCCAGTACTGCTTTGGGCCAGTCAGTTGCTCCTCAGCCTGAGCGGAGAGAGACCTGTGGTCCCCAGATGTCATTGGGCCCTAAATTCTTGTCCGCCAACAGTCAACATGGCCCACACAGCCAGGAGTGATGGGAGCGGTAGTCAACATCTGGAGGGCCGCAGGTTCCCTCCCACGGCTCCAGAGGAAAGTTGCTCAGCAACGCCAAAGGGCAGCGATGCCAAGCAAGGGGCAGCTTTGACCATACCTGTGGCCAAGTACAGGATGCTGTAGGTGCCGCCATCAGCTGCCGGGGCTCTGTGGACACCAATCTGCTGGTAGCGATGCTTGCTGTGAAATAAGATGTCTTCCTGCTTCACCCTGCGTGCCACCTCAGGGTGGCTGTCGGCCACTGTGAAGGTCTCGTGGGGGGTCTGCTGCTCTCCTTCTAGACACTGTTGGGAGGGACAGACAAAGCCACCAGATTAGGAGTGACAAGAAGGATCTGCAACCTGCATGCACCAGCCCTGGATCCTACCAGGCAGAGATGGAGAACCAGTGGCCCCCTCCGGACCACCAGCCATGGCCAGCACGGGTCCCAGTCAGGGATAGTGGGAGCTGGAACACCACAGATGGCCCACCCCTGGCTCTAAGGACCTTTCTGGCTTCTGGACTGGCAACAGGCACTTCTGCAAGCTTCTCTGAGCCTTGAGCACTAGAAACTTGCTTTCCTTTTTTTAAAAAAGCTTGCACTGTGTGAGATGGCAGTGATATGGAATGTTTGCCCCCAGAAAGTTTGCAAGTTTATCTTCCCAACCTTTGCTACATAATGCATAACAGGATTGTACAGTTCTTTTCAAAACTCCCCACCTCCAGATTTAAAGGTCACCACTACCCATTGTCAGTTACAGGCAAAACTGCAACAAAAACGGCACAGTCACCAGCTCCCAGAGTCTCCTTTCAGTTCTGCACATCTAGTCACCCTTTGACTAGAGCAGGGCCCACCAAAGTGGCACGCAGTGATCCCTGCAGGGGAGGGGGGATTCCCTCGCAGGGCGCGAGGAGGCAAGGGGGCGGCAGGAGGTGGGGATTTAAGACTCCTGCTAAGTGACTTTAAACCAGACAATGGGAAACCACATCGCATTAAGAACAGTGAAGTTGTGACTAAATGTGGTATCGAAGACTCTTGCTCAATGGCTATCAGACTTTGAAAAGTTGGTATACCTGGACCAACGTCAATCATTTCGTTCAAGTAATTGTTTTTGTTGGATTTTGAATAAACGTGCAATTAACTGTGACTGTTCTGAATTATATTGGGTTATTATCTTCTTTTAGTGCCCCATGCAAACTGCTATGCTGAATGATGCTTTTTGGAGGGGAGAGTTTGAGAACCACTTGGCTACAGGATATGCCCCAGTGATAAATCCACCAAGAGAAGCAAATTTGCAATCCTCCCCGCTAACATTTCCCTTACCTGCCCAGGCCTCACAGGGGGGAGTTTCTCGTGGTAGTCTTTGAGAGGTGATGTTCGGAAGACCTTACTGATGTCACCAACGGAGTAGACACAGACTGCGGAATATTCCCTGGGGATAAGCATGAGAAGCAAGGGATCCGATTAATTTTTTTACTGCTCTGCTTTTCAGTCAGCACAACTACCAAAGCAGCTTACAGGAAGAAAAATGATAGTGTTAATACATCTGATCAATTCTTAGAAGCTGGCTGAAATGTTCACAAGTTTTCAGAAGCCACTTTTTAAAAGGAGGGACGCGGGTGGCGCTGTGGTCTAAACCACTGAGCCTAGGGCTTGCCGATCAGAAGGTCGGCGGTTCGAATCCCTGCGACGGGGTGAGCTCCCGTTGCTCAGTCCCTGCTCCTGCCAACCTAGCAGTTCGAAAGCACGTCAAAGTGCAAGTAGATAAATAGGTACCGCTCCGGCGGGAAGGTAAACAGCGTTTCCGTGCGCTGCTCTGGTTTCTCCAGAAGTGGCTTAGTAATGCTGGCCACATGACCCGGAAGCTGTCTGCGGACAAACACCGGCTCCCTTGGCCAGAAAAGCGAGATGAGCGCCGCAACCCCGGAGGTGTTCGCGACTGGACTTAACTGTCAGGGGTCCTTTACCTTTTAAAAGGAAGAGCCAGGTAGATCTCTACTGGTGGGCCTTGCACAACCTGGGTGCCACCACTGAAAAAGGCCCTGCCTCCTGAAGTCACCCATCCGATGTCCGGTGACACCGGGGGGTCATTACTCAGTCAGAGAGCAGCTACTCTGCCTGAAGGTGGTCCCCAGGTCCATTCCCCAGGCAGGGCAGGGAAAGGAGGTCTCTGTCAGAAACTCTGGAGAACGACCGCCAACCAGCAGAGACATCACTGAGATAGATGGACAAATGGCCCAACTCTGCATAAGGCAGAAAGCTGTCCCAGCCCCCACAAACGCCAGTCTCAATACCCAGAGACGTTCATGTGAGAGCAAGGAAATAGGTGCAGGTCCTTTATGTTATATCAAGCTCTTCTTCCATGCTAGAAGTTACACGTGATGAAGAAGAAGAAAAAGAGTTTGGATTTGATATCCCGCTTTATCACTACCCGAAGGAGTCTCAAAGCGGCTCACATTCTCCTTTCCCTTCCTGCCCCACAACAAACACTCTGTGAGGTGAGTGGGGCTGAGAGACTAGCCCAAGGTCACCCAGCAGCTGCATGTGGAGGAGAGGAGACGCGAACCCGGTTCCCCAGATTACGAGTCCAGCGCTCTTAACCAGTGCACCATACTGATGCTCACACGGTTGTTCCTGGCGAGGTCCCATCCAGGCATCAGGATCTCCTGCCAGCAGGCAGGAAGCCCTCTGGTGGAGGGCCAGAGCTTAATAGCAGAGCCCCTGCCTGCGTGCAGAAAGTCCCAGGGCTTTATCCAGGGATCTCCAGGCAGGGCTGAGAGAAACAAACAAAAGGCCCTCCGCCAAGTGTAGATGTGACCTTAGTGTTCATTTGCCACTCACCACTCATTCAAGAAGAGCCCGTAGATTTTCGTCTCCGACCAGTTGGCAGACTCCGCAATGAAGACGTCCTGCAGCTGGTTAAAGTGCCGGTCAGTGTCAGAGTCGACGCAGAGCAAGGTGGCTTTCAGGAAGGTGGTCCACTTGGCGGCCGAGAGGGAGCCGGTGCCTCCTTTGTCTCCCTGTAGAAACAGGAAGGGGGGTCAGGGGTTGGCAGCTAGCCAAATGCACGGCAGCACCGTTTCACAGAATAGTAGCGCCGGAAGGGACCTCAAGGTTCATCTAGACCAGGCATGTCCAACAGGTAGATCACTGGACGTCTGTGGTAGATCACTGGTAGATCACTGGCTCCCCCCCAAGAAACTCAGCAACTTTGGCTCCCCTAAAAAAAGCTCTACATCTTTGCCCTGAAGCCCTCAAAACGTGGCTTTCCTTCCTAAAAAAAATCTCAACTTTGACCCGAATCCCCCAAAACATGAGTGGCTTTCCTTCCTAAATAAAAGCTCAACAACCTCGACCTGAACCCCCCAAAAGGGGGTAGATCACTGCCAGGGCCGGAGCGTCCATTTAGGCGAACTAGGCAGTTGCCTAGAGCGCCAAAATGGAGGGGGCGCTGGCCAGCCTGCCCCCCGCCCACCCCCGCCCCAACCAGCGGCGGAGCGAGCAGGTTGGGGCGAAAACCGCGGTGGCGGGGGCGCCAAAATGGAGGGGGCGCTGGCCAGCCTGCCCCTCGCCCCCCGCCCAGTGCCGCCCCAACCAGCAGCGAAAATCGCGGCGGCGCGGGGTGCCCGGCGGGCAGGGGGCGGGGCACCGTACGTCATGTGCAATGATGTCACGTGTCCCGCCCCCTCGCCTAGGGCGCCAAAACCCCTAGCACCGGTCCTGATCACTGCCAGTTTTTAACTCTGTGAGTAGATCGCAGTCTCTTGGGAGTTGGCCACCCCTGACCAACCCCCTGCTTTGCAGAAATGTCAGCTAAAACATCACTGACAGAGGGCCATCCAACCTCTGCTCAAAATCCTCCAAGGAAGGAGAGTCCACCGCCTTCCGAGACCGTTCTACTGTCAAATGGCCCTTGCTATCAGAAAGTTCTTCCTGAGGTTTTGTCGGCATTTCCTTTCCTATAATCTGAAGCCGCTGGTTCAAGTCCTACCCCCCAGAGCAGGGGAAAAAAACAATATTTCATGTGACAACCCGTCAGATATTTGAAGAGAGCTCTCTTATCTTCTGTTCTCCAACTGTTCCTCATAGGGCTTGGCTTCCACACCCTAATTTGTGTGTGTAGACACGTACGTGCACATTTCGCCTCATATCTTAGGTTCTACAAATGCTAGAAACTTCACACTTTTTGAAAAAGATGAAAGCTGGGAATCTGGGGGTTATGGTTCAAGGGGAAGAAAATATCCCCTTTGCCACCCCCAACCCCCACGGACAACTGTGTGTGTGTGATCTCAGCTGGATGTGTGTGAATGGCTGCCATGCAAAGGTAAGCATTGCATTTCCCCTTCCGGTTGCTGCTCACACACACACACACACACACATACATACACACACACACACACACACACACACCTCTGGCACACACAAACAAAGGATGCTGCCCATGAGAGGATTGGGCCCTCAGGCTAAAAACGGCCCTAAAGCATAGCTGTCAACCCTCCCTTTTTTGGTGGGAAACTCCCTTATTCCAATGCCGTTTCCCGCTGCTATCCCAGATTGTTGATATCCCTTAAATTCCCCGGATTTCAAAGGAAGCAGCTCCTCTCCCTCCCTGCCGGCCAGGGAGGCTCCTCAGCTGCGTTGCTCGGCTGCCAATAAGGAGTCTGAGACCGACTGGGGGCGGAGCTTGCATGCCTTGTGCAGCCAGACCCTCACGCCCAACCAGACAGACAGCCTGACTGCCGTCTATGCGCTCGCTCTTTCGCTCACCCGTTCGTGCGCAGCCTCTGGAGCGCAGGGTGGCGAGGCTACTTGGTGCCATTGCACCGCCCTTCCGGCATCCCTTATTTTCAAATCCGAAAGTTGACAGCTATGCCCTAAAGTAACCGCAGTTACTTCTTCCGAAACCACTAGTATTTAGTGCGATATCCATTGACATGACTTAGCCCAAGGGAGTCCTGCTCATTAACACTAATGAGTCTACTCTGAGTAAGTGGCCCCTGGGTCTGATCTTCAGCTGATCCCGCGACTTCTCATGGAAAGCAGAGCATCCCAGACCCCCACACACACCCACACACCTTGCACAGCTGAGCCACCCTGGAGACGTTCCTTGGGGCGGCCGCGTTCTTCGGCCAGTCGGGGTTTTCTTCTCGGAAAAAGTAGTAGATCTTGTCATTGTAAGCCTCCTCTTGTTTTATGATGGCAGCCTTCACAAACCTCGGATCTGCAGGCGGACAAGACAGAGCGACTGTGAGGCAGAAAGGAACTAGGCAGGACGTTCAGCTAGGGCAGTCTGGGCAGAGGATCCATCGCCTGCTGGATCAGGCCCATGGCTCATTCAGTTTAGTACCCTGTTCTCACAGTTGCCTGAGGGAAACCAGCAAGCAGGATCTGAGCACAAGAGCAGCCCTCTCCCTTCCTGCAGTTTCCAGCATTCTGGGATTCGGAATCATCACTGCCGCCAACTGCGGAAGCAGAGAAGAGCCAGTGGCGAAAGGAGCCGCTTGGCTGCCCGGGGAGGCAACCACGGAGGCACCCCCCAGGGGTGGGGCGGTGCTCCGCAGCGTGCATGCGTCATTCGTCCTGACGCATGCGTTGTGCGGCATGACGTCACGATGCACACGTCAGGGTGAATGGCGCATGTGTGGGATGCCGCACATGCGCAGTCCGTCCGTGCTGGCGCTGCTGCTCCCGCGGCAACCTCATGAGTTGCCGCTCGTAAGGTTGCCACGGGAGCAGCAGTGCCAGTACGGACAGACTGCGCATGTGCGATATTCTGCACATGCGCCGGGCGCGAGGAGCAGCCCGGACAGACTGCGCAAGTGTGGCATCCCGCCAAGACAGCGCATGTGCGACATGCCGCACATGCGCAGTCCGTCCAGGCTGCCAGGCACGAGCGGCAACCTTATGAGCTCGGCTTGGGAGTTGCGGGGGGTGGCACCTGGGGCGGACCGCCCCCAACGCTCCCCCGTTGCTCCGCCCCTGAGAAGAGCCATTGTGGATGGTAGCCAGGGACAGCCTCCTCCTCCTGCTCCATAAAGCTGTCCAGTCCTCTTTTAAAGCCATTGTCAGGAGACAGCAGAGCCCTGCTGCTTCTCCAGCTCTGAGCGAATACAGGGAACAGCCAGCCATTCTGGAGATGGATTCCAGCGGAACGTCTGGAGGTAGCTCCGAGGAAGAGGAAGCGGTGAGAGGGCTTTCGACAGCATCTCAGAGCCATCGCTCCGCACCAAGGGGAAGGAAAGAGAAAAGGACCGGATGTTTCCGTTTCCCGAGATGCTTTAGAACAGTGATGGCTAACCTTGACACCCCAGATGTTTTGGAACTACAACTCCCATCATCCCTAGCTAACAGGATCAGTGGTCAGGGATGATGGGAGTTGTAGTCCCAAAACATCTGGAGTGTCAAGGTTAGCCATCACTGCTTTAGAAAGACCAGGAAAAGGGGACTTCCGGCAGTTGAGTCAACTGGCAGTGAGGAAGATTGAGGTGTTTACGATGTGCTCGTAGCTGTTAACCAATTAGCTAGCAATAAAGCTTTGATGACTTATCTCTCGGAGTCTGCTTGAATGCTCAGCCAAAGACAAGGAGCTGGGGAGGCTCTGACAGCCATCCAAGCTGGTGGCCATCGCTGCCTCCTGTGGAAGGGAGTTCCATAGTTTAAAACTCTGTGCTGTGGGAAGAAGCCCTTTCTGAATCTCCCAGCATTCGGCTTCACTGAATGCCCGTGAGTTCTAGTGTTACGCGGAGAGGGATGAAAGCTTTTCTGCGCCCACTTCCCCCATGACAGGGATAAGGTTACAAACTTCTATCGCGTCGCTTCTTCCTCTCCTTTTCTCCAACCTAAAAAAGTCCCTAACGCTGCAACTTTTCTTCATGGGGAGTCACTCCACCATTTTGGCTGCCATTTTCTGAACGTTTCGTTTCATGGCTCCACCCCCCCCAAAAAAAAGTATCCTGGGAACTGTAGTTTGCTAAAGGTGCTGAGGGAGTTGTTAGGAGACCCCTCCCAGAGCTCAACACCGATGAACACATGCAGTTCTCAGATGAGCAAGGGCACCCACCTTAACAACGAACAGAGTATGCAGGGAAATGCTCACTACAGTGAGACTGAGACGACTATTTCTCACAAGTTAATGATCAAAGCCCGTGTGGCCTAGTGCTTAGAGTGTCGGACTGGGACCTGGGAGACCAGGGTTCAAATCCCCACTTGGCCATGAAGCTCACCGGGTGTCACCTTCGGCCAGTCACTCACTCTCAGCCTAACCTACCTCACAGGGCTGTTGTGAGGATAAAATGGGAAGGAGGAAAACAGTGTAAGCCACCTTGAGCTCCTTAGAGGAGAGCAGAGATACAAATGTGAGGAAGGAGGATGAGGCGAAGGAGGAAGCATACACGCCCCAAAGAGATGGGACCAGTGGAAGCTGCAACAAAATGTTGCTGCGTGGAGTGTCCATGAGGGGCCGTTCCATGCTGTCTCCTCCTACCCAAACTAGCTATCAGCCAATCAGCACTCTTTTGCCCCTGAGCATGCTCAGTCCTCATCAGGGTGGCTCATTTTGGGACCCAGGTGGCGCTGTGGATTAAACCACAGAGCCTAGGGCTTGCCAATCAGAAGGTCGGTGGTTCAAATCCCTGCGACGGGGTGAGCTCCTGTTGCTCGGTCCCAGCTCCTGCCCACCTAGCAGTTTGCAAGCAAGTCAAAGTGCAAGTAGATAAATAGGTACCGCTCCGGCGGGAAGGTAAAAGACGTTTCCGTGCGCTGCTCTGGTTTGCCAGAAGCGGCTTTGTCATGCTGGCCACATGACCCGGAAGCTGTACGCCGGCTCTCGGCAAATAAAGTGAGATGAGCGCCGCAACCCCAAAGTCGGACACGACTGGACCTAATGGTCAGGGGTCCCTTTACCTTTACCTAAGAGTTGCCCCCCCCCACCAAGATATGTTGTGCTTCTGCAACTCCCAGGAATCCCCCAATACTGCAGACATCTCCATGTCGTGGGCGGATGTGTCTACATAACAACCCACCTGGGAGAACTGAGATCACTCTTCCTGCAACCCATGACGCAGGTGTCCCCGCGGAGGAGAAAGCCTTACAGGCCACCTGTGTTGTGTTGTGTTGTATACTGGAAATGCCCCTGGCAACCCCCCTCGCTGATCTCAGAGGGGAAAGGTCCTCCACAGGGATCCGCTGAGCGGAACACTAACGTCACCTGAGGCTCACTGTCGCGGATCTTCCTGGCCCTGGTGGAACTCTGCCTTCATGACGCTCCCGGCACAAGAGGCGCCTGCTATGCTGTTATCACCTGCTCTGAGCCGCTCCCTCTGGGGCAAGGGTTGTGTTGGTTTTAACGTGGCAACTTCCTCCTCTCCCTTGGCCGTGACGCTCGCTCGTTTCCAAGTGGGGATGCCCTGAAAATCTCCAGCTTCTCCTCCCGCCTCCCATGAGCAGCTTTGTTGTGTTAATATCTCGTAAGGCTGGTTCCCTTACACAGGTATAACTTAAAGGTGTCTCTAAAGGTAAAGGGACCCCTGACCATTAGGTCCAGTCGTGTCCGACTCTGGGGTTGCGGCGCTCATCTCGCTTTATTGGCCGAGAGCCAGCGTACAGCTTCCAGGTCATGTGGCCAGCATGACAAAGCCGCTTCTGGCGAACCAGAGCAGCGCATGGAAACGCCGTTTACTTTCCCGCCGGAGCGGTACCTATTTATCTACTTGCACTTTGACGTGCTTTCGAACTGCTAGGTGGGCAGGAGCAGGGACTGAGCAACGGGAGCTCACCCCGTCGCGGGGATTCGAACCGCCGACCTTCTGATCGGCAAGCCCTAGGCTCTGTGGTTTAACCCACAGCGCCACCCGTGTCAATGTGTCTCTACACCAGTGCAAATGCTTCTGTAAAAGAGTACACACTGTTGATTTGAACAGCTGAGCTCTTGCACACTGCAGACTTGCTGCAGGGTACCTGTGAATCACCGTACAGCTCAACTCCTGGGGTACACAGAAGGGCACAGGAAGTACATTTGTTGGATCAATGTAATGTGTGAATGCCCCTATGGAAAGGGCTCCAGTTCTAGACCTCCTGGCAGCCGGTTCATAGACTCATAGAACTGCAGAGTCCGAATGGATCCCGAGGGTCATCTAGCCCAACCCCCTGCTATGCAGGAATCACAGCTAAGAACTATAGCCAGCTCCAAGTTTGAGGAGGATTCTCAATGAAATGTTCTCCCCTCACAGCTCCTCTGGCCCAAATGTCAGGCAGCAGCAACACTCCAAATGAGTCTGGGCGGCCACTTGGAAGCTGCCATTTTAACACCCTACAATGCCCCTGGGCATAGCTGTCAACCCTCCCTTTTTTTGCGGGAAACTCCCTTATTCCAATGCCGTTTCCCGCTGCTATCCCGGATTCTTGATATCCCTTAAATTCCCCGGATTTCAAAGGAAGCAGCTCCTCTCCCTTCCTGCCGGCCAGGGAGGCTCCTCAGCTGCGTTGCTCGGCTGCCAATAAGGAGTCTGAGACCGACTGGGGGCGGAGCTTGCATGCCTTGTGCAGCCAGACCCTCACGCCCAGACAGACAGACAGCCTGCCTGCCGTCTACGCGCTCGCTCTTTCGCTCACCCGTTCGCACGCAGCCTCTGGAGCGCAGGGTGGCGAGGCTACTTGGTGCCATTGCACCGCCCTCACGGCATCCCTTATTTTCAAATCCGAAAGTTGACAGCTATGCCCCTGGGGTGGGGTCCCTGGAAAAGGTTTCAGGGGCAGCTACAAGGCACTGTTGGAAAAGTTAAGGGGCAGCAGTTGGCCAAGAATACGGCATGCCAGTGTCGACCCTGACCCGCTCTTTACCAACTGGGCTGAACCCAGAGGGCTGAACTCCCATCATCCCCAATGAATACGGCCAGTGGTCAAAGAGGGGGGGCAGTTGGGGTCCAGCCGCTCTTGGAAGGCCACAAGACGCACATCCCGAATTTCAACTAGAGAAGGCAGGTTAAATGCTCTGAAGCCTTGACTTGACTCTGAAGCACCATGCTATTGCTGAGTAGCCTTATTAAAGCCAAGTGTTGGAGTCCCTCAACCATCTTGTGGGTGTGCTGCTGGAAGACAAGGGAGAGGCTGAGCAGTCATAGAATCATAGAGTTGGAAGAGACCCCAAGGGCCATCCAGTCCAACCCCCTGCCAAGCAGGAAACACCATCAGAGCATTCCTGGCAGGTGGCTGTCAAGCCTCTGCTTAAAGACCTCCAAAGAAGGAGACTCCACCACACTCCTTGGCAGCAAATCCCACTGTCGAACAGCTCTTACTGTCAGGAAGTTCTCCCGAATGTTTAGGTGGAATCTTCTTTCTTGTAGTTTGAATCCATTGCTCCGTGTCCGCTTCTCTGGAGCAGCAGAAAACAACTTTTCTCCCTCCTCTATATGACATCCTTTTAGATATTTGAACATGGCTATCATATCACCCCTTAACCTTCTCTTCTCCAGGCTAAACATACCCAGCTCCCTAAGCCGTTCCTCATAAGGCATCGTTTCCAGGCCTTTGACCATTTTGGTTGCCCTCCTCTGGACACGTTCCAGCTTGTCAGTATCCTTCTTGAACTGTGGTGCCCAGAACTGGACACAGTATTCTAGGTGAGGTCTGACCAGAGCGGAATACAGTGGTATTATTACTTCCCTTGATCTAGATGCTATACTCCTATTGAGTCTGGGGAGCCCCCTCCGTTGGGGAGACTGGGGACCCCCCACCCATTCCTTCAAGACCCGCCACACCACACTCACTGTTCATGACGGTGTCGCTGGTATAGAGCTCCGCAGATCCTCGAATCCGACGGAAACGAGGGGTCCGCCCATTGAACTGGTGCTTTCTAATGGTAGAGTAGATGTCCTTGCCTGCGAGACAGGAGGAGAGACCAGTGGTAAAGAGGAATGCAGGGGCCAAGTCAGAGCCACCTCAAAAAGAAATGGGAATGTTAAGCCACGGCTTGAGATGCAGTGATCTGGTGCAGAAGGCCTCAAGAACAACCTCGAGTCACCGCTTTTCAGATTTGGAAAACTGCGCTTCCCACGATTTATTCAACAAGACTGATATCAATCAATCAACTTGATTTCAGCTTTAAGCTCATAACACAAAACAACACAAGAAAAGCAGTTACACTCACACAGTTGAATTTAAAATTATTGGCAATAAAATTAGTGGTAAAGGTAAAGGGACCCCTGACCATTAGGTTCAGTCGTGTCCAAATCTGGGGTTGCTGCGCTCATCTCACTTTATTGGCCATGAGCCGGCATACAGCTTCCGGGTCATGTGGCCAGCAGGACTAAGCCGCTTCTGGCGAACCAGAGCAGCGCATGGAAACGGCGTTTACCTTCCCGCCAGAGCGGTTCCTATTTATCTACTTGCACTTTGACGTGCTTTTGAACTGCTAGGTGGGCAGGAGCTGGGACCGAGCAACGGGAGCTCACCCCGTCGCAGGGATTCGAACTGCCGACCTTCTGATCAGCAAGCCCTAGGCTCTGTGGTTTAACCCACAGCGCCACCTGGGTAATGGGTAGTGGTAATCAAGACTTAATAAGTATACAAGATAGTGTAAATATTAATTCCAAACAATTTATTTCCAATCAACAGTCCATTTCGTCTCTTGTATGACAGAACAGAAGTTAAAATGTTTGCCATTTGTAGGGTTACAAACTGGTCAGTGTCTTGCAATAAAAAAGCAAGGAGGAAGTCAACAACAAGACTGATAGGAAAACAAACAAACAAACAAACAAGAGATGAGGACCCACAGCTACCAATTGCTTGAAATTCTCCAAGTTTGCTTGTGATCAAGTGTGAAATGGGATGCAATCCAGCAGATCTTGTTTAACCTTTGAAAGGCTGCGGGAAGTATACATGCATGTGTATCCGCACACACAAGACACAAATTCATTCTTATGCAGCCTTAAACTGCTCATAAATCACTTTTTATACATTTTCATTGTTTCTGAGAGTTCCTGAAGAAACCGCACATGCCCCCTAATTGGTTGTGGCTGCCCATAATGTAAATTTAATTTGTGATTTGTTTTATTGTTATTATTAATGGAGAGGCCTGCCAGGTGGGGAGGGCGCTTCATGACCCCTTGCCGTGCCATAGAGAATGTAGGGCCTGAACAGAGGCGTAGGAAGGTCAGGTGATACCCGGTGCGGAAATTTTCTTTGTCACCCCCCCTCCCACATTGATTTTTTTTTTTTTTGCCTGCAAAAATGGTTTTATGTTATTTCATATTTTCTTACAAAGGAATAATAATAAGTAATAGTAAACTTTTATTTATATCCCGCCCTCCCCGGCCGAAGTTGGGCTCAGGGCGGCTAACATCAGATACATAACATGGGTATAAAATCAAACAATAATTAAATTACCCCCTAAAAAATGTCAAAATCAAATTAAAGTCTAATTAGATGGCTTTCCGCAGGGTTAGGGTTGGGAACAGTAAGTGCTCCACTGAATTGAAATTTCAGCCTTCACGACATAGGAAAACGGCCAAGTAAACAGCTATTTTCGTGGAGGAGGGTCAAGATATTAATTGATATGCATGAAATTTCATATATAGCTATATAATCCCTAGTGTAGTAAGATAAGACCTTTGGAGCAGGCATTTTCCAAAAAAAGTTTTTTTTATGAACCACCCTAACAGCAGTAATTGTTCCTTGATAATTTGTCACCCCCCTCCATGATGGAACCTGGGGCGACCCGCCCCCCGTCCCCCACTTCCTACGCCCCTGGGCCCGAACTCTGGGTCTGCACAGCACAGCAGCTTTGCGGGAGGAGAATGGAGCTCCAGCGAGAGGCCTGGCTGTGTGTCCCTGCTGGGACCAGAGATTCATTCAGCATTAATGCAGGAAAGCTTACCATCAATGAGGACAAGAGCGTTTTGATCCGGGTGAAAAGGAGCAAGGCCCTGGGCACTGATCCCTTGCTCCACCTTCCCATCTACCTGCAGGAGAAGGGAAGAGAGAAGTTGAGCAGATATTTCCAAGATGGGCTCTGCCCACCTTTGCAGCAGTACTGTCAACTTTCGGATTTGAAAATAAGGGATTTTTTCAAACCTTCGGATTTGAAAATGAGGGATGCCGCCAGGGCAGTGCAATGGCACCAAGTAGCCTCACCACCCTGCGCTCCAGAGGCTGCATGCAAACGGGTGAGCGAAAGAGCGAGCGCATAGATGGCAGGCTGGCTGTTTGGGCGTGAGGGTCTGGCTGCACAAGGCATGCAAGCTCCGCCCCCAGTCGGTCTCAGACTCCTTATTGGCAGCCGAGCAACGCAGCTGAGGAGCCTCCCTGGCCGGCAGGGAGGGAGAGGAGCTGCTTCCTTTGAAATCCGGGAAATTTAAGGGATATCAACAATCCGGGATAGCAGCGGGAAACGGCATTGGAATAAGGGAGTTTCCCGGGGGGAAACGAGGGTTGACAGCTATGCTTTGCAGGGCATCACCAATACAGGGGGAGGGAGAGAGACCCGATTTTCAAACTCCCCTTTTCTCACACCCATGACTTTGGTGGCAGTGGTGAAAAGTGTCAGCTGCATACCCTGGGGATGGACAAAGGGCGAAAGGGCGGATCCTGGCCCCCAAGGGATATGCAATCCAGAAGAACAGCACAAGGGAGCAAACATAGCAAGGGAAGAGGAAAGCAGAAGGAAGAAGATGCGATCGTCGGCAACATCGCCCAGCTAGGGCAAAGGAGCCTTCCCACACCTGCATCTCCCACCAGCCCCAGCCGAGCCAGTGGTCAGGGATCAGGGCATAAGAAGAGGCTTGCTGGATCAGGCCTGCAGGGAGGGCTCAGGTAGTGTGACCGGCAGCGATGTCTCAGGATTAAAGAGCAGAGGGACCAGCCCCAGGTGGGCTTTAGGTGTCAGGATCAAAGATGCCTGAGGAATGAAAGAGCAGAGGGGCAAGGAGAAGCAGCCCCAGCCGCCTCTGCGTACCAAATTCCAGCAGGTGGGGCTGCAGGCGTTTGTGCCACAGACCAGAAACTGGTCCTCGTATTTTTCCAGGAGTGTGAGATAGTTCTTGGCATCGTCCTGGAAGAGAAGTAAAGGCGGTTAAGGTGAAGAATCATAGAACTGTGCAGTTGGAAGGGACCCCAAGGGTCATTTGGTCCACCCACGCCACTATGATGAAGAGGACCAGAAAACGCACACCCCACACTCCGATCCTGGAGATCCCACCAACAAGAAAGGCTCTGTCTCCCCAAGGCCTGCACAGCAAGACCTCCTAATTTTAAGGTAGAGATGGGGAACCTCAGGCCCGGGGGCCAAACGTGGCTCTTGAAACTCTCCCCCAGGCCACCACCTCACAGGGCCTGCTTCACACTCTCCTTGAGTGGTTTTGCCTGGCCAGACTCTGTCCTTGAACTGCAGCCTAGGACCCTTGTACCTATGGGACCGTCTCTCCTGGTATGCCCCGCAGAGGACCTTAAGGTCCACAAATAACAACATTTTGGAGGTCCCGAGCCACAAGGTTGTTAGACTGGTCTCAATTAGGGCCAGGGCCTTTTCAGTACTGGCCCCAACTTGGTGGAACACTCTGTCACAAGAGACCAGGGCCCTGCGGGATTTGACATCTTTCCGCAGGGCCTGCAAGACAGAGCTGTTCCGCCTGGCCTTTGGGTTGGACTCAGTCTGATGTTTTTTCCTCCCCTTATGGTTTTGATTTTGGGCGATAAATGAAGTTGCATTTAAATTTTAAATTGTATTTTAACCTGTATTTTAATTAACAGTTTTTCTTTCTTTTATATTTTACTGTAATTTTTATTGGTGTTAGCCGCCCTGAGCCCAGTTTCAGCTGAGAAGGGCGGGGTATAAATAAAATTTATTATTATTATTATCATTATTATTCTCTCTTTTTTATTTTTATTTTTCGCCACTCACTTTTCAGGACCTCCAGGTCAGAGAGGACTGTGTGTACAAACTAGCCTACTGCAGAAGGGCAAAACTTGCACTCCGCTCACTTTTGCCTCTGGCCCCTGGAAGGTCACCCAGAAGGGAATGTGGCCCTTGGGCTGAGAAAGATCTCTGTCTCATGGCTGTTAAATCCACATTTAGTCCAAGCATCCACAGATCCAGCAGAGGGACAGAAACCCTTTGTGAGGCTCAGCTACCAACACCCCAAAGTATCAGGCCAAGGAGAAGAGAGGAAGGGGAACCTCCCATGGCGTGGGAATGAAGAACGTCACAACACCTGGCCCCTTCTGCATGCAAAGCACCTGCTCCGTCACTGAGCTCTGGGCCCAATCCACCTGCTGAATCATTCAGCGCAGAAGGAGAACACCTTTCTAGAGACGGTGGGGGATTAGCTGCAGCAATTCCTCCACACATCTATGTTTTACATTGTTGTAAACCTCTTTGATTTATGTCAGGTTCTCTTATCGGTTGTTCAATAGAAATGCCAAAGCCATTTGTCTTTAAGTCCTTTTATTCAGTGCCAAGCTATTTACAGTGCAGAGCTCAGTCTTATCATGTCTGCTCAGTCACTAGCAGAATCCGGAAGTGCCTCCCTCCTGTTTTGGCGCCAACACCAAAGTTTCGGCATCCTAAATTGCCGCCTCCTCCTCCTATGTGATATATGCACCGGACCTGACGTTTCCCCCCTCCGAGCGAGTCTGCTGGGTGGTGCCAGGTCTCCCACTATCTCCCTGGACACCTGGCACTCCCTGGCTCCCAGCCACTAACTGCTCCTCCCCCGAGACGGGACTGCCAGATTCACTCGAAGATGAATCTGTTGTTAACACAGGTTGCAGCTCTCTATAAACACTCAGAGCTGGACTGGCAGGGGCGGGCAGATCCCTGACAATTCATTTCTATGATATTGTGGAAAAAAATACTTTTATAAACAAACAAGCAAACTTACCTGTTTCTTGCAGCTGGACAGCGTCCTGTTTGTTTCAACAAGCACCTGAATGAAAGGAGGAGACAAGACGCACACGTCATTTTTAGGTCAGCTTGTGCCTAAAAGCTCACGGCCTCCCACAACAGAGAAACGGCAGGAGGAAATGCAGAGTGGATTTCAGGCGGCACCTGTAACAGGGCCAGTTCCACAGATCGAAGTGGCTGGGGGGGCACAAACAAGCTTCCTCTTCTAATAATAACACCCAGAACCTGAACCCAGTAACAAATCGGCAATTCTCTGAGCAGAGGAGCAATGTGCTGACGGGGTCTCACCCATGTCAGCACCCAGGCTGCAGCATTCTGCACTCACTACAGCTTCCGGGTCAAATGTGAGGGAAGCCCCACACAGACTGCATTGCCGTCATCCAGTTTTGAAAGACATGACATTAGGAAGTACTTTCTGAGGGTAAGAGACGTTCGGCAGCAGAACGGACCTCCTCAGAAGGTGGTGAACTCTCCTTCCCTGGAGATCTTTAAGCAGAGGTCAGATCATAGCTGTCAACTTTCGGATTTGAAAATAAGGGGTTTTTCCAAACTTTCGGATTTGAAAATAAGGGATGCCGCAAGGGCGGTGCAATGGCACCAAGTAGCCTCGCCACCCTGTGCTCCAGAGGCTGCGCGCGAATGGGTGAGCGAAAGAGCCAGCGCATAGTGGTTGGGCATGAGGGTCTGGCTGCACAAGGCATGCAAGCTCCGCCCCCAGTCGGTCTCAGACTCCTTATTGGCAGCCGAGCAGCGCAGCTGAGGAGCCTCCCTGGCCGGCAGGGAGGGAGAGGAGCTGGTTCCTTTGAAATCCGGGAAATTTAAGGGATATCAACAATCCGGGATAGCAGCGGGAAATGGCATTGGAATAAGGGAGTTTCCCACCAAAAAAAGGGAGGGTTGACACCTATGGGTCAGATGGCCATCTTCCAGGGATTCTTCAGCTGTGATTCCTGCATTGCAAGGGGCTCGACTAGAATCTAGATTATTATTGTGTTCCCTTCCAACTCTACAATTCTATGATTGCTGCTGGGACTGGGGAATCTGGCTGGGCCCTTGGATAGGGAGCCTGACAGACTAGGGGGGAGAACAGAACGGTGTATCCCCAAAGAGAGCCTGGCTGGCAGCCTGAACTCTGCACTGCCACAGTAGTCCCACTTGTCCTGGTGTTTACCATGAGAGCTGGGAAATTATGAGTGCTGGAAAGTTAACAGCTTCTCCATCCCCTGAGGCTACGCCAAAGCAATTAATTCGTCATTGAGACTTTGACAATTTCCAGACCAGCCAGCTCCCTGAGGGAACTGATTCTTCCAAGTCTGCAAGAAGAACATTCATTTGACATGAAACTGACAGGCGAATTTTTAATAAAAGTTAATAAAAATATTTAATAAAATTTAATAAAAATTATTTAATAAAAAGCAATAAAAATTATTTAATAAAAATTAATAAAAATTATTTATTAAAAAAAATACTTTCCTATCCCTTTGGAGCTGTGCTGCGTCTTTGTACTTTGTATGTTTCATGGCTTAAATTTGGGATTCTTTCTTTTCCCTTCCTTTTTGTTACCTTTGCACATTTTGTGAATAAATAAATGAAAAGTTAAAAACAAAAACAAATTTGTGCTCAGATGGTGAAGCGCTCTCCTCCATCTCCCTACCGTTAAGTTGGCGGAGTTCTCAAAGTTGTAGTAATGAAGCCTGCCGACGGTTCCCACAAAGACCGAGGGGGCCCCTTGTTCATGGTAGAGCACAACGTGGCCCTCCCTTGGATCAATCTGGAATCTCTTCTCACCTACAAAAATACAAAGAGGAAATGGGGAACATTCACACCGCATTGCCAATTCCGGAGAGGCAGGTTCTGCAGACATTCCACAGTGGAACTGTGCAGCAATGAGGCATACCTAACTGACTGGTTTTTCCCACCCGTAAGAATATAGGAAGTTGAGAACAGAAGAAGCTGGCTTATCCTGAGTCAGACCATCTAGCTCACAGTTGTCTGCACTGACAGAGGTGCATCGGTGACACAATTTCTTATTCTAGATCTGTGTTCAGAGATTCTGATCCTTATGGGTCTTAAAAGTATAACCCACATATAAAAGGCCACAAGGGCATCTGATGACATACACCACTCGAGAAGTGGCACACGTAGCAAAGGATTGTATGACAAACTTGTATCCTTCAACATTAGTGAATTCTTTTACCTGTAATACATATTTACATGCAATACAGTGACCACATCTATGAAAGCCCCGTGGAGAGCCTGAAAGGAATTGTTGAGTCAATGCAGGTTTTATGTCAGCGTGTACCAAAGAATCTTTAAATTTGGTTCGCCGTTTAGCAAATAAAGGTGCAGTATTACATCCCGGAATGTCTTTTAAAATGTGCCAGTGTCGTCTAATGATTTTTTCAATGTCAAACGTTAAATGGTTATTACTCAAGGGAGATAACAATATGAGAGGAATTAGAGATTCCTTCGTTAGTTGCACAGTTGGCTAAAAGTGAAGATCTATCTCTTAATTGCACTTTTTGAAGTGCCGAATTGATAACCGAAGGGGGATACCCTCGTTGCATCAGGGATGTGGTAAGTCTTTTTGAATGAGTTACAAAATCCTGAGGTTTGGACGAATTACGTTTTAGCCTGAGAAATTGTCCCACCGGTAGGTTGTCGCGTAAAGACTCTCCCGGGTTTCAGGCAGGAGAGACCTGTGGCCCTATCGGAAAAACACTCAGGGGATATACACCAGGCTCCCCCAGTGTCCAGAGTGTCTACCTTTGGCTCTCTCTGGCTTGTATACTCCTTCAGACCAGAGCAGCCGGTAATATGCAACCCTCCTCCTTTGAGTAGAGCACACACATGTTCAGGTAATCCTCAGAGGAATAAAGACTCAGTAGTTGTCCTAAAACTACATTTATTTACAGTCTTTACAGAGACTCCATCTGCACGTGGACATCAGCAGAGAACTGCGAGACACAGTCAGAAGTGAAACCAACTTCCAATAACAACACAAGAGGAAGAGATAAACCAGACTTCCTTTCTCACACTTCTCAGACACTCACATCTATATATATATAAATGTTCCCATTGCGTGTTTGTCCGAAACACCCTTGCTGCGTAACCGCTGGACCAAATCGCATCAAATTTGGACACAGCGTTCCATTACCATGGCATACTAATCTGGCATAATAAAAATTCATAAAAACCACACCTGTCATACCTAAAATAAAGCTTAAACGCAAAAAAAAAAACCCGCCGCAGGCATTAGATGTCATCAGCAAAACAGCGCCCTCTAGCGATGGCTATACTGGTACTACAGCTACAAAAGCAAAACAATGGCACAGCTTTTATACATCACAGCAAAACCTCGGAGCTCCGTCGGCCATTTGCAAGCTCGCAAACCGGTAATTGAAAACGGGAGTGGGGACAGAGAAGGGGCAGACAGAAGTTGAACAGGGGAACTTCTTCAGTTTCACAAAGCCGTGAAAGTTAGGCCGGCACTGTCACCACAGCCAGGGTCGTCGCCGTTAATGCCATCAAATGCAGGCCCAGCCCAACCGCCGCCCAGGCCCCTTAGCCCCAATCCACTGTGAAAGGCAAGCCCCGGCCCTTCTCCACAGCCATTCACGAGGACGCCGTCAGAGCCAGCCTGGGCTGCCCGCTGCCCACTTCCACACCACAGCTGCCATGAAAGGCAGGCCGGACACCATCCCCACAGCCGCTGCCGGCCCTCTCCTCTCCTACCACCACCCACAGACGCAGCCATCAACACCACAGCATTCACACACATAGCCACAGCAAGGCGTGGCCGGGTCAGCTAGTGATATATACAAATCATAGTAACACATAACATCACTGCTGAAGCAGCTTGGGTAGCTAAACCCAACAGGCCCTTCTCTCGTGGAACTCCCATCAGCCCCCATTGACACAGCCAGCAGTCAGGGATGGTGACGGGTTGAATCCTCCAACACTGGAAGACCATGGGTCTTTTACACCTTTGGCTGTAATCACTGGTCCTACACTCCCCACCCCCCACCCCGCAAGCGGCCATATTCCTTGGAAATAAAGCCGAGGGAGCAGGGGCATTATAAGGGCGCTTACTTACTTAACTTGCTCTTATTTATTTGAAGCACGGTAGTAAGAGCTGTTTGACAGTGGAACAGACGCCCTTGGAAGGTGGGGGACTCCTCCTCCTTTGAGATTTTGAGAGAGAGGACGAATGCCCATCTGCAGGGGGTTCTTGTGCTGCAATTCCTGCTTTGCAGAGGGCTGGACTAGATGATCCTTGGAGGTCCCTTCCAACTCTGAAATTCTATGATTCTAGGACTCAAACACTCCCCACACCTGTTCCACTCCAAAATCACTGCCTCAAAAAAAAAAAAGCCAAATGCAGGAGGGGACATGATCTTGAGATGTTATTACATGGAAACATAGAATCATAGAATTGTAGAGTTGGAAGGGAACCCAAGGGTCATCTAGTCCAACCCCCTACAATGCAAGAATCCTCCTATTTATTTATTTTGGGGTATGTGTGTGCGTCTTTGCTTTGGCCTGCGGAGAAATTCAATACATTCGATTTTATCAGTCTGCAGACAGAATCAATACATTTGACTTTGCTCTACAGCATCCATTTCTCATGAATCCACTCAGAAGGACATCCAGTCCTCAGGACCGGTGCTAGGGCTTTTCGCGCCCTAGGCGAAAATCGCGGGGCGCCCGGCGCGCAGGGGGCGGGGCACCGTACGTCATGCGCAATGACGTCACGTGCCCTGTCCCGGGCGCTGCGCGCGCCGGGTACTGCCAGGCGCTGCGCGAGCCGGGCGCTCCGCGCTGCCGCGATTTTCGCCTCTGGTTGGGGCGGCGGGCAGGGGCGGGGGGCAGGCTGGCCAGCGCCCCCTCCATTTTGGCGCTCTAGGCAGTTGCCTAGTTCGCCTAAATGGACGCTCCGGCCCTGCCGGTCCTGTGACAGCGTCCACTTTGCAATTTACAGAGGTTGAAAACAGCACAAACACCTACAATTATTTTGGCATGTGTTTTTTTAAAAAAATCCTAAATATACAGTTTAGATACTTTGAGACAAGAGCCAAATTGCAAAATTCAGAAAAGTGCCCCCGCCCAAAAAGATGCCCTGCTCCATCTGATTGTCCAAGAAGAGAGAACCTGGTTGGTTCACTTAAAAAACAATAACATGGGATGGGTCGAAAATCCCAGCAACCCTATTAAGGCTTGCACATCACATTTCTTTAGGTTCTTATTCTGCTAAGATGAGCTGATACTACGCTTTATCCTCTAGGCTCTAGAAACCAGCACCTCCTTTGAAGGCAGCTTTCCCAGCAGAACCCAATGCCATTTCCAACATTTCCACTGGAAGGAATGTTCTGCACTGGGCCGTTTGCAGGCACACACCCTGCTGGAACATGGGATGCACCTGAGTTATCAGGCCACCCACATGCCCTGCTTGTCTCTCGTTCAGCCTCATGGGGGGGGGAACCTGCAGGATGGCACCTCATTTAAATAAAAAAATTAAAAAAATTATTTATTTTAACAATTTTAAGCACTTAACAATACCGTTACATTTTCATCCTTCCCCCCTCTCACTGAGGGAAGCAAATTTCCATCCCCCTCTCTCACCGGGAATACAGTAAACATTATACATTTAACGTAGCTAACATATTAAATATCATTGCTTAGGCCTGGCCCATTTCTGTGGGCCAGGTATTCCTCCTTTCCTCAATTTCATATTTTGGTTGACTTCCTCAAGTCCCCCTCTGTTGAATTCATTATCTATCCACTTTATCAGTTTTCCAAATTCATAAACTTCACAATAACATAGAATACCAGAATCATTTTACTTAAGCTAACTCCTTTTTCCCCTACCTCAGCACCTCATTACTTCTGGTCCTTTCCTCAAGCCGTATCAAATTCCCTTACTCCAACCTAACTTGAAGCTCCTAATTTTCTTCTTTTTACACCCTTACCTCCCTCTAGTCTCGAAATTTTTAGCTATATTTCCCACCACTAACCTCCTAATTTTTAACATATAATCATTAACGCCAGTATCCAGACCCAAACATCATAACCGCTTAAACAGGAAAAAACAAATCCAAGTATAACCTCTTTATCCCACCCCAACCCTCACAAATCTCCAGGCCCAATAGTAGGATGGCCCCTTCTCAATCGCCTTGGAATGCCCTCCCCCTAGCAAACTGCACTTGTCTCCTCCATTAACTTATTTTAAGAAGAGTCAAACAACATTCCCATTTCCCCAGGCCTCTGGTGGTGGAAAAATCTGTTCCTGCCAAACCTTAAATTATTAGTTTGTGAGGTGACTGGCTTGGGGTTTATTTAAAGAAGCTTTTAAACTTTTTTTTTAGAAGGTTGTTTTTAAGCTATTTGTTAGAAGTGAGAACTGGACCATAAAGAAGGCTGATCGCCGAAGAATTGATGCTTTTGAATTATGGTGCTGGAGGAGACTCTTGAGAGTCCCATGGACTGCAAGAAGATCAAACCTATCCATTCTGAAGGAAATCAGCCCTGAGTGCTCACTGGAAGGACAGATCCTGAAGCTGAGGCTCCAATACTTTGGCCACCTCATGAGAAGAGAAGACTCCCTGGAAAAGACCCTGATGTTGGGAAAGGTTGAGGGCACAAGGAGAAGGGGACGACAGAGGACGAGATGGTTGGACAGTGTTCTCGAAGCCACCAACATGAGTCTGACCAAACTGCGGGAGGCAGTGGAAGACAGGAGTGCCTGGCGTGGTCTGGCCCATGGGTCACGAAGTCGGACACGACTAAATGACTAAACAACAACAAAAGAAGTTTCAATTGCATTCTGGTTTTGACATATTTGCCACCCTGCACTCCTTCAGGAGGAGGGGTGGAGCTATACACCTAGTATTTGATTACTTAATTCACAATCTGGCAATGTCCTTTGTGAGGCACTGTATGCAGCTATCAGCAAATCTATACCTACACTGAGGACTTGGCTACAGCGGAAGTCTGTTTGTGTACAGCGATTTTCCTCTTGGAAACACAACCAGTTCCCTCCAAAATGTTCCCGCCGGGCACTCCCAGCCTTCTCTGATCCTGGGAAGTAGGTCAGAACAATTAGCCACGAAAGACAGCAGAGCAGAGGCATAACAGCAACTTGCCCCGGGGCAAAACAAAACAATACCACTTCCCAACTCTTCCTCCTCCTACTTGACCCAGCTCCTAGGTGGGTGGGTGGAGAAATAACAACACCACGCAGTTCTACCCTGGAAGCTGCAAGGGCAGAGCCCACAGGACACGGCCACAATGGCTGCGTTCTACCTCCACTGTTGGCGGAGGCAGTTTTAGGATAGCACAACCGGTGCAGCCACACTGGAAGGGGCGACACAATAATGCTGTATAACAGAGCGGGGAGGGGCACCTGCGCAGGACACCACTGAAAGTTGAGAGCCCACAGTCTGTCACTGCCCTGGGAGGCAAGTATGCCCTAGAGTACCAGCTGGGGCGGGCGGGTCAGAAGTGAGCAGAGTGCCCTTGAGCTCAGGCAGCAGCGTAGCGTGGGTTGCCAGTGCCCGGGGAGGGTCAAGTATTGCAAATTCATTGAGGGTCCTTCTCCTTGATGCAGTTGTGCCGCCTTTGCACACGGAAGTCTTTGGGATGAGAATGAGTGAACTTCTGCTACCAGATGAGCTGAAACTGCTTCCGCTGTATCTTTAAGTGTTTTGCATTGCCTTATGAGTTATTAAAGTGTTGTTTCTTTTTTTTAATAATCATTTTTATAGGTTTAATATAAATACAATAATAAATTCGCACATTTATCTTCACATCGTATACCGTTTTGGCTTTTTATGGCCGTGACTTCCGTCAAACCTTCCTTATGATATTCTAATATCTATTCCTTATATCTATATTTCCAAAGTCAATCATTGTTTTATATTATTATTTTCTAAAATTAATCACTATATCTTCGTACTAACAACAATATTTCTTCCTTACTCTACAAAACCTCTTGCAATCCTACCAACATATTCAATTGAATACAATTTTCCTTTAAATAGTCTGTAAATTTAGCCCAGTCTTTGATGAACTTCTGATCCCGCTGTTCGCGGATTCTCCCTGTAAAGTGTTGTTTCTTATCCAGCGAAAGTATTGTGCCGCCTGGTGGACTACGCAGTTTGGGTGGAAGCTTGTGCAGAGCCCACACAAGAGGGGAAGGAGCCCGCCTCCAACAGGCTCCTCAACGGCTGCCTCCATCTGCCTGCCCACTAGACCAGGGGTCAGCAACCTTTTTCAGCCATGGGCCGGTCCACCGTCCCACAGACCATGTGGTGGGCAGGACTATATTGGGGGTGGGGGGGGGGGAATGAACGAATTCCTATGCCCAACAAATAACCCAGAGATGCATTTTAAATAAAAGCACATTCTACTCATGTAAAAACACGCTGATTCCCGGACCGTCCGCGGGCCGGAATGAGAAGGCGATTGGGCCGCATCCGGACCCCGGGCCGTAGGTTGCCTACCCCTGCACTAGACCAACTAGATGTCTCCTTTCTGTTGCCAGATTTCACTAGCTTCCTCTGGAAATCCATTTAAAGAGGTGACTGATCCAGCCTCCCTCTTTGGAGATTGATTGGTTCCCCTTGCAAAAACATGCTCCAGACCAGGGGTCAGCAACCTTTCTCAGCTGTGGGCCGGTCCACTGTCCCTCAGACCATGTGGTGGGCCAGACTATTTCGGGGGGGGATGAATGAATTCCTATGTCCCACAAATAACCCAGCACGCTGGTTCCTGGACTGTCCGCGGGCCGGAATGAGAAGGCGATTGGGCCGCATCCGGACCCCGGGCCTTAGGTTGCCTACCCCTGCACTAGACCAACCCGCCTGCCACCGAACCTCAGCTGCCAAGGCTCCATGCCTGTCTTGGGGGGGCGCGTCTGATTGCACCCCAGTTCTCAACAGCTCCAGCCAGCATGGCCAGTGGATCAGGGTGACCATAACTGGGAGCCCAGCAACATTTGGTGGGCTCACAGGATCTCCTCTCCTGTGCTAGAAGTGTGACAGCAACCACTGGGACCAGGCACAATCTTCTGGGAGACGGAGGGAGTTTGCCAAATCGCATCAAGCTGCAGCGGCACTTTCTGGCCCTCGTCTGCCGCACCACTAGGGCTCAGGGCTCCTTGCACATCCAGCAGAAGGGGGGTCGTCACTACTGGAGGCCCCATCCCTGCCCACCAGGGCCTGTTAAATCCTGACCTGGTGGGCCTGCTGCTCCCCAGTGTGGGCAAAGTTTCACAGAATCATAGAACCGCATGGCTGAAAGGGGTCCCCAAGTGTCATCGAGTCCAGCCCCCTGCAATGTGTGAGGACGGCACGGACTGCGCAACAGATCTCGCTGCTCGCCTGATTTTGACCCCACTGGGAGCAGGAGCAGGTTGCATTTCAAGCACTGCACCATGAAAAGCTTCATGGGCCAATTTCCACTATTCACCTTTGTTTTTTAAATGGCACGCCAGGGATCTTCCTTCTCTCCCTCGCCCCCTCCTGCCGGCAACCCTTTTGCCTTCCAAAACAAGGCTCACCCCATCCTGCCCACTGCCTAGGGACCGAGAAAGGCCAAGCAGCTCTATGGAAACCAAAGTTTGATTCGAACACACTCCCTTCGTAATCAGGGGAGCCTCGCGTCAGGCTCTTGTCTACCCAGGGAATATTACCTCATTCTGGCAAGAGGCAGCAAAGGTTTATTCTCTTGAGCTCTGCGAGTCACTGCTTATAATTGGAGGGGAAGGAAATCCTCATTATCATAGCAGATCCTCACCATGACAGCCTGAAAGGATGCACCTTATTGCCAATCCCTTGAGAGGTGGGAGAAATTGGATTCCGTTCCTCACAGAATTGCAGAGTTGGAAGGCCCAACCCCCTGCAACGTAAAGAGGACCTTGCGTTTTTCAAACGATTATATTATTTGATTTCTACATTGCTTAATATATTTAAAATATCTTTAAGTGGCGTACAAAAAACCTCCAGGTTCAAACTCTCGACTCACCTACAAAAGTCTCACAGTGAGAAGAGCTCCTGGAAAAAGCCTCATGCTAGACTTGCTTTTTATGGGCAGGTCCAGGGTGGATGGTATTTGCTCAACCCATTCAGCTGCCCTCTCCACTCACAGCTTTCCTTCCTGCTTGCTTTCCTTCCTTCCTTTCCTTCCTTCCTTCCTTCCTTCCTTCCTTCCTCCTCTGTCCTCTCCTCCTCCCAAACCCAACCATCCTTAGAAACTCTCCAGCCAAAAATGCATATACTAGGATAAAGAGTGCATATATATTATTAGTGCACATAATCTATTACAGTGGAATAGTCGAACGGACTTCCAGAACGGACTGAGTTCAAGAACCAAGGTACCACGGTATATTTATGGATTTTTATTTTTTGCATTTTGATCTCAACATTTTCTGCAAGGACCTCAGGATGGTGTATGTGGTTCCCTCCCCATCATGGCAAACCATCAGCAAGGCTGGCAGAGTGCAAACCCGTGGGCAGGAGCACCAGATTGGCTCTGCAGGTGTGTCTGCGCTGGGCTGACCATGCCACTGCCTCGCCCCTCTCTCGGGAGGTGAACTGAGCCTCCACCGGCTGCTACCCATCTGGAGGGGCCCACTGCCAAGGTCCATGATCTTTTCTGTTCCACCAGCTATAAGCCTCGAACAAGGCTCTTAGTCGTGCCTCACTAAGTGTGTGTCTGCAAAAATAAAATGATGGCCTTTGTTCTCCTGGCATTTTGGCAATTCATTCAGGAGTGCCAAACAAGTGACATGTGGCCATTCACACACAACAAAACACAGAAAAACCACCACGTGCCCGATGGATGTCTTAGCTGCATAAAGGCTAGGGGGCAGGCAGCACACGACGGCATGGCTCAGAACAGCCGGATTCAGTGGGGGAAAGAGCAACCAGTGTCTCCCACAAAGCAGGCAAAGTGCTTGCAATTCTCTCTCTCTCTGGCGTTGCAGGGCGCAGACGTTTTTATTGAACAACACTTCCCCATACAATCCACCCTGCAGTCATTGCTTCTTAAAATGTCACTGCCAGCCTGATGGCTGACGTTGCCATCTGGGATCTAAGAGCCCCTTGTCAGATACTCGTGGCCCCTCTGACCTGTGTAATTCTAGTAAAAGCTGCGGGTTGGGTTTTTTGGTTTTTTTTAAAGGAGTTCATTCCTAGAAGCAAACAAGTTAAATGCTTGGCAAGTGGAGAGGGTCCAAATCTACAGGCAGAAAAGTTTCAGAGGCAAATTTTAATCCTAACCAGGGTGGATAAAAATAAAAAAAATCGGATTTTTTTGATTTAAATCGGATTTTTTTGATTTAAATCGGATTTTTAAAATAAAATGCTTTGGAAGGAAAAATCTTTCTAAATATAGTCTTCTATTTAAGTTACATTGTAGTCCAAAGGCTATTCATCAGGAAATAAGGATTTGTTTTAAGTTTATCAAGTGTGCTAAAACTCAGTCTAAGTTGGGTTTTTTTAATGTTTAACCACATCAGTTAACAAACATGGATACATATGCTATCATGTTATTGTTTTAGTTAAATAAATTGTTTAAATGGTTATTAAGGAAATGATTATTTTTCTCCTTCCAATAAAGTACAGCAGAAAAGTTGTCCAAATATAAACAGTTAACTTATTAAACCTCACCATAATTTCATAATTATCTGTCTATGTATTTCTAGTAGTATAACCAAATCAGTAATTTTGATATAACTGTAAAAACTACTCTGAAAATTTATTATTCCAAAAATGAAACCTTCATATGGTTGTAAATATTAAGATTTTTACCAGCAAGAATGAGTCTTTCTGTAAAAAAAATATTTAAATCAAGTCTTACTGACTAGTGATTTAAATCAAGCCTTACTGACTAGTGATTTAAATCGTGATTTAAATCGTGATTAAAATCAATTTGATTTAAATCAAATCCACCCTGATCCTAACAGAGGGCCAAAGGAAGCTGTGTCCCATAGACAGCTTGTGGTGACTTCAGGAGGCGACGCTGGCTGAGCCAGTCTAGGGTATGCTAAAGCCATGTGCCGAGAAGGGGCTGTGGGTGAGTGTAAGAAATTAGTGCCAAGGAGACCCCTATTCCCCCTCACAGAGATACTATTCCGGGGGGGGGGGGAGGTGACCATCAATCCCCCTCCCCAGTGATTTCTGAAAACTGCTTAAAAACCTCCAGCGAAGGACCTTTCAAAAGAGTCCTTTCCACTACCAGCTTTCTGGCCATCAGAAAGTTCTTCCTGAAGTTTAGTTGGAATCTCCTTTCTTGTCCTTTGAATCTGTTGCTTTAGACCACGGGTCGGCAACCTAAGGCCCAGGGGCCATAAGCAGTCCTTGGGGGTTGTTTAACTGGCCCCTGAGCCGCCCCCGAACCGAGTCACCCGCTAAGCGAGTCCCTACGTGCTGCGCTAAACCAGCACAGCGCGGCGCAGGGACTCACTTCCACGGCGCCAGAAATCACGTCTGCGCAGACGCTGGAAATCGTGGCATACAGTTTTTTCCAGGCCATGTGGCCAGCATGACTAAACCCCTTCTGACGAAACTAGAGCAGCGCACGGAAACGCCGTTTACCTTCCCGCCGGAATGGTACCTACTTATCTACTTGCACTTTGAAGTGCTTTCGAACTGCTAGGTGGGCAGGAGCTGGGACTCAACAACGGGAGCTCACCCCGTCATGGGGATTCAAACCACCAACCTTCTGATCAGCAAGCCCTAGGCTCAGTGGTTTAGACCACAGCGCCCCCCGCGTCCCAATGTTATTTGTTTAGGCAAGGCTAACTAAGAAGTTCGAAAGCATGTCAAAGTGCAAGTAGATAAATAGGTACCGCTCCGGCGGGAAGGTAAACGGCATTTCCATGCGCTGCTCTGGTTCGTCAGAAGTGGTTTAGTCATGCTGGCCACATGACCCGGAAGCTGTACGCCGGCTCCCTCAGTCATTAAAGCGAGATGAGCGCCACAACCCCAGAGTCGGTCACGACTGGCCCCTGTGAGAAGAGGGGGCTGGACTGGTCCCTTTACCTTTACCTGAGAAGAGCCTGCTGGATCAGGCCAGAGGCCCATCTAGTCCAGCCCCCTCTTCTCACAGGGGCCGATCAGATGCCCCAACGGAAAACCAGCAAGCAGGATTCGAGCATGGGTCCTGCAGCAACTGGTATTCAGAAGCATCCCTGCCTCTGGCTGTGAAGGCAGAGTATGGACACATGGCCAGTAGCCATCAACAGGCTTCTCTTCCTCCATGAATGTGTCCAATCCTCTTTCAAAACCGTCTAGGCTGCTGGCACCCCTGTCTCCTGTGAGACTGATTTTATTGTGCATATTTGTTCTTAAAATGGTTAACTTTTGTCCATTTTGGGGGGGTAATTTCATGGTCTGCTGTTTTTCTAGCTACACTGCGTGCCCCCAGAGCTGGACCTCTCCACACTGGGGGTGTTCATCATCACAACACGTCACACGCTGGGGCACAGGGGCTCTTCTCATCGAAAGCAGCAAAGCCACTTGCCTCTTCCCAGCTGCATCTCATCAAATGCCTGGCCTATCATTACAGTGGCTGCATTCAGGGCAAAGCAAATTAAAATCACATGGTCAGCTCAAGGCCGAACCTGCTCACCCTCCCTTGAATCACATGTAATAACAGCTTGGTCTGTGGCTACATTTTAAGTAGAGGCTACCATCGGACACACCCTGAACTGTTCCATCCGGAACATCAGAAGAGCCTGCAGAAGAACATCTAGTCCAGCATCCTCTTCTACCCTGTTTCCCCTATTTTAAGATGTAGTCATAAAATAAGCCATAGCAGGATTTTTTCGCATTTGCGAAATATAAGCCGTACCCCGAAAATAAGCCATAGTGATAGGCACAGTTCTGGAGGACGCCAAAAGCCCCCACAAAGCCCTCGGAGACCCCCCTCGCCGCACCAAGCAGCATCTGCCCTCCGGAGCTGCTGGGGATGGCGGAGGGGACAGGGGCTTTGAAAGCAAAGGAGAGTCTGCTGGACCGTGTCCTCTCTTTCTCTCCCGGCGCCAGGGTGGATTTGATTTAAATCAAATTGATTTAAATCACGATTTAAATCACGATTTAAATCACTAGTCATCAGGAAATAAGGATTTGTTTTAAGTTTATCAAGTGTGCTAAAACTCAGTCTAAGTTTTTTTTAAAAAATGTTTAACCACATCAGTTAACAAACATGGATACATATTGTTACGGAAAAATCCCAGGCACGAGTCCTCTCAGCAACCTGGCCCTTCGGACAGGAGGTCCGTGGTACTACGGAGCAAAAGATGAAACCAACCAGCAACTGGAGCAAAGGAAAACGTCACTTTATTGCGCAACTGGTTCGTGTAACAGAGACTGAACCCTGAACACAGGGTGACAAGGACTTTTAAAACTTCCCACTCTGTCCCAGGATACATTTTGGGAGCATCACAACTACATCATGGTTACATAGGGAAAACATCATGAAAGGGGTGGGAAGAAGGAGGGTCAAACATGATTAACATATGGGTAAACAGAATTAACATACAGGTGATGGGTTACAGGAACAAGTAAATGGCTTTTGGGTCGGTCTACTATACATATTGAGTATCTACCAGGGAAGAACAATGGGAAACATCTTGGAGGCTGTCTGGCACCTTGGAAACCTGAGGGTGGGTGCTAGAGAAGGGATTATCCAGGTGTGGCATTTCCTGGAGCACTGGGTGTGTGTACATGGTCTCCTGCTTAGGGGATTATGGAGGGCTAGGGCTGACCTGGGGGGGGGGGCAAGGGCAGTCAGAGTAGAATGGCAGAAACAGAGAGAAAATCCATGGAGGGTACGGTTTTAAATGAATTTCTAAAGGTTTAAGGGCTCTGCACATGCTCAGAGTTCAACTTGATACAATATATCCAAATAGTATTAATAACCACTTGAAACTGAGTTTTGCGAGGGTTTGTGTGTGTGCTTGTACAACATGGTGTGTGGAGAGAAGGGGAAAGCAAAGTGGGTAAAGGGGTGCAGATCAGCGGGAAGGGAGGTCCCGCACTGGCTGCTGCAGTCGCAACGGAGGGGGGGGGCTGTCCCTCCGAAGTTTTCCGTATCAGTATGCTATCATGTTATTGTTTTAGTTAAATAAATTGTTTAAATGGTTATTAAGGAAATGATTATTTTTCTCCTTCCAATAACGTACAGCAGAAAAGTTGTCCAAATATAAAGTTACAGTAACTTATTAAACCTCACCATAATTTCATAATTATCTGTCTATGTATTTCTAGTAGTATAACCAAATCAGTAATTTTTGATATAACTGTAAAAACTACTCTGAAAATTTATTATTCCAAAAATGAAACCTTCATATGGTTGTAAATAGTAAGATTTTTACCAGCAAGAATGAGTCTTTCTGTAAAAAAAAATATTTAAATCAAGTCTTACTGACTAGTGATTTAAATCAAGCCTTACTGACTAGTGATTTAAATCGTGATTTAAATCAATTTGATTTAACTCAAATCCACCCTGATAGGATTAAAATGTAAGTCTGTCCGAGTCACAACCCAGAGTGCTCCTGTTTACAGCCAGCCATGCCTTTTCCAAAGTTACTCCATTTCGACTCTGGGCAAAACTTTGTTGCATAGCCCCCATTGTTTCATTTTTAGCACACCATCGTTTTATTTTTAGCACACCACTTTGATGTTTCATTATAACCATGTAGCATTAGAACATTAGTTATCTCATTTGAACTTGAAGTACCAAACAGGTTAGATACTGACTTTCTATTATTCATTACTAATTTTATGACTGCATATAGAGCCCACATCAGCCAGCTTGCTGCATCTAGCGCCTCCAAGACCAGGCGCTGGGGCCTCTTGCTAACAAGTGTGCAAAAGGCTCCCGCAATTATCTTCAGCAAAGTGTTAGAGGACGTGCAACTCTTCCCCACAATTGTTATGCATCTCGAGAAACCAAAGACGTTGCACAAATGCCCTTTTAAGCAGATAATGCACCAGTTTCTTTCCAATAAGGCAGCCAGCCAAGGGTTACTGACTGGGGAAGCTTTCACGGAGCTGGAAGTCTTGCGGTCAGTTTGGTATTTAGAGTCATCTTGGGCAGGGGAAAGCATTTTTCCTGACTTGGGAGTGAGCGAAATTGGACTGCTGTGGGACATGGAACCGTTCCAACTGTGAGTTCTCATTTTTAAAAAATGAAAGAGCTTTGGAAGCTGCCTTGTACTGAGTCAGACCTCCATGGGGCCTTCAACCTGGGGTCTCTCAGGTGTGGCTGGACTACAACTCTCACCTTCCCTGACCATTGGTTAAGCTGGCCAGGGTGATGGGAATTGTAGTCCAACCACTTCTGGGGACCCAAGGTTGACAGACACAGGTCCATGCTGACTAGCAATAACGCCACTCCCCAAAAAGGCAAAAATGAATACCCCCAAAAAGGTGGTATTGATTTAGGACAGTTGGTGGTTATGGAGGAACCTTCTGATATTACTTATTTATTACCCCTCCTTCACCCTAAGGTCCCAGGGCAGGTTACAGAATTAAAAAATAACATTAAATACAAATTAAAACAACTTACAGCCATTAAAAAATATGGTGATCGGACATTGAGCCAATTCGGCCGTTAGTTTTTCTCAGAGCTGGGAGGCCTCTGTGCCCACTCCCAGCACCGTAAATAAATATTTATACCCAAAACCATGTCTAGAAAGTGTATTATTCATCCTTCTAGGATTCACCACATTATTCCTATTTAGATGAAATATGCTGTGGTCTGGGGTGTGTCACCACCCCGGGGGAGAACAGCTGAACAGCTCTTGCAGAGGCCTTGGCTGCGCTGAAAAACAGCTCCTGCTTTTACATTATTGCTAAGTTTTGGATCGGTACTTTGTTTGGAAAGGGGGCAGAATCCATCCCTGAACAATATTTTGGCATTTATTTATTTATTTATTTATTTATTTACTGAATTTACCAGTATATACCGTACCGCCCTATACCCGGGGGGGGGGAGTCTCAGGGCGGTTGAACCCCCGGTATCTCCAAGTAGAGGGGCGAAACTCCTGGTCTGAAATCTTGGGGGACCCTTGATGCCAGTCCGTGTAGATCAGGGGTCCCCAAAGTTACCTGGCCTCGGGCCGGTTCCTCCAGTGCCAATCGCGCGGTGGGCCGGAGGGCGGTGGAGCGCACGACCACACGCTATTTCCGGCGCACTTTCGGGCCGACGGAGCGCCGGAAATAGCTTGTGCGCGTGGGCCTCCGCAGACCCAGAAGTGCGCCAGAAATTACGCTTGTGCATGCGCATAAGCTATTTCCGACGCTCCGCCGACCTGAAAGTGGGCAGCCCCATTAGCTAAAGTGGTGCTTCAGGTTAAGAACAGTTTCAGGTTAAGAACGGACCTCCAGAACAAATTAAATACTTAACCAGAGGTACCACTGTAGTTGTTTATTTCCTTGACCTCTGAAGGGAGGGCGTTCCACAGGGCGGGCGCCACCACCGAGAAGGCCCTCTGCCTGGTTCCCTGTAGCTTTGCTTCTCGCAGGGAGGGAACCGCCAGAAGGCCCTCGGAGCTGGACCTCAGTGTCCGGGCTGAACGGTGGGGGTGGAGACGCTTCTTCAGGTATACAGGACTGAGGCCATTTAGGGAAACCCAGCCAGATGAGTGGGATACAAATAATAAATTATTATTATAATTATTATAATTATTATTACTACTACTACTACTATAAAGGGTAGGAGTTTCTTACCAGAAACTAGGCACCAGAAAATAAAACCTTTTAAGATTCAACCTTTTTTGAGCCAAGGCTTTGAACACTGCCTCTCATCCTACCCAGGATTAGCCTCCCTATGACCTGCGTACCCAGAATGGGGGGAGGGAACAAACCTTTAAAATCAAAAGTAAATCCCATGTTTTCCAAAAGGTGTTTCTACACTAGTTTTCAGGTGCCCAAGCAACACTCCCTTCAGTTGTAGACAAGTCTTGGAATGTGGCTTTATGAGCTGATCATGGCCCAACTCCCAAATTCTAGTCCACAGGAATGTGGAGCTGAGATAAGAGGAAATGAGCAATAGCAGGAAAAAGCAGAGCCTAGGTAAGAGGAAAATGAGCAGAAGGAAAAAAGAATGAGGACAGGAGAAAATGCTCTCCCTTATCTGAAAGCCGAACCGCTTTCAGCCTGTTGTAAGAACATAAGAAGAGCCTGCTGGATTTCAATTCAGTGGAGCACTTACTGTTCCCAACCCTAACCCTGCGGAAAGCCATCTAATTAGACTTTAATTTCATTTTGACATGTTTTTAGGAGGCAATTTAATTATTGTTTGATTTTATATCAATGTTATGTATCTGATGTTAGCCGCCCTGAGCCCGACTTCGGCCTGGGAGGGCGGGATATAAATAAAAGTTTATTTTTACTTATTATTATTCCTTTGTAAGAAAATTTGAAATAACGTAAAATCATTTTTGCAGGCAAAAAAAAACAAAAAACAATGTGTGTGTGGGGGGGGTGACAAGAAATTTTCCGCACCGGGTACCACCTGACCTTCCTACACCTCTGGTCCATCCTCTACAATATCCTTTATCAGGTAATGTTGCTGGGCAACCACCTGCCTGCCATCACTTTAACAGCCAGGAGGGAGCTTGTTCTTCGGGTCAGAGGTATAATAATAATAATAATAATAATTTTTTTTATTTGTACCCAGCCCATCTGGCCGGGTCCCCCCAGCCACTCTGGACGGCCTCCAACAGACACTAAAATACATTAAAATATCACAAGTTAAAAACTTCCCTAAATAGGGCTGCCTTGAGGTATTTTCTGAATGTCAGATAGTTGTTTATATTTTTGACCTCTGCTGGGAGGGCGTTCCACAGGGCAGGCGCCACTACCGAGAAGGCCCTCTGCCTGGTTCCCTGTAGCTTTGCTTCTCACAGTGAGGGAACCACCAGAAGGCCCTCGGCGCTGGATCTCAGTGTCCGGGCTGAACGGTGGGGGTGGAGACGCTCCTTCAGGTATACAGGACCGAGGCCGTTTAGGGCTTTAAAGGTCAGCACCAACACTTTGAATTGTGCTCGGAAATGTACTGGGAGCCAATGTAGTTCTCTCAGGACCGGTGTTATGTGGTCCCAGCGGCCACTCCCAGTCACCAGTCTAGCTGCCGCATTCTGGATTAATTGCAGTTTCCGGGTCACCTTCAAAGGTAGCCCCACGTAGAGCGCATTGCAGTAGTCCAAGCGGGAGATAACCAGAGCATGCACCACTCTGGCGAGACAGTCTGCAGGCAGGTAAGGTCTCAGCCTGCATACCAGATGGAGCTGGTAGACAGCCGCCCTGGACACAGAATTGACCTGCGCTTCCATGGACAGCTGTGAGTCCAAAATGACTCCCAGGCTGCGCACCTGGTCCTTCAGGGGCACAGTTACCCCATTCAGGACCAGGGAGTCCCCCACACCTGCTCGCACCCTGTCCCCCAAAAACAGCATAGCTGTCAACTTTCGGATTTGAAAATAAGGGATTTTCCCCAGACTTTCGGATTTGAAAATAAGGGATGCCAAGAGGGCGCTGCAATGGCACCAAGTAGCCTCGCCACCCTGCTCTCCAGAGGCTGCACGCGAACGGGTGAGCGAAAGAGCGAGCGCGTAGACGGCAGGCAGGCTGTCTGTCTGGTTGGGCGTGAGGGTCTGGCTGCACAAGGCATGCAAGCTCCGCCCCCAGTCGGTCTCAGACTCCTTATTGGCAGCCGAGCAACGCAGCTGAGGAGCCTCCCTGGCCGGCAGGGAGGGAGAGGAGCTGCTTCCTTTGAAATCCGGGGAATTTAAGGGATATCAACAATCCGGGATAGCAGCGAGAAACGGCATTGGAATAAGGGAGTTTCCCGCCAAAAAAAGGGAGGGTTGACAGCTATGGGTAACAGCATGAAGGCACTACTGTCCTCTGGAAACTTAGCAGCAATTCAGTGTGCATCACCTTGCGCTCCTTGAAGGAACGACGGGGTGGAAATCCAATGAAAGAAGGGATTCAGGAGGAGCAGGTACCCGGGAGGGAGGGAGGAATGTCCCTGGTAGAGGAGAGCACTTGTGCGACTCCTGCAGACTCCTTATATGCTGCCCGTTGTGTCCTGTATCAGTGCGGAAAGGAACCCCGGCTGGGCGGGAGGGGGAGGAAGCCGGAAGGGAAGCCGCACGCTGCCACAGGAGACATAAACAGCTTGAGATTAAATGTGGTAGGGGGAGATTGGCGGCTCCCCGAGGAAGCATGCTGATGCAGAGGGGATTCCCCCAAAGTCTCTGTTCATTGGTCACCTTGGGTCAAACCTATCACTGTCCGCCAAAGGTCTGATGTAAGAACATCAGAAGAGCATGCTGGATCAGGCCAATGGCCCATCTGGCCCAGCATCCTTGTCTCACAGGGGCCGACCAGATGCCCAAAAGGGAAACCTGCAAGCAGGATCAGAGCACAGGACCCCTCTTCCCTCCTGGGGTTTCCCGCAACTGGTTTTCAGAAACATGCAGACAGAGCAGCGCCATTGTGACTATCAGCCATTGATCCCCTTGCCCTCCATCCTTCTGCCCAATCCACGGAGATTAAGGTTACCAGATTTTTTTTTCAAAGAATCCGGGGACACTTTTTTTAAAAAAAGAGAGGGGGGAAGTTATTAATTTTTTTTAAGTTATTTTTTTTAAAAAAAGTACCGTATTTTCCGGCATATAAGACGACTGGGTGTATAAGACGACCCCCAACTTTTCCAGTTAAAATACAGAGTTTGGGATATACTCGCCGTATAAGAAATACGACCCGGCGTATAAGACGACCCCCGACTTTTGAGAAGATTTTCCTGGGTTAAAAAGTAGTCTTATACGCAGGAAAATACTGTAATATCTTCTGTGGTTCCAGTTACTGGTAGGTAGCTGTGTTGGTCTGCCATAGTCAAAACAAAATAAAAAATAAAAAAAATTCCTTCCAGTAGCACCTTAGAGACCAACTAAGTTTGTTCTTGGTATGAGCTTTCGTGTGCATGCACACTTCTTCAGATACACTGAAACAGAAGTCACCAGACCCTATATATAGTGAGAGGGTAGGAGGGGTATTACTCAGAGGGGTGGTGGGAATGTGGGAATCTTCTGTGGTGTTTACTCTATTACTCAGAGGGGTGGTGGGAATCTTCTGTGGTGTCCTCTGTCGCGCAGCCTTTCCCTGAGCCCCGGCCTGCTCTCTTGGAGTGCTAGCCACCGTGGAGTAGGCTTGGGTTGGGCCTGGGCTCAGCCACGTGTCCTTGCCCTCCCGGTGCTCTCCTACCTCTCCTCAGCACCCCCTTTTCCCCCCTTCCTCTTTCTCTCTCTTCCTTCTCCTCCTCCTTCTCCCTGCATCGGCTCCGGGGTTTTCCTGGCCCCGGAGCGCCGCTGGGCAGTTGGTCAGGTGCTCTCGCTCCTGGCTCGATTTGGGTCATGGGGGAGGTCAGCAGTTCCCCCAGTTGACGCGCCTGGCGTCCCTGTTTCCCCCTCGGCAGTGGCTCCAGCAGCGCAGTCTCAGCAGCCTGGAAGCCAGCCTGGTAGCGCAGTTGGCTCTGGCTGGCTTCAGGAGCTGCTCGCTGCCGTGGCGCCCGCCATCTTGCCTCTCCGGAAGTCCCCATATGATGTGTCTTGTGCCGTTGAACCAATCACGCAACATTCATTCCCGGGTAATAAATCTACAACACTTAAAATAGAAACCCGGGGACATTAAATGAAATCCAGGGACGGATTTTGTCCGGGGACAGATTTGTAAATCCGGGGACTGTCCCCAGGAAATGGGGACGTCTGGTAACCATAACGTAGGTGGCCATCATCGCCTCCGGTGGGAGCAAGTTCCCCCACATGTATTGGATGAGGAAGCTCACCCTGGATAAAGCCTATCAGGGTCCGCTGGGGTTCTGCATTCACTGGTCACCTTGGGTCAAACCTATCAGCGTGCCCTGCACCCCCTCTGAACTTTCCCCTGCCCTTTGCACAAAGCCAGCGATAGCCCAGAAGGGTTTGCAGCAGGGGTAAGAATGAGCACTTTGTGCTGTGCAAAGAGAGTCATAGGATCCATTTGCTGGGAAACAAAACGCATTCAAAGGAGGGAGGGAGGAAGGGCACAGACTGCTGTTCCTTTGCTTCCTCTTAGTCCACACAATCTCTTGCAAAGCCAAAGTCAGGCTTCTTGTTACATTGGTTGCGATAATTGGTTCTTCCGGACATTCTTGCTCATTGGGATTTCAAATAAACAATTAGGAAGGGCCGACCCATTCCGTCCACACAGAAGCCTCTTAAGACCCATTTGTGCTACTGTAGCTTTTAGTCAAGGACACAGAATGCGTATCATCCTACACAGGGTATTCTGCTGATACTTTTCTCCCAGTTGTGGCCCTTCCATCGTTGCCAGTCAGGCAGGATGCAAAGCAAAGCCTTTTGGCCACTGAAATATGTCTGCATTAAAAACAAAGACACGAACGCAAAGTACTGCTATTTCAATCAATCAAATCTTTATTACGGTCCAGAGACCCAACAATTCATTACAAAACAATACACAATTTCGACAGCAAGCCTTCAGGTTACATAAGCATTGTACATACATCACAAGCATTTTGTTCAGACTTAGGAATAGGGATCATTGGTTCTTGCAACCACCGATAGAAACTTCGCCACTGCTAATGTTCTGTCATTTGTCCGGTCTTCCAGTAGGAACCTGACATAGTAAGCCTCTGATTTTCCCGGGAAAGGTACTAGCAAGGGTAATATCAGTTCAGCCCTGGCTTGCTCGAATTTCACACAGTGCAGCAAAATATGTTTTATAGAGTCAATGTCTTGGGCACATGAGCATAGTCTGTCCTGGTATGGAACTCCTCTCAATCTGCCATCCAACACTGCAGAAGGAAAGACGTTAAGTCTGGCTTTTGTAAATAGCCTTCGGTAATTTGGAACTGTCAGATTTTTAATATAAGATGTTAACTTAAAGGCATGCCCATATTGTACTCCTACTGCCAGTGGACTGCAGACTGCGTGTGATCGATGTCGCAAGTCACTGTGTGTAATGTCCCAGAGTCTTTGCTTTAAAGTCTTTAGGGCACCTTCATAACCCAGGCAGTAGAGTTGGGTGGGTGACAGACCAATAGAGGTGGCTTTTTTGCCACTGTTTTCTGCCAGTTGCTGACATGCTCCTCATTCTTCAGGTGTTGATATAGACCCTCCCCTAGCTCAAACACTGCAATCTTGAGCCAATGTTTTAGTACTGCTATTTCCATCTGGACACAGATTTTGTGCTTCATGCTTTGGACACCTCAGAACATAAGAGGAGCCTGCAGGATCAAGCCAAAGGGGGGCCCATCTAGTCCAGCATCCTGCTCTCACAGTGGCCAACCTGCAAACCGGACCAGTACAATTGGTACTGGAAAAAAGGAAACAGGCGCCAGGGTCTTGCCACTCTTTAAGAGGGCTTTGAAACTCATATGTACTCCGACATAGTTAAGCCCCTCTGTCTCTTCCACAGGTGCCTCCGTCCACCACGGAGAGGGTGACTGCTCACATCACCCACAGCAAAAAGCTGTTTCCCCCATTACAGCCCAGGTAGGTACGCAGAGGCATTCTGTAGCAGCTGCAAAGAAAGACAGAGGTGGCACAATAACCATCTTCAAATATCTGAAGGGCTGGAAGATGAAGCCGGCTTATTGTCGGCTGCTCCAGAAGGGAGGACCCGAACCAAAGGACAAGAAAGGAGACTGCAGCTGAACGTTTAAGGGTCTCTTCCATTGTCAGGTATTCTGCAGATTCTGTGATTTCTGACTTGCAGGGGGCTGGACTAGGTGACTCCTGGGGGTCCCTCCCAATTCAGCAACTTATGATGCTGTGACAATGCATTGTCTTTTTAAAAATACTCCCTTTGCAAAAAAGAAAAAGAAAAGCTCCAAAAAAACCAAAAGGATTTCTCACAAAAGGCTCCCTGGCCTGTCGATCTGAATCTACAGAGTCTGGGGTGGGAAGTCAGATAGCATCATGTCCGGAGCAGGAGCTAACCCTGCCGGGGAGCAAAACATCCCAAGGTCAGAGGGCCAGAAGCAGATTGCAGACAAAGACTGGCACGGCTTCTGTGGGAACATGTGACACGGAGGATGTAGGTTGGTGCTTTTGTTTCTCCCAGCCGCATGTTCTTGGCCCATGGAGAGCCGTGTCCAAACAGCTAATTATTCACAGGGCTCAAGTCACCGCCCTCCATTAGCCAAGATCTCCATTGCTCTTCCAGCAGGCAAAAGCAGACAGTAAAAAGAAATTAAGACCTACTGGGGTGTTAATGGAGTATTAATGGGCAAACGGACAACCAGAGTCCAAACCCACTCCTTTTCAATCCACCTGGCATGGCTTTATAACATGGGCAACATCAAGAGAACAGAGCTAGAGGTCTCTGAGGACATGTGGCAACTTGCGGAGTGATAGTAAAGGTAAAGGGACGCCTGACCACTAGGTCCAGTCGTGTCCGACTCTGGGGTTGCGGCGCTCATCTCGCTTTATTGGCCGAGAGCCGGCGTACAGCTTCCAGGTCATGTGGCCAGCATGACAAAGCTGCTTCTGGCGAACCAGAGCAGCGCACGGAAACGCCGTTTACCTTCCTGCTGCAGTGGTACCTATTTATCTACTTGCACTTTGACGTGTTTTCGGATTGCTAGGTGGGCAGGAGCTGGGACCGAGCAACGGGAGCTCACCCTGTCGCAGGGATTCGAACCGCCGACCTTCTGATCAGCAAGCCCTAGGCTCTGTGGTTTAACCCACAGCACCTTTGTTTAAAAACTGAAATGGCTTACAAGTTACATGTAATTAAACCGTTATTTAGTACTTCTGTACGGGTTGAGTGGTACTGTTGAACATTGATTGTTGCTTTTGCATATATCAGAAAACAATTTAGAAATGTTGTTGTTGTTGTTGTTTAGTTGTTTAGTCGTGTCCGACTCTTCGTGACCCCATGGACCAGAGCACGCCAGGCACTCCTGTCTTCCACTGACTCCCGCAGTTTGGTCAGACTCATGTTGGTAGCTTCGAGAACACTGTCCAACCATCTCGTCCTCTGTCGTCCCCTCCTCCTTGTGCCCTCAACCTTTCCCAACATCAGGGTCTTTTCCAGGGAATCTTCTCTTCTCATGAGGTGGCCAAAGTATTGGAGCCTCAGCTTCAGGATCTGTCCTTCCAGTGAGCACTCAGGGCTGATTTCCTTCAGCATGGATAGGTTTGATCTTCTTGCAGTCCATGGGACACTCAAAATACTTTTAGGAATAAGCCTAGGGTCTTGTAGGCAGGCTGAGGGTTGAGCTACGGGTAGCTTCACACTCCCTGGCTGCTGTTTCCTGGCTGCTCTGACAACTGTGCACCCATCCCCACCAAAATGGCCCCAATTTCATGGTCTGTGAAGGGGGCTGCAAAACACCTTTGGTATCTATAACTATACATTTAAACAAGGAGTGTGCAACCTAAAGATGCCACAATGAGAGGATGCTATGTGCTGGACTATGTCCCACCATCCTGGAATATTCATCTTGCTGGCACAGGGGCTGATGGGAGTTGGAGTCCTCTCACCATGGCTGCAGAGCAGGCATGGCCAAACTTGGCCCCCCAGTTGTTTTGGGACTACAACTCCCGTCATCCCTAGCTAGCAGGACCAGTGGTCAGGGATGCTGGGAACTGTAGTACCAAAACATCTGGAGGGCCAAGTTTGGCCATGCCTGCGTAGAGCGATATTAGTGAGGTGCCATGTTTGCAGTTTAGTTAAGGAGCACACAGCTAAGACATCTTCTGAAACACAGGGCTGCAGCTTTAATAGTTGGATAGAAAAGGGACTTTCAGCCTAAGTAACACCTGATGAAATTCCACCTCCCACGCAATTGCCAGAGGTGAGGAAGGCCTCTCTGGCTACCCTATTTCAGAAGCTGCCTCAAGGATTAGTGTACAAAGGGCAATTCTAGACTGTTACTAATTCCGATGTGGGTTTTAATCACATCCTGACAAAGCCAGGTTGCACAACTAAAGTTGATTGAGTGCTCTTGAGCAGCAAACCTTTTGCCACTGCCCCTGCCCTACCCCAAATACTTTCTGCGATAAGGTGAGTTGCAAGAGAATCCATTGGAAAGCATGGGCTAATATGTGCTCAATGGCAATAAATCACTGAGCAAGGCTAACCTCCCCCCACAAACAAACCAGGGTGAGTGATCAGTAAGCAGGTCCTCAAGGTTTCCCTAGGGGAGGAGTTACAGGGCAGAACTCAGAGGATCTAGGGCAGGCACCCCCAAACTGCAGCCCTCCATATGTTTTGGCCTACAACTCCCATGATCCCTAGCTAACAGGACCAGTGGTCAGGGATGGTGGGAATTGTAGTCCAAAACATCTGGAGGGCCAAAGATTGGGATGCCTGATCTAGGGTCATCTAGTACAACTCCCTCCAGGATGGATGCCAAGAGCGGCGCATGCCCCAATAGACTATATAATGGCAGGGCCACAGCTCAGTTTGAGAGCCTCTGGCCTCCAGTGGTGTAGCAAGGAGGGCGGGGGCCGCCCCGGGCAGCGCCCTGCTGGGGGTGACAATTTGGGCTTTTTTAAAAAACTTTTTTTAAAACAATTTTTTTTTAATGCTATTTTCAGCACTGCCGGGGTGGAGCCGCAGGGACGGCCAGCGAGGAGCGGTGTCACGAGCAGCCGCACCAAGGGGTGCTGGGTAGCAGCTTCGGGACACTCCCGAAGCCGGCGCCCGGCATCCCCGGGGGCGGGGCATCGCGCCATGTGCGTGCGTCATGACGCACGCACACGCCGCAACGCCCCGCCCCCCGGGGGTGCCTCTTGGTGCCCCGGGTAGCCAAGGGGCTAGGAACGCCCCTGTTGGCCTCGTGTAGAAAGTCTCGAGCTCAATCCCTGGTGTCTCCGCGTCAGGCTGGGAGAGACACCCCACTCTGCGCTGCCTGAAACCCTGGAGCCTAAAAACAGCTATAGTCCCTATTACAACAGGGCTTTTAAAACTGTGGCATAATAATAAAAGAACAAAGTCATATCAAAAGTAAGCAGCACGGGTTGAAAGAGGAAGTTCAGTCCGTCTGCTGGGAGGCCAAAATAGATAGATCTGCACACATATTTACAGCAGATGAGTCAGCGGCTGTCTTTGGGCACATTTATTTTGACCCTCAAAGCCATGATGGAAACAGCAAGGCTGTAAGCAGATCAGCTCACAGCTTTCCTGAACTTTGGGCTACTGGCCCAATCCACAGTTAACCAAACATGCTAGCCACCTCCTCACCCTACGGAGGAGAGAACTGGAGAAAGAGGGTCGGACTTCCAGCGGCTACTAGCCAGCAGAGGCTACTAGTGTGTTTGGCACCTCCACTGTCAGAGGCAGTCTACCCCTGAACACTGGTTGCTGGGAATCACAAGTGGGGGGAGCTGCTGTTGCACTCAAGTCCTGCTTTGGGGCTTTTGAGAACCAGATGCTGGCTTAGAGAGACCTTTGGTCTGGTCTAGCTCATTTATGAGCTCCATTGCCTAGAGTAGCATCCAAAGGAAGCAGGAACATGGAACCTCAATCAGGAAAAGGTAAAGGGACCCCTGACCATTAGGTCCAGTCGTGACCGACTCTGGGGTTGTGGCGCTCATCTCACATTATTGGCCGAGGGAGCCAGCATACAGCTTCCAGGTCATGTGGCCAGCAGGACTAAGTCGCTTCTGGCGAACCAGAGCAGCGCACATAAAAGCCGTTTACCTTCCCGCTGCAGCGGTACCTATTTATCTACTTGCACTTTGATGTGCTTTCGAACTGCTAGGTTGGCAGGAGCATGCTGCAAATCTGGAGTGAGTCTCTCCACCATATCCCCATCCCAAATCGCCCTCCCCCAGCTGCTATTTGCCCCTGAATATGCCATTTATTGCAAACAGCAGCTTGGGATTTGGGGTGGGGAGGTGGGGCTGGTTTCTTTTTATGGGAAAACATTGCAGTGTCTCAATGCAAACTGATGGCATGCTGCCGATTTTGTGTGCCTGGTTTTGTGGTGGTGGAGATGACGACCACACTAAACATGGTTTTCCAACTTTAGTCTGTGTGTATTAAACTCTCCTGGAAAATGCTGTAAGAACAAATCCTGATTTGGCAAAGTTATTAACACAGGGCAAGCTAAAAACCTGAGAGGTGAAGGATCAGAATTTGGAATCAAGCAGATAGGGTTTAAACAAATAAACAGGATAAAAGAGCATCCCTTGCAATGAGCTGGTCTCTTAGATGCTGCTTTGGTATTGTATGCATAGGCTTACTTCAGAGAAGTAACTGGGGCATTAAAATGAAAATCTCAAATGAGTGGCAGATTGCTCAAGATGGAGCAGCAAAGAACGGATCATGGCCATGTGCTGAATTATGTACGTGTTTATAAGACGCTCAGCACTAAGGTCTAGACTGCATACACACCAATGGAGGAAGCCATGGCTAATTTTTAACCAGCTCACTACTGTAAATGCAGAAGTTCAGATTATAGTGGGATCTCCCAAGAATAGAATTGCTAAATGTGTGGCAGTTGCAGAAGTTGCAGAGGAAGTTATGCTGAAACAGACACTATTAATCGTCAGGCTGTAGCCACGTGCTTAAAATTTCCTTACTGTCTAATATTTCCGGAAGAAGTTTTGTTATTGCTGCACTGTCTAACTTATGTTTGGCAGCAATATCAAAAGCAACATGATGACCAGAAACAAATCCTATATAATAAAGAGCCTGTGTCCCTCCGTAGCTTTCCGTGTGTCACTGGAATTCACAAGTGCGCTTGCGCTCCACTGACACACGGATTGGAGGACGCAGAGACTTCGGGCGGCCAGGGATTGGAGAGGGGGGCATGTCTGAGAGGACGGCCGTGTGCAGGCGCAGCGTCATTTGGGTCAGTGCTGCCGCCTCGCACGGAGCTGGGCGCCTCCGCTGCCGCCTCTCCCGCCGTCGCTCTTTCCGAAGCCCCGGCCTTTCCCCCGCCAACGCCGCTGCCTCCACTAGGGCCGAAGCCCCGGCCTCTCCCCCCGCCAACGCCGCTGCCTCTCCCCCCGGCCGCGCTCTCACCGTAGGTGACGGTCACCATCACGGCCGAGCCGCCGCCACTGGCCACCGCCATGCCCCGCTTCGCCGAGGAGGCCCAAGCGCCGCTTCCTGCTACTGGCGCGCCTGGAAAGGAGTGCCGGGAAGGGGCGGGGGAGGGGAAAGCGCGGCAGCCGGGAGGTGTTTGGCCCGTGGAGCGCCGGCCGCCGCCACCGCTAGCGCCCGTTTTAAACGGGCTAAATTCACTAGTACAATATGAAAAACTAACATCAAAACTAACAATACAGGGTTTTGTTTGTTTGTTTGTTTGTTTTTGTCGGGGTTCAAGGAGGAAGCATTCCACTACAATTTTATCAATCTTAATGTGGAACAAGCCTTATGCAGAGTCAGACACTTGGGTCCAATTAGCTCAGTATTCTCCACACAGACTGGCAGCAGCTCTCCAAGGCTTCAAGCCAGGAGAGGCCTATGTGAGGATGCCATGGAGGACTCACCCTGCTCTAGCACTGAGCTACAGCCCTTCCCCATTCATTCTTCTACAACATTGGCTGACATGTGGCATTTTTCCAGAATGGAGAGGAGAGGTCAGCAATGAGGCATCACCCTGCAAAGCAGCAATGAGGTCAGTCTGTCTCCCAGAAGGGAGGGAGGACTGCAGTCATCCGGAGAGGGCATCCTGCCACACAGGCACACATAACAGCAGAAGGATATGAAATAATTGGTTGAATTGAGGGTCAGAGCTGTGCAGGACTCCAGAGCCAGCAAGGCTCAGGGAAGGGGCCCTAGTTCAGCACCTGCTTTGCACAGAGAAGGTCCTGGGTTCAGCCGCCAACATCTGTGGGAAGCCCTGCCCAAAACCCTGCAGATTTCCTGCCAGTCATTGTACACAAGTGGTTCCCAAACTTCTGGGGGCTGTTGCCACCTTGGCTCCATGTGCTCATCCCCAGTGCCTGCTACCCTGCCCTATAAAAAACATTATTCGGGATATTGGTTCGCCCAACCCACCAAGGAAGATAATAACACAAGAAAATTCAAAACTAACAATTAATGGCACATTTACTCAAAATCCAATTGAAGTTATTTAGTTTAGTTAATTCAACAAAATGGATGAGCTTGATCCATCAATACCTTCTCTGCAAAGTTTAATAGCCATTTACACCTCCAGCAGCAAGGAACCCAGGTGGCGCTGTGGGTTAAACCACAGAGCCTAGGGCTTGCTGATCAGAAGGTCGGCGGTTCGAATCCCCGCGACGGGGTGAGCTCCCGTTGCTCGGTCCCTGCTCCTGCCCACCTAGCAGTTCGAAAGCACGTCAACGTGCAAGTAGATAAATAGGAACCGCTCTGGCGGGAAGGTAAACGGCGTTTCCGTGCGCTGCTCTGGTTCGCCATGCTCTGGTTAGTCATGCTGGCCACATGACCTGGAAGCTGTACGCCGGCTCCCTCGGCCAGTTATACGAGATGAGCGCCACAACCCCAGAGTCGTCCGTGACTGGACCTAATGGTCATGGATCCCTTTACCTTTACCCCTCCAGCAACCCCGGCAGGTAATCCCACTGCCCCCCAAGGGATACTACCACCCACTTTGGGAGCCCCTGGTATAGATACTCAGCTAGATGACCCATTAGCCTTACTCAGGAGAAGGCGCCTTCCCTCCTTCTTTGATTCAGAAATGTCGCCAGGCACTTTCAAGCCTGCCTTCACAACTTTTTCTTGAAATTGTATTTTGAGGTGCACAGGATTCTGCACCCATTGCTTCTTTATAATGTGCAGATTGTGGAATCTATGATCTTGGCAATTAAACAAGCGCAAAGGGGAGCAGCCATACACGAAATCAGCCACACCTCCTACCTGGTGACACTGCAGAAACCTGAAGGGCAGTGTAGGGCATTAAGTCATAAAGGCCCTGGAGGACCGCCTCTCCCCATACGGACCGACCCAGACCCTGCAATCATCCTCTGAGGCCCTTCTTCATGTGCCTCCTCTACGAGAGGTCCAGAGGGTGGCAACATGAGAACGGGCCTTTTCTGTGGTGGCTCCCCGTTTGTGGAATGCTCTCCCCAGGGATCCTCACCTGGTGCCTTCATTACATATCTTTTAGGCACCAGGCAAAAACATTCCTCTTCTCCCAGGCCTTTTAAATGTGTCTGTGGAAAGGAGATTATTGGTTTGTTTTTTGTTTAATTGTGTATTTTGTGTTCTCATTTTGTATGTTTATGTTGTGAACCACCCTGTGATCTTCAGATGAATGGCAGTATGCAAATTTTAACAACAACAACAACAACACCTCTCACTTTGAATCTTACTACATCTTAATCCTGGCACGTAGGTCCTTCAGAGGACCTAACCCCAATCATGAGTGAGGCTCAGCTTCACAAACTTATGCAATTCCCGAGATGCCTTGCAGGCTTATCAGATACTACTTTTAACAGCTCTGGCTTTCAAGGCCTGCAGCACAAAGCGTTACAAAACCCATTGTCTTAAGCTTTTCTGGTTTTGCTGTTCAGTAACCTGGCAGATTACAAACCTCATTGACTCCCAAATCCTTTCATCATTCTGGATTGGTGATGCAAGGGATCACTACCTCACTGTGCAGGTTTTCATAAGGGGGAGGGCACCACTCACTGATCACTGAAAGCCTCGCTGCAATAGTTCATGCACTGGTTACTTCAAAACTGGATTACTGTGGAACTGCTCTGATCGCCCTCTGCGATCCTGGGCGCAGTGAAAGCCTGCTCTGCCACTGCTCCAGCCTGGTCAATTGTGAATAAGCAATCAGCATGCTTGGAGGGACCCACCTCTAGTGCCCCACTGCTGCCTCCTTGGTAATCCCACTGAAGAAGAAGAAGAAGAAGAAGAAGAAGAGGAAGAGGAAGAGGAGGAGGAGTTTGGATTTGATATCCCGTTTTATCACTACCCTAAGGAGTCTCTAAGCGGCTCACATTCTCCTTTCCCTTCCTCCCCCACAACAAACACTCTGTGAGGTGAGTGGGGCTGAGAGACTTCAAAGAAGTGTGACTAGCCCAAGGTCACCCAGCAGCTGCATGTGGAGGAGCGGAGACGCGAACCCGGTTCACCAGATTACGAGACTACCGCTCTTAACCACTACACCACACTACACTACCCACCACTGCCTACTCTGGGACCCAATGCTCCACATCCTTGGTCTCAAATAAATAAATAAAAAGGTAAAGGACTCCTGACAGTTAAGTCCAGTCGCAGACGACTCTGGAGTTGCAGCGCTCATCTCACTTTACTGGCCGAGGGAGCCGGCGTACAGTTTCCGGGTCATGTGGCCAGCATGACAAAGCTGCTTCTGGCGAACCAGAGCAGCGCACGGAAACGCCGTTTACCTTCCCGCCGGAGCAGTACCTATTTATTTACTTGCACTTTTTGGTGTGCTTTCAAACTGCTAGGTTGGCAGGAGCTGGGACCGAGCAATGGGAGCTCACCCCGTCGCGGGGATTCGAACCGCCGGCCGTCTGATCGGCAAGCCCAAGAGGCTTGGTGGTTTAGACCACAGCGCCACCCGCGTCCCTGTGGCCTCAAATTGGTTTCTCCAATTCCAAAAAGCTTCCTGCTCTTCCCAGAAAGAGAGAAAGCAAATTGTAGAGTGGGAAGGGACCATCTAGTTCAGGGGTCAGCAACCTTTTTCAGCCGTGGGCCGGTCCACCGCCCCTCAGACCATGTGGTGGGCCAGACTATATTTTGAAGGGAAAAAATGAACAAACTCCTATGCCCCACAAATAACCCAGAGATGCATTTTAAATAAAAGAACACATTATACTCATGTAAAAACACGCTGATTCCCGGACTGTCCGCAGGCCGGATTGAGAAGGGGATTGGGCCGCATCCGGCCCCCGGGCCTTAGGTTGCCTACCCATGATCTAGTCCAACCCCCTACAACACCATGGCAGGAGAGCTTTCTGCACACAGAAGCAGTTCTGTTTCAAGCTAGACAGAGAAGAAAAGGTGCTTTTCCAGGTCAGCTCTCTGGTCTTTCACTTCTCTTTTCTCAGAAGCAAGAGCCATGAAGCCAAACGCCTCTCTGTAAAATGCAAATGCTAACATGCAAACGCCAACCAAAGTGATATCACTGTAAAATGCAAATGCCAACCAAAATGCCACTGTAAAATGCAAATGCCAACCAAAGCGATATCATGGCTGATGGAGGCATCCTTTGAGGTTGGACCGCAACATATACAGCAACAGGTGGGGGGGGGCTACATGTGGGTCGGCGGGGGCTCTGCTCCTGCAGCACCATCAGGCGGGCCCCAAACACAGCAGGGCTGGTTCCCCACGTTTTGAAAGCAAGTGAAGGAATAGGCCTGGCTCAGTCCCTGTCTCCTACCTCACAGGGCTTTCGAGAGAATTAAGGGCGAGGAGGGGAATTACATGCCATGCACCCAGAGCTCCTTGGCAGGGACAGGGCATAAAAGTCCTTCCCGGATCTTTATTTAGGCTAGTATTGTCTCCCCAGAGCAGATAAGGCAGCCAAGGCTGAGCAAGGAGGTTCGCACAAGACCACTAAGTGAGTTCTTGGCACAGAAAAAGGACTCAGGCTGAACACTTTGTGTCCCGCAGTGCAGACTCTCCCTCTTGTGAGGTTAAAGCAGAGGGTGAATCCTCGGCTGGCCCAGGGCTGTCCAGCGGGTCTCACACGGGGGAGAGAGAAAAGATTTGAACCCAGCTCTCTTGCTCTTAGGCAAAGACTCAGACTACTAGGCCAAACTGTGCTGTTTGCTCAGATCCAAACTGCACTGTGTTTAGTGGGGATTACTCCCGGGTAAGTGTGGGCACATGGGTCCCCTATCAATTAAAACTGCATATTGGTGAAAGAAACTTCTGCATACTATTGCAGATAATTGCTTTGCAAAGATGCATTAGGCAAAGCAACATTACAAAGAAATGTGCATTTTAGGAGAAACACAGACTAGAATGCTGACAAATTTTCAAGAGTACCTTTTCTTGAAAAAATATATTAAAAGAACACTACTGTGGAAATGTGGAGATCTGAAATTAAGACTGCAAAATCAAGACACCAAAATGGACGGATTCAGTCATCCCTACCAGGGAGTAAATCCACTGAAAGCAGAGCAGTTACTTCTGAGTAACTGAATACACAGAGACTTTCTTCCCTAATGTACTCATACAATCAATGCATGCCTGCTCAGAGGTAAGTCAATGAGGCTTACTCCCAGGTAAGCACACAGGGAATTCAGCCTTTGGGGTAGGGAACCTGACTAAGCTAACTTAACTGCAAGAATGCCAGCGTGCTTGGAGCCCTTTGCACAAGAGTAGGCACCACTGAACGCTGCAGAGGTCATGCCAAAGCAGGAACCCTTAAAAACTAAAAAGCTGAACCTTCCTTTTCTTTGCAATTCTATCATTCAGCCCCGATGGAAGGAAATGCAGTGAAACACGCTAAGCAATTTTTATTGATTGACTGGTTGCATTTCTATCTCACCTTTCCGACCACGAAGCTCAAGGCAATGCGTGCGTATATGGTTCTCCCGAGCCTCATCGAATCCCCGCACAACCACCCTGCGAGGTAGGCGAGCGCGGGGTGCGGCGGGATCTGAACCCCGGCCTCTCCCCGGCCCGCGCCCAGCGCTCTCCCCACTATACCGCACTGCCCCTTCCCGAAACCCCCTATCTCCTGCAAAGCGAGCCGGGTCCGAAGCCAAAGGAGGAGCGGGACGAGCAGCAGGATCGTCTCCGATGGTCCGCTTACCCAGCGCCGGCGTGACGATCCTGGGCCCGGCCGGCCGCGACGCGACGGCGGAGGTGGGAAGAAGGAGCAGAAGCAGCATCGGCGGCAGCAGCAGCAGCAGCAGGCGGCTGGCCCACCGGGCGAGGCGGCAGGCGGCGCGGCGCTGCTCGGCTCCCATCTGCGATCCCGTGGCAAGCGCGAGTAGCCTCCGCGCGGAGCATCGCGACCGGCAGATGTACCTGCGCGGGGAAGGGCGGGGCTAGCCGAGGGGGCGGGGCGGGGGGAGGAGCCGCCCGGGATCCCCTCGCTCCCTTCGCCTGCGGAACTCGCGGCTACTGGGTTTGCATCCCACAACAGCAGCCCGGCGAGGTACCCGCCGCAGCCCACAGACTAGGATTTGGGCTGAGAGGCAGTGTGGCCTAGGGGCTAGAGCAGTGATGGCTAACCTTGACACCCCAGATGTTTTGGAACTACAACTCCCATCATCCCTAGCTAACAGGACCAGAGGTCAGGGATGATGGGAGTTGTAGTCCCAAAACATCTGGAGTGTCAAGGTTAGCCATCACTGGGCTAGAGTGTCATTAAATTGACTTCATTAAATTGTCATCATTGGACTCCAAAGAGTTTTGTTGTGAAATCTTGTTTGCCAAAAATTTAAACTTAAAGATAAGTGTGTTGGCTTTCTAATTTTTTTTATTTTTTTTATTTTTTTTAATTTTTTTTTTGAAAATGATGAAAAATTGATGAAGATGTGGCCATTTGTTTGAAATTTTGTTAACTAGGCCAGGAATATTACTTACACCCGAGGAGTACATATACCGGTAGCTCAATGAGGATAAAATTTGGTGGAAACCATGTTTTTTAAAGAAATGGTGGCTTACGAGCAATAGTGGCTTTCTCATAAGCATACATCTTTTTAAGAAGGAAATAAACAATAGTCAAAGTTGTCTACTTAAAAATAGATTTTCAAATACATTTTTGAACTATTAAAAATTGTATAATACATTTTAAAATGAATAATGTATTTATTGTAAAATGTATTTAAAATTATAATACATTATTTAAAATATTACGTTATTGGAGATCCCCAGGGTAAAAAAAAGGGGGGGCACATTATCTACCTGGCCCAGGCCTCTGCCTGGCTCTGCAAGGGCCTGCTGAGACCTCCAGGTATAGGGCGGTATAGAAATTAAGTAAGTAAGTAAGTGCCAGTGTGGTGTGGTGTTTAGTGTTAGACTAGGACCTGGGATACCAGGGTTCGAATCCCCGCTTGTTGTTCATGAAGCACACTAACCCAGTCACTACTACTTTCAGCTGAGCCTACCTCGCAGGGTTGTTGTGCGGATTTAATGAGGAGAAGGAGAAGCACATACTCCACCGGGCTTGAGCTCCTTGGAAGAAAGGCACGATAGAAATGCAATAAATAAGGAACATGAGACTTTACAAATGATTCTAGTCTAGGAGAAATCATTTTATGGCCAGCAGGTGGCGGTCATAGGGCGTCTGTGTCCTTGCAACGCTATTAAAAGCCAATACTGTAAGAACGATCAAAGGTGTGAAATCCACCTTTGGACAGAAATCCACCAGACAGGCATTCTTTGGCTGCGGACACACTGTACCTTTAAGATAAGGTTACCAGATTTTTTTCAAAGAATCCGGGGACACTTTAAAAAAAAAAAAAAAAAGATGGGGGGGGAGTTTTTTTTTAAAAGGCATTAAAAAAGAAGTTCGTCCACTCTCTGGCCTACAGGAGCACCAGGGCGGCGGTGGCGGCAGAGGGAAGGTGAGCAGCGCGAAAGGGCTGGCTCTGGAGAGGGGCTGCTTAAAATGGCGCTCAGCCAGCTCAGCCCAGCCCCCTTCCTCCTCTAGGCAGGGCAGGGAGAAGCCAGGAGGGAGGAGGGAGGAGGCACAGCCGCAGTGTGTGTGAGGGAGGGGGGGATGGAATGGTGCAGGGGGGGGGAATGGCGCAGCCCGAACAAACAGAATCCCATGCTAATCCACGGACAGTCCACGGGCCAGATCCTGAAGGCAATTGGGCCTGATCCGGCCTGTGGGCCTTAGTTTGCCGATCCCTGCTTTAATGCATCAGTCAAAGCAGTGCTTGGGTTTCACAGAACAGCAGGTGCAAGAGAGGCAGAGATGTCTGGCTAAGTACCAGCTAAGACGTTGATCCAACAAGCCACAATGCCAGATCCCATATGATCAGAGACTCTGCTCCTGCCCACTGGGGGAAGTAGGTAGCCCCGAGCATCTATTTTTTAGATGCCCTTATTATGACGAGGTGCGCAGAGACATCATTGCCCCCCTCTTGGAGAGGTTAGCTGACCTTCCAGAAAAGACTGAACTAAATGCCCTTTTACTAGGCAAAGATCAAAAGATAACCCGGATGGTAGCTAGATTCTGCATGCAGATTTGCAGGCACAGTCTATCCTCCCGGAACAAACCAGTCAGCAGTATGTGATTGATGCAGAAAGCTCTGAAGCACAGTGGAGGTCAAACAGTTCTGGCTCCACACCCCCATTTACTTTGGAGGAGACACTGCTCAGTGGCCTTGTATGTAGAAGATCTCTCATTCAGTCCCTGACCTCCCCAGAGTATTGAACCTGGTGTTGGGCTGTGGGTAGCAGCTCTTCTGTTCGGGAATGGAATGAAGACCTTGAGCAGAAGCTGGGGAAATGCAAGCTGGACGCTCCTCTTGGATATTTTTAGCCCCTTTTAAATTTTTAGACTGCTATATTCATTCTGCGTTTAAATCTCCTTTTGCTTTGTAAAGCACTTTTCAGATTTTAAATGCTGGTCTATGACCGTAATAAAGATTTGTATTGTAAGCCACGAAGCCCCTGCAGCTTCCTTTTGAAGAGCTGGACTGGCAAAGTCTGAGTGCCTCAAGTGGCCAGAATCACAGGACTGGGCAAGCAAACAGTCACTTTGGGCTGTACTTTTACGATCTCTGTGTGCTCCCCACTCTGTGTATTTTAAAATGTTTTCAGCACATTGTTAGGAAAGTTCCTCTTAGATACCGGTACCATTCACAGCCCTGCAAGACGGAAAAGACCAGCAACTGTAGGGTTGATTTCAGGGGAGGGGTGTTTTATTGTGTGTGGTTTAACTTGTTTTTGACATCCCTCTCCACAATATATCCTTTTAGGAAGGAACTCAGAAGGTTGAACAGGTGAGAAAGCCTCTCCCAGCAAAATAACATCAGGAGTTATCCATTTCGCATTTCCCATTTCGTCCTCCTGTCTCAAACTGCTGTTGTGTGATACAACGGGGTGTCAATAATTCACAAAAATGATAAACTTGGAGCTCAGAATCGTAGGAAGCTCGACCCATGAGAATGGAAGATGGAACATTCATCGTGGCAAAAATATGTATAGACTCTGCATAAAATGTAGGAGCATAATTTAAGTCCCCATTAGCAATCCTGTGTGTCATTACTTAAACAAAGCAAGATTATCACACTTGTGGAATATTATTTTCATTTTATGATATATAAAGAATTTTCTCCTTTGTAAAAAAGAAAGAAAGAAAGAAAGTGTTGTGTATTGATTCAAAGTGTTATCATATCTGTATTACTATTGTCTGTAATCACATTAGGGTAAAGTAACTGCCTTCCTGTCCCAGAAGGGACAGTTACTATTGGTGCATTCAAGTTGCTGCATTTGGATCCTCTGTCTTATTGGTTCCCACCAAATAGCAGCTGTGTGATTTCTTGAGATTGTTCCCTCCAAAATGTATCTTTTCCTAGCCAGTCCTCTGTCCCTATAAATGTAGCTTCCCTACCCTCAGTTCCCCCAGTCTTGTTTGCCTGAATAAAGAGTTGTTGCATGAAGAAGCTGTCTCCTGCCTGCTATGTCAGGAGCTGAAATCACTTACTAAAATCATTAACCCACACTACAACAGAAAGAAAGAAAGAAAGAAAGAAAGAAAGAAAGAAAGAAAGAAAGAAAGAAAGAAAGAAAGAAAGATTGCTTTGGCAGACCAAGAGATTAAGGGGGAACGGAGCAGACAAAACAAAGCCCTCCCTTTCACGTGTTGGGTTGCAACTCGAAAAGAATTAATGGCATCAAGCCATAAAGGGAGGAAGCCTTGACTTGGGGTCTTTATGAACCTTCCCCTCCCTCCACAGATGGTCTTGCAGCCTTATGGCATTTGACATTCGTATTACAGGACTGGAGTGTTCTCAGAAGGTCACTATTTTCAGCTGGGATGTAATCACCTACTGGCAAATTCAAGGCCCTACCAGACTTCTGTTTTATTGCAAGAAGGTCTGTTAATGTTGGGTTCTTTCAGTTTCTCATTCCACACACACCCAAATTTAAATTCATTCATTTTGCAGCAACTTCTTGTTATTTTTTAAATCCATGTGAAAATTTACCAGCATTTTAGTGCAGATTACTCCTAATCAGTAGAAGACGAAGAAGAAGAGTTTGGATTTGATATCCCGCTTTATCACTACCCGAAGGAGTCTCAAAGCGGCTAACATTCTCCTTTCCCTTCTGTGTGGTGAGTGGGGCTGAGAGACTTCAGAGAAGTGTGACTAGCCCAAGGTCACCCAGCAGCTGCATGTGGAGGAGAGGAGACGCGAATCCGGTTCACCAGATTAGAAGTCTACCGCTCTTAACCACTACACCACACTGGCTCACCACAAATTTTTATAGGCCAGTTTGACTAATGTACACATTTTTGCAAGCAATCTTCATAGAATAATGGAATCATAGAATTGTAAAGTTGGAAGGGACCCCATGGACCATTCTAGTCTAACCCCCTGCACTGCAGGAATCTCAGCTAAAGCATCCAAGACAGAGGGTCATCCAACCTCTGCTTTAAAACCTCCAAGGAAGGAGAGTCCACCACCTCCAGAGGGAGACCATTCCACTGTTGAATGTTCTTCCTGATGTTTAGTCGGAATCTCCTTTCTTATAACTTGAAGCCATTGGTTTGGGTCATATCCTCCAGAGCAGAAGGAAACAACTTTTCTCCATCTTCCATGTGGCAGCCCTTTAGATATTTGAAGATGGTTACCATATCTCCATGGGACGCGGGTGGCACTGTGGGTTAAACCACAGAGCCTAGGTGGGCTTGCCGATCAGAAAGTCGGCGGTTCAAATCCCCACGACGGGGTGAGCTCCCGTTGCTCAGTCCCAGTTCCTGCCCACCTAGCAGTTCGAAAGCACGTCAAAGTGCAAGTAGATAAATAGGTACCACTGCAGCGGGAAGGTAAACGGCGTTTCTGTGCGCTGCTCTGGTTCGTCAGAAGCAGCTTAGTCATGCTGGCCACATGACCTGGAAACTGTACGTCAGGTCCCTCGGCCAATAAAGCGAGATGAGCGCCGCAACCCCAGAGTCAGTCACGACTGGACCTAATGGTCGGGGTCCCTTTACCTTTACCATATCTCCTCTAATTTTCTTCTTTTCCAGGCTAAACATGTTCAAGTCCTTCTGTGTTTATGTAGTTTAATGTTTGCTGGAAGCCGCCCAGAGTGGCTGGGGAGACCCAGCCAGATGGGCGGGGTACAAATAATAAATTATTATTATTATTAATTATTATTATTATTCTCCCTGCAACTGTTGCCTGCTCATTTATAGTCTTCTTTCGTGATTTCCCCTTTCTTCCATTTCTTATTTCTCTCATTTCATGAGAATTCTCTGTGTGTGCGTGTTTGGCTTGCGGTTGCACTGCAGCATGAGTTTTGTTGTCTTTAAGGCTGCATGAATGATTGTTCTTGTGTGGTCCTGCTTTGCTCATTGAAGATAAACAGGGTGCGGTGCTCAAAGACCAACATTTAACAAGAACACAGACAGATGTTTTCCTCTGGGAGGAGACAGCTTATTTTGAGAGCTGATGCCACAACATTTTGTTGGCACTGGCACCGCTGACAGTCCCTGAGCCTTCAACAGAAAGCATTTACAGTATTCCCATTTCCACCCTTCCAGCGTGGACTCCTTGACCCTCTGTTGAGTGATGAGCACCTGTTGTGGTTAATGGAGGAATGGATCATGCTTAATTTCTAAGAACTCCACAGTGACCCATGGCGTTGGGGGTGAATCCAGGAAGGAGGAGGCACAGGTCTTTCGTCAGAGGGCAGGAAGTGACCTCCTGCTTCCAGAATCTCTCCTCATGCTTCCCATACAGTGACAGATCATGGCTCAGAAGGCAATTTGCCTGATCCTCTTCCTGACTTTCCACCAAAACTTGCTGAAACTGTAACACCCTTCATGGCTAGAGCTCGCTAGACAGCATGCCAAGGGCTCATTTTTTTCCACTTAGAACAGCTGAACCAGAGCTGGAAACAATAAACGTGTACAGCTTGGGCAGGGAGCAGGGGCGGGGGGTGGAATCTGCAACCCAGGAACGACGTCTTACGTATTTATTTCATAAAATGTATATGAATGTAAGAAACCTCAAAACGGTCTACAAAAAGTTAAAACAATAAAAGTAAGAAAAAATTACAACCATACTTTAAAACATACAAAAGTTAAAATACTAAAACAGGTTAAAATTACCTCAACTTCCTAAGCATCTGAACAGACTTGTCTAAAGATAGATGTTTTTAAGCAGGCGCTGAAAAGAGCACAGCAAAGGTACTTGCTTGAGATCAATAAGCAGGGAGTTCCAAAGTGTAGGCGCTGCCACACTAAACAGTCGGGTTCTTACAAATGCACAACAGGCGTTATGCGGCACCTGTAGCAGTGCCAGGATTAAAGCGATCAAGCAGGAGCATGTGGGGTAAGGCCGTTTTGCAGGTAAACTGGTCCCAAGTTAAAACAAAATAAAATTCCTTCCAGTAGCACCTTAGAGACCAACTAAGTTTGTTCTTGGTATGAGCTTTCGTGTGCATGCACACTTCATCAGATACACTGAAACAGAAGTCACCAGACCCTTATATATAGTGAGAGGGTGGGAGGGGTATTACTCAGAGGGGTGGTGGGAATGGGTGATAGGCTGATAGGAGAGGTAAATCTGCTGACGACTGTTAACGACTGCAATTAGTCTTACAGGAAAAAGCAAGGGGTGAGAAGGTTAAAAAAGCTTTGTCATGTATAATGAGATAAGAATCCAATGTCTTTGTTCAGGTCTCTCCATGGTTTTAAGCTTGGTAATGAGTTGCAATTCAGCAACTTCTCTTTCCAGTCTATTTCTGAAATTCCTTTGCAATAAGACAGCTACTTTGAGATCTTGTATAGAGTGTCCTGGGAGATTGAAGTGTTCTCCTACTGGTTTCTCTGTCTTGTGATTCCTGATGTCAGATTTATGTCCATTTATCCTTCGGCGTAGGGTTTGGCCTGTTTGTCCAATATAGAGAGCTGAAGGGCACTGTTGGCATTTGATGGCATACACAATGTTAGACGATGAGCAATTAAATAGTCCTGAGCTGGTATGTTTGATGTTGTTGGGACCAGTAATGGTGTTGTCCAGGTGTATGTGGCAGCAAAGTTGGCATCTGGGTTTATTGCAGGCTCTGGTGCACCCATTCCCACCACCCCTCTGAGTAATACCCCTCCCCACCCTCTCACTATATATAAGGGTCTGGTGACTTCTGTTTCAGTGTATCTGAAGAAGTGTGCATGCACACGAAAGCTCATACCAAGAACAAACTTAGTTGGTCTCTAAGGTGCTACGGGAAGGAATTTTTTTATTTTGTTTTGACTATGACAGACCAACACGGCTATCTACCTGTAACTGGTCCCAAGTTGTCATGGACTTCATATGCTAATAGGAACACCTTGAGTACCTGGTAGCAAATCGGCAGCCAGTGCAGATCTCTGAGCGCAAGTGTGATATGCTGAAGAGGCCTCACTCCCATCCGCAATTGTCCTGCAGCCTCTCTAGCTAGTCTTTGAGATTTCATCAGGCCACACCTTGCCCTGCTACTGCCACCTGTGTCACCCTTTGCACTCTCCTCGAGGGTTTTTCCTGACTGGGATGCCCTCCTCCTTGAACTCTGACAAATGGTTTTTGGCTCACCTGGAATGAGGAGGAACAGGTGTGGAAATCAGCCTCCTGTGCAAAGGTAACTTTGGCGTTTGTTGCCCCACCCGCTTTCATCTCTGGCCCTGCCCACCAAAGGGCATGTGGCCCCTGGAAGAGAAAGTGGCCCTTGGACTAGAAAACCTGCTGACGGGAGGGAGGGAAGTCGCAGCTCGGCAGAGCAAAGATGTATGAGAAATTATTTGTTTTTGATTTGTTAAAATTGTTTAATTGGAAAAATAATTAAAAAAAAATTTTTTTTTAAGGAAGAGAAAGTGACCCTCGGGTGGGAAAAAGTGCTTTGCACCTTACATAATTAAGACGGTGCAGCAATAACAAAACTTCTGTGCATCTTTTGTAAATATTAGACAATAAGGAATTTTTATGCACAGCCTGATGATTAATATTGTCTGTTCCAACGTAACTTCCTCTGCAACTTCAGAAACTGCCACACATTTAGCAATTCTATTCTTGGGAGATCCCACTATAATCTGAACTTCTGCATTTAGTGAGCCGGTTAAAAATTAGCTATGGCTTCCTCCCTTGGAAAGAGAGAGAGAGAGAGAGAGAGAGAGAGAGAGAGAGAGAGAGATCTACTGGGTGCTCAAATCCCTGTGTCTGTTTGCTCAGAATTGAGTCCCATGGAGCTGCCTGCATCCCAAGGAAATGAACACAAAATGGCAGAGCCTTTTATTGCCTTAGAACACAGCGTATCTTTAGAGCACATAAAGGTAAAGGGACCCCTGACCATTAGGTCCAGTCGTGACCGACTCTGGGGGTGCGGCGCTCATCTCGCTGTATTGGCCGAGAGCCGGCGTACAGCTTCCAGGTCATGTGGCCAGCATGACAAAGCCGCTTCTGGCCAACCAGAGCAGCGCACGGAAACGCCGTTTAACTTCCCGCCAGAGCGGTACCTATTTATCTACCGGTATGCGGGTGGCGCTGTGGGTTAAACCACAGAGCCTAGGACATGCCGATTAGCAGGTTGACGGTTCGAATCCCCGCGACGGGGTGAGCTCCCGTTGCTCCTGCCAACCTAGCAGTTCGAAAGCACGTCAAACTGCAAGTAGATAAATAGGTACCGCTCCGGCGGGAAGGTAAACAGTGTTTCCGTAGGGCATTGGATGAGATGGGTGCTCTACAAAGGATTCTCAACACATTCACTGGAGGATTGTGCTGTAAGGAAGCCTACCTTTAAGTTTCACCAAAATTATTTTGTAGACGATGGCCGACTTTTGGATTGTCTCCAAAAGCTTCTCCTCTTCCAGCAAAATTTTTTCAGATAATCCACTTTTAATGTATGGTGGTTAGTTCCACACACACACATACCATTGGTCAGCAACTGCTCTGCCGTTCTCTCCTTCAGGTCATTGCACAGGAAATAACCTCCAAAGTTTCTTGCGTACAGGAATTGGTGTACAAAAAGTCCACCAAGCTCTTGTGATACCACTGAGTTTGTAGCTGGATGCGCCCTTCCATGGCATTTCCCCCCGAGAAGATTCCAGTTAACGGGCTACAGGCATGGATGAAAAAATGCAAGTTGAGGCATAACATGGAAAGATGCTGACATCAAATATAGCAGGAATCCCCAAGGCCAAAGTTAGACAGGGCCCACCTGCCTTTCAAGTGGGAAAATAGGTAGCTTTGGACCCAGGTGGCGCTGTGGGTTAAACCACAGTGCCTAGGGCTTGCCGATCAGAAGGTCGGCGGTTCGAATCCCTACGACGGGGTGAGCTCCCGTTGCTCGGTCCCAGCTCCTGCCCACCTAGCAGTTCGAAAGCACGTCAAAGTGCAAGTAGATAAATAGGTACCGCTCTGGCGGGAAGGGAAACGGCGTTTCCGTGCGCTGCTCTGGTTCGCCAGAAGCGGCTTAGTCATGCTGGCCACATGACCTGGAAGCTGTATGCCAGCTCCCTCGGCCAATAAAGCGAGATGAGCGCCGCAACCCCAGAGTCGGACACGACTGAACCTAATGGTCAGGGGTCCCTTTACCTTTAATTGTGTGTGATGGAAACTGCTAGCTCATAACTTGTTCTCTGAGATTATAAAATGTATTTGTCCTTCCCACTTATCGCATTCAATGAGATAAAAAGCGGCACTAGAGCGGGATATTTGCAGCATTTTGCCTAGGGAAGCAGGAGAAATTTGTTTCAGTCTCCGGGTAAAGGCAAATCTATCAAAGAAACAATATGCAAACCAACCCACAACTCTGATCCAAAATGTACATTTATCCAAATTTTGCAATGCAGTTCTCCAACCAATGTTTATGAATGTGCATATACCGGTATTAGGAGAAAGTGTGCTGAAAAATTAATATATTCCTGTAAATAACGTATTTTGAACTCTAGCTTTCAAAGCAGGTTTACAGAGCTGGCCTGGGTTTCCTCAGGCACAAGTCACTCCTGTCGGCTCTCAACATCGGAGGGGCCACCAGTTCCCCATCTTTCCCTTTAAAAACATTTTAATTATATACGCCCATAGCAGTTTCCCATATTTTCCTAAGAATTTTAAGCTGCTTTAAAGATTTATGGATCTGTACTGAAGTCATTGTACGCTCCAGCAAGGAAACTACTAAGGGTTCCTATTAAAACATTATGTACTGTATTCTGTTTCCAGTTAACTACATCATAGAAATTATTATCGCCACTTGCAGTTCCACTGGGTGGAGACCGAAAGGATTACTTCATTATGAGGTCCAGTGCCGAGAGCCTTCTGGCGGTTCCCTCGCTGCGAGAAGCCAAGTTACAGGGAACCAGGCAGAGGGCCTTCTCGGTAGTGGCACCCGCCCTGTGGAACACCCTCCCATTAGAGGTCAAAGAGAACAACAACTACCAGACTTTTAGAAGACATCTGAAGGCAGCCCTGTTTAGGGAAGCTTTTAATGTTTAATAGATTATTGTATTTTAATATTCTGTTGGAAGCCGCCCAGAGTGGCTGGGGAAACCCAGCCAGATGGGCGGGGTATAAATAATAAATTATTATTATTATTATTATTATTATTATTATTATTATTATTACTATTATTACTATTATTACTATTATTATTATTATGCCTTGCCAGTGAGGGGACCCCTTTGCAACACCACTCCAGCACAAAAAACAACAGCTCCCCTTCTTGCCTCAAAACCTAAAACGAACCATTATGCTTATAGTGCATGTAACACACTCTCCTGCTTTGAAGTTTGTCTTCATGGCCTTATCACACATTTAGGAACTTTCTCCAGAAAAGCTCAGGGCCAAAAGGTGTTGAGGATGTGGCTGCATTTGGCAAACTCTCCTTCTCTTTCTCCTCCTCTTCCCCATCAGGACTGCAGTGTAAGGCTGCCCAGTCTTGACCCAGTTACCTGGGAGTCAGCTTCATTGAATACAGTGGGACTTACTTCTGAGTGGGACGCAGGTGGCGCTGTGGTCTAAACCACAGAGCCCAGGGCTTGACAATCGGAAGGTCAGCGGTTCAAATCCCCGCGACGGGGTGAGCTCCCGTTGCTCGGTCCCAGCTCCTGCCATCTAGCAGTTCGAAAGCACGTCAAAGTGCAAGTAGATACGGTAAATAGGTAAACGGGAAGGTAAACGGCGTTTCTGTGCGCCAGAAGCGGCTTAGTCATGCTGGCCACATGACCTGGAAGCTGGACGCCGGCTCCCTTGGCCAATAAAGCGAGATGAGCGCCGCAACCCCAGAGTCATCCACGACTGGACCTATTGGTCAGGGGTCCCTTTACCTTTACCTTTACTTCTGAGTAGACAGTGTCAGGTTCCATTTACAATAAGGGAATAAACATTCCCCATGCTTCCTACAAATGGCTGGCTGCAGAAGCATTGCAATTTAATAATTTAAAGCGGATTGACGACCGTTTTCTTTAAAACTGTAGGAAGGGCTTTGAAAGCCAGCTTCATTTCCTTCATTTGGTGCAGGTTTTTCCAGACCCTCCAAGTGTCCCTATTTTCCAGAGATGTCCCTGATTTAGAGAAGCCATGTCGGTTTCTGATTTGATCCTGGAATCTCCTGCTTTTCCTTAGGACGTTCCTATTTTCATTTGATAAATGTTGGAGGGCATGGAGTTACCCAACCTCTGAGCCATCTGAAAGCAATCCTGTATAGGGAAGTTTTTAAAAAATGTTTAATGTTTTATTATGTTTTTTATATATGTTGGAAGCCACTCAGAGTGGCTGGGGCAACCCAGTAAGATGTGTGGGGTATAAATAGTAAAATTATCATTATGGAATGGGATGTCCCTATTTTCATCGGAGAAATGCATTATTTTTCTCGTAAAAACAGAACTCAATTTTTTCACCTCTACACACACAACACTTTTTTTTAACATTTTGGTTTTATTGATATTCTTATATTACAAAAATAAACATTATTATGTCACTTAACAAAACTTGTTGACCTATGTTTTTCAACATAGAGATAATATACATACAAAAATTAATTAATTAAAAAATAAAAGAAAAAAACAGAAGAACAATTTAAAAAAATTAAAGATACATTCCAAAATATTCCAAAGTCATATATATAGCCACAATTTGGACTTCCTGTCAATCCCTAATATATACTTTTATTTTATACATGAATGTACTCTAGTTGTTATATATTTCTTTACTGATTTGTCTATTACATTCCTACATCAATATGTATCCTTGGTCTTATTACTCAACTCATTCTCTCTCCAAAGTCAATTGAATGCTAGCATAGACAACGAACCTTTGCTGTATTTTTGGACATATATCTTATATCTATCCCACTTTTCCATAAATTTTTGTTTTGAATTGCCTCTCAAGCTATTTGTCAATTGTGCCATTTCAGCAAATTCTTGCAATTTGTTCTGCCAGTCCGTTATTGTTCGGACTCCTTCTTCCTTCCACCCCTTTGCCACCAAGGTTCGAGTTGCGGCCGTTGCGTATAGAAATATTTCTCTCAGAGTTTTTGAGATGTCCTTACCAAAAATACTTAGCAGAAATGCCTCTGGTCTTTTTAGAAAAGTTATTCCAAGCATTTTTTTCAACTCGTCATAAATTAAACCCCAGAACACTTTAATCTTCCCACACGTCCACCACATGTGGTACATGTCGCCATTACTCCCACAAATATTAACTAAATTTTTGTACATCTTAGATAATTTTGAGGGCGTGAGGTACCATCTGTGCTGCATCTTTAACATATTTCCCCTGATGTTATAACACACTGTAAATTTCATATTTATTCTTCAAAGGTTTTCCCATTCAGCCATCATTATTGGGCGCCCAATATCCTGTGCCCATCTAATAATTGTAGCTTTAACCTCCTCCTCCTTGACTTCCCAGTCAAGGAGGAGGTGGTACATTCTTGAAATTATCTTTGTTTTGTTGTTTATTAATTCAATTTCAAATTTTGAGGGCTCTTTATCAAATCCAATCTTTTTATCCTGTTTGAATATTTCGTATATTTGGTGGCACTCCAACCAGCCAGAAAGCTGGTATTTTATTTCCTCATACTTTCCAAGTTTTGTTTGGCCTTCCTCTTCTATCAATAGTGTATTATACGTTATCCAATTTCCTTTCATGTTCTTATTTTTAACCGCGTTTGCCTCCAATGGAGATATCCATCTTGGGGTCTTTGGTTCTAAAAGTCTTCTGTATTTTTCCCATACTTTAAACAGAGCATTTCTTACTATGTGATTTGTAAAACTCTTATGTACTTTGTCTTTCCCGTAGTTTAAATACGCATGCCACCCATATCGGATGTCATGCCCTTCTATATCTAATACATCAGTGTTACTTAACAGGTACCAGTCCCTCATCCACGAGAAGCAAGCAGCCTCGTAATATAATTTTAAGTCGGGAAGACCAAAGCCTCCCCTTTCCTTAATATCTATTAAAACCTTGTGTTTTATTCTTGGTCTTCTCCCTGACCATATAAATTTAGATATTTCTTTCTGCCAGTTGTCAATGCAGCCTTTTCATTGTTCTCCGAGATGTGGAGGGGAGGAAAAAGGAAAAGCAGGACATTCCGGGATCAGACCAGAAACTGGGACAGCTTCTGTAATTCCGGGACTGTCCCTGGAAAATCAGGACTCTTGGAGGGCATGTTTTCCACCAGCTGATCAAAGCAGCTTACAGACTATAAAGGTCAAGAAAAACAGCATCAGAAGGATAATGGTCGTGGTATTGGGGCAGGATGTTGTGGAGACATCCAGGACTCCAGAAGGAGCAGGACGGGGCCCCAACTCTGGAGAGATGGTTTACCAAATCTTAAAGTTAAGGGAAAGAATGCTCCTCATGTAAAGAAGGTGATGTAGGTAAAGCCTTAAATGGCCTAAAAGGTAAAGGGACCCCTGACCATTAGGTCCAGTCGTGTCCGACTCTGGGGCTGCGGCGCTCATCTCGCTTTATTGGCCGAGAGCCGGCGTACACCTTCCGGGTCATGTGGCCAGCATGACAAAGCCACTTCTGGTGAACCAGAGCAGCGCACGCAAACACCGTTTACCTTCCCGCCGGAGCGGTACCTATTTATCTACTTGCACTTTGAGGTGCTTTCGAACTGCTAGGTGGGCAGGAGCAGGGACCGAGCAATGGGAACTCACCCCGTGGCAGGGATTCGAACCACCGACCTTCTGATCAGCAAGCCCTAGGCTCTGTGGTTTAACCCACAGCGCCACCTGGGTGCCCTTTAAATGGCCTATAAAGCTTTAAACATGCCTCTCCATGTGAACTAACCTGGATCCTGAGATCATCCTCTGAGGCCGTTCTTCGTGTGTCTCCTCCAAGAGAGGTCCAGAGGGTGGCAACACGAGAACAGGCCTTTTCTGTGGTGGCTCCCCGTTGGTGGAATGCTCTCCCCAGGGGGCGGGGGCTCCTCTGGTGTTTTCATTACGTGTCTTTAGGTGCCTGGACTTTTAAATGTGTTGGGGGGGGGCTGGGGGGTGATATATAAATGTAATGCATAAATAATAATTGTGGAACCACCAAGTCCAGAGTCCAAAAGTACCTCCTCTATCCTGTAGCTACGGCACCTCCCAAAAGCAGAAGTGCTCACTAAGTCTTGCTTAATCCACGCAAAATAAAAAAATTCCTTCCAGTAGCACCTTAGAGACCAACTAAGTTTGTTCTTGGTATGAGCTTTCGTGTGCATGCACACTTCTTCAGATACACTGAAACAGAAGTCACCAGACCCTTATATATAGTGAGAGGGTGGGGAGGGGTATTACTCTAAGGTGCTACTGGAAGGAATTTTTTTATGTTGTTTTGACTATGACAGACCAGCACGGCTATCTACCTGTAACTTATTCCACGCAGAGTTCTTTCCACAACTCCCCCCTGCAGATTGTCTCAGATTAAAGTTTCCACCCCGTGCCTTGCGAGTGGTTTGCTTTGCACTCCGTTTCCGAAATCCTGCTTATTGCTTTATCACAGCGACATTCCACAGTGACGAGGAGAATGCTGACAAGTGAGAGAGAATATCCAGAGAAATGAATAACAGGGTGTGGAATGTTGCATCCTGAAAGGGGGCATGGCTGGCTGGCACCCTGAACAGGAGCACTCTACACTGCAACACTTTGTTGCAGGTCTTCCTTGTAAGATCATAAGGAGACTCCAGTGCGTATACACCACACATCAAAAGGTCATTTAAAGCACACAAGGTCACCCAAATAATCATGGGAACTGTAGTTTACCCTTCAAAGAGCTACAATTCCTGACACCCTTAACAAACTACAGTTCCCAGGAGTCTTTTGAGGGAAGACATGTGCTGTACGCAGCCAATTTACTAAAAGTCAGCCCCCACTGAAGCTTCTACAAGGGAGAAGTGTGACAATATTTGGGTCCCACCCCTTTCTTCCTCCAAGCTTATGGTTATTTAGGTAACAATGGGTGCCTTTTACCTCCACTCAAAAATAGTTTATCCTAATAAAGATACATGTTCATTGCCTTGCATTTTTGCTTTTGCGGTGGAACAGAATGCCAAAATGGCGCTTGGGAATTCGGAGTTTCAGATCATCCACTTGATGGCTGATTATTATTATTATTATTATTTTATTAATTTTCATTTTTAACAATCCAATAAAAGGACTTGATGGCTTCTTTGGGTGGTCCTGGTTTTCCCAACCTCTGGAACAAACAAGGGAGTCCTAAGGACCTAACTTGAGGCTCTGTCCAACAGCTACCTAGGGCCCGTGAAACAAAAGGTTCCTACACCTCAAAGGATTCATGTTTTAAGGACCAAACTACAGCTCTTGTGTTTGGAAAACCCCAACGACACAAGGGAAGGAAGGTGAATGTGGAAAGAGTCAGGAAAGGCAGCAGAAGGGACTCCTGGAGACACTGAGGACCATAGCTGTCAACTTTCGGATTTGAAAATAAGGGATGCCGCGAGGGCGGTGCAATGGCACCAAGTAGCCTCGCCACCCTGCGCTCCAGAGGCTGCGCGCAAACGGGTGAGCGAAAGAGCGAGCACATAGACGGCAGGCAGGCAGGCAGGTTGGCTTTCTGGTTGGGTATGAGTGTCTGGCTGCACAAGGCATGCAAGCTCCGCCCCCAGTTGGTCTCAGACTCCTTATTGGCAGCCGAGCAACACAGCTGAGGAGCCTCCCTGGCCGGCAGGGAGGGAGAGGAGCTGCTTCCTTTGAGATCCGGGAAATTTAAGGGGTAGCAACAATCTGGGATAGCAGCGGGAAACGGCATTGGAATAAGGGAGTTTCCCGCAAAAAAAGGGAGGGTTGACAGCTATGCTGAGGACCTTTTGCAGACAAAGCAGATGCTCTTCCTCCCTTTTCCCTTCCCAGCACCCCAAGGAAGTCCTGCGATTATCTTTCATTATACAGAGGCAGCCAGAAATGACTCCCTTTCAAAACAGGTTACAGGGCTTAATGACACAGTTCCCTACGCATTCCTGTTTCCTCAGATCATGCCAGCGCTGGATCCCCAGGTGGCAGGGCTGCAGGGTGGGGGGAGCACACCCCTCTCTCTGAGACATGCCTACGGATTCCTATTCAGTTCTCCTCTAAATGCTCTTCCTTCCCAGCTCATCCTGGCAGCCAGCTGGGACTTCCCTGGAGCACTGCACAGCCTCTGTGGCAAGAGCACCACCTGCTGCCTCTGAACTTCATGACAGCCAAGGATGGGGAAATTGTGGGCCTCTAGAGCAGGGACACGGGTGGCATTGTGGTCTAAACCACAGAGCCTAGGGCTTCCCGATCAGAAGGTCGGTGGTTCGAATCCCCGCGACAGGGTGAGCTCCCGTTGCTCAGTCCCAGTTCCTGCCCACCTAGCAGTTCGAAAGCACGTCAAAGTGCAAGTAGATAAATAGGAACCGCTCCAGCGGGAAGGTAAACGGCATTTCCGTGTGCTGCTCTGGTTCGCCAGAAACGGCTTAGTCATGCTAGCCACATGACCCCGAAGCTGTACGCCGGCTCCCTCGGCCAATAATGCGAGATGAGCGCCGCAACCCCAGAGTCGGTCACGACTGGACCTAATGGTCAGGGGTACCTTTACCTTTAAAGCAGGCATAGGCGGACTCCGGCCCTCCAGATGTTTTGGGACTACAATTCCCATCATCCCTAGCTAACAGGACCAGTGGTCAGGGATGATGGGAATTGTAGTCCCAAACATCTGGAGAGCCAGAGTTTGCCTATGCCTGCTCTAGAGGTTCACAGAATCGTAGAGTTGCAATGCAGGAATCGCAGCCAAACATTTTTTGGATTACAGCAACATGGCCAGTTGTCAGGAATGACAGGAGTTGGGGGGCAGCAACATCTGGAGGGCATGTTGACTAAGAGGTTAAGAAAAAAGTTGAGAGTATTCTTGAAGAGTCAGTGCTTTCAAGGTGGACGTAATATGTAGTCACACTATTTACTGTTGATCAACGCATTGCCAAATTAGTACTGAAACTATTCATGCATTTTCAGAATTTACTGATAATGATGTTGCTGGTGTGTTCATTTTGATGATCTGAGCATCATACCATTGGGTCTAATTAAATAAATGTTGATAATTTTATTAAATATTCAGGGTAATGCATATTTAGCACAGCTAATTATATATTTTCTTAATGGGTCGATTAATGTATTGAATTTATTTTTTAATAGAGGATAGTCTGTTACCCCATGCACCTCTCCAAGAAGATGTCCACTGGAATCACCTGCATATTTAAACCTACATCTCAGGCAGAGATCTTTCCCATTCACCTGCTACCTGATCTTTATCAAAAAATCCACGATCTAGAGATGCCATAATTGAACCTCTTGGGAGAGTCAGTTCCAGGCCTTAACTGTGCACTCCATGAAAAAGTCCCATTTTTTTAGCTGCCCTAAATCTTCCAACCTTCAGCTTTGTTGGATGTCCACCCTTGTTTCATGAGAGCACTAGGCGGCTGTCAGCTGGGCACCAGAAGCTCAAAACCTTAATGGACAACAGAAGCACAGCCTGTTGGGAGAAGGGCAGCTTTAATTAAGGTGCCTGAGAGTCATACAAACTAGACAGAGCCATGAACACAGGAGGAAAAAGCATGCAAGTTATTCAGAATGATGGAGGAGCCCTTCAGAGAGGGCTGCGCCGATCGTCTTCCCACAGGGGAACATGGGCACCCAGTTGTCTGGGGTGCGGAGTCTTTTCGCCCAGCCCCGGAAGCAGCTGCTGGTCCATCACAATCCATCCCAAAGTCAGAGCTTCTGCCTTGTTGCTGTCCATCAGCCCCTCTGCCTTAAAAAGGCTTTTCTTCAGACGAGGAAAAGTGGAGGGTGGGGAAGATTCTGGGCTGGCCCAGTGCAGCGTGGACAGGTGGGTGCTGGGTGCCCCGAGGACGGGCTCAGTGGGTGCAGGGATCAAGCGCAATAGAATAACCTCCCAGGGTCCAAGGCCTCTCCGTCAGAGGCACGCAGGTAAGCATGCAGAGATATTAGGGGGCTCCTCCAGCAAATATGAGCTCCAGAGCGGCCTGGATGTCGCCCCCAGTGGCCTGGAGGGCTCGGAGGCTCAGCTCGTCGTCGTGGATGCCCATGTCCCGCAACTGTTGCAGCTGCAGCTGCCACTGGCTCTGTAGGCGGAAGAGAGGGAAGGAGCAGCGTTAGCCCAAGTCCCAACACAGTCAAGTGGGGTGGCTGGATTTGGAGGGGCAGTGGGAGAGATCCAGAGCCAGGGCTGCAGACGTTGGCACGGTGCTCTTGGGCAAGTCAGTGGTTGCCAGTCCATTTCCAGGCCCAATTCAAGGTTTGAAAGCCCTAAATGACTCAGGCCCCAAATACCCTTCCTTACAGGCACTTTTGGGTGGGTGCTGAAATCAGCAGAAGAGGTCCTCTTGGCAGTTCCTCTGCCTGCAGGGATGGGGGACAAGGGGAGAGGGCCTTCTCCGTGGTGGCCCAAGCTGTGGAACGATTTTCTCCAGAGCTGTGCCTGGCACCTTTATTGCACAGTTTCCGGTGGATTCTGAAGACACAGCAGTATCCCTGGCTTTGAATAGTCAAGGTCAGGCACCCCCAACCTGCGGCCCTCCAGATGTTTTGGGACTACAACTCCCATGATCCCTAGCTTACAGGACCAGTGGTCAGGGATGATGGGAACTGTAGTCCAAAACATCTGGAGGGCCGAAGGTGTATGTTTTCAGGACCCACCTTAATTTTATGGTTGCAAGTTGTTTTAAATGTTGTGTTTAATGCTATAACCTGCCCTGGGACCTTAGGGTGAAGGGTGGGTAATCAATCAATCAATCAATTAATCAATCAATCAATCAACCAACCAATCATGATAATCGTCTGCCTGACCCACCTCATAAAACTGCTCTGGGAGAAGCAGGTGGCACATGGAGGCTGCAGAACACTAGGCTTAACTCACAGGAAATCCCCAGGGCAAATCCAGGTCTGCCTGCAATCACCTCAGGTGGCCTCAGGCAGGCCGTTTGGCTTCACCGGCCCTGGCGGGTTGTCATGAAACTAAATGCTCACTAGAATTAGCTTCAGGTAGGGGAGACAGAGAAGGGGAGAGATAAAGAAATCGGGCAAGTCGCTAGCCCTGAGCCTAACCCACCTTGTGTAGGGTGGTTAAAGAGGATGTAATGTCACCAGGTTGGTTTATTTATTAACTACATTTCCATTCCACTCTTTCTCCCAAAGGAGCCCTCCTTGTAAAAGTATACACAATGAATACAAAACAGACAACACCGTACAGTAGAATAATGTATCAAAATGATGCAAACAGTGAAGAATATTCAATCATATATATATATATATATATATATATATATATATATATATATATATATATATGCATATGCAACCGGATATATATATATATATATATATATATATATATATATGCATATGCAACCGGAGGAAATCTACTCCATACAACGTACAAATGTCTCAAAAAGTGCAAAGAGATTCCAAAGTGCAGTGTCCGATGTGCAACAAGTCCAATGTCATAAAGTGCTAAAGTCTCTCAGGAGTCCACGTCTGCTTTTCCCGACAGGCGGCTAGCTTGTATTATCCCCGTTTCACTACAGGTGAAACTCGAAAAATTAGAATATCGTGGAAAAGTCCATTTATGTAAGCAACTGTTTTCATTAGCTACTGGAGTTTAATATATGAGATAGACTCATGACATGCCAAGCGAGATATGTCAAGCCTTTGTTTGTTATAATTGTGATGATTATGGTGTACAGCTGATGAAAACCCCAAAGTTGAAATTGTTAAGTTGGGGTTCTCATCAGCTGTACACCATAATAATCACAATTATAATAAATAAAGGCTTGACATATCTCGCTTGGCATGTCATGAGTCTATCTCATACATTAGTTTCACCTTTTAAGTTGAATTACTGAAAGAATTGACCCTTTCCACGATATTCTAATTTTTCGAGTTTCACCTGTATTATCGTTTCTTCAGGGACGGACATCGTCAAATTGTTCATACATAAACACTTAACTAGGCTGAAACGCTTTGCCAAGCAGGAACCGCATATATATATATGATTGAATATTCTTCACGGTTTGCGTCATTTTGATATATTATTCTCCTTGTAAAAGTGGCTTGTGGGCGCAGTGCGCTGCCCAGGCGACAAAAGCAAGGAAGGCATGGGCCAAGCCGACTGCGCCACTGGGGTGGGCAGCTGCGCCTGAAGTTTAACAGACCTGAAGGTTTGGCTGACCGGAAGCCTGCAAGGCGTGCTGCAAGGCCTGGCTGAAGAGGTCATTGGTGATGGGCGTTCCTGACTGGACGCTGGAGGACATCGGAGACGTGCCTGAAGAATGACCCTGGGAAAAGGAAGAGGAAGAGGAGGAGGAGGAGGAGGAAGGTGCTTTTGGTGCATAGAAGGGAATGGAAGATTTCCCATTATAGGTCTCTTTACCGCCGGGGTGGAGAAACTTGTGGCTCTACAGGCGATATTGGACTCCCAGCCCAGCAACCAGGGCCAGCAAAGTCAATGGTCAGGGTGGATGGGAGCTGGAGGCCACCAATAACCCCTGGAGGGCCACAGCTGCCTCATCCCTGTTGCAGGGGGAGCAGAATATTCCCCTCCGAAGCTCCAAAGACAGTGCTTTGTGTCCCAGAGGACACTGTAAGGAGGTGGCCCACAGGGCCCAAGCCCCAGGGGCTTCTTGTGACAGGCCCCTCTCACCCCTGGCCTCCAGCAAGTTGTTGATGAGAAGAATGTGGCCCTCAGCTGGAGAATAAACCCCTCACCCTTAGCATAGAAGCAGGGTGGATTTGATTTAAATTAAATTGATTTCAATCACGATTTCAATCACGATTTCAATCACTAGTCAGTAAGGCTTGATTTAAATCACTAGTCAGTAAGACTTGATTTAAATATTTTTTTACAGAAAGATTCATTCTTGCTAGTATAATCTTAATATTTACAACCATATGAAGGTTTCATTTTTGGAATAATAAATTTTCAGAGTAGTTTTTACAGTTATATCAAAAATTACTGATTTGGTTATACTACTAGAAATACATAGACAGATAAGTATGAAATTATGGTGAGGTTTAATAAGTTAACTGTTTATATTTGGACAACTTTTCTGCTGTACTTTATTGGAATGAGAAAAATAATCATTTCCTTAATAACCCTTTAAACAATATATTTAACTAAAACAATAACATGATAGCATATGTATCCATGTTTGTTAACTGATGTGGTTAAACTTTTTTTTAAAAAAAAAACTTTGAGTTTTAGCACACTTGATAAACTTAAAACAAATCCTTATTTCCTGATGAATAGCCTTTGGACTACAATGTGACTTAAATAGAAGACTATATTTAGAAAGATTTTTCCTCCAAAAGCATTTTATTTTAGAAATCCGATTTTTTAAAGAAAAAATCGTTGATTTTTATCCACCTTGCATAGAAGCACATGTGTGTATACAGCACATGCAGGAAACAGGCCTGCACCCCAGGTCTTTTTAGTAACAGAGTCCTAGAGTTGGAAGGCCCTCCCAGGGTCATCTAGTCCAACCCCCAGGAATGCCTCTGGAAGGTGCCCAGCAGCATCCAGCCACACCCCATGCTTCCCTTTTACCTGGGTCCCGGGGGTCGGAGTGTGGGAGCTGCTCTCAGGGGTACTGGCCAGAGCCAGGGCCGTCGCCAATTCGCTCTGGGTGATGGGCCGGGGGCCGGCTGCCCCAGTGTAGCCAAGGGATGCCGGGCGGGACCCAGAGGTGCTGCTGGAAGGTGTGGTCCTTGTGCTCTGCAAGAGCAAAGAGGAAATGCTGCTGCTTACCGCTTGCACAAAAAGGTTTGTTTCAACTGCACAGCTGACTCCCCAACTCCTGTTCTAACCCAAGTGAGCAGAGACCAGGGTTTTGTTTTTTAAAGAGTGATTCTGTTTCTGAACCAGTTGGGAACATTCAGAATCCCCACCAGAGGAGTCTCTGCCTGCCACAGAGAGACCTGCTTCCACTCTAGAAAGGAAATACTGAAGCGTTCCGGGAGATCTTTGGATGACTTCATAGACTGGCTGCATTGGCACATCGGGATAAGCCAGCAAGCACTCGGCGCACTTAAGAGAAATTCATGGCGGAGAGTGCTATCAATGGCCCCGAGCCAAGATGGCTGCACTCTGCCTCCACTGTTGGGAGCCATAAATGGTTCTGAATACCAGTTGCTGGAAAGTACTGGAGGGGAGAGGCTCTTGTGCTCAGATCCTGCTTGTGGGCTTCCTCAGAGACATCTGATGAGCACAGTGAGGGCAGAATGCTTGACTATTGGCCTGATTCTGCAGGGCTCTTCTAATGTTCACTCTGCTCCTGCTTCACTTCTCTCACAATGCAAAGAGCAGGAGAAATCAGCTTCTAGACTCTTGCTATTTTTGAGTGCAATTCCGTTGCATCCTGGCAAATCCAGTCGATAAAGAGCTCCTGCCAACTGTCCAGCGTAAGAAAGGCCCTTCTGGATCAGACCTGAAGCCCACCAAGAAGGCTGTTTTTACCCCAAGCACCTGGTATTCAGTGGTATAGGCTGTGTTTTGAACAAGGCAGCTCAAGAACTTGAGAGTCGGGGACGTATGTTTTTGCTCTGAGAGATTCCCGTTCAATGCTGAAAAATCTAAGTAGCACTTAATATTTAAAAGGCACTCCAAAATATAAAAAACACACAGTTCCCTCCCAAAGCTTACAAGTCATATCAAATTCAACCCCAATGTATTTTTGAAGGCAATGTGTGGTCTTGCTGCATATCCATTAACAGATGACATATTTCAACTTTTTGAACTAAAAGGTAAGGAGAGGGGACATGATCAAGGCATAACATTAGGCATAGTCTCAGAAAGCTCTCACAATCCTATAACTCAGGACCATCCAATGAAACCGAATTGTGAGCAATTCAAACCAAAACACTAGGAAGCCCTCCAAGCGGAGTGAAACCACTGAATTTGGTGTAAGAGGTAGGTGTTGCTGCTAACGTGGGCAGCTTTTTGAACAATTTAGACACATTCATGGGGGATAAGGCTACCAATGGCTAGTTGCCAGGGCAACTGTGTGCTGAACTCTGGTAACAGACAGAGGCCATATGCTTCCAAATTTCAGCTGATGGTCAGCACAATTGGGTTGAGTACAGTCGCCCTCCTGTCCTGAGGGTGGGCTTGTCAGAAGTTGGCCCCGTGGGAACAGGAGGCAGGACTGGATGGTCCTTTGGCCTCGTGTCCTTCACAGGGACACCCAACGCAACTCTCGGGTCTTTTCAACATTACCTGATGGAAATCGTCTTCATCATCAGAGAGACCTTCAAACAGGAAGCCACCTGCCCAAGAAAAGAGGCCATAATAATAATAATAATAATTTATTATTTGTACCCCACCCATTTGTTCCCCAGCCAGAGGCAAGGACAGGGTTCTCCTCAAACTCAAGTACCATTCAATACCGACGGCACAAATCCTGATGTGCAAACTCCCCATTTTAGAATTACAAAACATCAGAAATGCACTACATTTGCTTCTCAGCCCCTCAGAGATCTGTGCCCCTCGCTCACCTGGCATGTCCCGGTAGGAGCTGGAAGGCATGCTGCGCGAGGAGGTCTCTGCCGTGGGCAAGGGGGTGCTGCTGGCCACGGAGTGGAGAACCAGGATAATGGCATTCACCAAAGCAGGGTGGGATGGGATGAGCCTAGAAAGAGTGGTGAGAACACGTAAGCTGCGGGAGGCCCAACAGCCACAGGACCCTCCAAGGACATCTACCCCAGCCCCACCAATGGCAGAAACCAGCTCCTACAACAGCTCTGATAGGTAGCTCATCCAGACTTAACAAAAAAGTCTAACAAAATATAGTTGCCTCCTTCTGTAGCAGCCTTTTCCACTGCCCAACAGCTTGTGATATCAAAAAAATCCTAACCTTCTTCCTAAAACATTGCAAGGTTTGTCTTCAGTTCCCAGCCAGCCAGATGGGCGGGAGTATAAATAATAAATTTATTATTATTATTATTATTATTATTATTATTATTATTATTATTATTCCAGTCCATCAGTTTGAACTCACCAATTCAGAAACAAAACTTTATAAAAAATGGTTCAGTAACTCAGAACTGGTTGAGATGCCTTCACATAAGGAAATAGGTCCCAGGTGCAAAACAATCAGCACCACAAAAATCTTGACTCTTTTTTTTTCAGGGGCAGGGGCAAAAGATCTGAAGTTTGACAGGAAATCTGTTTTGTCTGTGAAAATCTCTCTCTGGAGTGACTCAGGACACCAGGACTCAGGTCTATGATGTTTAAACAAAAACTTACGTGTCCAACATATTCGGGTCAGCAAAGACAGAGAAAAGATCCTTATCCTGCAAGACACCTGGCAGACAAAGAAATTATTGTAATCAACAAGAAAAATCTGTAGCATCCTATCCACCAAGAAATATTTTTATTATTAAATTTACATTGGAAGAGATGTGTGGAAAATTAGAGCCGGCCTGCTTGCAATGCTTCTGGTACCTGCAGTAAGTGGTAGGAGGGGTTTGAGGAAGACAAGACGGGTTGACCTCACACAGAGTGGCTGGGGAGACCCGGCCAGATGGGCGGGGTAAAAATAATAAATTATTATTATTATTATTAAATCTAAAGATTGAGATTGAGGTTGAATCCTGACAAGACAGAAGTACTGTTCTGGGGGGACAGGGGGTGGGCGGGGGCGGGGGATTCCCTGGTCCTGAATGGGGTAACTGTGCCCCTGAAGGACCAGGTGCGCAGCCTGGGAGTCATTTTGGACTCGCAGCTGTCCATGGAGGTGCAGGTTAATTCTGTGTCCAGGGCGGCTGTCTACCAGCTCCATCTGGTACGCAGGCTGAGACCCTACCTGCCCGCAGATTGTCTCGCCAGAGTGGTGCATACTCTAGTTATCTCCCGCTTGGACTACTGCAATGCGCTCTACGTGGGGCCTCCGGGACCACGTAACACCGGTCCTGAGAGATCTACGTTGGCTCCCAGTACATTTCCGAGCACAATTCAAAGCGTTGGTGCTGACCTTTAAAGCCCTAAACGGCCTTGGTCCTGTATACCTGAAGGAGCGTCCCCACCCCCACCGTTCAGCCCGGACACTGAGGTCCAGCGCCGAGGGCCTTCTGGCGGTTCCCTCACTGCGAGAAGCAAAGCTACAGGGAACTAGGCAGAGGGCCTTCTCGGTAGTGGCGCCCGCCCTGTGGAACGCCCTCCCATCAGAGGCCAAAGCAATCAACAACTACATAACATTTAGGAAATACCTGAAGGCAGCCCTGTTTAGGGAAGTTTTTAATCTGTAACATGTTAATGTATTGTTTTTTAATGTTTGCTGGAAGCTGCCCAGAGTGGCTGGGGAGACCCGGCCAGATGGGCGGGGTACAAATAATAAATTATTATTATTTTTATTATTATTATTACTAAGTGTCAAACTTTTGCCAGCTCAGGTATGACAGCCTGAGATAAACACAGAATGGCAGTGTCTTTGCCTACACACCAAGCCTACCTACCCAAAGCGACTGGGTCGTTGCTGAGGCCAGGGGTAGCAACAATGATCTGATCGAACGACTCCTTGTTCCCCAGCATCTTGAAGACCTGCGTGGAGGACACAGAGAAATCAGCAAGGCTGACAGAGAAAGCCACAAGCTGCCTTTGAGAACAGCAGCTGCAACATATCGACGCTTCCCACTTCCCTGTGAAAGGGGTGCAATGGGCCCAGGAGGGGCAGCATCAGCCATGCTCACCGAATCCCTGAAGACAGGACTGCTGTGCAGAGCGGTGTGCAGGACCCGGAACTCTCGGACTGCGGCAGCTTTGTCCACTGGTTCTGGGGGGAAGAAGGGCAGAGCAAGAGATCAGTCACTCGGTGGAATCGGTCAGCAAAAGGCAATAGCAGCAGCAGGCATCCATGAGACAAGAGTCAAGCATATTCTGCAATTCCACTGTCTGATGTGCCAGAAGGGGACACAGAGCAGGGATTTGATGATGCAGGGACATATTGGCCTTCATGCGCCATGTGCTGGATCAGTGGTTCCCAAAGTGGTTGGTCCCATCCCGGCTTACCTGGCTTCTGTTCTGGCTCTGGCCAGGACTTTCGGAGGACGTGGACTGTGGAGCCGGACTGGATGCCATAGAATTCAAGTGTCTGGTCATCCCGCAGCTTCCGGCCGCAGTAGATCAGATCTGAAAGGCAGGCAGTGCAGCATGGCACACGTGAAAAAGCTGGGCTTGTGGGCCCTTTCTGAACCAGAGCTGGACAACATGGTGCCCCCCTCCAAATGTCCAATTGTTTGTTTCATAAAAATTAATACACTGGTTGATTGTAAAAAGAAAAAAAAAACCTGAAAGCGCTTTGCAAAAAGGTAAAACATAAGATCAAGATAAATTTACAATTTACAAGAATATTTTAGCAGACACCAAAAGGAATACAGTGAAGGTACCTGCTTGAGATCAACAGGCAGGGAGTTCCAGAGTTTAGGTGCTGCCACACTAAAGGATCAAGTTCTTACAAATTTGGAGTGGGTCTTATGTGGCGCCTGTAATGGGGTGAATTCCACCAATCAAAGCTGCTGAATGGGCACATGCAGGGCAAGGAGATCTCATGGGTACACTGGTCCCTAGTTGCTAAGTGTGTTATAGTAACACCTTAGATTTGGCCTGGTTGTTGGACTCCAATGCCCATCAGCAACAACAATAATGACCAGTGGTCAGGGATGGTGGGAGCTGGCGTTCCAACAACGGCTACACCTGCACGAAACTAGAGTAGTTAGCCTTGTTTCTGAGGCCTGGATTCTTCTTCCCTGGAACTCCAGGAACAGTAGCTCTGTGAAAGGAATGGGGTGCAGGTCTCTGATCAACTTTCAGCACCCTGAACAAACTACATTTCCCAGGATTCTTTGGGGGGAAGCCATGACACCGCTTTAAATGTGTGGTGTAGGTGTGGCCAGGGCATTTCATGACCTTGAGTTCTGACAATGGTGATGATAAAATGACAGGAAGTTAAGAAAAGCAGCTCACCAATGAGTTCTGGGTCAGGGACGGATTCCTGCAGCTTCCCTGTGATGAGCTGCTTCAGGTAGGAGATGCTGCAGCCCCCCAAGGGCCACTCGCCCAGCTCTGTTTCTGGCAGGCGCAAAATGGACTTGGGAGCCAGCGGCTGATCTGCCAGCTTGACTGCGATGTAGCACTCAGAGAGAGCCATGGCATCCGATTCCCTGGGAGGACTTGGTCCAGTGAGGCCCCAATCCGAGCTCCAAGCAGAATCTGTAAAAGGAACACAGGGAGCTGCCTTTTACTGAGTCAGACCATGGGCTCATTGAGCTCAGTACTGCCTACACTGCCTGGCAGCAGCTCCTCAGGTTTTCAGGCAGGGGTTTGCCTATCTGGAGATGCCAGGGACTTTCTGCATGCAAAATAGGTACTCTGCCACTACGCTACAGCCCTTCCACGTCAGGAATGTCTCCTCTGAGGGGCACCACTAACCATGGTGTAGCCTCCCTCCCAACTGCCCTTAGCACTGGTTGGGTCTAAACTTTTTCACCTGAGCTGCAAAACTGATTCCATGCCCTCACCTTGGACACCAATTCTGGGCCAGAGGAGCAAGGACAGCAGTTGCAGACCTCACAGCACACCCAGCTGCAGGGAGGTCAGACAGGGGTTCAGAATAAGCTCAGGCTTGCAAGAGAGGTTAAAAATAATTTTTAAAAGGTTTCTCTGGCTACTTTCAAACCAAGAGGAAGAAAAAGCAAGACGTAGGTCCTCTCTGTGAAGAAGACAGAGAAATGCTATTGGGGGCCAGAGAGAAGGCAGAACTGCTCAACATACTGCTCAAAGTAGTGCCCAACTGCTCAACAACTACTTTGCCTCTGTCTTCACCCAAAAGGAAAGTAGTGCCCAACTTGGTCTATGAGACTTAGAAAAGGATGCTGTGGTTACTAAGACCTAGCATGGGTTTCTCAAAAACAAGTCATGCCAGAAAAATCTCACGGCTTTTTTTGGATAGTCACAAGATTGGTGGATCATGGGAATGCTGTGGACGTGGTGTATCTTGATTTCAGTAAGTCTTTTAGCAAAGTCCCCCATGAATAGGCGGGAAGGTAAGTGGCGTTTCCGTCCGCTGCTCTGGTGTCGCCAGAAGTGGCTTAGTCATGCTGGCCACATGACCCGGAAAAACTGTCTGCAGACAAACGCCGGCTCCTTTGGCCAGTAAAGCGAGATGAGCGCCGCAACCCCAGAGTTGTTCGCGACTGGACTTAATTGTCAGGGGTCGCTTTACCTTTTATGTATAAAGGTAAAGGTCCGTATAGTTAAAGCTATATGGACCTTGCCGACAAAGGTCCATATAGTTAAAGCTATGGTCTTCTCAGTAGTAATGTACGGAAGTGAGAGCTGGACCATAAAGAAGGCTGATCGCCGAAGAATTGATGCTTTTGAATTATGGCGCTGGAGGAGACTCTTGAGAGTCCCATGGACTGCAAGAAGATCAAACCTATCCATTCTTAAAGAAATCAGCCCTGCGTGCTCACTAGAAGGACAGATCCTGAAGTTGAGGCTCCAGTACTTTGGCCACCTCATGAGAAGAGAAGACTCCCTAGAAAAGACCCTGATGTTGGGAAAGGTTGAGGGCACAAGGAGAAGGGGACGGCAGAGGACGAGATGGTTGGACAGTGTTCTCGAAGCTACTAACATGAGTTTGGCCAAACTGCGAGAGGCAGTGAAGGATAGGCGTGCCTGGCGGGCTCTGGTCCATGGGGTCACGAAGAGTCGGACACGACTGAACAACAACAAAAGGTAAAGAGACCCCTGACCATTAGGTCCAGTCGCGAACGACTCTGGGGTTGCGGCGCTCATCTTGCTTTATTGGCCGAGAGCCGGCGTACAGCTTCGGGGTCAGTAGCCGGCTGATGGCTACTGGCCAAGTGTCCATACTCTCCCTTCACAGCCAGAGGCAGGGATGCTTCTGAATACCAGTTGCTGCAGGACCCATGTTTGAATCCTGCTTGCTGGTTTTCCGTTGGGGCATCTGATCGGCCCCTGTGAGAAGAGGAGGCTGGACTAGATGGGCCTCTGGCCTGATCCAGCAGGCTCTTCTTAGGTAAAGGTAAAGGGACCAGTCCAGCCCCCTCTTCTCACAGGGGCCCGTCGTGACCGACTCTGGGGTTGTGGCGCTCATCTCGCTTTAATGACTGAGGGAGCCGGCGTACAGCTTCCGGGTCATGTGGCCAGCCGTTTACCTTCCCGCTGCAGCGGTACCTATTTATCTACTTGTACTTGATGTGCTCTCGAACTGCTAGGTTGGCAGGAGCAGGGACTGAGCAACGGGATCTCACCCCGTTGCAGGGTTTCGAACCGCCGACCTTCTGATCAGCAAGCCCTGGGCTCTTGTGGTTTAACCCACAGCGCCACCTGGGTCCCTCCTTTTATGTATATGTATATATAATTGCCATAACCCCGTCCTGTATTTTGCCAGAAAAAGGTGGCAACCCTACAGTCGCCCCCCCCCAGTCCAGTCCAGGAAGCTCTCACGGGGTGTGACTTGGGCAGCCCCTTCCCACTCTCAGCCTGGCCCACCTCGCAGGGTTGTTGTGGTGCGGATAAACCGGGGAGGGAGAGGCGTTCGGCTGCCCTACTCGAGGCCTTACGTGGGCCACAAATGCAGTAAACAGCAGCAGCGGCAGCAGAAGCCCATTTCCCTACAAAATCCCCCCTCCTTGCTCTGCCTACCGGGATGTTTACAGCCGACGGTCTCCTCCAGCCGGAAGCGCTTCCCTGACCCCGCGCGAGGCATGCTGGGGAGTGGAGTCCGCACGGAGGAAGCGGCCTCGCGTCTCTCGCCTGGGCGGCCGGAGAAGGAAAAGGAGGGGCGACGGTAAGCTCCGCCCCCTCGTGAGTCGATCCGCAGGGCATCCTGGGATCGGCGGGTGGTGGCGGGGGGGGGGAGACTGAAGCCCGTGGATCGGGGTAGAGCAGCGTCGTGACGTTAAGCGCCCGAGCCAATCAGAAGAGAGGAGGGTGCCAGGAGGGGCCAATAGGCGGGCGGGAATTCAGAGCTGCCGTGAGTTTGAAGAATCTGGGCGCGCGAAGTTTCCAAGGCGCTTCTCTTCCTCAGTTACGGTAGTTGGAGGTCCAGCGCCTTTCGTCTAGGGCTTGAATTGAGTTTTGCTTTTATATTTAATGTCATTAGTGATTACTTAAAGGAGTTGGAGGAGTGCAAACTTTCCTTTTCTATATATATAATTTGTATTATTTTTTCTGTTTTACAATTTAGATTTAAACATCCTTAAAATATCAGTGACTTCCCTTCTTCTCTTCCCATGGTTCATTTTGCATATCATAAATTCCTGCATATATTTTACATAAACTAAACCATTCAGTATTCAGTTATTACATCCACCAATACTTATTTACATTATTGAATTTATCTTAATGCTGCCAACGTTTTCATGTGTACACAATTTCCCCCCATATAGTCAATAAACATTTTCCAATCTTCTTTAAATGTATGTTCTTGTTCTCTTATTCTATATGTTAAGTCCGCAAATTTAAGTCCGCAAAACGGTCAGGGGTCCCTTTACCCTTTACCTTTTTACAGCCGGTTGCTCACCCTCAGACTAACCCAAGGGTAAAAAGGAGGCAACACGTGGTGAGGATAAAATCGGAAGAACATGCATGCAAACTTGAGCCCCTTGGAGGAAAGGTGGGATATAAATCATAGAATGTGAAGGGTCATCTAGTCCAATCCCCTGAAATGCAGGAATCCCAACACCGCAGAATAAATGCAGACTCTCCTAAGTGTCAGGCTCCATTTACAAGAAAGGAATAAACCTTCCCCATGCTTCCTAAAAAATGGCTGGCTGCAGAAGCATTGCAATTTAATAATTTAAAGTGGATTGGTGACCTTTTTCTTCAAAAATATAGGAAGGGCTGTCTAGGCCAGCTTCTTTTCCTTCATTTGGTGCAGGTTTTTTCAGACCCTCCAAGTGTCCCTATTTTCCAGGGACAGTTCCAGATTTACAAAAGTCGGCCAGTTTCTGATTTGATCCTGGAATGTCCTGCTTTTCCTTAGAACAGTGATGGCTAACCTTGACACCCCAGATGTTTTGGAACTACAACTCCCATCATCCCTAGCTAACAGGATCAGTGGTCAGGGATGGTGGGAGTTGTAGTCCCAAAACATCTGGAGTGTCAAGGTTAGCCATCACTGCCTTAGATTAGAACATTCCTATTTTCATCGGAGAAATGATGGAGGGTATGTAAATGACATAAATGAATATGCCCCGTGGGTGCTCATCAATGGCTCCTCTTCATCCTGGAGAGAAGTGACTAGTGGGGTGCCACAGGGTTCTGTCTTGGGCCCAGTCTTATTCAACATCTTTATCAATGACTTGGATGATGGGCTTGAGGGCATCCTGATCAAGTTTGCAGATGACACCAAATTGGGAGGGGTGGCTAATACCCCAGAGGACAGGATCACACTTCAAAATGACCTTAACAGATTAGAGAATTGGGCCAAAGCAAACAAGATGAATTTTAACAGGGAGAAATGTAAAGTACTACACTTGGGCAAAAAAAATGAAAGGCACAAATACAGGATGGGTGACACCTGGCTTGAGAGCAGTACATGTGAAAAGGATCTAGGAGTCTTGGTAGACCACAAACTTGACATGAGTCAACAGTGTGATGCAGCAGCTAAAAAAGCCAATGCAATTCTGGGCTGCATCAATAGGAGTATAGCATCTAGATCAAGGGAAGTAATAGTACCACTGTATTCCGCTCTGGTCAGACCTCACCTGGAATACTGTGTCCAGTTCTGGGCACCACAGTTCAAGAAGGATACTGACAAGCTGGAACGTGTCCAGAGGAGGGCAACCAAAATGGTCAAAGGCCTGGAAACGATGCCTTATGAGGAACGGCTTAGGGAGCTGGGTATGTTTAGCCTGGAGAAGAGAAGGTTGAGGGGTGATATCATAGCCATGTTCAAATATATAAAAGGATGTCATATAGAGGAGGGAGAAAAGTTGTTTTCTGCTGCTCCAGAGAAGCGGACACGGAGCAATGGATTCAAACTACAAGAAAGAAGATTCCACCTAAACATTAGAAAGAACTTCCTGACAGTAAGAGCTGTTCGACAGTGGAATTTGCTGCCAAGGAGTGTGGTGGAGTCTCCTTCTTTGGAGGTCTTTAAGCAGAGGCTTGACAGCCACCTGTCAGGAATGTTTTGATGGTGTTTCCTGCTTGGCAGGGGGTTGGACTGGATGGCCCTTGTGGTCTCTTCCAACTCTATGATTCCATGATTCTATGATTCTATATACAGGGCCTTGTCTGCTGCAGCACCCAAACTCTGCACCTATTCTTGTCCTTCCATGTATTTATGGTATTTGGGACCATTTACCACATTGACCCGAATATAAGCCACACTTTTTTTTTCCAAATTCTGACCATGAAAAGTTAAAGTGCGGCTTATATTCGTCACCTTACAAAAATTGGTTTTTATGCTATTGCTGCTAAAACAGCAGCCCTAGGTCCGCGGCCCTGCCTTCCCTTCCAAGGCCGAAATCGAGAGTGCCCCCCACCACCACCCAAGATGCCACCATGAGGGCCGTCGCGGGTGCGGGACAACAATGCCCGTCCCGACTGCAGTTCACAAGCCTCCCCAGAACTTCTGGAAAGAAGGGGGAAGGGGGGAAGGCCGCCAGCAAAGTGGCGCGGCTTCCCCACCCACCACCCACCCCGGAAGCAGCCCAGGAGCGCGGAAAAATGGTCCCCGTAGGATTTTCTTCTACATTCGCCATTTACGGGAGTGCCTGCAGAATTTTAAGGGAGCGGCTTATATTCAGGTATTGACTTTTTTTCTTATTCCCCCTTTAATTTTAAAGGTGCAGCTTATTTGCGGGGGCGGTTTATATTCGGGCCAATACAGTAATTGGGTTTAGCCCCCATTTTTACCATGCTCTGATCATTATCTGTCATCGTCATTATTTTTAAAGAAAACACTCTAATAAATTCTAATAAGGCACAAAATTGATGGTGGTTTATAAGGATTGGCCTTCTAAGGTACTTTGCGGGTACCTGTCAAAAGGTAGATTAAATCCAGTTAATAAACAAACCAGAGGTTCCCATTACTTCCTCCTCCTGCTGCCACCTTGCCCAGTCATCAGGGATGATGGGAGCCAGAGGTCATATTCATATGTTAGGCCTCCCCTTTGCTAAATTCACAGCTTAGCATTCATTTTTACCACATTCTCGAATTTTAAGAGCAACCATGTCTCAGATTAAAGCTAGGGAATGTGAGGCGTGATCCCTCTAGGGCAGGGGCCAGCAACCTTTTTCAGCCGTGGGCTGGTCCACCGTCCCTCAGACCATGTGGTGGGCCGGACTATATTTTTTTGGGGGGGGGGGGAATTGAACGAATTCCTATGCCCCACAAATAACCCAGAGATGCATTTTAAATAAAAGCACACATTCTACTCATGTAAAAATACCAGGCAGGTCCAACAAATAACGCAGAGATGCATTTCAAATAAAAGGACACATTCTACTCATGTAAAAACACACTGATTCCCAGACTGTCCGTGGGCTGGATTTAGAAGGCGATTGGGCCACATCCGGCCCCTGGGCCTTAGGTTGTCTACCCCTGCTCTAGGGAGCAAGCTCCATTGGGGAGATTGCATTTGTAGCCAGTGTAACCCTGGGAACACGACTTCCTCAGAGTAAGCCCTGGTTCAGTGCAAACAAGCGACACTTGGCTACAGCTCGTGGTCTGTTCGGAGCGAGACCAACCATAAGGCCCGTGTCCAGAGGTGACGCTCAGCCAAACTACCGCTCAGCTCTGGGCGCTGTGGCAGCAGGACATGGGGACAAGTGAAGCAGAAACCACGAGTGTGGCTCCCTGTACCCCCATGCTGGCTCGCTGCAACGCTGAGCAGTAGATTGGCTTCATGTTACGTGTTGGCTCCAAAAAGCTGCGGTTATTGACAGAGTCACTTACTACAAGGAACACACCAATTTTTACTTCATTTAGCATGACTTTATTGGCTTGTTTTGTTCAACAGAGAAAATGGATAGTAATAAAGTACTGAACTCCACATGAATCAGAAAAAAAGATAAGGCGAAGGTGGTGCACAATCAGAGTGGCTGGGGAAACCCAGCCAGATGGGCGGGGTATAAATAATATATTATTATTATGAAGAGTGCAGCTGTGGATAAGGCTTGGCAAAGCGGTGGACAAAGGTTGCCCAATGCAGGAGCCAAATCAAGAACTGGATAAATACTAAATATCCTGCAAGAGGACAGAATTCAACAGATAAAAGCAAGGCACCAATATATATTGACTTGGCCAGAAGAGGTTGGCTGCTAGGATTGTTAGAAGCATTTGCGGTGGACGATGGATGGGCCAGACTCATCGTACTCCTGCTTGCTGATCCACATCTGCTGGAAGGTGGAGAGAGAGGCCAGGATGGAGCCCCCGATCCACACCGAATATTTGCGCTCTGGCGGGGCAATGATCTTGATCTTCATCGTGCTGGGGGCCAGGGATGTAATCTCCTTCTGCATCCGGTCAGCAATGCCGGGGTACATGGTGCTGCCGCCAGAGAGCACCGTGTTGGCATACAGGTCCTTGCGGATGTCCACATCGCATCTCATGATGGACTGGAAGGTTTCCTCGTGGATGCCAGCCCACTCCAAGCCCAGGAAGGAGGGCTGGAAGAGGGCCTCGGGGCACCGGAAGCGCTCGTTGCCAATGGTGATCACCTGCCCATCCGGCAGCTCATAGCTCTTCTCCAGGGAAGAAGACGAGCTGGCCGTGGCCATCTCCTGATCAAAGTCCAGGGCCACGTAGCAGAGCTTCTCCTTGATGTCCCGCACTATCTCCCTCTCGGCTGTGGTGACGAAGTTGTAGCCCCTCTCAGTCAGGATCTTCATGAGGTAGTCAGTCAGGTCACGGCCAGCCAGGTCTAGGCGCTTGATGGCGTGGGGCAGGGCATAGCCCTCATAGATGGGCACCGTGTGGGTCACCCCATCCCCCGAGTCCATGACAATCCCGGTGGTGCGGCCAGAGGCATAGAGCGACAGCACGGCCTGGATGGCCACGTACATGGCTGGCGTGTTGAAAGTCTCAAACATGATCTGCGTCATCTTCTCGCGGTTCGCCTTCGGGTTCTGGGGGGCTTCCGTGAGCAAGACTGGGTGCTCCTCAGGGGCCACCCGCAACTCGTTGTAGAAGGTGTGGTGCCAGATCTTCTCCATGTCATCCCAGTTGCCAACGATGCCATGTTCGATGGGGTACTTCAGGGTGAGGATGCCCCTCTTGCTCTGTGCCTCATCCCCCACGTAGCTGTCCTTCTGGCCCATCCCCACCATCACCCCCTGGTGCCTGGGCCGCCCCACGATGGAGGGGAACACGGCCCGTGGAGCGTCGTCTCCCGCAAATCCCGCTTTGCACATTCCAGAGCCGTTGTCCACGACCAGAGCGGCAACCTCATCCTCCGCCATTTGGAATGGATCTGTAGGGAACGCAAGACGGGACAGACTTCAGGCAGCTGTTTAGGACAAGGGTAAGGGACACTTTAGACAACAGAGATTAGAGACAAGCTATGCAACACTAATGTATTCTCCAGCTTCAGGGAAACCAAGCAAGCCCCATCAGCATCCCAGGTAACTTCATTCATTTTCATCCACCTTGAGAGTGCAACTCTCTAAGCAGTTTATATTAAATGCACTTTAGAATTATCCGTATGAGTCAGAAGTAAGAAACAAATCAAGCTAAGAAATCTGCCAAATGCAAACAAAGCTGGCGTGGTTTTTTTGTTTTGTTTTGTTATTATTTTATTTTATTTTCTTATATTACATTACACTACACATGTACCAAAACCACCACCCTTCCCCCCCATATCTTTATATATCGTCAATCAATCCTATTTCTTATTTTCTCTCTCCTCCCACTTCCCTCCGCTACAACTCGATTTCCTTCCCATTATATAAGTTACAGTAATCTTTGCATTCTATAATCTTCTCAAATTATCTATGTATTCTTATTTTCTTTCTTTACAAATTTTTCTGCTAAAAAAAATATATATGCTAATATGCTTAGATTAAAATGTGAAGTATTAGATGGAACCTGGCGTTTAAGTACATACACATACAAAAGGGGGGGGGAAATTACCTTATTTTTCGCTCCATAAGACACACTTTTTTCCTCCTAAAAAGTATGGGGAAAAGTCTGTGCGTCTTATGGAGCGAATGTGTGGTCCCTGGAGCTGAACTGCCCAGGGGCAAAAGCAGATCGTGCTTTTTAAAAAAAAGAGAGAGAAGGGGGTGTTGAAAGGAAGCCCGCTGAGCAGCTGCTCAGCAAATGATCGGGGAGAGAGATAAGGGAGAGAGATTCCAGCCCCGCCCCCTTGCAGAGGGAGGCTGTTTCCCCAGCGACCTGTGACTGGCTGATTAGATTATCTGTCTGGAAACTGTAGAAATGGCTTCCTGAAGCTGCAGAACTGTGAGTTAAACCCCATAAAACAGAGTTTTTTCCCTTTGCAAAGTAAGCTGAACAACTATGGGCTGGTCCTCAAAAAATGGGGCTTTTCTCCTTTGCAAAAGAAGCTACAGAAATTTGAGCTGATCCTCAAAAAAATGGGGCTTTTCCCCTCTAAAAACTAGGTGCGTCCTATGGTCAGGTGCGCCTTATAGAGCGAAAAATACAGCACTCATTGGAATACACTTCAGCTTTACACATTTAGAGAGGCTTGCCTGATGGAGAAAAGTGCCAGCAGGCTCCGAGAACAGTACAGCAAAGGTGCCTGCTGGTGTCAATACAAATTAAGATGGCACCACTCAATTTGCCCCTGGTTTGGTCAACTTACCCAGCACAGACAGATGCATTTTGCCTCTCCCTGATAAATCAGTGCTGCCCGTTTTTCTCTCTGCATTGCCATCTTTGCCCAAAGGCAAGGCAAAGAAAGCTATTATTTCCCCTTTACTCATTCTCATGAGTGAGGAGTCACAGTGCTTCTCTCCCTAAAACTATTCTGCAGTCGCTTTCAAACTTCAGCCCATTCTAAAGAAGCAGAGGTTTGATTTTCTGCAAAAGTTTCACATCACGCTAACAAGCATTTTCATTGCCAGGTGGCTGTTCCCCCATTTTAGGAAAAGAGCATGTGTATATATTTTTTTATGACAACTCAGATAGCTCAGTCAGTAGAGCCTGAGTTTATGAATCTCAGGGTTGTGGGTTCAAACCCCACATTGGGCAAAAGATTCCTGTATTGCTGGGGGTTGGACTAGATGACCCTTGGGATCCCTTCCAACTCTACAATCCTATGAGTCTATAAAGCCACACTTGCGCCATCTGTTACGTTTTTATGCAGTCATTTTAATTTTTCTTGAGTAGCCGGTCATTTTAATGATAGTTCTGAACTGCTTAATTTATTACTATTTTTAAATCTTTTTCTAAAGCTGAAGTATTTGATATTTCTGTCCTATGAGAACATAGCATTAGGGCCTTTTTTGGTTTAAAGAAAGAAAGAGGCAACACGATAGACTTCTAATGAATTGTGCATAGCATAGAGAAATTGGACGGGAAATGTTTTGCTTCTTCTCTTGTGACATGAGAATTTGTGGACATCCAACGAGGCTGAATGTCAGAATATTCAGAAGAGAAAATAAAGGATGAGAGGAGGGTGGCGGTATATGAATAAATAAAAACAAAATGGAAGCGGGGATAACTAGACCACACTGTTTCACTGTTGCATGTTTGCTAAGCAAGACCGGATGTTCCTAGGGGGAACGCAAGACATGGTGCCAGATCTTCTCCATGTTGTCCCACCTGCCTCTTCAGAGGGTGTGCAACTCCATCCAAAACAGGTAACTTGGCAGTTTCCCGAACATGGGAGCTACCCTCACATCAGGGTGGATTTGATTTAAATCAAATTGATTTAAATCACGATTTAAATCACGATTTAAATCACTAGTCAGTAAGACTTGATTTAAATATTTTTTTTACAGAAAGATTCATTCTTGCTGGTATAATCTTAATATTTACAACCATATGAAGGTTTCATTTTTGGAATAATAAATTTTCAGAGTAGTTTTTACAGTTATATCAAAAATTACTGATTTGGTTATACTACTAGAAATACATAGACAGATAATTATGAAATTATGGTGAGGTTTAATAAGTTAACTGTTTATATTTGGACAACTTTTCTGCTGTACTTTATTGGAAGGAGAAAAATAATCATTTCCTTAATAACCATTTAAACAATTTATTTAACTAAAACAATAACATGATAGCATATGTATCCATGTTTGTTAACTGATGTGGTTAAACATTAAAAAAAAAAAAAAAACTTAGACTGAGTTTTAGCACACTTGATAAACTTAAAACAAATCCTTATTTCCTGATGAATAGCCTTTGGACTACAATGTAACTTAAATAGAAGACTATATTTAGAAAGATTTTTCCTCCGAAAGCATTTTATTTTAGAAATCCAATTTAAATCAAAAAAATCCGATTTAAATCAAAAAAATCCGATTTAAATCAAAAAAATATGATTTTTTAAAAGCAGGAACTGGTCACCAACGATGTTGCTCCTGCAACTTGGGGCTGGGGCTGGTCGGCTTTTATCTGCCCCGAGGCATAGGGCGGCCCCGATCCTCTGGTGACTCGCCTCTCCTGGCTTGGAGGCGAGCACTCCTCCTGCGGGAACTCAGTTCCCTTCGCCTCTCTGCCCTGAGCCTCTGCAGCTCAGGAGAGGCTGGAGGGTTACCGGACCCAGAGGCAACCTCAGCTTCCCCTGACAGGGTTGGGAGTGGAGCACCTGCAGGCAATGGGTCCTCCATCCCATTAGGAGCCAGAGCAGACTCAGCCAATGCCTGCACCTGAGGATCCAGCACAGGTGAGGCCCCTTCAGACTCAAGCTCTAGCCCCGGCTCTGCTGGTTCTGGAGGCGGGGACACCTGTGCAGGCTGGGATCCCTCAAGTTCAGCATCTGAGTCTGAATCCCAGGCCATCACACCAGGAGTCAAGCACATTAGATGGGCCCTCGCCCAGTCCCCCACTGCATCCAGACACCGGTCCAAAGCTTTCTCCTGATCCAGATGTTATGTTGGACTAGGACCAGGAATGTCTGGGTTCAAATCACTGGATGACCTGGAGGCAGTCGCTGTCTCGCAGGGTAATTTACCTTGCAAGGTGAAGATTAAAGCAGGGCAGAGGGCACGTATGGCACTCTGAGCTGCTTGAAGGAAATGGTGGTATATCCGTGAAATAAATAATCATGACAGGGTAGCCTTTATGGGGCTCAGCAGATGTTTCTGGACTACAGCTGCCCTCATCCTGGACTACTGTGCTAGCTGGAGCCGCTGGGAGTTGTAGTTCAGCAACATCTGGTGGGTACCCCATTTCCCTGGAATGTAAGGTGGGAAGTTCAGGGGTCTAGGGACGATGGTGACCATTTCTCCAGTTGCTCCTGCGTAGCTGCTCAGTCCTACAGCTTCTTGGAAGTGATTCCTGTGTTCCGATTCAGGCCACAGGCTCCGTCCCTGAGCTACAGCCAGGCCAGGCTTCCTCAAACTCAGCCCTCCAGATGTTTTGAGACTACAATTCCCATCATCCCTGACCACTGGTCCTGCTAGCTAGGGATCATGGGAGTTGTAGGCCAAAAACATCTGGAGGGCCGAGGTTGAGGAAGCCTGCTCTAGGCAAAACTCTGCCCATATACCAAGTCTGTTCGCCTACCCTGACCAGCAGCAGCTCTTGGGCCTCCAGACACCTGCTGCTTTCCACCTGGGGATGCCAGAAACAGCCTCTGCACTCTGCCAAGGCCCCTCCAACTGCCCAGGCTGCTGTTTTAAATTTAGGAGCTCAGGAAGGTGCCTTGGATGAGATCAGACCTTTGGTCCATCAGGCTCAGGATGGTCCACACTGGTGGGCAGCAGCAGCTCTCCAGGATTTTAAGCAGGGGCCTCTCCCAGTCCTATCTGGAGAGACCATCAAGGATTGAACCCAGGACCTTCTGTGTGCAAGGCAGGTGCTCTCCCATTGAGCCTTTCCTTTCCTCCCTCACCCAGCCTCCAGCACAGCTCACCTTGCTTCTGATCATAAGCTAGAGGTTTTTTTAAAGAGAGGTGGGATGGCCAACCATCAGGGGTTCTGTAGTTGCGATTCCTGCATTGCAGGGGTTGGACTAGATGACCCTTGGGGTCCCTTCCAACTCTACAGTTCTGTAATTCTACAGAGTAGAAAGGAGACAAACAGAAGAGGAAGGATCCGGCAGAGAAACCGTGGGTGCTGAGTCCTGTTTCATATTTACCTGAGGGAGATGCAGTCACCTTTGCTGTTAATCTCACGGGGATCCCAGTAAACGCAAAATCTTTTCCTTCCTTGTTCCACTTACCTGTTCCTATCCAATCTGCCCCTGGTCTTATACCTCTGCTTATCTGCTGAAAGGTTTTATTGGAAACCACGTGTGCAATAAAGAAATATCATAAATACACCTACCGTAGCCTCTCAGGGCAAAGAGCAAAAGGGCTGCATTTTGCAGTATGGCCAAATATGGTCAGATTGAAGCATCTCTGGCCATATTCTAGCAATTCATTGGTGTGTCTTTAAAAAAAAAGCCTTCCTGCTGACTCACATCTCCTTTCTGTTGCCAGATTTCACTAGCTTCCTCTGGAAATCCATTTAAAGAGGTGACTGATCCAGCCTCCTCTTTGGAGATTGATTGGTTCCCCTTGCAAAAACATGCTCCAGACCAGGGGTCAGCAACCTTTCTCAGCCGTGGGCCGGTCCACTGTCCCTCAGACCATGTGGTGGGCCGGACTATATTTGGGGGGGGGCATGAACGAACTCCTATGCCCCACAAATAACCCAGAGATGCATCCTATATAATAAAGTCCCTGTGTCCCTGCGTCCAGTCCGTGTGTCAGTGGAATTGCGCTACTGCGCATGTCCCACACGGACGCAGGGATTGGAGCGGGCGGAGAGGGGGCGTGTCTGAGAGGCAGCGGCGGCGCACACGCGTCGTCAGTTGGGGCAGCGCCGCCGCCTCGCTCGGAGCTCAGAAGGAATCAGAGGGGGGGAGGGAGAGAGAGCGCAGAGCGCCTCCGCTGCCGCTGCTTCCTCCACCGCCACGCCTAGCGAAGCCCGAGATTGGCGGTGGCCGAGAGGAGGAGGAGGACTGGCGGCGACGGCTGGCCAAGCCGGGCTGCGGCTGCGGCGGCGCTGTGAGCACGGCTGAGGGTGCGGGCGGGGGAGGCGCGTCGGCTTGGCGGAGGCGAGTGCGCAAGCGAGGAGCATCCGTCGTCCCCTCCGCCACCTTCAGCGCGAGCGACGCGGCCCAACGTCCGCTCGCTCTTCCTCGGCCGCCGCCGCGCACAAAAAAAGAGCCTTAACCGCCCTCCGCCAGGATGTCCCGCTTGGTGCTGCAGCCCAGCCAGCAGAAGCTGGCTGAGAAGCTGACCATCCTCAACGACCGCGGCGTCGGCATGCTCACCCGCCTCTAGCGCCCGTTAATTTAACGGGCTTCATGTCTACTAGTTTTAAATAAAAGGACACATTCTACTCATGTAAAAACACGCCGATTCCCGGACCGTCCATGGGTTGGATTGAGAAGGCGATTGGGCCACATTCGGCCCACGGGCCTTAGGTTGCCTACCCTTGCTCCAGACTGTGCCAAGTAAAAGGTGGGTTTAGGATGCAACCCTGTCCACACCTGTTTAGAAGTAGGGGCGGGGGAGAAATTTGGTGGCTTACAAAATCGCAAAATGATAAAAGCATGAAAAATCTACAGCACTTTAAAACACACAAAAAGTTAAAATACTGAAACATGTTAAAATCCATGCCAACCTCCTAAGTATCTGGACAGAATGTTTTTAGCAGGTGCCGAAAAGAGCTCCGCAAAGGCACCTGCTTGATACCAATGGGCAGGGAGTTCTGAAATGTAGGTGATGCCGCACTCAGCCATCTCGTTCTTACCGGTACAAATGTGGAACGTGGCACCTGTAGAGTGCCAATTCCACCGTTCACAGTGGTTCAAGTGGGGAGATGTGTGGGCACATGATGGGTGCAGTGAAGGTTTGACAGCTGAGCCATTCTCTCATCACTTGGGCATTGCTTCACTGTCACCTTTCGGGTCAGCCTTGGTTTGTTTTAAAATTGCATTGAAAAACTTTTTGGCGGCCCACATTTTCATCTGCAGCTGGGGCAGAGGAAAGCGTCCCCATTGTGCACTCATTCCTCTTCTGGTCACTGCTATGGATGCACTACACAACTGTCGGAACCGTGGGATGGAAAGCTAGCTGGACAGACCCCAGCTGGAGCGTTTCCCTTCTCAGCCTTGCCGCTGCGGAGATCCATCAGTCATCCTTCTCCGACGTGCGTCTGTGACTCATGCTGCTGTGCATGAGCACACGTTACTCAGCAAAGTAAACATACAACAGATCTGGCTCGAGGTGTGGATACTAGGTAAAGGTAAAGGGACCACTAACCGTTAGGTCCAGTCTTTCCATGCTTTAAGCATGGTCTGTGTGAACCTGTTTAATGTTGTGGGGATTTTCCTTAGTTTGTTTGGGAGGAATGAGTATGCTGTGGTGCGGGCATTTTCAATTGTGTCCCTCTCCAGGTGTACCCATTGTTTTGTCTTGTCTTCTAGTATATACGGGATTATGTGGCGTACTTGGCTGGCGATGTAATAGGCGTCTATGTTGGGGATTCCCCATCCTTCTGAGGAGGGGAGGTGCAGGTATTTGGGGCTTATTCTTGGTTTTTTTGTGTGAGAAGATAAATGAGTGTAATTTTTTCTGCCATTTGCGAAGTTGGGCTGGGGAAATACAGATCGGGAGGTGTTATGTACTGAGTTGAATAGGATCCAAAATGGAGCAGTCTGATTGGTCCTAGAACAATTGGATCCAGAATGCAGCAGTCTGATTGGTCCGCAAGAGTCACCCAATCCAGCTCCAGGTGGAAGTGAATCTGCAACCTGAATGGCCTACAGGAGTATCCCGGAATTAGCCAATCACGTGGGGCCCATTGTGTAAATAAAGCAGACGTTCTGGGGGAACTCTCATTCCTCGCTACTATGAGCTGAATAAAGAGCATGAAATCCACACTCAACTCCGAGTATATTTCAGGAGGGTTTGGAATAGGTAGGTTAATTTTGGGAGGGTGGTCATTTTGATGATGGCTATTTTGTCTGAGAGACTGAAGTTGGTGTTGTTCCATCCCCTCAGGTCTTTGTTGATTTGTTAACACAAGGGGTTGTAGCATGGGCGTACCCGGGGGGGGGCCAGAGGGGGCAGCTTCCCCCCCCTAGAAGGCAGCCCTAGAAGCAAAAATGATCAGCGTCCATTCAAAGCAAACCTGAACGACCATGGCTTGCCCCCCCCCTAGTTTTGATCCTGGGTACGCCCCTGGGTTGTAGTTGTGGAGGTATACAGTGGATGCTCAGGTTGCGAACGCGATACATGCAGGAGTTGCGTTTGCAATCCGCAGTGTCCGCAACCTGCAGCGCCGCATCAGCGCATGCGTGGGTCGCGATTTGGCACTTCTGCGCATGCCGGGTCACGATTTAGCGCTTCTGCGCATGCGCCGAAACCCGAAAGTAACCCGTTCCGGTACTTCTGGGTTCGGAGCGGAGTGCAACCTGAACCCGCATCATTCGCAACATGAGGTATGACTAATTTGTTGAGCTTTCTGGTTATTTGTACCCCATGGTATCTGAACTTGGTGCGGCAAAGTTTTATCTTGGTGATGTTGGTGAATGAGGGGGTTGTTGAAGCACATAGCCTCAGACTTGGCAAAATTTACCTGTAGGCCCGACACCATGTGTTCTCTGATTAGGGAGGTTGCTGTGTTTATGGGGTCTGGTGTTGTGACCATTAGGTCATCTGAAAAGAGCCCTCATTTATAGGCTCTACCTTTTATTTCCACTAGCTGGGCTCACCATTAAATGCAACTGAATTTTTCCTCCATCCCTACTTCTAAACAGGTGTTAACAGCGTTGCATCCTAAGCCACCTTTTACTTGGCACCTCAGAGGCACAATCTGGGACATGTTTCTGAAAGGAAAACCAATAATCCATATCCAAAGATATGTGGGAGGCTGCATCAGATTTCCAGAAAGAGCTCGTAAAATCTGCCAACAGAAAGGAGATGTTGAGTCAGCAGGACTTTTTGTTTTAAAGCCACGCCCATGAATTGCTAGAATATGGCCAGAGATGCTTCAATCTGACCATATTTGGCCATATTGCAAAATGCTCTTTGCCCTTTTGCTCTGTGCCCTGAAAAGCCGCAGCAGGTGTATTTATTATATTTCTTTATTGCACACGTGGTTTCCAATAAAACTTGTGTCAATAGAGAAGCAGAGATATAAGATCAGGGCAGATTAGCCAGGAACAGGTAAGTGCGGTGAGAAAGGAAAAGATTTTGTGATTACTGGGAGCATCGTGAGATTAACAGCAAAGGCAACTGCATCTCCCTCAGGTAAGTATGAAAAGGGGCTCAGCACCCACGGCTTCTCTGCCTGATCCTTTCCCGTTCCATTTGTCTCCTCTCTTCTCTGTAGAATCACTGTAGAGTTGGAAGGGACCCACAAGGGTCATATAGTATGCAAAGCACCACATTGGCTAACCCGCCATGATTATTTCACGGATATACCACCTTTCCTTCAAGCAGCTCAGCGTGCCATATGCACCCCCTACTTTGCTTTAATAATCACAACAACCTTGCAAGGTAGGTAACACTGAGAGACAGCTCCTGCCTCCAAGTCACCCGGTGATTTGAACCCAGATCTTCCTGGTCCTGGTCCAACATAACATCTGGATCAGGAAAGGCTGTGAAAGCTTTGGAGCAGCGTCTGGATGCAGCGGTGGCCTGGGTGAGGGCCCATCAACTGTGCTTGACTCCTGGGAAGATGGGGGCTCTGTGGGTAGGTAGCTGCCATGTTCAGGAAGAGGCAGGTGCGTAGTTTGGGGGTACTCCTGGATACATCTTGGTGTCCTGTAGCTGAGAAGGCCTTTTACCAACTTCGTCTGGTTCACCAGCTATGGCTGTTCCCAGAGAGGGATAGCCTAACCCCTGTAGGCCATGCCCTGGTAGCATGAAGCACTCTTTTTAAAACAGCTGCACCGGCTGCCCACCTACTGCTGAACAGAGTTCAGGCTCCTTGTGCTAATTTACAAAGCCTTGAACCACTTGGGCCCAGGGATCCCCGGGGTGCCTGAATCCTTATATCCCAGCTTGATCACTGAGATCAGCTTCAAGAGCCTGATCACTTGATAACAGCAAGAACTCAAACCCTTAGTGCCACCAGCCCACTCCTGTGGAACTCTCTGCCACCAGATGTCCAGCAGGTGTCTTCCACGCCAACTTTTAAAGACCTGCTCAAAACTCTCCTGTTCTCCCAGGCCTATGTAGGCAGTGAAGAGTGCATTCCCCACGGAATGTTTGTTGTAAATTAGTTTGCTTTTAACTTGCTTTTAACTTTTTAGGATTCTGTCGTTTTATAGTTTCAGATTGTTGTAAGCTGCTGTGATATATTTGTAGGGTACAACAGTATATAGATATTTATTATAAAAAAAAACACATTACCAACAAAACCACGAAATGGAGTGGCTACGGAAGGAGACCTTGAATTAGGAGAACTGTTCTAGTGACAATTGGTTCAGGTCACTGAGACAGCTTCTCTGTGTGTCCTTCCTGTTCTCCAAAGATTGGCAGGGGCAAGGGATGGAAATGGAGAGTTGACAATGGAGGACCCGTTTTACAGTATGATAGAGGTGCTGGAAGAAATTGAACACTTTAGAGAAGTTGCAGGTTTTAAATTGAATAAAAAGAAAACTAAAATGCTAGTTAAAAACATGAATCAAGATTTGACGGACAAGTTGCAACAACAGACTGGTATACATGTGGCAAAAAAAGTTAAATATTTAGGAATTTGGTTAACATCAAAAAATATGTATTTATTTCAGAATAATTACACACCGGTGTGGAATGGAATAAAAAGAGATCTGGAAATATGGGGAAGGATGAAACTATCCCTTTGGGGTAGGATATCGACTGTTAAAATGAATGTGCTACCAAAAATGTTATTTTTGTTTCAATCAATTCCAATAATTAAAGAGGCAGTGATATTTAAGGAATGGCAAAAGATGATTTCAAGATATATGTGGCAGGGGAAGAAACCAAGAATACAGTATAAACTTTTAACTGATAGTAAAGAAAGAGGAGGTTTCGCCCTGCCAGACCTGAAATTATATTATGAAGTGTCCTGTCTTTGCTGGTTAAAGGAATGGATGGGGATAAACAGTCTTAGATACTTGCTAATTGTTTATATGAGCACATTTCCTCCCTTGCAGTGAGTTCTAGAATATTCATAAACCCCAACATGAATATTTGGGGGGAGAAACAACTCTTTGCTTATTTCCTGCAGACTTGCTCCAGATGGCTGAGAATGAGGCTGCCACTCTGGTCATTGACAATGGCTCTAGGACATGCAAAGCAGGCTTTTCAGGAGAGGATGCCCCCAGGGTGGTCTTCCCCATGGTTGTGGGGAGGCCCAGGCACCAAGATGCCATGGCAGGCTTAGGGCAGGACAGCTACGTGGGGGATGAGGCACAGAGCAAGAGGGGCATCCTCACGCTGAAGTGCCCCATTGAACATGGCTTCATCAGCAACTGGGATGACATGGAGAAGATCTGGCACCACACCTTCTACAAAGAGTTGCGGGTGGCCCCTGAGGAACACCCAGTCTTGCTCACGGAACCCCCTGATAACCTGAAGGTGAACCGTGAGAAGATGACACAGATCATGTTTGAGACTTTCAACACGCCAGCCATGTACGTGGCCATCCAGGCCGTGCTGTCGCTCTATGCCTCTGGCCGCACCACCGGGGTTGTCATAGACTCTGGGGATGGGATGACCCACACGGTGCCCATCTATAAGGGCTATGCCCTGCACATTTTCAGGCCCCTGTACTTTGGGGGCTGTGACCTGACTGACTACCTCATGAAGATCCTGTCTGAGAGGGGCTACAACTTCGCCACCACAGCCGAGAGGGAGATAGTTCAGGACATCAAGGAGAAGCTCTGCTACGTGGCCCTGGACTTTGATCAGGAGATGGCCACAGCCTCCTTCTCCTCCTCCCTGGAGAAGAGCTATGAGCTGCCGGACGGGCAGGTGATCACCATTGGCAACGAGCGCTTCCGGTGCCCCGAGGCCCTCTTCCAACCCTTCTTCCTGGGCTTGGAGTTGGCTGGCATCCACGATGAAACCTACAACCGCATCATGAAATGCGATGTGGACATCCGCAAGGACCTGTATGCCAACACGGTGCTCTCTGGCGGCAGCACCATGTACCCCGGCATTGCTGACCGGATGCAGAAGGAGATCACATCCCTGGCCCCCAGCACGATGAAGATCAAGATCATCGCCCCGCCAGAGCGCAAATATTCGGTGTGGATCGGGGGCTCCATCCTGGCCTCTCTCTCCACCTTCCAGCAGATGTGGATCAGCAAGCAGGAGTACGATGAGTCTGGCCCATCCATCGTCCACCGCAAATGTTTCTAACAATCCTAGCAGCCAACCTCTTCTGGCCAAGTCAATACTGTATATATTGGTGCCTTGCTTTTATCTGTTGAATTCTGTTCTCTTGCAGGATATTTAGTATTTCTCCAGTTCTTGATTTGGCTCCTGCATTGGGCAACCTTTGTCCACCGCTTTGCCAAGCCTTATCCACAGCTGCACTCTTCATAATAATAATACCGGTATATTATTTATACCCCACCCATCTGGCTGGGTTTCCTCAGCCACTCTGATTGTGTACCACCTTCGCCTTATCTTTTTTTCTGATTCATGTGGAGTTCAGTACTTTATTACTATCCATTTTCTCTGTTGAACAAAACAAGCCAATAAAGTCATGCTAAACGAAGTAAAAATTGGTGTGCTTCTTGTAGTAAACGACTCTCTCAATAACCGCAGCTTTTTGGAGCCAAAACATAACACGAAGCCAATCTACTGCTCAGCGTTGCAGCGAGCCAGCATGGGGGTAGAGGGGGCCACACTCGTGGTTTCTGCTTCACTTGTCCCCATGTCCTGCTGCCACAGCGCCCAGAGTAAGTAAGTAAATTTTTATTTACCAGGCTCAGGGCGGCTAACATCAAATATCAAATACATTAAAACACAATCAAATTGATTAAAATACAGCTTAAAAATTAGAATCAGGATAAAATTAAATGACTGCCCACGAATTACAACCATAGGGGTCGGGAACCTCAAGTATTCATCAAGACCAGCTATCCATGTTGGTCCCACGAGCCGATAAAAGGGCCAAAGAGGTAACTTACAGGGTCCCCTAGAGGGGGGTCAAACTAGGCCCAGACTGAAGGCCAGGCGGAACAGCTGCGTCTTGCAGGCCCTGCGGAAGGATGTCAAGTCCCGCAGGGCCCTGGTCTCCTGTGATAGAGTGTTCCACCAGGCTGGGGCCAAAGCCGAAAAGGCCCTGGCCCTGGTTGAGGCCAGTTTAACCTCCTTGAGACCCGGGAGCTCCAAGATATTATTATTTGTGGACCGTAAGGTCCTCTGCGGGACATACTAGGAGAGGCAGTCCTGTAAGTACGAGGGTCTTAGGCCGCATAGGGCTTTAAAGGTTAAAACCAGCACCTTAAACCTGACCCTGTACTCCACCGGGAGCCAGTGCAGCTGGTATAGCACTGGATGAATGTGGTCCCGCGGCAAGGACCCCATAAGGAGCCTCGCAGCGGCATTCTGCACCCGCTGGAATTTCTGGGTCAGCTTCAAGGGCAGCCCCGCGTAGAGCAAGTTACAATAATCGAGCCTGGAGGTGATCGTCGCATGGATCACTGTGGCCAGATCAGGGCGAGAAAGGTAAGGGACCAGCTGCTTGATACGTCGAAGATGGAAAAATGCCACCTTTGCTGTGGCTGCAACCTGCGCCTCCATAGAGAGGGAGGCGTCAAAGTTTGCACCCAAACTCCTGACGGAAGGCGCTGGCACTAATTGTGCCCCCGCAAGAGATGGGAGTTGGCCCCCCCAATCCCATGTCATCCCGACCCAGCCAGAGGACCTCTGTCTTCAAAGGATTTAACTTCAACCGGCTCCCATGCAGCCATCCAGCCACAGCTTCCAAGCATCTGGTCAGTGTGTCCGGGGCCGAGTCAGGATGGCCGTCCATCAACAGATAAAGCTGGGTGCCATCAGCATATTGATGACAACCCAGCCCAAAATGCTGGGCAAGGGGGCGCATAAAAATGTTAAAAAGCACTCCACACGCCAAGGCTGCCACGACAACTCCTCCCCTAGCACCACCTTCTGTCCCTGACCTGAAAGGAAAGAGCGCAGCCATTGTAAGACTTTGCCCTGAATCCCCACGTCGGCAAGGAGGTGGTCCAAAAGTTGGTGGTCGAGAGCTGAGCGGTAGTTTGGCTGAGCGTCACCTCTGGACACGGGCCTTATGGTTGGTCTCACTCCAAACAGACCACGAGCTGTAGCAAAGTGTCGCTTGTTTGCACTGACCCAGGGCTTACTCTGAGGAAGTTCCCAGGGTTACAACGGGTACAAATGCAATCTCCCCAATGCAGTTTGCTCCCTAGAGGGATCACGCCTCACATTCCCCAGTTTTAATCCAAGACATGATTGCTCTTAAAATTTGAGAATGTGGTAAAAATGAATGCTAAGATGTGAATTTAGCAAAGGGGAGGCTTAACATATGATTATGACCTCTGGCTCCCATCATCCCTGATCACTGGGCAGCAGTTGGAGGAAGTACCAACCTCTGGGGGGGTAACCCTGAATATATAGCTCCATGCGAGTCAATAGTTGGCATCATTGAGCAGTTTATTTATTATAGATTGCATTTATGCATCTCCTCAAACGTCATAATCAGGGCTGTATGCTACAACTGCGACAAGAGTTTTGCTAGCACAAGGACCAGATGAACTACATCCCAGAGTATTAAAAGAACTGGCAGAGGTGATTTCAGAACCACTGGCAGTAATCTTTGAGAATTCCTGGAGAACAGGCGAAGTCCCAGAAGACTGGAGGAGGGCAAATGTTGTCCCTATTTTCAAAAAGGGGAAAAGAGAGGACCCAAACAATTACCGCCCAGTCAGCCTGACATCAATACCAGGAAAGATTCTAGAGCAGATCATTAAACAAACGGTCTGTGAGCACCTAGAAAGGAACGCTGTGATCACTAAAAGTCAGCATGGGTTTCTGAAAAATAAGTCATGTCAGACTAATCTGATCTCATTTTTTGACAGAATTACAAGCCTGGTAGACGAAGGGAACGCTGTGGATGTAGCCTATCTTGATTTCAGCAAGGCCTTTGACAAGGTGCCCCATGATATTCTTGTAAAGAAGCTGGTTAAATGCGGGCTAGACAATGCTACCATTCAGTGGATTTGTAACTGGCTGACTGACCGAACCCAAAGGGTGCTCATCAATGGCTCCTCTTCATCCTGGAGAGAAGTGACTAGTGGGGTGCCACAGGGTTCTGTCTTGGGCCCAGTCTTATTCAACATCTTTATCAATGACTTGGATGATGGGCTTGAGGGCATCCTGATCAAGTTTGCAGATGACACCAAATTGGGAGGGGTGGCTAATACCCCAGAGGACAGGATCACACTTCAAAATGACCTTAACAGATTAGAGAACTGGGCCAAGGCAAACAGGATGAATTTTAACAGGGAGAAATGTAAAGTACTACACTTGGGCAAAAAAAATGAAAGGCACAAATACAGGATGGGTGACACCTGGCTTGAGAGCAGTACATGTGAAAAGGATCTAGGAGTCTTGGTAGACCACAAACTTGACATGAGTCAACAGTGTGATGCAGCAGCTAAAAAAGCCAATGCAATTCTGGGCTGCATCAATAGGAGTATAGCATCTAGATCAAGGGAAGTAATAGTACCACTGTATTCCGCTCTGGTCAGACCTCACCTGGAATACTGTGTCCAGTTCTGGGCACCACAGTTCAAGAAGGATACTGACAAGCTGGAACGTGTCCAGAGGAGGGCAACCAAAATGGTCAAAGGCCTGGAAATGATGCCTTATGAGGAACGGCTTAGGGAGCTGGGTATGTTTAGCCTGGAGAAGAGAAGGTTAAGGGGTGATATGATAGCCATGTTCAAATATATAAAAGGATGTCATATAGAGGAGGGAGAAAGGTTGTTTTCTGCTGCTCCAGAGAAGCGGACATGGAGCAATGGATTCAAACTACAAGAAAGAAGATTCCACCTAAACATTAGGAAGAATTTCTTGACAGTAAGAGCTGTTCGACAGTGGAATTTGCTGCCAAGGAGTGTGGTGGAGTCTCCTTCTTTGGAGGTCTTTAAGCAGAGGCTTGACAGCCACCTGTCAGGAATGCTTTGATGGAGTTTCCTGCTTTGCAGGGGGTTGGACTGGATGGCCCTTGTGGTCTCTTCCAACTCTGATTCTATGATTCTAAGGATGGAAGAAGGAAGAAATACCAACGAAGGAACAATGGCAAGAAAATTTAATGAACTATGCAGAACTGGCAAAACTAACATATAAACTACAGGAAAAGGACAATCAGGACTTTAAGGAAGAATGGGATTTTTTTACTAATTATTTGAAAAAACAACAAAGAGACTTAGAATCATTGGCAGGCTTTGCATAAACATACACAAATTTTATTAGTAAAACATGAATACGAACAACAGGAAAATGATATTTATGATTGTATAACATGCAGAAACAATATGAATTAACAAAACAGTTAAGGGAGCTGAGGGAAGTCCAAGAGAGGGGGAGGGAGAAGAGGGAGAGAGGGGGGAAGGGGAGGAATGTAATTGATTGTATTGTTGATAAATTGTATGGATTTGAAACTTTCTTAATAAAAATTTCATTTAAAAAAACCCATGTCATAATCAGGGCAACCTCCATCCAACTCAAACCCACCTTGCAATATCTGTTTGTTTTATTAGCTGGATTTAATCTGCCTTTTAAAAAGTGCCCCAAAGTACCTGAACAGACAAATTCTTATAAACCACCATACATTCTGTGCCTTATTTGTCAAAACAAAATAAAAAATAAAAAAAATCCTTCCAGTAGCACCTTGGAGACCAACTAAGTTTGTTCTTGGTATGAGCTTTCGTATGCATGCACACTTCTTCAGATACACCGTTTTCTAAAAAAGGACGAAGTCTGCTGTGATCCTGGCATGTGAAATGGATGAAAATACAGTAAATACCTGGGAGAATAGGTGCAGGGAGAGAACCCCAGAATTTGGGTTCCGCAGCGGAAAGGCCCTGTCTCTGATAGCCACGGGGCACATTTTATTTATTTCATTTATTCTATGGTATTGTGATTCCTGCATTTCAGGGGGTTGGAATACTAGATGATCCGTGGGCAGAGACCTGCAAGGTCTAGAGTCCAACCCCGTGCAATGCAGGAATCAGCTGGACAGCATCCTGGCTGCAAACACCGAACCCGCTGATCCTGGCTGCCCTCCGTGCCCTGCCTTTTAGCATCGTATCTCATTATATCTCTCGCTCTCTCTCTCCCTCTCCGGGATCGAACCTGCAGCCTTCCGAGCGCGAGTTTCAGGCGCTCTGCCTCCAGGCCACGCCCCGCACGGAAGGGGGCGCCATAATCTGAACGAAGAGCTACTGGCGCGCGTGCGCACTACCTCTGTGGAGATGCTATCAACGCTGCTGCGCCAAGAGCCGTTTATATTTCCCGGAACGGACTAATCCTTACGCCCATTGGCTGTTGATTATGGAGTCCCGCCCGTCCACTCCTTGGCCCCGCCCCTCTCCCTCCTCGGCCTGCTTCTTATCGGTTGCTATAGTGATTTTGCAAAAAGAGGCGCCTGCCCCGCACTCGCAGTCTCTGTGGTTGAGTCCTCGGTTGAGATCTTTCCCTCTTTTTCTTTTTAGTTCCACCTTCATTTTCCTTTCCTCTCACTTTCTCCTGTGGAAATAGAGAATAATTACACACAAAAAAGCCCTCAGGCAGAGATAATAAATAGAGAACATTTTACACATTTTAGTCCAAACTTCCGGTCGGAAGCGTCCCGTCTTCTAGCCGCAGATGGCGTCACTCTAAATGCCGTCTCTATGGCGGGAGAGACATAGAGATGGCAAGGGCCGGAGGGTATAGGAGAGCGAGCCATAGGGAAACGGCACAGAGCGTCGCCTCCGGAGTCGAATGACGCGCCTATCGAGCCGTTCCATTTGCGGGGAGGGGGGGCGCTTCTCCCTAGAATAAGCTCCACTTAGCCTAACGGGCCTCCCATCCTCCCCTTTCCCCGATTATCTTTATTTCTTTTTTTTTACCCTTTCCCCGATTATCTTAATTGTTATTCATTCAATAATTTTAAAAAACCGTCTCCCCCCCAACCCGGAAGTGCCCTGTTAGTTTGCTGTTCGCCTCCCGAGTCCCCGTTGGTGACGCTACTTCCGGTGCTCTGTCAAACAGGTCCCCCGCACCGCCTGTGTGCTCCGCTTCCGGTCCGCGGCCGAGGGAGGGTCCACGGGACGGGGCGGGGGTGTTTGGGGGCGCGGCTGAGGCGGCGGCTGCTGCTGCGCGCGAGACCCCGCCGGAGCGGGCGGTTGCCTGCCTGCCTCCTGGGCTGCCTGGCTGTTGTGGTCGCCGCGCTGAGGTAAAGAGCCGGCCTGTCGGCGGGGGGTGGGGGCGAAGGGAGTCGCGCGGCTGCGGGAGTTGGCGCGGCGGGCGGCGGCCGCTCGTGGAGGCGCGGAGTTGGCTCCAGCGAGAAGGGGCTTACTCGCGAGTAAGCCGGCGGCGCTTCCTCCCTCAGGTTCCTGCCTGGCGGTCTCGGCGGGGCTTCTCTCAGGACCGCGGGGGGGGCCCTTGGACGCCCCCCGGGGAACGGGGGCTCGACCCGCAGCCTCAGGCCGCGCGCTCTGGCGGGGCAGGAGCTGCACCCTCCGCCACGCGTTTTCTTCCGACCCTGACTGAGAGGAATCCCATCCTGCTGCGCGGTCCTACTCTCGAGGAAGGGCCGCGGGGCGCCTTTGGGCTGCTCCACCTCCCATTGACTTGAACAGCCGTTCCTCTCGGGAGCCGCTTTCGAGGAGGGATAAGAAAGTTCTCTATAGTCTGTGTGAAAAAGAGCTAAGTTAGATGAGATCCTGCACGCGATTCAAGTAAGCCCCTATTTATTAAATTGGACTTCTTATCTCTGAGAGGGTGGGGGTGTGTGTGTGTGTGTGTGTGTGTGTGTGTGTGTGTGTGGAAAGCACAGAATTTCGTAGTGAACTTCAGAGCGTGTAAGAAATGCCTTTTCTGGGAAGGGAAGTATACACACTTTCACCATTGCCACAGTTTGAAGTTGAAGAATTCCAGGTGCTCAGTTGTGTTTTCTGCTTCAGTTGAATGCAGCATATCCTGAATCTGCTGCCACCAATTCAATTCCACTTAGGATCTCGTGTCAAGGGGGTGAGAGAACTGTTTTTAGTTGTGGCCGTAATTTTATAGACCTATAACATTATAAAGCTTCTGTGATTAGAAGCTAGGTTAGGTGCAGCACAGAGACGTCTATGGAGAAGTGAGTGTTGAGCGCTCTGGTTGTGCCAATACAAACCATTAATTCATCAGATGGGGGGGGGGGGAACTGACTATAGGAGAGAAGGTAGGGAAAAGGTTAAGAATAACAGGGCTTTTCCTGCCAGAACACCTAAAATCAGAGCAGCCCAGTTATGTCTATACATCCAATCACACTGTAGCTCAATTTCCAGCAAGCAGCAGTGACTCTTACCCCCATATATATTTTTTCTGGTGTGGTTTTACCCAGTATCCCCCCCCCCCCGAAAAATAGGGGATGGTTCTCACCAAGAAGTTGTTGCAGTACGTGTCACAGTTTTTAACAACAAAAGGTGCCTGTACTCACCATAAAGTTGTTGCAGTAAGTGTGTTTTTCTCAACGTTGTGCGGGGATATTTTTTAGTATATTGGGGAGAGTATCTTGATCTTTAAGGTCTTGCATGGTATACCCTGAAGAAGTGGCGATACTGCATCAGCAGGCTTTTCTTTCTCCTTTAAGGCTGCAATCTGAAATACCTATATCAGGATGCAGGACCTGGTGGGGCTTACTCTGCACATAAGCATGGTTAAAGTCCGTGCACAGATACTGTTCAAAGATTGAAACGCTGATGAAACTGGGTGTCCACAAATGGACACCACAAATCCAACCTGTATTTGCTGGGGACAGGGATATTTCAATGAAACAAAGGGTATGGCAAGCACATGCAATCTGAAATTGATTGCGCACATTGAAAATTGGGGGAAGCACTCTCAGGACTGAACTGCTATGATAGGTAGGGATTTGATGGTTGCCTGAATACTTAAGGTGTGGCTGTTCTTGCTCAGGTCCCTTTCTTTAGCACTGGAGGCTGGTAGGGTTTTGCATTCATGTTTAATTGTAGCCTTCGGCAAGGATGCATCCGTCTTGCTGGAACCTGCCAAGTAGAGTTGTTCTGGACCTGGGTGAGACCAGCAGGAACCAGAGAGAGAGCACAGCAAGTGTTCCCACACCTGAAGTGTTTACTGGACACAGCAAGAGAATGAATTATAGTATTGGACCTGTAGCACATGTTCCCTGTCTGCTCTTTTGTGGATCCTCACCTGAGGCACTGTAGACAACTTACAGTAATGTCCTTAAAGCATGTTCCAAGTAAAATAGAGATTTTATAGATGTCATAGCTCTTTTATCCAAAATCCATAGTTGTCCTTGCGGTTTATAAACAGTATGTAAACAGTATGTCAAGTACTAGTTCAGGCATTACAAGATTGTTTGTGGCATTCTAATCTAACTGAAAGCATGGGGTTGGGATTGATGGGATGATTGCACTATGAGCTCTTGAGCATTTCTCCCTGACTTATAGCTAAGGGATTACCGTAGTTTGATTTTGATTTACTGTAGCTTAGCAGAACATTTGAGACGCACACTGGAAATTCTTGGTCTTCTTTTGGTTGTTTGGTGTTCTCCAAAACGAGAGATGGGCTTGTTGTACTTGTTCTTGAAACTGCATACTTGGTCTTAGCAAAATAACCTCTTTCATTTAGAGAGAAGTTATTTTGCTAAATGTCAGTATACCTGTACAATCTTAAGAGGCAAAGAAAAAGAAGCAAGTTTATTTTAAAGTTTCAGTAGATGGACCGGGGGGGGGCACGGGAGGAAAGGGTCAACACTTTGTTCAGTTGCTGTTTGCACTTTGCTTTCATGTATATTAAAATTCTGTTTCCTGACTATCCCTCTTGCCTTTGTAAAAATGATGTGTACAAAATTCACACTGGGAGGTGAATTTTTTCATAAGTGCTATCATTGCATATGGCACTTTTGACAGGCCGTTCCTCTTATACTTTCTAATGTAAAATTTCATATGGGGAAGAAAATTGAAGTATTGCAGAAAATGGGAGCATAATATGTTTAGTTCAACTATGTGCATTAGGCACAGCTACAGTAGGGGACAGGGAAAGGGTCTTCATGTCTGGCTTATGTTTACTCTTGTACAGAGGGGATCTCACCAGGACCACTATTACATTTAAAACCTGCAATCACTAGCTTAGTTCTGGATCAGGAGGTAACTTTCCTTGAGGAAAGTTGATCACATAACTACCAATTGCAAGTTTTCTTGGTGTATCCTGTAAACCACTTGATATTCGCAGGTTGCTATTGTGCTGTATTTTCCTGCATACAAAACTGTGAGGCAGGTCTTACTATTATTGGGACAGTTGCTAAGGGAGAGTGGAACTCTTCTTGGCACCCTGTTGTTGCTGCCCTGTTGATTGATAGTGCTGAGGCTTTTCTCTCGCCTCTTCTCCCCCCCCCCCCATCCCTTTTCACACACATTTTGCTTGCCAAGTTGTATGAATGAGGGGCCTGTTGCTGCAACAATTTTGCAACTGGAGACAGAGTCCAAATGACTATATAATTGTGTGAATACACAAGTAGTGAAATCCCAAGTATGTACAGTAGTCACGTAAACAATAAGCTGCTAAAAAAAATGAAACTGGCCCTCTTCAGAGTGTGCAGATTGGGCACACAAACTCTTGGGTCAGATGCCTTGCAACCTTAAGGATGTTTCCCACATCTTTGATCTAATCAAAACTGATGCAAAAGTAGTTTCTTGTTTAAAAACATTATAAGAGCTTTGCTGGATCAGGCCAGTGGCTCATCTAGTCCAGCATCCTGCTCTCACAATCGCTAACCAGAAGTCTATAGGAAGCCTGCAAGCAGGACCTGAGCGCAACAGCACTCTCCCCTCCGGTGGTTTCTAGCAAATGAAATTCAGAAGTATTTGTTTTATGACATTTTATCCCACCTAGGAGCTCAGTGTGACGTGTGTTCTTCCTACCTTCCCATTTTATCCTAAGCTGGTGAGATTGGTTAGGTTGCAAGATAGTGTCACCAAGGGAGCTCTGTGGCTCAGTAGGGGATTGTACCCAAGAAAGCCTCCTCACTTCTGGGCCCATGCTCTAAACTCTGCAGCATGCTGGCTTTAGCCAGCCTAATCTGATGCACTGACATAACTGGAGGCTGGAGAAAAGGAACAGAGAGAGTTAAAACAGCCCCTGTTAGCCCCTCGTTGAGTCTAAAAGGCTCCTGCCTGGGTTTTTTGACTGCCAGTGCATACAAACAAAGCTCCAGATTTTCTTATGATCCTTAAATACTATTGACTGATCAGATCAGTCTGGGGCACTTCATTCAGGATAGGACTGAGTACTTAAATAGGTCTCAGTGCTGCTTTTTACTGCTTGGATTGGATTTTGTTTGTTTTTAATTGTGCAAAATTTAAGTATTTTGGGTTTCATTGTGGAGAGATGACGAGGTATTGACTTAATAAAAATAGGCTAAAATGTAACACTCAAATATTTCACAAATTTGACAAGATGGGAGAATGTTCCTTTTGCACAGATCATGACGCTGCTTCAGAGACTACACTTCATTAGGGAGAGGAGTTGTAAATGAAAAGGTACCAAATTATGCAGTGAAATCTGGGACTGAATGGCGTGGTTTCTCATTCAGGGGCGGGGGAATATGAGCTTTGCGTTTTTCTTCTTGTCCTGGTGGGAGCACTCCTGGTGGGAGGACAGCGGCAAGTAGCTTACACAGGTCAATATTTGTTTTTCAGATTCCACTGCTCTCCAGAGGCTTTGGCTGGAGTCTTCTCCAGCAGAACTCTCACCTTATCGCAGCCATGTTAACAGCAGGATGAAACTGGAGGCTGTCGTGGAGCAGCTGCAAAAGCAGAAGCAGCAGCAACAGCAAGCAGCCCCTCTGCAGATGGATTCCAGGGAGAGGCAACAGAGGCAGATGAGGGAAACCCAGCTGCATTATGCCCAGCAGCTGACGGTGCAGCAAGCTGCTCTCGGTGCCACATCTGGAAAGGCTCCAGGTGGCCCCCTCCTTGGTCCTTCCGCCCGAGTCCCACCTGTGCTTGGGGCTGCCCAGACGTTTGATCAGAGCAGTATGAACTCGGAGGAGGAGGAGGAAGAAGAAGAAGATGAGGAGGAAGAGGAGGGAGGAGAAGAAGATTTGGAAGATGGTGACCTTGAGGATGATGCACCAAGAACTGGGAAAGAGTCATGTTCCGCTTTGAAGTATTTTCATGCTTCCAAAGTTGCCCCCCACAACCAAAGAGTGGCTTCTTCCTCTAATCCTCTGCCTATTCTAGGGGGGCAGCGGGGGCAGCAGGGAAAGGATGAGCAGGGTAATGAGTCTGCCAACCCTCCATATTGCGGTTCATCATCTGGAAGGCAGGCCTGGAGGCTGGATGAGCAGCTCAAGCAGGTCAGTATTAGTGGTTGTTACCCCTGCCACCTGGGTTGACTGTTGGTGGTCCTGGAAGCAGGCACTGCCCCTGAGGGGTTCCATTGGTGCAGCCTTTGCCAACCTGGTGCCCTGCAGATGTTCTGGACTGCAATTTCCATCAGCTGGTCAAGGCTGATGGGAGTGGTAGTCTAAAAGCATCTGCAGGTACTAGGTTGGCAGAAAGCTGTGTTAGAGCTTGCCAAATGACTGTATTGGGCAGATCAAGTATCAAACAATTAAATCTTTATTACGGCCATAGACCAGCATAAGGGCAGATCAAGTAGTTTACCTGCCTATGAAATAATAGGAAAGACTGCAGCACTGTGGGGAAGGCTATTGCAGTCCAATCCCTTGAGAAATATCAGTTCTGAAAAGGGGGAAAGGTAAATCATAGAATTGTAGAGTTGGAAGGGACCCCTGACGGTTCATCTAGTCCAACCTCCTGCAATGCAGGAATCTCAACTAAAGCATCCAGGACACAGGACCATCCAACTTATGTTTAAAAACCTCCACCTTTCATGGGAGTCTGTCAAACTGCTCTTACTGTCAGAAAGTTCTTCCTGATGTTTAGTCGGAATCTCCTTTCTTGAATCTATTGGTTTAGGTCCTTGCCTCCAGAGCAGGAGAAAACAAGCCTGCCCCATCTGCCACGTGACAGCCCCCTAGACATTTGAAGATGGCCACCATATCTTCTCTCAGTCTCTTCCCTCCCAGGCCAAGCACTTCCAACTCCCTCAACCATTCCTCACAAGACCCTTTCTCATCCTGGTCACCCCCCTCTGCATACAGTGCAGCTTCTCAATATCCTTCTTAAATTGTGCACCAAAACTGGATACAGTATTCCAGATGTGGTCTGACCAAGGCAGAATAGAGTGGTACTATAACTTCCTATTGACCTAGACATTATACTTCGGTTGATGAAGCCTAGAATATCATTAGCTTTTTTTGCTGCTGCGTCACATTGTTGACTCGTGTTAAGCTTGTGGTCCTTTTCACATCTACTACTAGCAATCCAGGTGTCCCCCATACTTATATTTGTGCAGCTGGTACCTGTGGGCTGTCAAGCAGCCCCTTTGCAGCTTTTTCAAAAACAGAAGGGAAGCCTTTTGCTTTTTGCAGCTCCTGCCTGCCACTGTGGTCCCAGGAAGGGAAGGTGAAGTGCATGGCAGGAATGTGGCGAACCCTCTGAGCACACCATGGGAAGTCTCCCCTGCTCCCTTAACAGTTTCCGTTTGCAACTAATGCTGGCAGCTTTGGTATTGTTGGCTGAAGAGTAACGGGCACGCTCTCTATGCTGCTACGTGTGACTTTTCTGTGGTCAAAGAGCTTTTCAGATGTTGCAATTCAAATCATGCAGTGTGATGCAACTGGCAGAGGTTCAGCCAGCCTGCTGAGTCAATTGTAAATTGGTCTCTAGGTGTTCATGAACCATCTTGCATGGGGGTTGGCTGCCCTTTAGTTGCACATCCTCTTTGCTTATTGCTCAGGAGTGATTTCTCTAAATGGTTCTAGAGAATTAGCATGTTGGTATTTTACAGCATCCTGCCAACCTAGCAGTTCGAAAGCACGTCAAAGTGCAAGTAGATAAATAGGTACCACTGCAGCGGGATGGTAAACGGCGTTTCCGTGCGCTGCTCTGGTTCGCCAGAAGCGGCTTAGTCATGCTGGCCACGTGGCCTGGAAGCTGTACGCTGGCTCCCTCGGCCACTAAAGTGAGATGAGCGCTGCAACCCCAGAGTCGGTCACGACTGGACCTAATGGTCAGGGGTCCCTTTACCTTTTTAATTTTACAGCAAGTGCAAAAGAAAAATGGAAAAAACCCTGTGGTACCTTAAAGTTGAGCAGTTTTGTAGTAGCATCAATGTTTGTGAAGTATAGTCTATTTCTTGCTCCTGATGAAATGTCATCCTCAGGTGAGAGAGAGATGACAGAATTATGTATCAGAGAGAGAGAGAGAGAGAGAAAGAAATCTGTGTGCCCATATGGGAAGAAAACACACTAAAGGTCATAGAATGCAATAGGTTCAGCTTCTGCCATTTCTGTGCATGGATGAAATGTATACAGATTAGTCCCATGACCATTCACATCAGCAGTAATTGGTGTTGCAGTGAGCACATCTGCAAAAGGAGCAGGGGGAGTGTCAGTCAGGTGGTGACAAGCCATCTGGCAAATGATCATTGGCCCTCCTCAGATAAACTGCACAGCTCAATTGAGCTTTTGATGTATAGAAATCCTACTGGACAATTACCCTCTGCCATATCACAACCTGCTCGATATAAGCCGACCCTGACAGAGGTGTGCAATCTGTGTCATTGTAAATAGTGTGATGTGAATTCTGTCACTTCTGCCATGCTATGTGAAGGTGCGGTGCTAGCTGTTCAATGTGAGCAGTCCCTAAATAATTCCAGAAATTCCTGGCCGTTAATGTTATAAATAGCCAATGGCGAAGGGAGTGCTGGGTGCCAACAGTTTGCATTCCTGTTTGTTTACTTAGAACAATAGAATTGTAGAGTTGGAAGAGACCCCGAGGGTAATCTAGTACAACCCCCTGCAATGCAGGAATCGCAATACGGGGTTCCCCATCCAATTTGAAACCATACTGGACCCTGCTTAGCTTTGTAAATGGGCTAGCAGTTTTATTGCTGCACCACTAGGTGTTTGTTTGTTTGTTTGTTTGTTTGTGTGTTTGTTTGCTTTATTTTAGGATTTTTATTCTGGCATTTTACTTTACCGAGTTTTCATATCTAGTTAAAAACAATACATACCTTTAAAATAAAAACAAATTCTAAACAATAAAAGAGCAGATATCAGGCAAACTGAAAACTAGGGAGAGTGTCACATTAATAACAAACAAAAATGAAAAGGTTTTCAGCCTACATTGGATGGTCCATGGAGAGGGGGCTAAGCAAATTTAACAGAATCATTGAATTGTAGAGTTGGAAGGGATCCTCAAGGGTCATCTAGTCTAACTCTCTGCAATGCGGCAATTAAAGCTAAAGAGTCCTTGACAGGACCTGCCAACCTCTGTTTGAAAACCTCCACCAAATGAGAGCCCATCACCTTATGAGGGAGTCCGTTCTACTGTTGAGCAGCTTCTACAGCCAGCAAGTTCTTCCTAATCTTTAGTCGGCATCTCCTTTCTTGTCATTTGAATAGTTTGGGTTCTCCAACAAGCTTGCTTCAACTTCCATGGGAGAACCTTCTAACTATTTGAACATATCACCTCAGTCTTCTCTTCTCCAGGTGAAGCATGTAGGAAACCACATCTGGGCACTGCACTCAAGTAGGCCTTTCCCTGTGTGCCCACCAGCTGTGCTTCTGATGGTGGCAGGATACACAGAAGGATCTCTCTCACTTGACTTCAGTGGACAGCTGGTGTGTATGAGGAAAGCTGGTTCTCTTCCGTTTCCTAAGCCCAACTTGCTTAAAACTTTAATGGTCATACTGAGCGGTTTCAACTGTGCTTGGAAATAGGCCCACAGGTCGAGCAACATGCTTCAAGGACTGGGTTTGGTCAGCACTTTTCACAGCTGTAACTGAAGTTCCTGAATGCCCTCCAGAATCAGCCCACGTGGAGTTTGTTACCAGTCATCCAGTCTTGATGGCTTAAAGGCATGTGTCGCAAGGAGGACAGTGTTACAAGCCAGGACTGGTCAGCCTACGGTGCTCCACATGGTGTTGGGAGCCAGTGTGGTGTAGTGGTTAAGAGCTGTAGACTCGTAATCTGGTGAACCGGGTTCGCGTCTCCGCTCCTCCACATGCAGCTGCTGGGTGACCTTGGGCTAGTCACACTTCTTTCAAGTCTCTCAGCCCCACTCACCTCACAGAGTGTTTGTTGTGGGGGAGGAAGGGAAAGGAGAATGTGAACCGCTTGGAGACTCCTTCGGGGAGTGATAAAGCGGGATATCAAATCCAAACTCTTCTTCTTCCTCTCCCAGCAGCCCCCGCCATCATGGGTACTCGTCAGGGAAAATGGGGGTTATCTGTCCATATCTGAAGGAGCCACAGGCTACCCACCCTGTTTCAGGCTATGGTGGACAGTCGCTCCAGAGCATTCATGGCCACATCATATAGTGATGGCTACTAGCTTAGATGGCTTTGAAAGGAGGCTAGGTAAATTCACAGAGGGAACATCTGTCTTTGACTATTGGTCATAGATGGTCATATGTAAACTCCAGGCTGATTTAGAAGTTAATCAGGAGGCAAAGATGAGGGCTTTGGCCATCTTGCCCTGCTTACCGGCTTCCTTAAGGCATCTGATGGACCAGCTCCCCTCACCCCATACCCTTGGCAGAGCCTAATGAGATTGTAGTCCCACAACATCAAATGCTTACCCTTGTGCACGTGGAAGAAATGGAATCATTTGATCTCTCTTGGTAATGTTCTTCTGTCAAATAGTTAGCAAGTTCTCCTTAAATGGTGTTTTACATTGACCAGTACATACGTTTGATCTATAAATGGCTCTCTACTGCATTAACCTCACTTGAAATTGACACTCTGAACCAAAATGATACCACTTTCCCCGCTCTTCATCCCCATTTTAAAACTCAAGCTCCATCCCATTGTAGGCAAGTCCTGTTTTCAGTTGCTAAATACTATTGGAAGGCAGGCAGGTGGTGATGCCTGGCTGCTTTGAGTTTCATTCAGCCTCCCACAGTCAAGTAAATAATTGTAGAGCACCCTTGCAGACAAAAGAGCTGGCTCAGCTTATGACACAGGGGGCGGTGAGAATCTTGTCAGCACAAAATGAGGAGGGAAGGGTTGGCTGCTTGTCAAGGGACGGGCAAATCCCCAAAGGAAAGCAGAGGGAGCAATTTCGGCTTTTTATCTCCCCTAGGCTTCTTGGATCCATCTGGGCTCAGTCGGCTACAGTAGGAAGGTTATTGTGGCCAGCTGCAATTGAGCAGAGGTGAAATGAAAACTTTGCAGGGGAAGGGTGTTCCTTGCAGAGGTGTGGGCCCCTCTCCAGTTGTAGGCATAGCTGAATAGTTTCTCAGGTTACCAGGGAGAAGAAGAAGTGCAGAGAGAATTGCAGCAAGTTCTGTTCACTTGGGGTAACATTTCACAGCAAGTTACATAACTCTTCCACTGCATGTTTAAAATGCTTGTGTTTACATTTATATGACTTTGTTGCATAGAAACAGTGGCACAAATTTTCAAGCAGATAAGTTTATCTTAATATGTGTACACTTGTGGACGTTTGAGTTCTCTATCAGATCCATTTAAGATGTGTCAGATTGAGGTCATAAGTGAAGAAACACAATCCAGTCTTGAAGTCCGGAAGCTGAATGTGGTATGGTGTGGGTTTATTATTATTTTAAGCCTTGCACATGCAGCACAATGCTCAGTTTAGATGCTGATGATGAATTTGGAATCTGAAACATCTCTGCCATGAACATAAAATCTCCGAATGCTCTCACACACATAAATTTATGGCTGGAGGAGAAAATGTGATGCTCCCTAGGACAGTGTTCAAAATAGTCATGTCCATGCATTGAAATGTGTTAATTATTTTCTCTTGATGTCCCAAGTCCATTTGTTTAGATAATACTAATTTTAATCTGCTTGGAATAGGAACTGCTGTCTTGTTTGTTGCAGTCTTTGCAAAGTTCTGTCACTGTATAGTGACTAAAACGCTTTGCAGGGCACACTCCGCCTCCTGACAGGACGGAGGCCTCAGATCCGAGGCGCGGAGGCGGCCGGCGGCGGCGGCAGGAGCCGAGGCGCGGAGGCGACCGGTGGCGGGAGCGGCGCTTTGCGCCGCTTCCCCCGCGCTTTCCAGCCAGTACAGGCGGCAGCGGGGGCGGCGCTTTGCGCCGCTTCCCCCCCGCTCTCCGGCCCCGACGCGGCCCCCCGCCCAGCAGCAACCTCAGGGCGGCCGGAGGAGGTGGAGGAGGCTCCGTGCAAGGTGACGGCGCTGCCCCAATTGACACCACGCGTGCGCCGCCGCTGACTTCCGGACACGCCCCCCTCTCCGGCCGCTCCAATGCCTGCGTCCCTGTTGGGGGGGGGGAACAGTAGAGCTGACCAATCCCTGCGTCCCTGTGTGACATGCGCAGTAGCGCACTTCCGTGACACACAGAAAGTTGGACGCAGGGACACAGGCACTTTATTATATAGGATTTCTTTATCTTCCGCCTTTTCCCCAGACAGGGACTCAAGGCAACTCATGCAAAGTATAACAGGCAATAGAAGGTGTACATCTGGGGGCGGGGGTATATGTGTGGGAGAGAGAATTACTACAGCATTCTTCTCTGCTAGTGCTTAAGAGCTTCCAGCATGGGATAGTAAACCTGATCTTATCAGAGTGTTGTACTACAACAGTTTTTCTTTTTAACAGCATCTGGTTCACTTCCGAGGGCTCCTCTCTCGACCCACAGAAGGAATTTCTGCTGATTCTCCAATAATCTTCAAATCGTTCTCCCACCACCACCACCACCTCTCTCACTTCTCTCTGTGTGTGTGGCAAACTGGTGGGCGAAACCAGAACAGATCTTTGGTCAACCTTTCCTTGTCTCAAAATGAGTGCTTATTCCTGGAGAAACCACCACTTTAGATATTCAAGCCTTGGTATTTTCTAAATAGATAGAATAGAAAGGGGGGTACAAATCAAAGAGGACTAAAATAATGAAGATCGTTAGTCTGTGATTTGAAGAGCCATTGTCAGATATGGCTGAACCTCTTAATTTTCACAGCATTAACATTTTCAAATGGTCCTACGTTCACTGCTGCTCCCATAACTTCTCAGAGGTAGTTAAGAACAATTCTCACAAATTCAGGCTGATGATGGGAGAAGGCCATTTGGCCTCCCACTCCTTGCCTGAGATTCTGGTTCAGCCATTGTGATTTGTACTTGAGGGCCTTGAGACTAGGCTACAGCAGCAAGCTGTATGTGAGATTTGCTCATAAAGAACAAGGTGGACCACAAGCTTAACATGAGTCAACCATGTGATGCAGCAGCAAAAAAAAGCTAATGCTATTCCAGGCTGCATCAACAGAAGTATAATGTCCAGATCAAGGGAATACTGTGTCCAATTCTGGGCACCACAATTTAAGAAGGATGTTGACAAACTGGAACGGGTGCAGAGGAGGGCAACCAAGAGGATCAGGGGTCTGGAAACCAAGCCTTACGAGGAATGGTTGAAGGAGCTGGGTATGTTTATCCTGGAAAAGAGGAGACTGAGAGAAGATATGATAGCCATCTTCAAATATCTCAAGGCGTGTCACATGGAAGATAAAGTAAGCTTGCTTTCTCCTGCTCTGGAGGGTAGGACTCAAACCAATGGCTTCAAGTTACAATAAAGGAGATTCCCAACTAAAAATCAGGAAGAACTTTCTGGCAGAGCTGTTTGACAGTGGAACGGTCTCCCTCAGGAGGTTGTGGACTCTTCTTCCTTGGAGGTTTTTAAGCAGAGGTTGGGTTGCCACCTATCATAGATGCTTTAGTTGAGATTCCTGCATTGCAGGGGGTTGAACTACATGACTCGTGGGTCCCTTCCAACTCTACGATTCTATGATTCTAAGACTAGTCACAAGTTGTTCCTAAATGCCATGGCCCACTTCTTTGACAGGGTGAAACGCATTACAACTGAAGCAACTGCAGGGGATGTTTGCAGCCTTTCTGCTCTTAAGTTTGTTTCTGACATTTATAGCTTAAAATAGCTTGGGTACGGCATATAGCAATATCAGATGCCTTTGTAGACATTGTTTTGAGCTCTTGGAGTGATTTTATAAGAATCTAGTGCACAAATATCTGAAATTACTTCCCTCTCTGAAAGATTGAGTGTTTCTATTACAATCATATCTGGGCCCAAAGGGCACAGTCCACTGGAAGTTTTCCTGTGTGGGTGCTGTTGGTGAAGGCTTAGCAGTGCTGGAGTCCTTTTTCCATGGCCTGAATTTCTTGTGGAGGTGCTACAAAACCGTTGCTCTTTGGGATGGCATTTGGTGGCTGAAGCTAAGCCAGTCTGGAGTTTGTCAGTTAAGCCTTATATTTAGGTTTCGGTGCAGTTTTTATTTGGATGACGTGCTTTAGATTTTTATATTTTTCTTTTAGTTTTGTTTTCAAGTGGTTGTGATCCCCTCCCCCAAACACCTTTAGGCTGGGGCAGGATATAAAATCTCACAGATGAAATTAACTGCAAGTGTAATAAATGATAGGAACCAAAGTGTTCTGTGGAGTGGGTGCATGGAAGGAAGCAGTTCTGGGAAGCACCAACAGAGAAATGGAACTGAGGGCAGCTGCCCATTTGACAGCAGTTGTTGAAAGAGTTGCACAGTATTAGGTAAAACTTTTTGGTCTTGTGCTTCAGTTTTCTGTTGCACCAGTTTTTATAAGGTTTGCAGCAGCAGATATTGCTATAACGGTAATAAATGCCTCTGATTGTCCTTGACATGTTCCTCCAGAATGAAGGTGTCACAGGACTTTGATGTGAGAGATCTTAAGTGCTGCTACATCCCCTGCCAAAAGGCAGCCTTTTGAAGACTAGAGTTCTGCATAGGCAGGGCCCATGGTGCATCAATGAAAGAAATAGTTCATCCTGATGGTGGGAAAAACTGTCCCATTGGAGGGCCCCTCCAACCATTTACAAGTTTGGCTTTTGAAGAAATAGAAATGGAGAAGTGTCGTTGTGTCAGGAATTTCCACTTCAGTCCTTGAGGAAAGGGTTAAGTGGCTTTGGGGGTGGGCAGTACTAGGGAAACTGAAATTGTTTTGGACATCTGAATTCCACTCTAATAAGATGTCCCAGGTGGCTGGGGAGTAATCCTAAAATAGCTGCAGCTCTTAATTGCTTCTGTAAAGTCAGGCTTGCAATCTCTGGGGAGGAACAGCTCCCTGGCATGCTTTGATAGCTGACTAACCTTAGAAGGTGTGTTTGTGGATCAGAGATGAAGGGGAATGTCGCCAGCAGGTTTTGGGGATGCCCCTAAGGCCTAAAGCTGCTCTCTCTCTCTCTCTCTCTCTCTCTCTCTCTCTCTCTCTCTCTCTCTCTCTCTTACACACACACACACACACACACACACACAGAGGAATCCTTATCTGTGATATGTCTGTTAGAGATTTCAGGTGAACACAAGGAATACAGCATTTACCACCACCCCTCTGCTTTGTAAAACCTTGCTGGTGTTGATCCAAAACATGCCATAGCTAGCATGCACCATAGCCAAGTATGTATTCTAGTAAATATGCAGGAAAAGAAACGTCTAGAGTAACTATAAGTTGCTGGTGTGCAGCAAGTGGTCCAGGATCAGATGGGAGCAAAGACTTAAGCATGAACAAGATGTGGAGGACCAGGCAGGAGTTCAGTTACCTGCTCAGTTGCTTGAGGCAGGCAGGTGAAATGACTGCTTGGGTGAATCAGTTGGGAGAGGAAGTCCAGAAGCTTCTGTCTGTGTGTCTGGAGAAGGAGTGTATGACCTTTTTTACTTGGTTAGTGCCGAGGCTTTTTGTATTCTGTGTATTATTAATAACTAGTAAATTAAGCCTGTTAAGCAAAACAGGCGCTAGAAAGCTCTCTGAGGAGCCGCAGCGGCAAGGCAGCAGGAGCCGGCGGCTTCCCCACCCACCCAACTCCCAATCCACCCCTTGCACCCCTAGACCTGCACCCCCAAGCCACCCACCCCTTGTACTGCTAGACCACCCCCAGCGCCATTTTTCTCCCCCCCTCCTCCCCTCCCTTGGACAGAGCGAGAGAGGGAAGCCGGAGGAGGAGGAGGCGGAGGGAGAGCGAGCGCGCGTCAGCGGCAGCCACCTCCCCCCCCCACCTCCACACACATACACACACCTCTCTCTCTCACACTGCTTCATCCGCTTCTCCTCCGCCCTCCCTTCCCTTGGACAGAGCGAGAGAGGGAAGCCGGAGGAGGTGCCCAAAGGCAGCGACGGATGGTGGCGGCTGCAGAGGGAGGCTGGTGAGCGGCGGCTGCAGAGGGAGGCTGGTGTGCGAGCCTCCAGCAGAGCCGGCGGTGGGATCGGCGGGAGCCCCCAGGAGAGCCGGCAGCCGTGGTGGGATCGGCGCCTCAAGCCGGTTGAGGCAAGCGTCGGAGGAAGGGGCGCTACGCGCCCCTTCCCCCGCGGGGGAGGCTGCTGAGCGGCGGCTGCAGAGGGAGGCTGGTGTGCGAGCCTCCAGCAGAGCCGGCGGTGGAATCGTCACGAGCCTCCAGGAGAGCCGGCAGGCGCGGTGGGATGGGCGCCTCAAGCCGCTCCAGGCAAGCGTCGGAGGAAGGGGCGCTGTGCGCCCCTTTCCCCGCGGTTTAGAAGCACACCCGCAGTAAAGGCGGTTGCCGAGGCTGCTGTGGGAGCCTCCAGGCAAGCGCCGGCAGGAGCAGCGCTTCGCGCTGCCTCTGCCGCGCTGTAGAAGCAGACCCGCTTTGCCGAGGCTGGTCTGCGAGCCTCCAGGCAAGGGGAATCAGTAAAGGCGGCGTTAGATGGTGGCGGCAGAGCAAAAGGCGCACGACGGCAAGGTAGACAGCAGCGAGCTACTGTCAGCCAAAACGGTCGCGAGCAGAATGGCCGTTAAACCCACGCAGCATTCGAAAGGGCTCGGAGCTGCGGGGGTGGGCAGGAAGAGGCGGCAGCGCAATCGCCTATTGGTCTCCTTTGCTGTCTATTGCTGTCCACGCTCCAATCCCTGCGTCCCCGTGTGACATGCGCAAAACGCACTTCCGTGACACACGGAAAGGCAGGGACACTTGCTCTTTATTATATAGGATAATAAATATTAAGACATCTCATGTTGTGCAAAGGACCAAGAAACATGAAGGGTGAGAGAGCTGCTGCAGTAACCTGCAACACCTGTTTCATATTTGTCTGGTGAACATGTAAATATACTTGTAGCAAGTGCAAAATGGTTGCCTTGCTGGAAGAGAAGGTATAACAAGTTGAGGCCCACCTAGCCATGCTTTGAGCTGCAGGACAAGATGCATAGTTTCTTGATAGAGCTGATTGGACTGTGCTGGAACAGCAGCACAGGTGGGGTGCCCCTACAGAGGAGAAAGATTGCCCATTGCAAGAGACAACGCCGTGGAGGAACATGACACACAGAGGTAGGGCTGTCAGGATCCATGCTATGTCATGGGAGCTGCAAAATCAATTTCATGCTCTCATCTCAGACACCGATTCTGGGCCTGAGGAGCTAGGACAGCAGTTGCCAACCTCAGAATATACCAAAGTGGCTGTGAAAGGTACAGTGCACAGAATGATTCTTGCCACCCCCCAGAAGATGAAGAGACAGGAGGAGATGGACTTGGAGGAGTCATTTTCTATTCTTGACCTTAATGCTTCAGATGTGGATGAGTATGTTGATAACCCACTTGCTACCTTCCATGAAAATGAACTCTGAGAAAGAGAATTGCAGTCTGAAGAAGACAACCTGAGAGGAAGTAGCAGCAAGTTCTTGAGCCATTAGGCTCCTGGCTTTGTAACCTATCCCAATAATATCCAGCTAAGCTCCAATATACAAGAGGGGAAGACTCAACAGCAGTTGCAGACCTTAGAACAGTCCAATAAGCCTTTAGAAGGCTATAGAACGATTCCTGCCATTCCCCAGAGGAGGAAGAAACTTGTGGTGGTGGTGGTAAGTGACTCCCTACTGAGGAGGACAAAGGCAATAGTGCGCGAAGGAAACAGGATGTCCCAGGAGGTGTGCTATCTTCCAGGTACAAAGATTCACGATGTGACAGAGAAGTTGCTGAGTCTTATAAAGCCCCCTGACCACAACCAACCGCTCCTTCTGATTCATGTGGATACAAACAATACTGCCACAGACAGCCTTCCAGCTAGGGACGATGAGACTCTGGGCAGAAGCTGTAGAGCCTTGGGGCACAGGTGGTCTTTTCATCACTCCTTCCTGTTGAAGGTCATGGCCCAGGAAGGAAGAGGAAAATACTGGAGGTAAACCATTGGCTGTGTAGGTGGTGTCATCAGGAAGGTTTGGCTTCTTGGATCATGATCTCCAGTTCCTTGAGGAAGGACTTCTGGCAAGAGATGGGCTGCACCACACAGTGGGTAGCAAGAATATGTTTGCTAAGAGTCTCACAAACCTGATCAGGCGAGCTTTAAACTAGATATTGAGGGGGAGGGAGACAACATTACAGATGACAGAAGAACACCTGGTTCTGGAGATAATAGCTTCATTGATGCACAGGAAACTGAGGTGGTACTCCAAAAACCTGTCAAAGGGCAAGAAACTACAATAAGGAAGCAGCTAGAGAGAATGACGATTGGTTTCAGTTGTCTGTACTAATGCACAGAGCATGGGAAACAAACAAGACAAATTAGAGCTCTCTCAGGGATCTGCCAGCCCCTGCCAGTCCAGCTCTGAGTGTTTATAGAGAGCCGCAACCTGTGTTGACAACAGATTCATTTTCAAGTGAAACTAGCAGTCCAGTCTCGGGGGAGGAGCAGTTAGTGGCTGAGAGCCAGGGAGTGCCAGGTGTCCAGAGAGAGAGTGGGAGACCTGGCACCACCCAGCAGACTTGCGCGGAGGGGAAGCATCAGTTCCGGCGCAGATATCACGTAGGAGGAGATGGCGGCAATTTAGGATGCCGAGATTTTGGTGTCGGCGCCAAAACAGGAGGGAGGCACTTCTGGATTCTGCTAGTGAGTGAGCAGACATGATAAGACTGAGCTCTGCACTGTAAATAGTTAGGCACTGAATAAAAGGACTTAAAGACAAATGGCTTTGGCATTCCTATTGAACAACCGATAAGAGAACCTGACAAGCTCTTAATACAGGATGGCAAATATGACCTAATAGGTATTACTGAAACCTGGTGGGATGAGACTCATGAATGGAATGTAGAAGTTGAGGGGTATAATCTATTCAAAACGAATAGACCAAGCAGGCAGGGAGGAGTAGCAGCACTGTATGTAAAGGAAGTGTCCATTTGTGAACAGATCCATGACCTGGAGCACAGAAGACAGATTGAGAATGTATGGATAAAAATGGTAGGAGAGGGAAACAACAATGACCTTACTGTGGGTGTCTGCTATAGACATCCAAGCCAGACTGAAGATTTGGATGATGCCTTCCTACAGCAGATTACCAGACATTCACAAAGGAGCAATATAGTAGTCATAGGAGACTTCTACTTCCCCAATATCTGTTGGAACTCAAACTCTGCCAAGAATGTAAGGTTGAACAAATTTTTCCATTGCCTTGCCAACAATTTCATTTCCCAGAAAGTGGGAGAAACAACAAGGGGATCATCTATCTTGGACCTGTTCCTCAGCAACAGAGAAGAACTGATTGACGAAGTGGAAGTACTCTGAAACTTGGGAGGAAGTGATCATGTTGTCTTGCGTTTCATTTTATACAGGCAAGGGAAAGCTTTAGGACAGGGGTCAGCAAACTTTTTCAGTGGGGGGCCAGTCCACTGTCCCTCAGACCTTGTGGGGGGCCGGACTATTTTTTTTGGGGGGGATGAACGAATTCCAATGCCCCACAAATACCCCAGAGATGCATTTTAAATAAAAGGACACATTCTACTCATGTAAAAACACGCGGATTCCTGGACTGTCCTCGGGCCGGATTTAGAAGGCGATTGGGCCGGATCCGGCCCCTGGGCCTTAGTTTGCCTACCCATCCTTTAGGAGGAGCTTTCTGAGGGTAAGAGCCATTCGAAAGTAGAATGAGCACCATCAGAAGGTGGTGGACTCTCCTTTGTTAGAGGTTTTAAAGCAGAGGTTAGATGGCCATCTGTCTTTTATACTTTAGTTGAGATTCCCTTACTGCAGGGGGTTGGACCAGATGAACCCTCAGGGGATCCCTTCCAACTCTATGATTCTATGATTAATATAATGCCAAATACTCCCAATTCTATACCATTAAGTAAATTCTGCAACTTGTATAATTTAGGTACCGTGTTTCCCCTATTTTAAGACACCGTCTTATATATATTTTTTCCCTCAAGAAAATGCACTATGGCTTATTTTGAGGGGATGTCTTAGTTTTATTACGTAAGCCCAGCCCTGCATTTTCCTTGGCGACCTCCAGAACGGCGCCTATCACTGGCTTATTTTCGGGGTACGGCTTATATTTCGCAAATGCGAAAAAATACTGCTATGGCTTATTTTATGACTACGTCTTAAAATAGGGGAAACAGGGTAAATGAAGCAAGTTTGTCTGACAACTCTCTCTGTATAATTCTGCTTTTTCACTATTTCATACACCTATATATTTTCCTTCTGCCAGTCATGGGAAAGAGCAAGCAGCCATGTCTTGCCCTGAAGCCTTCCCACCTGCTGGAAGTCAGAGTGGATTGGTGTATTGGTATGCTATAAATAAAGTTTCCATTTTTTTGTGATTCATGAATTCCCTGAATATGAGTGCGTAGAATCATATAATTGTGGTTGCTGTAACAATTCAAAATAGTTGTTTGCAACCAAATGGAACATTTATATTACTGAGGAGCACGAACTAAAACCACTGGTTATGCAGTTGACAACCCTTTTGCCACTGCACAGTTGTTTCTGCTTAGTAATAAGGGGTGCAGTTATAAAATTCATATATTTCTTCTTGGTTCTCTATATACATAAGGACACTAAGCAAGATCACTTATTTAAGGACAAGTGCTGCTAACACATTGGATGTGCTGGATTCTGGGCTAAGTGCCCAGAACTCTGCAAAAACAAGGCGTAGTGTTAGTGAGCAAAAGTGTTTTCTCTAGTGAAATGGAAAGTAAATGTCCATGCCGTCTGTTTGAATAATGCATATTTTTAATTTGTTGCAATAAATACATTAACAATACAAAAAATTGATGCACGCCCAGTTGCATCATACCTTTAACCCAAGACAAATATCCCCCCTCCCCATTATCTCTCTCCCCAACTTTTAAAAAGAAAAGCAGGTTTTAATTCATTGGCTGCCTTCAGATGGCACGCTAAACTATGGTGAGATGTGAACTAGCCTTTCTCTGCCCCTGTGTTCTTCACTAGTAAAATATGAGCATTCATTGGCTGCCTTTGACTATGTCTTCGTGCATCTCTGCTGATCAGTTTTGGATGTTTATGTTTAAAGTCCTGATCTGTAGACTGGGACCTCCATACTAACTGCACAGGATTGTGTCCAGGTGAGGTTACTTTGGTTTTTTTTTTTTTTTTAAAGATTTTTATTGGATTTTTCAAAACAAAATAAAACCTAACTCATCATTCCTATAACATCCTTTCTAATACTTATTCATCCAAACAAACACTACACATATCCTATTTCTTTTCTTCTTTCAATATCATCTTTGGGGTGACTTCCTCCCAGCCCACCCCCCCCCCCCCGCTGCATTTCATTTTAAACCATCTTAGTAATTTCTTAACATCTTTAAATATCTTTTGCAATTCTCACATCTTATTTCCTTAACCAATGTCTTAAACCTATATCATCTATCATTTAATATCATCTATTCTCTGTTCAATCTGCAGTCTCTTATATAATCCAACTTTATATCATTAAGTCTTAAATCATACAATATTTCTTAAAATAATCTTTCAACTTTTTCCAATCTTTCTCCACCGCCTCCTCCCTCTGGTCTCGGAGTCTTCTGGTCATTTCGGCTAATTCCATATAGTCCATCATTTTCATCTGCCAGTCTTCTAACGTAGGTATATTCTGTGTCTTCCAGTTTTTCGCAATTAATATTCTGGCTGCTGTTGTGGCATACATAAAGAATATCTGATCTTCTTTGGGGACCACCTGGTTCGCCATTCCAAGTAAAAAAAGCCTCTGGTTTTTTATCAAATGTGTTTTTCCAAATGTGTTGAAAAACAGGTGAGGTTACTTTGATGCTGCTAACGTAGTGGTTTGAATTCACCCCTGCAAGTGCACTCCCATTGTCCCTCAAGACAGACGGATGCCAACAGTCCACAAACGAAGGAACAATTCAGCTCCTGTTTATTTTGGAGTGGGGGTGGGGGGATCGTTCCTCCAGCTTGAGTGTCAAACAGTCCTCACAGGGTGGTGGTAGTCGTAAACTACTTGCTTACCAGTACATTTTGGAGCATCTGTTGACCAATAGTGCAGATGCAGCATGGAAGAAAGTTGTGCATGATTTCTGCAGATGATTTCTGCACAAAGGGTTAGGTGAGTGGTCATCTTTCCATATATACAAAGCTTGTTTTCTGAGCTCTTCCTGGAGAAGGGCTGGGAAAGCAGGGTGCTGTGATAAACAGCTGACATAACAGAAGTGGCAATAATCCTCCATTAAATATCTTTCAGCTGATGGGGCTCACCGGATAATTGACTTTCCAGCAGGAATTACTGGCTCAAACTAAATCAGCAGGCATTAGGGCAGCCTGCTGCTGTTTCGAAAGGGAGAATGTAGCTTTGCCTGACTCTGACAGGGACTATTCATCTTGGTAATTCAGTGTATGTGTCACTACCAGATGACACTAAGACTGTAGACACTAAAGTGGCTCTAATTAAAAACTGTTTTTGTTTGGAATTCCCTTCGTGAATTCAGTAGCTTTTTATCTGATTTAAGATCCTATGTGCTCACCACCAGATGGTGGGTGGGTGATCTGAACCAGCCGGTGGTGTTTGACCTCCCCCAGTTCGCTTTTTGTCTGTTGCCCAGGCTACTTTTTACACTGTGGTGTTTGCAGTTCAGATGGCAGCAGAATTTGTCCTTCCGTTCCCACAACCATTAGAAGCAAATGCCGCTTGGCCACTTCTTCCTGCTCTGGCAACTCCTTGGGATGATGAGTTTCTCGTTGAAACGTGTCTGCAGTGGGAGCAGATCCTAGTGGGAGGGCAACTGCACCTCAGTCCCATGAAGTTAAGAGTTCACATAATCACAAAGTGGGTACGTGTTAAACGGTGTCCGGGGGTTTGCTTGAACGCAAGATGATATAGGGCTGAGGCAAGCTGCACATGCCGTGTCTTGTGGTTCCATTACAGTGGGGGCAGGGCGGGGAGTGTAACCCATATACTCTAGCAGGCCATGTAAAGGACTTGAAAAGAGTTTGTGCATATTGAAAAACCAGTTACTTTTCATATGCACTGTTCCAGAACAAAGTCAGAAATCGCCCTTCCTTGAGCAGGGGGAGGTCTTCTCTGAATTCAACTCTTAGTTCTTGCTGATGTTGACCCACAGAAGGTGGCTGTAGCAGTTAGGATTTCCTGTTTCTTGACCTAAATGCTTCCTCTGTTGTAAATAACCCATTAGTGTTCTACCTTTTAATCACTGCCTCTTTGTTCATTTTCTTCTTTAGAATGGGAGCCTGAGCTGGAACGAAGAAGCTGATGGCAGCAGAGGAAGAGAGGTATCTCGAGACTTTGCCAAGGTCAGTACAATGGATTGAGTTTGAGTGTACATTTGAGCCTAGTGGGAAAACAACATTTGAGTTGCTTTCTTTAGGGTGTATCTGATGCTGCGTTGAGCTTGCTTTCACTCACACAAGACATTATCCTCTCCTCCCCACTGTAGCTCCCTATGCACCCCAAAATCTGTTTGGAGCAAAATTTGAGGGGGCACTGGTGGGGTGGGCTTCAGGGGAGGATAAGAGGAAGGGGAAGTGCTGTTACACAAACAGCAGTGCTCAATGCAGCCCATTGCAGTGAAGAATGTGTTAATCCCTGGTATGGTTCTGCAGCTGGAAGGGAATCCAACAAACTAGATTTCAAGGTCCAAAAATACAGCCCAAATTCACCATATGTCTGGTTTGCCTTGTTTTTCCTTCCAAACCCAACCCAGCATGAATTATAAACTACTTGCTTTATTCCCCAGTTGTATGAACTGGATGGTGATCCTGAACGGAAGAAGTTCTTGGATGACCTCTTCATTTTTATGCAGAAGAGGGGTGAGTAGAACTCTTACGCTGAGTTTTGTTTCGATAACCTGAAAAGACACAGCAAAATAAAATAAAAAAATTCCTTCCAATAGCACCTTAGAGACCAACTAAGTTGTTCTTGGTATGAGCTTTTGTGTGCATGCATCTGAAGAAGTGTGCATGCACACGAAAGCTCATACCAAGAACAACTTAGTTGGTCTCTAAGGTGCTATTGGAAGGAATTTTTTTATTTTATTTTGCTTTGACTATGACAGACCAACACGGCTATCTACCTTTAACTGAAAAGACACAGAGAGGAATACACCTGCTAGTGTCCTGTGCTAGAATTAGAGCCCTTCCAATGAAGCTGCTGCTTGGATTGGCTTCAGAGATTTTGTTTCTTGGTGGGTGGGGAGGAGAGGAAACAGTACCTGCTGCTTCGAAGGTGGAGAGTTATGAAAGAGAATCCCATGAAACAGACAGCTTAGTTGGAAGTTTGAGTCAAAGAGATACTGTCATTTCCCCCCTTCCAGACTTGGTTTGAAACAAGGATAGACTCATTATTATTGAGACCTGTTGTGAGGCGGTTACATTGACAGCGGGAATGGAAAGAGGATAGGAGGAAAGGAAACAGCAGGAATTTGCATATACATGGGTTTCCATTTCCCCTGTACCAACCCAAGTAGAAGCAAGAGGTCTGTTAGGTAAATGTGCCTCACCCTGCAACCACATGTTTCTTGTCCTCATGGTAGAACATATGTTGAAGTATTTAAATAGCAAATGTTCTTAATGGAGCAAAGAAAAGAAGCTGTTTGTGTGTGTGTGTGTGTGTGTGTGTGTGTGTGTGTGTGTGAGAGAGAGAGAGAGAGAGAGAGAGAGAGAGAGAGAGAGAGCGCTTGGGCGGGGAGGGGGGAGGCTTCTAAACAATCTAAACAGCTAAGGCAACCCATAAAAAACAGGTTTTTCTATTACTGTCAAATAAATACAACGAATCTCCTCCCTGCTTAGTGCCACTAAATTTGGAAGCAAAACATAACCTCTGTTGTCTGTAGTGTGTTTTGTTTGCGTCAGTCACAAAATGCAGGGTTGCTGTGAGGCTCTTTTAGCTCTAGATAGGTTTCTGAAATTGAACAAGCTGCTAATCCTTTCCTGGGTGGCACCAGTATTGTAGGTTGAATCAGCACGGGCTGGTAAGTTGAGGATTGATCTTGGAGGCCCAGTGTGAAAGACAAACAGCAGATTTCACATGAGCTCCTGAAAAAAGAGTTGAGGATGAAAAGCCCTGGCCCTGGATACCAACCCCTGACAGGCTATTTGTGTCCAATGCCCTGCTGCATCAGGCCTAATGCAGATCAAATGTGCGGGCCTCCTCTGAGCACAGCAGGTTGCCACAAAGCAGCTGCACCTGCAAGTGATAAAATGCCTCTTCAGTGGCAGTAATGACGAGAGAGGAGAGGAAGGCTTTAACACACTGGGGAGGGGGGAGATTGCCCCCTCTGTGACACTAAAATAGAGAAATGAGAATAAATGGAGCTGGTTCGTCAACCTTTAGCCCATGCCTTCAAATTATAGGACTCTGTTTTAGATTCATGAAGACCTCGTCCCTTTCTTGGGCTGTCCTGAAGATGAAAGGTTGCCTTGGAGAATTGCATTTCTGCAAAAGCCCTCTCATCTGTTTTAGGGCCAGCAGACTTCCTGAGAGCTACTCAGGTGTTATGGCTGAGGTTTGGTTAAGCAACCGACGTCCTTGTTCCTTGTGCATAAAGTTACATGAGTTTAAAAATGGATTAAAACAACAAATTTCAGAGGAGTAGAGCTACTGCTACCTGGTGCACACAGGCACAGGCTGCATCCCAGAAAAGAGGGAGGAATTTGCTGTATAAGCTTAATGGGAGTTATCATGGTGGATTCCTTTTCCTCGGTATCTGGATTGATCCTGCAATGACTGAGTGAGAGGAAACAAGAAGGAGATCAAAGTAATAGCGCTCTGTCTGGAAAGACTGAATCATTCAAATTGGATGGTTCAGTCTGTAGAGCAGGCATAGGCAAACTCGGCCCTCCAGATGTTTTGGCACTACAACTCCCATCATCCCTAGCTAACAGGACCAGTGGTCAGGGATGATGGGAATTGTAGTCTCAAAACATCTGGAGGGCCAAGTTTGCCTATGCCTGCTGTAGAGCATGAGACTCTTCATCTCAGAGTCATGGGTTCAGGCCCCATGTTGGGCTAAAGATTCCTGCATTGCAGGGGGTTGGACTAGATGATGCTCGTGGTCCCTTCCGACTCTACAAAGCTATGATTCTCTGTTTCTATAGAATTGTAGAGTTAGAAGGGACCCCAAGGGTCATCGTCCAAGCCCCTGCAATGCAGGAATCTCAACTAAAACATCCAAGACAGTTGGCCATCTAACCTCTTCTTTAAACCTCCAAGGAAGGAGAGTTCACAATCTCCCGAGGGGGACCGTTTCACTATTGAACAGTTCTTATTGTCAGAGAGTTCTTCCTGATGTTTAGTTGGAATCTCCTTTCTTGTAACTTGAAGCCATTGGTTTGAGTCCTACCCTCCAGAGCAGGAGTAAACATGCTTGCTCCATCTTCCATGTGACAGCCCTTCCAATAGTGCCCAGTGCTGTCATACACTTCCCCTTGTCAGAGAGCTGTTGCCAGAGAATCTTTGTTTCTCAAAGCACACAATAAATGCAGAAATGGGCAATGCCAGAAAAGTAATTTATCAGGGAGAGAGAAAAGGCCAGACTTTGTTAGACCCTCCACGAAAAGTTTGTAGGCAGCCTCCCCCTTCCTAGTATTGTCTTCCCTACAACATTCTATGTCAAGTAGGGATTTTTAGAGGGGGGTGCATGGGGGAGAGAGTTTCTGCTTACAACCCTCCTGGATGATTTGGTGGCTGTTGTGTGAGAGAACTGACGTGATGGTCATGACTTTGGGAGCTCGCTTATTATACTACTACTACTACTACTAATAATAATAATAATTTATTATTTGTAACCCCCCCCCCCAATCTGGCTGCGTCTCCCCAGCCACTCTGGGCAGCTTCCAGCAAATATTAAAAAACAATACATTAACATGTTACAGATTAAAAACTTCCCTAAACAGGGCTGCCTTTAGGTATTTCCTAAATGTTATATACCGGTAGTTGTTGATCGCTTTGACCTCTGATGGGAGGGCGTTCCACAGGGCGGGCGCCACTACCGAGAAGGCCCTCTGCCTTGTTCCCTGTAGCTTTGCTTCTCGCAGTGAGGGAACCACCAGAAGGCCCTCGGCGCTGGACCTCAGTGTCCGGGCTGAACGGTGGGGGTGGAGACGCTCCTTCAGGTATACTGGACCGACACCGTTTAGGGCTTTAAAGGTCAGCACCAACACTTTGAATTGTGCTCGGAAACATACTGGGAGCCAATGTAGATCTCTCAGGACTGGTGTTATGTGGTCCCGGCGGCCACTCCCAGTCATGCGCCCCAACAGCTGTTTTCCTCTGCTTCTCGAGGCTGCCTGTGACGGAACTTGAGCTCTAGTTCAAAGCTTAAACAAGGCAATTCATTGAAAGAATATATGAGCCTGGCTTCTGGATCAGACCTGTCTAGTCCAGCATCCTGTTCTTACAGTGGCCAACTAGATGCCTCTATGGGAAGCCCACAAGCTGGACGTAGGTGCTCCAGGCCTCTCCCCGCTTGTAAATCCCATCAGCTGGAGGTAGAACATAGTCATCATGGCTAGTAGCTAGTCACCTTGATCCAGTGTTTATTTGTGAAAGATATTTCTATCCTGTCTTTCCACATCTGAGGAAATGCTCAGAGTGGCTCATGTAGTAATCATATAGTAAAAACAGGAACACAATAAAACAAATAATTAAAGTAAGACAAGCACCATAAAAATAGTCCAAGCAACAGGGACCAATGCTTCAAATTTCAGCAGGCAAGTTGTTAGATTGCTTAAACTTCTTCAGTAGGCTTTGAGGGGAAATGGGAGCAAGCATCTCCAGGGGCAGGGAGTTCCACATCCTATGAAATTAGTCTTAGGTTCAAGCTATAGGCTTTGTGTTCATTTATTATTATTTATTAAATTTGTATACCGTCTGAAGACCATGGGGTGGGTCACAACATAAAAATACAAAATGCATAATGAAACAAGAGCAAGAACAAACAAAATAACCTCCCCTCCCAAAGACACATTTAAAAAGCCATATAATGTTTAATCAGCCAAAGGCCTGGTTATAGAAAAACGTTTTTGCCTGGGTCCTAAAGTGGTAATGAAAGTGCCAGGTGAGCCTCCCTGGCCAGAGCATTCCACAAACGGGGAGCCACCGCAGAAAAGTCCTGTTCTTGTGTCGCCACCCTCTGGACCTCTCGTGGAGGAGACACATGAAGCTGACCGCATTAGCTTTCCCCTTCCATTCTTCTGCTAGCTCAGCATCTTATTCTCACGGAGTCCAACAGATCCATTATATCAGAATACCATTGTCTGGATTTCTTTAGAAATCTTCTGGAAAAGGTAGTTTGTTTTCCAGGCGAATAAACTACGCTACATAGGGAATATGGGTGTGCATCAATTCTCAGGAAGGCAAGGATGTTGGATTGCAAATGGTGGTGTAGCCAGGAAAACTGTTTTGTTCATTTAAGTTCCTCCTTTGTGAAGATCTCATAAAAAGCTTCTGATTGTGCCATTCTGCTGCTGCTCAAGGTTTCCTACGTGACCTTAGTTTTCCCAGATGGCTTGTCCATTCTGAGTTTGATGTATATATACATAGAAGAGGCTTTGTAAGCCCAAGCGTGTGGTTTTAATGTTTTCCTGCTGTTGTATGCCTTATCTGCATGTTTTCAGATGTGGAAAAGCTTGCAGCAAATACTGATATTGATGAAAGCATTTGGCAGGGGGTTCTTTTATCTCCCGGCAGCAGTGGCACTTATGAAGCCTATCTAGGGAATACTCTTAATACCTCCTTTCCCCCCTTTTCTTTCCTGCAGCTTCACCACTAAGTTTTTGCTACCTGGAGGATATCCTAGAGTCTGAATATTGCCGATATTTCTCCTTCAGTAGCAGGCCAAATCAAGTGAGCTAACAGGAGCATGTTTACCCTAATTCCGCTGTACAAATTCCTTACAGTGGTGTTGTGGACTTTCTATTGCGGGTCCTGGAGGAGATTAGTGATGAGCAAAGAAATAAGGAAATTGTGCTCTGTTGCTTTGAACTAAAACTAGTTCAAAATTCCCAAGCCTTTTCAAACCCCTGAGCTCCGAACTATTGTGACACTAAAATTCAGTTATTTGCTGCTGTGGGCAATTGGTTCATATCATGAACTTGGAGTATTTGTATGGAAAAGATAGGAGAAGAATACTGATGAAAAGGGGAAGGTTTCTTTTACCATATACACTGTTATCGGCTACCTTTTCCATCTCTGACCTTGGAAGATGCTATTCCATTAGGCTTTTGCCTGTGGAGCCTTCTGTGGCACTGCCTTGAGGAATTTGGAAAGGAAGTCATGGCTTCAGAGAGAATTAAGCCATTCACCGATTCCAGCTTTCGGATACTTTAATTACTAAGTAAGAATGGAGGAACATACAGAATGGAGTGCTGTAAAACAGCCTGCTCCTTCTTTGTTGGAATTTCTCTCAGAAGGAGCCTTTTATAACTATGTAGAAGTGGCAGTCTCTTTCCAAGTGTGAATTCGGTGCACGCAGGGAGGGCTTTTGGAGAGGGTATCAATGGTTCATACCAGCAAGATCTCCCACCTTTCTCTGGAGCTCAGTTGCAAGATGCTTATCTGGATTTTGAACCTCTGGGGCTAGGCATGACAGCAACAAGTGCTGTCCTCCCCCCCCCCCCCCCGTACGCCTGAAAGCTGAAGGCACAACAAGCGCTGGATCTTGGAATTCCTCTGAAACCAATAATTGCAATAAATGCTTTTCCCCTCATGAGAGGAGCTGCGTTGCACAAGAGTGCGCATTTTGTTGTTGTTGTTGACTGCCAGTCTTCCAAATTTGTGGGCCCTTGCTCATCAGAGAAATCTTGGTTCCCTGTTTCACTTCATAGCAGCGTACCTCTCACGTTAGCATAGCTCCTTATGAGTCTGAACTTCTATTCATCCACACTTAGCTTTCTTTAAGGTAAGTCACATAAAGATACTTCCTGTCTTGCTAGGGATACCCTTGGGCCCTTTCCCCATCCAGCTTAAGAGCCGATGACTTCTGCTTCAGTTAATGTGCTTTACTAGTTTAATGCTGGGCACTCAGGCCACACGATGAGGCTGAGTCTTCCTGAGTGCCGAAGGAAGAAGCAGACCTCTTCGCCAACATACCCGTGGAGGCCTTTGCTTCATATCTGAAGCCAGTGGGCTCAAGCCTGCCCATTTAAGCCTTTAAGACATCAATGGATCTGCTTTTACTTCTTGAAAAACTGTGTTTCTGCTTCAGATATCGCTGGGGGAGTTAGTTCAAGGGTCAGAGGGGTGAGAACCCCACCAGTAGCAGAGCTGTTGAACATCTGGTAAAGATGTTATGAGCGTGAAGTATATTGAACCCAGCTGTGCCAGTAGCCATCAAGCAACTGAACACTATTGAGGCTTAACGTGAACAAACTCCATGAGAACGGGCCTAGGGAGTAGTGTTGGGACACAGTGGGTGCATCGGGGCAGATTAGGCAACTTTGACTGGGTGGGTCGCCTTGACACAAGGCCTGTTAAGTAGCCTTCAGTTTGGCAGCTCATCTAATAAGCAGGAGCAATCTGTCAGTCTTGCGTTATTCAGGGGGTGAAGGGGAAGCAAAGCCCAATGGCATTTCCATGGGTGCAGATAAGAACTGGGCCTCACATCAAATAGAACATGATTAATTGCTCTCCTTCCCAGCTCCCGCTTTGATAAACATATGTGAGGGCCTACAGGTTAGCAGATCAGGTAATGACTATCACATCAGGAGGTGTGAAGATTCACTGTGGAACTAGAGGGGCTTGGGGCATGGGATGAGTGATGAGGGCTGCTATGGGATGGGGGGGCGCAGACAGGCAGAGAGGGCTGCTTTCTCTCCGGACTGTATTTTATTACCTTTCAAACAAGTCCTAAGGGCAGAGCCTGTAACTTCTTGCTTTGCCACATGTACAGAGATTCTGGCAACAGACGTCAGCTGCGTCTGATGGGAGTGGAACTCCAGAGCATCTGCAGGGCACCAGGTTATAGAAGGCAGATCTGGAACATTTCTGGCCCTTTATTGAAACATTGAGGTAGCACCCGGAAAAGTATGCAGGATTGGTTGCTCTTTGCCGCTTGTGACATAAAAACATAAGAAGAGCCTGCTGGATCTGGCCAATGGCCCATCTAGTCCAGGATCCTGTTCTCATAGTGGCCAAAGAGATGCCTCTTCCGGGAAACAAGCAAGCTGGAGCTGAGCACAAGAGCCTTCTCCCCTACCAGTTTCCAGCAACTGGTAAAAGCAGATGGTGGCAATTACTCCAGGGCCTCCAGTCACCTCCCCCAAGCACCATATTTCTTTTACTTGTTAAAGCTTTTCCAAACCAAATGAGGGCCCCCAATATTATTTTAAAAGCCAATCACAAATACAAATTTTAAACAATAACTTGAAATAAACCAGTGTTAAAACAAAGAAGAGCAGAATTTAATACTTTCAGTATCAATTTTTTAAAACCATTACAAGTGGAGTGAGGGGAGACCTAAAAGGGGTCTAGCATGGGGCCATCTTCCCTTGGGAGGGAGTTGCAAAATTGGGGTGCTGCCACTGAAAATATGTTCCCATCAGCAAGGTATCCTGCATTGTTGGGGCATACAACAGATATGGGAGGTGACAAATCAGAAAGAGATTCCCCACAAGTGCTTCCAGAAAGCGCACAAGCAGGAATTAAAGACCCTAGCCCCCATCCCCACCCCGCCACCATAACTCTCTCCCTACTGCATCAACTGGTGTTCAGAGGTACACTAGCTCTGAATATGGAGCTTCTATCTTAGCTAGAGTAGTCAGTGATAGGTCAGTCCACCTACAGTTTGCTTAATTCTTTTTAAAATCTATCTGAGACAGTTTTCCCAGTGCAAAAAGGGTATTTAAGCTTGCTGGGAAGGGCTGCTCAGCACACCTGCTCCAGAAGGCTAAGGATGCTTGTGCGACATCTCTCAGAAGCTCTGATGGCCCTGCGAGATCTCGCAAGAGCATCCCAGAAAAGCTATTTTGCACCAAGAAACCCTGGAGCAAAAATAACTTTTAAGTCCTCTGCCTTGCTTGTGTTAATTTGCTGGATTTCAACTGGCGACATTTACCCTCCGGGTATAGGGCGGTATATAAATTCAATAAATAGTAATAATAACAACCATGTCTGGCTGAAATTGTGCAAGTTAAATGTGTGTAAGACTTGATTGTACTATGTTATTGACTCCATTTTGGGGAGGCAGAATTGTGGCACAGAGCAGAAGAGTGGAGTTTTGGTAAATTTTCAGGGTAACAGAGAGCAAAGGATCCAGGTCTCCTGGTCGTGATCCTTTTGCATGCCCATTAATACTACCACACACTCTTCCTAGCCAGTGTTGAGCTTCAATAGGAAGTTTTTTTTATTTTTCTAGAAAAGTGTGTAGGCTGCTGAGCAGTGAGAAGGAAGAGCATAGTGTTATCAGTGTTTCTTTTTTTCTGTCCTATGGTGATAGGACTATCAGGCTTTTGTTACCATGCCTCTCTAGGACCATTTTGCGGGGTACTTTGTAGTCTTAACTGTGTTTGTACTTTGTGGATGGACAATTGGAGGTCAGAGAGAGTCATAGAATCATAGAATGGTAGAGTTGGAATGGGACCCCAAGAGTTACCTAGTCCATCTCCCTGCAATGCAGAAATCTCAACTAAAGTATCCCTGGCAGATGGCTAGAGTCATCTATCCCAAGACCTGACATGCGTGTTCCCCACCCTGGTGCCTTCCAGTTGTTGCTGGACTACAGTTTCCATCAGCCACATCCATGAAGGCCAGTGGTCAAGGCTGATGGAAATTGTACTCCAGATTGTATGGAGAGCACCAGGCTGCCATGCACAGAGCTCATGGCAAAGGTAGGATTTGAATACACATCTCTCAGAGGCAGGCCATGCCCTCCCAATATTGCTGGCTCACAGTTGCCGTCTCCTTTGACCATTACCTGTGCTGGCTGAGTTGGATGGGAGCTGTGGGCCCACAGCACGTTGGCTACCCCATAGCAGCGTGTGGTAATTAGCTTGTGTTCTTAGGTTCTGCTGTAAATTGGATAGGTTTCAGCTAGCCACTGGAATCTCCTTTCCTTTAAAATAGAGTCATGGTCTCAAAGTTAACCTACCTGGATGGGCAGCTGCCTAGGAACCACAGACATGCCACCTTATTTGGCAGGGGACAGCCTGTTGGGTGCACAATATTTGCCACCAGCCTGTTTGCTTGTGACAGCAAATACCTTTCTTAATTTTGCCCTACCTCTGGAGTTGGGCACCAAGCACCACAGTTCAAGTAGCACCTTTGCCGCCCTGGAGATCTTTCTACCAAGGTCCCAAACATGCCGATTTGGGGCAGGGAGTCACGTATGCATGCAAGTCTGTTGCAGCAACTGAGCTCCATTTATTTTTTTATAGATTAGATTAGATTTATATACTGCCCTTCATCATAAGATCTCACAGCGGTTCGCAGAATAAAATACAGGATAAAAACAAATAAGTAAAACAAAACAGCAAAACAATACCACCACCCTTCCCACAGACACATTTGAAAGGGTGCAGACTATTAGGGACGCAGGTGGCGCTGTGGGTTAAACCACAGAGCCTAGGGCTTTCCAGTCAGAAGGTTGGCGGTTCGAATCCCCGCAACGGGGTGAACTCCCGTTGCTTGGTCCCTGCTCCTGCCAACCTAGCAGTTCGAAAGCACGAAGTGCAAGTAGATAAATAGGTACCGCTCTGCCGGGAAGGTAAACGGCATTTCCGTGCACTGCTCTGGATTGCCAGAAGTGGCTTACGGGTAGTCATGCTGGCCACATGACCCGGAAGCTGTACGCCGGCTCCCTCGGCCAATAAAGCGAGATGAGCGCCGCAACCCCAGAGTCGTTCGCGACTGGACCTAATGGTCAGGGGTCCCTTTACCTTTACCTTTAGGCTATTAATAAGCCAGAGGCCTGGTTGAAGAGGAATGTTTTTGCCTGGTGCCTAAAGGTGTGTAATAAAGGTGCCTACAAACGGGGAGCCACTATGGGCCTGTTCTCATGTTGCCCCCCCCCCTCCGGATCTCACGTGGAGGAGGCACACAAGGAAGGGGCTCAGATGATGAACGCAGAGCCCGGGACAGTTTATATTTTAAATTGCTGGCACAGAGCCCTGGAGAATTATTCCTCTCTCCAGGCTATAGACATTTTGTCATCTCCAGTTCTGGACTCAGAAAAGCCTCTGTAGTCCCCTGCGCCTGAAAGCAGACTCCTTGGGCTGCTGTTTATTATCTGTGCCCAGGGCTCCCATCTGATTTTGATTACCCTGTATCAGAGGTGAGGTGGCTTGGGATCATGTAGCAGCAGGGGTGAAGGGGGGGGGTCCTCTGTTAGTGAAAAGGGGAAGTGCATGCAGAATGTAAGGACAGAGGAAACAGCCCACTCCCTTTGCTGGCAAGAGGTTGGGCCCTCCGTCTGCATTGCCACAATCCAAGAGGTCCCTGCGTGCTGTCGGAATAGAGAGAGACACACTGGAAAGTACAGTAGAAATGAGCTTGCCATCAAAAGGCAACAAGTCCTGCCCCGTGCCCCCGGTCAGTGACCTTTCCCTCTGGAATTCTCCCCTCTGACCCCCAGATCATTAATCCCCCCACTGCCAGATGACAGTAATCCATCATGGGCCCTGACAAGCCTCGCAGCCGGCCGTGAAAGGATCTGCTCAGCCTCTGTCTCTCTCTCTCTTTCTGTCCCATGATGCTCATTTCTCAGCCTTTCCTGTTCAGCGCTGGGGGCTTCCAATAAAGACTTAACGCCTTTCTCTTCCTACCAGGGGGCTGGGAAGGCAGGCGGTTGAGGGCTGTACGAGGAACCTTTCCACACTTACTGTGCCTTGTTTGCTTCTCTCAGTCTCCACCTGTGAAAGGCTCGAGCATCCAAAACAGCACTGGAATGGAAAACGGAGTCTGCTTTCCCTTTACTATTAAATCTATTTTTAAAATCTATTTTAAATGGCTTTGTCCAGCCTTTCAAATAAGCACCAAACTGTGCATTTGAAATTAAGCAGTTCATGTTAAGTAAATGTAATACAGTATTAAAACCTGGAAAACCAGCACTAAAAGCAGAGGAAATACCGGAATAAAACTGGTTACAGGTAGGTAGCCGTGTTGGTCTGCCATAGTCAAAAAAACAACAACAAACTTCCAGTAGCACCTTAAAGGGACCCCTGACTATTAGGTCCAGTCGTGTCCGACTCTGGAGTTGCGGCACTCATCTTGCTTATTGGCCGAGAGCCGGTGTATAGCTTCCAGGTCATGTGGCCAGCATGACTAAGCCGCTTCTGGCGAACCAGAGCAGCGCACGGAAACGCCGTTTACCTTCCCGCCGGAGCGGTACCTATTTATCTACTTGCACTTTGACGTGCTTTTGAACTGCTAGGTGGGCAGGAGCTGGGGCCGAGCAACGGGAGCTCACCCCGTCGCAGGGATTCGAACTGTCGACCTTCTGATCAGCAAGTCCTAGGCTCTGTGGTTTAACCCACAGCGCCACCTGGGTCCCTATAGTAGCACCTTAGAGACCAACTAAGTTTGTTCTTGGTATGAGCTTTCGTGAAGAAGTGTGCATGCACACGAAAGCTCATACCAAGAACAAACTTAGTTGGCCTCTAAGGTGCTACTGGAAGGAATTTTTTATTTTTTTATTTTGTTCAGAATAAAACTGATCATTCATTAAACACCATGGAGAATAAAATAGTCAAAAAACAAAAAACCTTAGGCAAGCAGATGCTGGAGAAACAGCACCCAGCAGGATTTAATGCCCGCTTATCAGCTGATAAAACAGAGGTTAAATCCTGCTTTGGCTGTCTGCTGCTTACTTCCCTATTGGGAACTGGCGGGGGCAGCCAACGCATAATTGACCCCACCCCACATCAGCTGATGTCTCCCAACACAGTCAGCTGATTGACAGGTGGGTGTGGTGTGGGGGAAATTGGCTGGTCAGATCCGACTCCCTGGCAGGCCAAGATTGGCCCCTGGGCTAGAGTTCCTCAACCCTTGTGTAGACGCATGGCTATAACTCTGTACAGGCAACTTCCTATTTTCCTAACACATATTTGTATCGTGGATTTCAAATATGCATATAGCCCATGTGGTTTATTTTTTAAAAAATTCACTGTATACAAGGAAGTTAATGCGCTGTTCACATCTGTTACCCAAGGCCAAGCAAATACTGATGCAGTTCTTTCAAAATGAGCAGTGCTATTTGGGTTTTGCTTTCTGCTTTTATTATTATTATGAGATAGAAGCTCCGCACAAAGAAACAGTGCTAACAAATAACATTTGCATATGTTTGCTGGTTCTTATTTATTTTGTCAGAGGGAGCAGTGACTTCCACAAAGACATTGAATCACAAACATATCCTTGGACCTCCTCTGATTTCAGATGGGTTTTTTAGGCATTATTGGTGGCTGGCAGATTGGTATTTTGTTTATAGACTGCTTTTCAACCCCAAGGAACACCAAAGCAATTTAAAAAACACACACATTTGTAACATTAATTCAATCCTTCAATTAAAAAATGGTATGAAAACAGCAAAACACAGAATTCAGATTTCAAGCATAAGACATTGTGGTGCAGTGTATCAGTATATTCCCAGTGTATCTGCCCCAAGTTTGTTTGTTTGTTTGTTTTTACATCTGTTCTTAAACTAAAACAAGTTCTCAAAGCAGAGAGCTCTGGTAAAAATGTATAATTTCACCAGGAAGAATGATACAAATAAAACTAAACTGCATCATATGGAGGTTAAAAGCCTATCTAAAAAGAAAAGTCTTGGTATTACATATTTCTGCTATTACTGGTAGCTCTTGGCAGGCTGCACTCTTGCTTAGTGACTCTCAAAAAACACAACTCCATCCATGTGGGCAGCCACAGAGAATGCTCTAGACCAGAGGTGGGTAATCTGTGGCTCTCCGGATGTTGTTAGACTACACCTCCCACCATCCCTGACCATTGGGCCATGCTGCCTGAGACTGGTAGGAGCTGTAGTCCAACAACAAACATCTGGAGCTGCACAGATTCCTCACCCCAGCTCTGTGAAGTATTGTTCTCTTCTTCCTTGATCAAATCCCACCTACAGTCCTGGGTCCAGTTCTGGGCACCGATAGATTCAAGTTACAAGGAAGGAGATTCAAACTAAACATCAGGAAGAATTTTCTGATGGTAAGAGCTGTTTGACAGTGGAACGGACTGCCTCGGATGGTGGTGTTTTCTCCTTTACTGGGGTTTCTTAATTAGAGGTTCAATGGCCATCTATCATGGATCTTTAGTTGAAATTTGTGCATTGCAGGGGGTTGGACTAAATGACCCTCAGGGTCCCTTCCACCTCTACAGTTCTATGATTCTATTAATGACTAACCTAGCCTACCTCACAGGATTGCTGTGAGGGTAAGGCTGCACTTCACCTTGGAGTAAATCTGAATGCATTCAGACTTATTTTTAATAGATATGCATAGGATCGTGCTGTAAAACCTAAGCCACTTTTTGAGAAGGGCGAGAGAGTCAGGCACAGGAAGTAAACAGGGCTAGATTTCATTTTATGAATGTAGACTATGCTGCTCTTTGTGCTAGGGGCATACAGCACCACAGAATATACAGAGCAGCATACAGAGGGATTTAATGGCTTCAGTCCAGTATACCTGAAGGAGCGTCCTCACCCCCATCGTTCAGCCCGGACACTGAGGTCCAGTGCCGAGGGCCTTCTGGCGGTTCCCTCACTGCGAGAAGCGAGGTTACAGGGAACCAGACAGAGGGCCTTCTCGGTAGTGGCACCCGCCCTGTTGAACGCCCTCCCTTCAGATGTCAAAGAGAACAACAACTACCAGAACTTTAGAAGACATCTGAAGGCAGCCTGGTTTAGGAAGGCTTTTAATGTTTTATAGATTATTGTATTTTAATGTTCTGTTGAAAGCCGCCCAGAGTGGCTGGGGAAACCCAGCCAGATGGGCGGGGTATAAATAATAAATTATTATTATTATTATTATTATTATTATTATTATTATTATTATTTAAGCAGATTAATTTTACTAGCTTGTATGTTTGGTATTAAGTACTTGTTTTATTGCACCCCGTCCTGAGATGATGCGATGCAGGGTGGGATATAAATATTTTAAATATAATAAATGACAACACTTTCTATTGGGTTTTGAAATTTCAAAGCCATTAGTGGATCATATCAGGAAACTGGGTAATGCTGGAAAGCTTTTTTGAAAGGGTAAACAGAGCAATATAAATGCCCCCTTGATTGGAGCACCTACTTATCTTGAAATATGCCACTTTAGTTGCAGTACTATATTCTTTGGACATAGGCATTTAGAGCAAAGAAAGTTGAGAATGATGTTAACCTATTTGAGTCTAATGATCTTCAGATTAAAGAATTAAGGAGCGAGTAGATTTGTAGATTTTTTTTAGAAATAGCAAGAGAGCCTGGCACAGGAAATAGATAGGGCTGGTTTATTCCTACCCCCCCCCAAAAAGAAATAAAACTTAGGTCCCTTCTAAATGGATTTTGTGTGTGTGTGTGTGTGTGTGTGTGTGCACACGCTAGAGTCTTTAATTTTAGCTCTCCATATAATAAAAGGGTTTCTTCCCCTCAGAGGGTATAGAGTAGTGGTTCCCCAAGTGGGCAGTAACAGTCCCTGGGGAGCGTTGGAGTTACCTAGGGTGGGGTAAGTGGCATGGGGGGGCAGGAGAGTGCTGGAGGTATAAATGACTATCAGACTTTGAAAAGTTGGTCTCAGTGGATCAGTTTTGTTGAATGAATTAAACTAAAATAGCTTTGAATTGGATTTTAATAAAACTGCAATTAATCAGTTATCTGAAGAAGTGTGCATGCACACGAAAGCTCATACCAAGAACAAACTTAGTTGGTCTCTAAGGTGCTACTGGAAGGAATTTTTTTATTTTATTTTGCTTTGACTATGGCAGACCAACACGGCTATCTACCTTTAACTGCAATTAATTGTTACTGTTTTGAATTGGGCATGAGTTTAAGGGAACCAAGTGGGTAGTGTCTCAAAAACATTTGGGAACCCCTGGTATAGACTGATGGTAGGATGTCTGCCGTTGTCTTTTAATTTGGTCAGTTGTTCATTCTATGGCCCTTTGCAAGTGGGAGAGTGTGTGAATTTGACTTCCCAACTCCTTAGAAGCAGCAAAACTCTGAAGTTGTAAAACAGCCTGACTACTGTTGCCTATGATTTGGTAACCTCTAGACTTGATTACCGTGAAGCATTATTCTTAGGACTGCCTTTGAAGACGGTTTGGAAATTTCAGCTAGTACAGATGGCAGACAGCTTGTTCACTGGGACAAGACAGTTTGAGCATATTGCACCAATCCTGGTCCAACTGCACTGGCTGCCAATTAGTTTTTGGGCCCAATTCAAAGTGCTGGTGTAGACCTATAAAGCATTAAACAGCTCAGGACCCCAATACCTCAAGGACTGCCTCTCCCCATATGAACCTTCCCGGACCCTGAGATCATCCTCTGAGGCCCTTCTTTGTGTGCCTCCGCCACGAGAGGTCCAGAGGGTGACAACATGAGAACGGGCTTTTTCTTCAGTGGCTCCCCGTTTGTGGAATGCTCTCCCCAAGGAGGATTGGCTGGTGCCTTCATTATACACATTTAGGCACCAGGCAAAAACATTCTTCTTCAACCAGGCCTTTGGCTGATTGACATCCGTTGCCCTTTTTAATGTGTTTTTGTTCTTATTTTTATTACGTATTTTGTGTTTCATATCTTGCTGTTTTATGTTGTGAACTGCCCTGAGATGAAGAGTGATATTCAAATATAATAAATCTAAATCTACATCTAAATCGAATAATGTAGTAATATATATAATAAATAATAATGCATGGTGATTTTGTGCCCCATTCAGTGTTTGTACGGTGCATTTGGTGTTGGGTCCAGGTTTTGAAGCGCCTCATAGGCAAGATGCCTTCAGATCAACAGTCTGAGGGCAGCATGCAAACATATTTTAAAAAATGCAACTATAATAAAGCAAATAAGCCAACAACATAGCCCACATTCAACCTCCCATTCATTCAGAAAGTCACAATTGTCTAAAACTGTAGAGCACCATCTCTGAAATCATATCAGTGCAGGCAAACTCAGGTTTTCACTTCTGGTATCCCACTGTAAATGCTGCTGCTGTCTTGAGCATTTGACAATATGTGTTGCACGTGGCATCCAATGTATATTGCAGGGACCCAGGACTTGCCAAGCAGCCTTCCTGCAGCCACCTTACATCTATCCATTGGTTGCATAGACCAGCCTTCAATGCTGCCCCTCGTCTTCCTGGGAAAATTTGTTAGTTACCGTACCTCCCCTTTCACTCTCTGCCTTCCCCATCTGGTCACTGGATCAAGCATGCTTAGGGATAAGTTAATACCATACGCTAAATTGGATTGGGGAAGAGTGGGTGGGTAATTAGTCCCACAGGAGGCCCCAGGGGAGTGTAAAAGTGCATTTACTGGATACGCAAAGCATGCATTCTGGGCTTAATCTTTATTAATGTTTTCACGCACCCAGCTCTCTCCTACCTTTCTCACAGAGAATTTACCAGGGCAGAAGAATGACGCCCATCAGTGAAAGGAAACACTTGCACACACAAATGTGCATATCAGTTTTATTTCTGCTTTTGTGAAAGCAAGAGGATGGGCAGTTGGCCTTGTTCTTCATTTGCTGTTTTAGCTGGTGGCTCCGCAAAGCTCTGCAGTGCCTTTTGAATCATGTCATGTCTTGCACAGATGTTAAGTGGGCTGCCATAAAACTGGCTCAACAGAGGATTGGGAGATCTGTCGGATACTTGAAACAAAATAAAAAAATTCCTTCCCCTTAGAGACCAACTAAGTTTGTCATTGGTATGAGCTTTCGTGTGCATGCACACTTCTTCAGATACACGCATACACGCATGCACACGAAAGCTCATACCAATGACAAACTTAGTTGGTCTCTAAGGTGCTACTGGAAGGAATTTTTTTTATTTTCTTTTGACTACAGCAGACCAACACGGCTACCTGTCGGATACTTGTAAAACCATTTCATACAGTGGCTGGATTCCTCTTTGTTCTCACAGCTGATTCCCCTATTTATGTATTATTTATTTCATAAAATTTATACACTGCTTGATTTTTAAAAAATATAAAACAATAAAATCAAGAAACATACAGCAGTACTTTAAAACATACAAAAAGTTAGAATACTAAAGATTAATCTAAACTTTCCAAGCATCTGGGTAGGTTTGTCTACACAAGAACGAGTACAGTGAGGGCACCTGCTTGATGTCAATAGGCAGGAGGTTCCAGATTGTAGATGCTGCTACGCTAAATGATCCATGTCTTACAAATTCGGAACACCTATGGCACCTGTAATACTGCCAATTCTGCTGACTGAAACGGTCAAGCGAGCCTTTATGCTTATGGGGTAAGGCAATCTCTCAGGTAGTCCCACATTGTTGAGGGCTTTATATACTAAACCTGACCTGGTAGCAAACTGGCAACCAGTGGAGATCTCTGAGCACAGGTGTTATATGCTCACAAAGCCTGACTTCTGTCAGCAATCGTGCTGCAACATTCTGCACAAACTGAAGCTTCTGCATTTTTGGTACTGGCGTATGTATTGGAAGTAGAACATCTCAACCAAACTCTGTTTTAGGCCAAACCCATGTATCCTTGCATGTGAGAACTGGCCTGGCGTGTCTACCTCTGCTATGAAGTTGTTTGATGCAAGGTGAATTCTCTGTCTCAAGCCAATGTGAAATAAGGAGATGATGATACTCTCCTACCTTGCAGGGCTGTTGCAAAGATCACATTCCAAAAGTGTACATGAAGCTCTGCACAACACTCAGCAGCACTGTACAAATGCTAACTACTCCCATTAATTCTTATTTGTCTTTCTTCAAATGTTACGGCCCTGTCTGTGCAAAAGTGTAATGTTGGGAATATTTCTTCACTGAGGCTGAGTACAGGTTGCCGCAGAGGGAGAGGGCTGCTGCCTTCACACTCTGCTTGTTGGGTGCTGCTTGGCCACTGTCAGAAATGAGATGCTGTTCGTCTGATCCAGCAGACCACTTCTTGTGGGGCTGCAGCTCAGTGGGGAAGGTCATGCTGCTTGTTCAGTGGCCACAGGGCTTAAAAATTCTCAGCATCTCCAGGTTAGGCCTAGGAAAGTATCCCATCTGAAGCCCTGGAGAGTCACCATCAGTCAGTATAGGCAGTTCTGAGCTGGATGGGTCACTGGCCTGACTCTGTAGGAGCCAGCTGCATTTGAGACCCATAAAAGCAGCAAGAAACATCTGGATCTCTTAACTTTTGGAAGGACAGACCACTAGGCTGGAGCAACCATTATTTTGCACCAGTAAGGCTGCTGCAGCCCCCAAAGTATTACATTTTAAGCATATGGGATGGTAGTCATCTGTTTTTTAGTCAAAGTAGTCCTCTTGGACCTAACTTAGTCCAGTTCATTCATTTCAGTGGGTCTACTTAGTTGCAAATCACCCATGAAAGGTTGAAACACGCACACACACAAGCATACGCACCCTGTTAACTTGTCAGGCTTTTTGACATTAAAAATATGTGGCAAAAAGAATTCCAGAGAAATGGTTAATAGGAACTTTTGTTTATCCTAGGAAGAGTAGCAAAGCAAATTCTAAGGATTATGAATGTTTTCTGCTGCAGAGCCTGACAACATTTTGCAGGAAATCTGTCCTCTGGGCAGCATCTGTCATCTTTGGTTGGGGATTTCTTGCCCTTTCCTGTCAAACTGGCCCTTAATATGTGATCTACCCACTGTGGCATTTCCTATTCTGCCTTGCTTGCCTGTTTTTGTTGTATTCCATTGGCTAGATTTGTTTACAATGTATATGAAAAGAAAAGAAAAGGAGCAAGCTTAAGTACAGAAGTGATAAAGTAGTTTTTAAAAACATCCCTGCCAGAAGAGGAATTTCCTTACAGAGGCTTAAAACTCCTGAGGTTGTAAAAACCAAAGTAATCCTTCAAATCAAGGACACTTTTTTATTCTTAGCCGTTTTTCGCTTGCCTCAAACAATCAAAATGAGAGTTGCATGCTTTAATCAGCTTGATTGATTTAAAGCTTTAGCTTAATTATTGGGAGACTGACTTTATTCAGCAATGCTTAGACTGAAAAGCCAACTTTGGTGTTTTTTTAAAAAATGTTTTGGCCTGGTGGTGTAATAAAGTTGACCTTTTCTTTTAACATTAAGGAACACTTAGTTTAATAAAGTGTACGTGTCTCAGACCCTTACTAATTATCTGGGAGCAACATGGGCTGCTAAGACTTCCGTAAGCAAGTGTTTTGCTTCTGTCGGACAGGTGAAGACAGCTCAGAAATGATGCCACAGCCTGGCTTGGCATTATTTGAGCAGCCAGAATACTTGGAACTTGGGAGCTCTCTCATGAAGAGAGATTGTCAACCCTCCCACTCATTTTTTTTGGCTTGAAGTAAGCCATAGTTTGCTATTTTTTACAAACTGGCAATGGTTTGTTTCACACTAGGATTGGAGGGAGAGAAATCTCTCTGTGGGTGGGAAAGAGGGAGTACCTGAACCCAAACATCCTTATGCTCATCAAAGACAACACCAAACCATGGTTTGCTATTTATGAACTGCCATATAACACAATGGGGTTTGCTAATGTTGCCAAGAAATCCCTTACTTGCAAACCTTCTGGAAGAAAGGAAGAAGTTTTGATTTAAAGCTTTGGATCTAACTGTGTGCAGGTATCCTGACACCTCTTTCTCCAAAAACACAGCCACCAGAAAAGCAGATGGGGAATTTAGACCAAAGAAGCAATGGCATGGGAGGGGCATTTCTCAACTCCATATCACCCTCCCCACAAAAATAAACACAGTTATGGTGGCAAGAGATAATGATCCGCCTTTCTAATGCATCCATTGAGCTCCAGCCTCTACTCTAGTCCCAGTATTGGGCTTCCTTGAGAACCATAGGTTGGGAGTTCTGGTTCAGCTATATGCATAGTGTTCACATTCCATCCAGCAAAGAGGACCTGCTGAAAAGGGCTCTTCTTTCCGTTTGAGGGTTTTGTAGTGTTCCTCTAGTCATTAAGTATATATCACTTGAATTCTGCTTCCTTGTGTGTGTTTTTTAAAACGTGCCAAACCTTACTGTGAATTTGACCCCCTAGTTTCCAGCATGTCAGCTGAGCTTTGTTCCTTGACAAAGGTGTTGGCCTGTGTTCCATTTTCACATTTCGGGGGGGATGCTTGGCTTGTTCTTTCCATCTTCAAAATATTAGGAGACTTACAAAGACCAGATTTGCTGGCTGACAGAAGGAAGTTGTGCTGGAACAGAAAGGAAAGTTAGAGGCAACTGCCCTAAAATATGCAGCCTCCAGTCAGTGTTGAAACAAACATGTTGCATGCTCACCGGCTGCCCATGACAGGGTGGGAAATAAATGCGTCATTTTTGTTGCCAAAGACTTGAGTGGTTAGGAAATAGGTCCGGAACGGCACCATGGCCAGACTTCAAAAGAGTTGTTCAGATAGTTAATACTATTGCACCATAAAACCTCTCATCTACACTCCTTCCTAATGAAGCAAATCAGAAACAAAACACCACCTTGTTATACAGTCGTACCTTGGAAGTTGAGCGGAATCCGTTCCGGAAGTCTGACTTCTAAAACGTTCGGAAACCAAAGCACAGCTTCTGATGGGCTGCAGGAAGCTCCTGCAGCCCATCGGAAGCCGTGGAAGCCCCGTTGGACATTTTACTTCCAAAAATAGTTCGCAAACCGGAACAGTCACTTCTGGGTTTGTGGTGTTCGGGAGCCAAAACATTCGAGAACTGAGCTGCTCGAAAACCAAGGTACGACTGTATTCTCCCCTGAGCTGTGCTACCTAAAAACTTAACACTTATACAGGCACAGTAGGCAGCACAGCATTCCTTCTGCAGCGATTATGCGGTGAAAACATTGGGACCAATTTTAGGGCCTGGAAAAAGGGGTGCGACTATTATGCGGTGGCAGTGGTTATGTAGTGAAATACGGTATTTTATTATATAAAAATAAGACAAGAAGCGGGCCAGGTGCTTTTCTCTCCCCTCCCCACCCCAGCTCAAAAAACAAAATATTTTTTTGTTTTTGTTTCCATTTCTAAAATGAAGGTGCTTTCAGCTCCCCCCCCCCCCAAGTGTCACCCTTCCAGATAGGGCAGTGATGGCTAACCTTGACACTCCAGATGTTTTGGGACTACAACTCCCATCACCCCTGACCACTGGTCCTGTTAGCTAGGGATGATGGGAGTTGTAGTTCCAAAACATCTGGAGTGTCAAGGTTAGCCATCATTGAGATAGGGAGTGCTGCAGAACTGCCATGCAATTCCCAGTGGTTGCAATTTGACTTCTGCTACGGTCAGGGAAAAGGAAGGCAAAACTTAAACCACAATAAATTCAGTTAAATACAGGAAAAGTTGCCCATCTCTGGTGTACTGGTACATGGGAACCCCTGAGGAAGAGCATTAAAATCGTGCTCAGAAATGCCATAGTAATCTTGCACATGAACCAAAACTGTTGGGTTTTCACACCTTGGCCTCCTAAACATAATAATGCTGGCTGTTCCTCTTCCCCTAAGCTGGGCCTCTTCTCTGTCCGTTGCCTAGGTGCAGAGCTCTTCCGTATGATCGGGTGTTTTTTGCTTGCCCTAAGGGGAAGCGGGTGCCAGGAGGGGAACTTTAGTGGCGTTACTGCACTTCTGTCACAAATAGGGACCCTTTTCTTCTAGCTGGGTAGGTGGGGATATTCTTATATTTTATAGAATGCACA